>JAYRBT010000114.1:44492196-44628441 GCA_036023395.1 Myiotriccus ornatus
TTCAAGACTTTAAGCCAAAGAAATTTATCATTTTCACCTTACTGTCAAAATATGACAGTACCAATTCCCACAAAAACACACCACGAAGACTTAAACCATTAGTATGAGACAACCAGAAGTGTTTCGGTTTCTAAAGAATGTTTGTTTATGCATTCCTTGGAGGAAATAAAAAAGCAGACAGTTTTCAAGAAAAAAATAAATGAATTCAAAAAGTTTCCTAAGACCAAGGCAGAACTATTTGTGAGTACTGAAAATGACAGTCTGGTGAGAAAGAGCATCCAGAGTTATCCAGAGAAGGCAACCCCTTCTGGTGTTAGGATTAAGGCAGCACCTCAGCCAAAAGGAGGAGAACACAAGAAAGCTGCTTGCAATCTAACAAAAGTACTAAGTCTGACAACATATAAGTCTGATGCAAATTTTTGTTCAAAAGAAAAAATTACTCAGATTGTCAACATTTAATCTTTCAGTTCAGTACGAAGTTCTTGACAGCGGTCTGTCCCAGATGCTTCAGAGAAAAGTGTTAAAAACAAAACAAAACACAAAGCCAACCAAACAAAATGTCAACAAAAACTCCAAACCCAAATCCAACAAACAAAAACTTGGAGCTGAATTAATCATCTGGGAAAAAGATTTTCTTACTAATATTGGTTAGACAGCAATTAATCTACACTTCAGTTCCCATACTGTACCTACTATGAAACTTCTAAACATCTAGCTTTTATTTTATAAGCCTGTACTAAAAAAGTCACACCTTCTGAAAACTCCACTAGGCTCCTGGACTCAGTCTCTTTGGAACACATTCAAACACAACACTACATTGTTCACAGTGCAGAATAAACTCTCGGTTCTCAATTTGTTGAGTTTGACTCAGGTGTTTAAATAGTTAACAATTAATATTAGATGCTACAAAGGAAAAAGTGCACCAATGCACATTTGCAAGTGCACAAACAAGTGCAGCAATGTCACATTTGAAGACCTTTGCTTCCACAACATAAAATTCACAGGAACTTCAGAACTTCTGAAAAAAGATGGAGAATTTTTAACTTTTGTGTTTATTCATTGGCCAAGTATGAGTCCTTTGTTGTATGTTATGCAAAAAGATGGATTTACAAAGACCCATGAAAGGTAACATGTTACTGGTCTTTTTTTACAATTTTTTTTTAATGACTAGAAGTTGCACAATCTGTATCTAGCACAGGTATCTTACAATAGCCACAGGAAAAAAAAACACCAAGAAAACAACACCAAAATGAAAACAAGAAAAGCATGTACAGAATAAAGGGCAAGCTGCCTTTGAATCTCTATTTTCAGTGTTCACAGATGCACAAGCAGAGTAGGAACAGGCACTCTGAGGGAGAAAGGAAGAGGAAGTTCAGCTTTCCTCCTCTTCATCATATTGTAAAGTCTGTGCAAAGGGGACCATAGGATTCAACTGGTAGCAGTCTCAAGGGGTTGAGACACATGGGATTGCACAGGGAAACAAAACCTATAAACAACCCTAGCTTCTGGTAGTATTTCCTGAGATCTGGAAACTGGGAATTACATCCAGTCCTCCCGAAAGTCATCAAGAAGAAACCCAGAAGTCATTCTTTCTTTGTGGTTTCTTGTGTCTATGGACATACAAGCTCTGTGAGGATGCCCAAGGTACTACAGACATAAATGCAAACAGCAAACTCTACAGGTTTGCCTTAAATAACATTAGATTTCATTTGCTTGGCTAGTTGGTAAGGACTGTGAAAGACAGTTCCAGGAACACATTTTAAAAACATGCACAAAATTTCAGTCCACATTGATCTATTTTGATTACATTTGGGGTATCAGTGTGTGTCATTAGTTTTCCACCTACAAAAATACCTATTTTCATTTTGCATTTCACTTCTACAAGGAACTCCAACCACAGCATTTCCCCCATCCATAAAACTTTTGTCACTTCTAATACATAAAGTTGGGTACGGAAGAGTGCAGTGTCTAATACAATGCCCCACAAAATTCCTTTATAATGTCATGGTACAAATGCTAAAAACATTTAGCATTTAGGATGACAGTGACACTTTTAAAAGCTCTTTAAAGCCGATACAAGTGCATTTTGTACTTCTTATCAATCTCTGAGGGAAGAAGGTAAGAGTAATCATGCTAACAGCACTTTTGCAGTACTGCTGCTTAAAAAATACTTAAAATTAACTCCTATAAATGTTTCAGTTTTGTAATTTATATTACTCCTTGAGACGTAACATACATCCCAGCAATGACCACATCACCATCTACATCTCTTTTTCGAGTTTCACTTTCTATTCTAACTGATTTGTTACAATCTTTCATGTTTCATAACAGCAAAATAATAGTTGAAAGAGTTTTTCACTGGATGAGTAAAGAGGAGCAGAGGGAAAAGAATTCAAATTACCATCAGGTGAACTAAGAAACATTAAGAGGAAATAGCATTTGCTACAGATTTTCATTGTTTTCATAAAAAAACCCTATGAAAATTCATAACCTTTTTTTTTGTCATAAATAAGGCAATCTGACATGAATCAGGATATAAAACTCACTGAACTAAAAGAAAAAACCACACCAAAAAACACCACCAAAAAATAAAGGAGTACTGAAAAGTAATTGCAGCATCTAAACTTTTATGTACCATTTACTACAGCAGCGTGGTAAGGATTAAGCCACTGGACTTTCCAAGTATATAAATAATCATAAATTAACATCACAGACATACACACATACAAACACACAATTAGGGAACTTTAAAAACTGCTGATCCGTAATCAGTGCAAAGTTTTCCATCTATTAAGCTCAATATTTTGAAAGCAGCACTGTAAAATTAGTCTTTAATAATGATGAAAATATTGCAAATCTGCTACAGTACCAATTTACCAAGTTCACCTTAAAAATAGCAAAAGCAACAAGGTACAGCAATTAGTCTTTAAAAAAGAAAAGCGTACATAGCACAAATAAAATCACACCCACAGAGAAAAGGCTCAGTAACTGAGTTCAGGTAAACTTGATTTTTCTGTATTCTGCATTTCTGAGTTACAGATATTGCCAACAGAATCTCACTGAAAATATTTAGGAAGACAAAAATATTTTACAAAACGATCATTCCAGAATTGGTTATGAAAATCAAAACCCTTAATAAAATAAAAAAGAACCATTACCAATCAGTCAAAAATCAATATACTGAACTACGACACTTTGCCACAACTTTTAATGGTCCAGAGAAAGCATTAAGAGTTAATGATATTAAGACAGAAGATTAAGACAGCTGATCTACTAAACAGCAAATTGCTGGAATGAACAAGGGAATTAGTGGTCAGGGAACATCTGGTATTAACTACAAAAAAACCTCAACACATCCCTGGAACACAGATTACTGTGAAAGTGTAAGGAGGTGTCATTATATGCTTTCCCTCTTGTAACAGCTTTTCCCTTAAGCACCTGTTACTGTTTTTTCTTGAAGACAAATATCCTATTAAAAGAGAGATTTGATCTGACCTCCAAGGGCAGTTTTTGTGTTCTTAACATTTGAAGTCATACTGTATGAGGGCTCTTATTGCAAGAATACAACTTGTTAACACAATGCAGATTAACGAGGACTATATTCAGCTTTTATTTTTGTGTGCGTGTGTGGCTGCTGAATATCACTTGTGGGGTTTTCCTGCACTGAAACAAGAAAACCTGCTATTCCATAAAGGAAATGAGAGATTGCCTGCACACATTCACTGATATGATGGCTCTGAGCATCTCTATTATTATTTCAATCTCCTACTTTCAAAACACCTGTGTGATGGCTTCGCAAGAGAGACTCCAGCCAGTATCATGCCTACTCAGTGGCAAAGCTGCTAACTGAGTAATGCAAAGTACTTTTATCTTCTGATGTCTTACAACAGCAAAAGCTGGAAACCACAAGTTTGCGATATACTTGAAAAAAAAAATTAAGTAGAAAAATACTACTGGCAATGACTGCAATATTTTTGTCTTAAATCATAGTCACCTAAGCTTTATATGTTCTTCTCTCACTCAGCTTATAAATATTTAGGCCTGGACTCTGTAAAATTTAAGCTGCCATCTTTTTTTAAAAAAAAAAAATATATCCATGAACTTTAATGGGTTTAACCACGATAAAGTTACAAACACTCTGGAAGACACAAGTCTAACAACAGCATGTCTGATTTGAAGTTCAAATTACAAGAGTGAAATTTAATGAATACATATCAGATGTCATATCAGATTAGAAACAGTGTAACTTACCCTGATTTTTCTTTTTCTTCAGCATCTGCATTTACTGTGGGATTTTCAATTTCTTTAATCTTCTCCTCCTCTTTATCTTCAAGTTTGGTTTCATCTTCAGTTTTGATTACATTTAAGTCCTTTTCTTGATCAGGCTGAGTATACACAGAATCTGGCAAATTTTTTTTGTTTCCCTAGGATAATAAAACCTTTAGTTAACTCATAAGGTGAAAACACAGCATTTAAGAAAAGGCAGACAAAGCACACTGAAGCTGTAAGAGCAAAAAAACCCCCTAAAGTCTGGGACTTGGCCTAATATTACAGCACCTCTGCTGTTTTTGCTTCGGAAAATCTTAAGCTAAACCTAACAAACTTCAAAGTGGTAGCCAGTCTCCTAGCTCGTTCTGTCACTATGATACAGACATGCAGCTCTTAGACCTGGACCGTAAAGCAATCCCCAAGAGAAACACTCCACAAAGTATGTTTTCAGTTGGGCTGCGGAGATGCCAGTACTTGCCCATCTGGCATTCACCCTGGAGAATACCAGCGTACAGCTGGCTGCCATTTCTATGCAGAAGCATTACAATTGTGTTGCACACTGACTTTGGGAGCTACACTGGTTCCACAGCAACTGCTAGGCCTGTACAGTGCAGCTCATGAGTTTATTGCCCTGAACTTCCTTTGCTAAAGCCACTAAGTCAACACTGGATTTTGAAAAGCTATAAACATTCGTCTCTCTGGACCACTGAACTACATTAGACCGTGCATACATCATATGGTCCAGGTTTTTGTACAGCTTCACTGGTTTCACTGGAACACTGAGTTTAAATCAAAATTTATGAGGGCTTAAAAGCATAGCTAAATGCACAATAAAAGTATCAGCACTGTAGTTGAGTTCTGAGCATGCACTACCCAGATAAAGCCACACACTAATTAGTCTTCATTTAACCTGCGAGATCCCCAAACAAGTGGAATATTAGAGCTGCTTCCTAACAAGTCAGACACCATGATCACCCTAAAACAGACACCTAAGGATAAATATAGCTCAAATGTGTTGTTCTGAATTAGGTTTACAGCAAGTTTTTGTCTTATTTTAAATCTATTACAGAGATTTCAGTCTTTACAGTAATTCATGGTGATGACACACCAGCTGACTTTATAAGCAGGACATAACATGAACTTTAGAATATATTACCAGAACAGAGGGCTTATCGTTTTCTTTACTTTCATTATCATTCTCAGCTAACTTTTTTTCTTCTTGTTGTACTACTGCTACTTCCTCCTGCTTGCGCTCATCCTTGTCCGCTTTTGTATCTTTTGCATCCTGCTCTGGTTCTTCGCGGGTCTTCAACTCTTTTTCTTTTTCACAGTCTTTACAAGGCTTGTTCGTCACTTTCTCTGGCAGTGCCATTTGAAATTCGATGTTAGCTGATGTACAATACTCTTCAAAACCATAGAGATATCTAAAAGAAAAGAATTGCCCGTGGTAAGCAAGTTTTATTCAAGAAGGAACATGCTACCTAGAGAAGCTAAACATGAACCATATGTTTAACACCTAAAAAACTATATTATAACCAAAAAGTTATGAACTTTATGTATACTACCACTAGCACAGGATCACTTCAGTTCATTCCAGTGCTGTTTTTTGCACAACTTCATAGCTTTATTACTTACTTTCTGTATGCACATTTAACATTATATCCCGCAGCTGAATTCAATACAGGAATTCCAAGATCTTGATAAACTTGCTTCCACACTGCTCCACTTTCAATCTGTTAAAGAAAATTAAGTAATTGTTTTTGAATTAACTCACTGACACAAGACTAAGTCAACAAAGTTTACAACTTTGGAAAATAAACATAAGTAATTTCCTTTGATCTATAAAATTACTATTTATCACACACACAGTATTTCACTGTAATGCAAGCTGTAGTCTAATGTAATTACTTTAAGCAATTTAGCATTGCAATAAGCCACAGCAGGCTTTCCTCTCCAGGTGGCAATAAAACAAAGAAAATACAAAGATTGGAAAAATCAGTACATCATTTTTGTTTTATATTTAAAGTAATTCTTAACTATCAGGGCTAAAATTTTAATTAAATTCCAAAGAAAAAGAAATCATTCAAAGCATTAACAATGCTTATCCCTGCCAGTACTGCACCAGAAACAGTGGCTACCAGTCTTGCATTACATCCTTAATACACCCTTTGGTGACAAAGTTCCTTGACAGTGTGATATGTTCATTTCTAGCCATCTATGAAGGTAGAGCAGATGTACTGCAATACCCAAGTACTACATCTTCTCTTGTATATCAGAAAGGTGTCACTGCACAAACATACCTCCTCAACTGACAGGCTAAATTTATGGGAAGCAGTTCAAAGCACTAACAGAATCTGCTTGGCCATGAATTCCATATGTTTCAATCCCACCAATCCCAATCAGAACATTCTTCTGTATACTGGTCAGAATAAACAGAAAGGGCCTCACGACAGACCTTAAACTGAATTATTTGTCTTTGAGATTTTATTGAGGAGTGAATCTTTTCACTTTGAGATAACATTTCAGGAACTATTTGTCAGATAAAGGTATCACAAAACCACACATGCTGGCTGATTTTATGCAGCAATAATTAAAAATGCTGGGTAGATGTGTAATTTATTTAGAATAGAACTAGTTTGTCGTTCATGTTAAAGCATGGTTTTTATAGAGCTACAGGGTGTCCTACGTAGACACACTATTCAACTTTCATACAACTGAAGCTCCTGTGTAAGAGGAGCTCCTTTGTTCTTCTCTATCACTACTTCCCAGAATAATAAACAATTAATTACTTCACAATAATAAACAGCATTCTCAGATTTTATGGCTCTGAAATACTCATCATACTAATACTCACATTATCAAATCCTCCAAGCTTGTGTACAAGTCTGAACAATTTGAAGAGATTCAAATTTCTATATCCTAATACAGGTCGCTTGTTAATAGGAGTCCCTGGGAACAAAGACAGTTATTATAGTGTTTTGAAGTTTGTTGGGTTATTTTTTCAGAATAACTTGAAATCCACATCATATGCACTATTACACTATTAAATAGAGTATTGCAAACCCCACCTCATGTATCTAGTACTCTCTCTCCATGAAACTAAAACTCAAAGAGTTTTAATTACTGAACTACAGAGAAAATGGGTTATGTTACTCAATACATATATATGCATTCTTCCATATATTACTGAACATGCAGAAATTAAGCAACTTTTCTTGCTACATGTATTATACTTATTTTGATTTCACCCACTGAAACATTTACATCTAAAAATACCAGCATAGTCCTTTCACTGCAATAAAACAAACAAAACCCCACAAAAACAAACAAACACAAAATCAAACCAACCAACCAACCAAAAAGCCCTTATCTTCACATGGCATTAAAAAAAGATGCTACTTTAACTAGCTATAATAGTAATTTAAATACAAACATCCTCATCTCTGCCAACAGACCCTATACTCTTCTTGCAGTGTATAAATATCTGATAAAGATTTAATACAGCAAATGGCACTGGCTTTTAAAAGCATTTCAATCTACTTTACAGATGATGCTCATGCATTTAAGTGATCAGGATTCCCGCAAGAAAATTAGTACAAAGTAAATGCTTTTTTCCATTATCTGAAAAGTGTGTGTGGGTGTGTCATTAAATTTTATTTTATTTAAGTATTTCAAATTTATTAAACTGAGCATATAAACTAATATGATTAAGGAGATCAAATGTTTGGTTATACACACCATAAGTACACAGAAGAAAATATAGTAAGATGTGCAAAATATTATAGGATATGCAAAATATAATATTCTCATCCACGTTTTTCTGAAAGCAAAAATAAGGAACCGTATTTCAGGAGATGAATCAAGCGACAGACTCATCTTCTAAATCATAGAGAAGTCAGAAGGGATGAATACAGTCTCCCTATTTCCAAAACTGTACTGCAAAGCACTACTACTTTACAGATTCAATTTTTAAAGTACTGCTAATTAAAATGCCTACCTCTGTCTTCCATGAACTTGTACAACTGCTGAAGAAAGTTCTCTCGTTCTTCAGGAAATGGCTCTATTTCCTCCTGTTTAAAGCAATGCAGACAAGAAAATTATCACCATTTTGAGTTACAGTCTGTCACTAAGAAATGTACCGCAGTGATAATTCAGGTTCAGATGTTTAAGTTTGTTTTACTATGGTCAGCAACAGGATAAGAGACACATGCTCTCAGTGCTATGCCAGGTGAAAGTACATTTTATAAAATACAAACAGTGTTTCAAAATATATAAAACATTGACTGTAAACATACATTGAAATTGGATTTTTGATTGATCACTAAAGTATAAGTGATACCACAAATCAAGATGCATTCTCAATTTTGTGCATTTATGCAGGGAGTCTGGGAGACAGCACTATGAACAATTAAGAGATTGTATCAGAAACCTCAGCTCTATTTCTACTGCAGTTAAGTGACTCCTTGATTCCCGGATAGACTAGACACTTCCACAGATGAAGTGAAAGAGAAAATGGTGCTTGCACTTTTTCTTAGGAGTTCTAATTCACTGTACTGGCAAACCACAGGCAATGGCACTGCATGCATACTGCCATGGGGCACCAGCTGAACACGTGGTGAGCAGGATCAATGCAGAACTGAAGTAACAATAGATATTTTGGAAGTTCAGTTCACTGCACCTTTGTATTAGATATACTTAGATTAATCAACAGTGGAGTTTCAAAGCAAAGCACTATGGTTTATAACACCTCATAATTTCCTTAGGAAATGGGACTTGCCACAAGCTGCAGTAATATGATATTAATATAATCAAATTGTTAAGGAGTTCTGATGACTGAGCTACTTCAAAACAATACACCAAATATGAGTTGATTAATTTTTAATATTACCTGTAATATTTCCAAAAATAACTAGTTATTCAGCAACCTAAAATAAATCATTTTTCCTTAGTGTATTTTCATTCCCTCTTTATCATCTCCATTCTCCAACAGTCTCCTTGTACTAAATATTAAAGCTTCACCTACCCTGAAGCAAGGGGACAAAAGACACTCCCTTTAAAGTAATACCAAGACAGTTGAGAAATCAGCAGAATATCATTACTAAACAGAACTGGGAAAAACACACACAAACAAAAACAAACCCCAGACATCTACTGAAGCTATTTAATAAAGAGATGGATGGCTGAAAACAAGGTCAGGAAATGCTATGACTAATAGTCATAGTAAGGGAGTAGGTGTTTTTCCTTATTTTATGCTTTCTCTTCTCCATTAAATGCACTTGGATGACAGATCAGAGCAAACAGGCAAAAAATTAAGAACCACTATTCACAATATGCTGAAACAGTTGTCCTTTAGGTATAATTATCAACACAAATGAAATGAAAATATTTCACAGTCTTGCAAAGGCAATAAAAAAGGAAAGATTCTGCAAGGGGCATCACAGATGAATATCTGATACTCAGTATACCAGCAGAGCTCAGAGCAGGCTGCTTCAATGTGCAAGAAGGACAGGCTGGGTAGAGAACTGTAACCAGGATACTAGATATCATCTTCATTGGATAGGGGCACCAGAAATCAGGCATATCTAGCAATTCTTCACCAAGAGATAGGAGGTGATGCTGCAGCTCTGCATGTAGTGCAGATAAAAGGTTGGTTAAGAACATTCACATTCCACAGGCCATAAAGAACAAATTACTTCAGTGGAATCAAACACCAAAACTGTATCATTTATGTTTGTTTTAATAGCAGGTACTGGGAAAAGACTTTTACCAGCATCTGCTGGATCATGGAAAAGAAACCATGAGCAGCTATTTGGGTTACCCATATTCTTTAACAACAAAAAAACCCTTGTCATAAGAAAATAGTCCCCCAGAGCATTTAGGGGAGGGGTGGGGGGTGTCATTGAACAAAACCTGCAGAAAACCCAACGAAGTTTTGTAGTAGGAATGTATGCTTTCTAAATATATGGGGAACTGAGATAAAGGTGATGAAGAGGCTGAATAAAACACTGACACTCTTTTCTCACTATAAGATCCAGTGCCTGATAATCCTCAGAGGTGCCAGAACAGCAAGTGAATAATACTCATGAATTTTCCCAATAGAGAATACAGCAACTTTCTGACAAAGTCTGCTAAGGGGAAGCTTAAGACCCTGCATGCCTCTGAAAGTCATTTACACTTTTTCAGAATGTCTACAGAATCAGTATGTATTATACCTTACCAATAATATCCATTAATAATCTTTGAAAATATACAGAATGTCTTAATCAGGAAGTTAGACAACAAGGTTTCCTCGATAATAGTTTGAAGTAGGCATGTCACACTCTGTCATATTTACTTATTTTCAAGTTAGACAACGAGAGTTCTAGCAGGTCACTCTGCAGTTTCTAATGTATCTGTCCATGCTACAAAGGTAAAAGAAAGTGGCTTTTATGTAGGATAATGAAATCCAGTAAAACAGCAACATGCTTTTTGAAACAAAAAATTTGCACACTATTATAGCCCAGCACTAGAAAAGAGGGTCTTTGACAACTCTTTTATCTACCATCAGATTTCATAAAGGAAAGGAAGGACATTTTCCAGTCTCTTTCATTTGAAAAAAAAAGGCAACTCCTCTACTAATGAGAGAAGTACAGAGGATTTTCATGTCAACTCCTATCTAAATAGGATGGAAAAATCTCTACAGATATGTGAGACATATGCTTCCACAGAATCTTATAGATACATAGATCTCTTACATACATAAGATAGGAGTATCTGTATTTAAAGCCTGTGGTGACATATGAAAGAGCTTGGGGTTTTTGTATTGTTTTGTTCTGGTTCATAGACAGTAGGACCACGTGGATGGCCTGAGGGTCACCAGTGAGAATTTTTCATGTCCTGGAAAGCTCTAGAACAGCCTGCAGACGAGTAACAAAGTCCCAAGAACAGGCCCACAGGTCCTGTTTGAGAAGATAACCAGGAAGTTACAGGAACAAACAAAAATAAAGAGAGAAGTCTGCGGAAATTACTCAAAGATGAGTGGAGAGAAGGCACATATGCCACTGACCACTGAAGAAAGAAGAGAAACAGAAGGAGGGCGGGGACAGTAGGAAGAAAAAAACATATTGTCTCTGTTTTAGAAGCCTCCTAGTCCAACAGGTGACTGAAATCACTGGATACTGGAAAAGAAATTATCACAAGAGATGTCACAGTAAATATCAAAATATTGGCCCAAGATGAAATCTTTATGTCTAGCACATGGAAAGACTAGCTCAAACAACATCACATGCAACTAAGAGGAGCTCAAGCTCCTCAAGAGAAGGTGTATAAAGGGTACAAGGTCAAGTATTTACAAACACTGCAGCTAATGGCTCCATATTTTCCACCTAAAGGTAGAGAGGGAATGGTCACTACATAAAGATCATGTGTTACCCTGCATAGGTACCAACCTATCCACATTTATCATGGCCATAGCTGAACATGAACCTGCTATAAAAGTTCAGGAATTGTACTGACCCCAAGGAAGAACTACTTCCTTCTCAAAATACTATGCAGAGCACAGCCCCTTTCAGACTGGGCTTTATAACTTTTCATCAGGGCTGGATAATCTTTTCTGAGTTTAAAGAAGAGGCAGAACGAAACTATCAGCATGGAGAAGTGGCAAAGTCACAACTTCACACCTTTGCAATCTCCCAATAAATCTTGAAGAAATGGATGAGTAAAAGACGGAATGCCAGAGCCTCGATCTCCAGGGAGGATGTATTGAGAGAAGGACCCTAATTTCATTTAAGACCCAGACCAGTTCAGTTTTAACTTTACAATTCCACTATCAATGGGCTAAAGTCTGCTGCATTACTGGCCGTTACTTAACAAATTAGAGAACAAGTGATTATGGGTAGATAAAGATTTTGAGTACCACAAGAAGACAGAGGAATTAAAACATTCAAAAGCCTCTCTTTCAGCCTCTCAGTGGCTTTTTTTCTGGACAGAAGGCTGGGAGGAAATAACAGACAATTAGAAAACCAAGCATGAGGTAGGACTTCTTATTTACAGAACACAAAAAGAGCAGAAAGGTAGAAGTGGAGTGCATGGGCTAATGCCTTGCTTGAAAGCTCTTGCTTCTTTACATCAGGGTAGCCAGAAAGATAGCTTGCAGTGAAGCAATTCTTCAGTAGACCAGGATAAGACAGAGGTACTCAACAATGCCTATGTTAACATGTTAAATGTTCCCTAATGTTAAAAAGGCCTACTTAAATATTATAGCCTTGCTAATTTTTATCAGCTATCTCTGCCCTTTAACTTCACTTGCCTCTTCCTCACTGCTGTTATCCTCCTTTTCTTTTTCATCCTCTTCCTCTTCTTCAGCTTCACTGCTGGAGCTGTCTTCTTTCAATTCTGTTTTCCAGTTATTAGGAACAGTTCTGTTTTTCCGGAATTCAAGGGCTTGGTCAAAAGCTGTAAAAGGACCAGCACTTGTTAACACTGCAGGAAGTATCAGTTTGACCACATATTTTAATAAAGAAACGGTAGCCAGTGGTGAGGGGGAAGGGGAGAAGAAGGAAAGACTGTTAATTAACAATTCCACCCCAAAATTCAAAGAACCTCAACAACCACTCCCTGTTGTCCATCCTTACTTGTCTTACCCAGTTAAACTGGCCTAATGCTCTCTGCACATCAAGCCATTCAAAGCTATTACTAGTATTATTACCCTGTTACTGCCTATAGACACAAATACGGATCTTCTGCACAGGACAAGTATGAAAATTTAATTGAGAAAACCCCTATCCAAGAGGTTTACACTGTGGTTTATATATATCAAACAGGGAGGACAAGGAGGAATAAACAAGCCAAAGATAATTTTAAGAGTTCCATCACACAAATTTAAACTTTCAAATTAATTCACAATTCTAGATTCTTGACAGTCCATAAAGGCAACTTACTTGCAACTATTAGGGTACTATTGTGAGAATAATTCTATGAAGACCTAAAGCAAATAGATACATACTAAAATAACCTACGAAGCCAACATGTGCTGTGTGATTGTATCCTTTGTTTGGAACATCTCTACAAGTGTGAAACAAGTGTGGTACGTGGGGGGAGGCACGTTGTTTTTTGTGGCTTTTGTTAGATTTTGTTTGTTTAAAAAAAGTCTCTCTAGCTTTTCAGAAGTGTTTTCCTTCAATATACTATTCTATAGGAAAAGATCCTGTATTTTAGCATTTTTAAGACATGAACCAATCTGCCATAAATTTAGACCAACTTATGCAACTGAGTAAATACATACACATGTGTTTTCTCATAAAAAGTTATTTTTACCTTGTTTTAACAAAGCGTCAGGCTTTGGTGAAGTTTCACTAATCTCCCGGACATCTTTTCTTGGCACAGAAGTGCTAGATAATTTAGAAAGTGTTAAAAAAAGTTACAATATTTTAAAGGTAAACTAACAGCATAATACAGAGCTATCACTGAGACTACAACACACTTAAAAATACACATAAGAAGCATATTGAATATATCTTGACAATTCTATAGTGTTAGTCTGGTACAGTATTAGTCAGAGGAATAAAAAAAAAATTCTACATGAAATTGATTTGACCACCTATATGCATTCACTGTGTACTAAAGAAAGCATGCTACTTCCACTAACAGCTAGTTTCTATAGTCTCCCAAATATATAACACCTAACAAAAATCTCACATTAATTTAATTTAAAACACCACCTTGCTTAAAACATAAGTGAGCATTAGTATAAGTTGTCAGTATGAAACTAAAGACTTCCAAATTGAAAGAACAAAGCACTTTCTAATTTCTACTGTGGTTATAACCAAGGAAGCAAATCTGAACTGCAGCTCGGGGGACTTGGAGGTAGGTATGTGCTTATGTGCACACACATCTTATGTGTGTTTCTTTGGTGGCATGCACTGATGACTGAAAAACTATCAAATGGTAAAGGACAGCCTAGACATAGTAAGTAATTAAATGAAGTTTAATGTTTCAATTTCCTATCTGCAAAACATTCTGTTAAATTGAAGCAAGTCAAACTGCAACTTCTAAAACAAAAACTAAAACCTAGAAAAAGAATTCTATCGTCAGGAGCTTAAGAACACAAAGTTTCTAATTCTGTTGCAAACACCATACAGTCTGGTTTTCCACATTTCTCTATTCTTTTTCCTACTTGGAGTAGTATTGCTGCTCTTTTCAAGGAATGTGATAAGATGCTGCTGCTGTCTAGACTGAGATAAACATACGCCTTACTACCTCAAAACAAGAAAGAGGATTTCTGTGCTTGCACGCGGTGTACGTGCATGCATGCACACACCCCCACCCACTCTTCTCTTCTGTAGCTGGATAAGCTTATGGCCACATCCCTGAAAAGCAGTGCTCTATTCCAACCACAGCGGGAAAGAGTCTCCAGCCCACTCTTAAAGTCACATAATACTGCTTTGTTTGCCACAATTGTGACAGTGAAATTAAAACTAAGACAGGTAGATTTATGCACCTCGTTACTAATAATGACAAAGTTCAACACTAATTTAGTTACTGTTAACAGATTTTAAACATTAGAAAAATCTTGGCAGAAATTTGCTGAGCTTACTGATGTTATTAATACTTTACAGCACACAACTCATACTACATTTCACTTGACTGGTATAAATTTAGTTCAGTTATCAAACTGTACATTCCTACTCACAATTTGCCATCCTTGAATGAGCGAACGAGAATATTGTCTTTTTTCACTGCAATATCATCACTACAGTCTGGACAAACCACCTGCAAAGATATTACAAATGCAAAGTTTAGAGAGAAAAGGTAAAAACAAGAGAGTAATAGTATATGCCAACGTTGCTCAAAAAGCTTTTGGGCCCATTTCTCTTTAGCAACCCTAAGATGGGATCAACTGAGATCCCTCAAAACACAGGAGTGATGACCTCCTGAAATTATTGAATGCATGAGCTCATGCTCACTTCCTAGAGGGAACTGACAGCTGCTGCCAGAGATATAAGAATAGCATTCAGACAAAAGGTAAGTATCTGTCATGCCACTACAGCTTTTTCTAGTCCTCATCCTAAAAGGACAAGAAATTCCACAAATACTGCCACCTGAGTTAGAGACTACTTCTGAAAACTTCCAGAAATGGCAAGGATGTAATCACAAAACGGTTTCAAAAACAAAGATTTACATGATTTATGAAATGGAATTTTATAATGGAAGACCTGTAAGTCATCTACTTAGGAGAGAAGCGTGCCTTGAGTACAAGTATTATGATAGGTTCTATAATTCCAGAAGTTGACTAATCAAGCCTAGCACTGAGACAACATTATTTTTTGCAAATTTAAAAGCTATTTAAATTTTGTTAAATCAGTTTTTTAATAAAAAGCTTCAGAAATTTATTTTAAAAATATATATCTATGGAATTTCCAGAGTTATAGAACAGAAAAGCAACCCTCTTCATCACTCATCTCTATTCTCTCAAAACATGTGTAGTTCCCTGAAAGTTAGGAAAATTCTGGCTGCTGTAAAACCCCAGGGAGGAGCAAATGACTTTAGCCCTAATTTAGTCCAGGTAAAATACCTCTTCTTACATCAACCGTTGCCTTTCAGTCTTAATTTTCCACCAAATACACAAAGATACTGCGTGACAAAAGCTTTTTTTCCCTCCTTACATAGGTCACCAGCCATATAGCATTGTAGAAGGTAAGTGATTTGGAAACAGGCTCATATTTGCACAGGCTAAATATGAGAGCATAAGCTAGAGCATTGGCTAGACCATAGGTTAAATACGTTTCTCAAGAGAAATACAACTTAACAGCCCAAGTTTCAAAATCCAATGCATTTTACAGTCTTCAAAGAAATTACTTTACAAAACTACAACTTTCTAACTGAAATGCAGTTTAAGATATAGTTTGCAATATTGAGGTATGAGGTACGACAATGACAATGATTATCAAACTTAGCTTTTCAAAGATGGAGAAAGACTCTTCAGGCTTTAGCTATAGGTTTTGTAGAAGCATCAAGGTCTTAGAAATCCATTCAGAGGTTGGAAAACATCTTATCAAAACCTTATGTGCCTTTACATCAAGTAACATCACCTCAATTTTGCCTGAATGCAAAACAAACTCCACTGGAGTCATAGGAGGATAAAAGAGATGATCCTACGTAAACTCAATTTTCTGAAAACGCTGCAGGCAGATTTCCTCACTACACCTTCCAAAAGCCTTTAAGTACACATTAAAACTAAGCAATGCTATAAAGCTTGCTAAATCACACTCTTTGACATAAGAAACAACTGTCAGGCCTTTTTGCAATTACAATTAGTTATTGTACTCACCACTTCCCCCTAGAACCAACAAAAACAAGCAAACAAACAAACTAAAAACCCCGAACCCAAACATGAAAGAAGGATTAAAACAATCAGTCAACAGTCAATCACTGAGTCCTAACAGTAATTTTTGACAAATTTAGAACCTCTACAGTTTCAGACTTGTAAGAGCTGGTTAAAGGGCTGATATCCAAAGTACTCAAGTTTCCACTACTAATCTTAATTGTTACTTGCTGTAAAGGTTTAGACTAATCCCTTTACTTGGTTTCACATAATAAACTTGCACAAAGCGTATCAGTACACATAAGGAAGTACTGCTGAGATACACATTCTTGAGCATATTAAACCTCAATTTTCATTTGATTATTCACGTAATTACAATTACCATAATATAAAGCTAATGCAAAATTTATCAGTAATAAGATAACATTACTTTGTTGATACAGTAGGGTAACCTGCTTACAAGGTAAAAGAGCTGAGAGCCATAGATGCTGAGGAGGGGATTATAACAAAAAAAACCCAACAAAAAAAATCCCAAACCACTATGATGCAGAGCTATAAACCTGATTACTAAAGCAAGAGTTAATCTAGGATAAGCTATTTCAGCGTTAACAAGCTTCACCCTCAAACTTTATCCCCCTACTGTTTCTCATTCATGCAGGAAGCTTTCCATGAAGAATGAGCTAATTCCAATCTTCATCTGGAAATCAAAGAAATAATTGTGTATTTTTCCTATAACTTCGGAGCAGAAGCAACAATTCAGTTACACTTTAAGGTCTGACCCAAAGCTATCTTGAGCATCACTACAGTAGTCACATGCAAGCTCAGGCCTGCCATGGTAACTGATATCTGTGATGTGCGTGACCAGAAGGGCAAACCCAACAGTGTGACACAAAACTGCTCAAGCCAGTTTCACTGAGCATTTCTGAGAGCAGCTGGGAGGCAGGATATTGTATCAATCTCGATGACAGCTTTCAGAAAAGAAACATCTCAATTTTTCTTGCTTATTACTGAAAACCTCTCTTAAAGTTATCTGCCATTAGCATGGTATCTCCTTGCTGCACATCCTGCCCTCTCCCTTGTTGTAAAAAAGACTTCAGTGACTCATTTTCTTCCAACAACTTCCCCAAAAGAAGTCCTGCTGGAAAGCCACTGAACTGCATTACAAGACACAGCAGGTGACGAGAAGAGAGCTGCAATTGAGAGCTATTGCACATACTACAAACAGTTAAATGTTACTGTATGGCATCTTTTCAAAAGCAGTGAACAAGTCTTCCTGAAATTAGATAAGGATGTTAATCTTTCATTGCCAGAGAGCAATTAATCAAATATTTACAATTAATAATAAAATAAAAAGCATGATACTAGAAGGTACTACGTAGAGAAATGTATTAATTTCCAAATATATCAGGCAGTCCCTATGCAATCCCTAGACTAGCTGTGATATTTTATTAGAATTTTATTTATTAAAAAATTTCTTTAAGCCAGAATAAAGGAAGAGCGCAAATGTTTGTACTGAAAGGCTACAGTGTAATTTTAAAGGAAATTTACTGTCAATTCTCCACTACCTACCATAGTGACCAAGAAGAAATATCTGATTTTATTATCCAATGTGTTTATACTCAACCTTCAAAAATAATGTCTGTGTAATCAATAAACTTCCCCTCTCTTTGTACTTTATATTTTCTCCTCGATAAAAATTAGTAATTCAGAAAATTGGCACGCAATAGCCTAGGAAAAAAGCCCTGAAATTTTAGTTCAATAGTATTAAACACATTGCTGAGCTGGAATTAGGTCAACAGGCTCTGGCTGTTTGGAAAAACTAAAGGCACATTATCAATCCCTTTTTGTAAACAAATATATTTAGATATATAATGTTTTTTGTAACTATTATGATACAGTTTAACTTGAAGAACCACATGAAGTTCTAATAAAAAACATCAAAATGAAAAAACCCCACATTTTTCTCTGGTTCCTAGAAAACGAAAGAAAGCTTTACTAAATTATAATAAAGATGAGACTCTTACCAAGGCTGGAAACCACAAAGCTTTCTTTTTATCCACACTGAAGCAGTCCACGCACACCACTTTTCCTAATAACTCGTCACTTTGTTTTCTATCATCTTCATCTTCATCGCTGGAAGAGGATGAAGATTCTTCTTCAGGACTAAACAACAGAAAGAGACTTAAAAGTCAACTATTCAAAACTTGCATATTATAATTACAGGATCCAAAGCTAATTGTCAAAGAGGCATAAGTAATAGCAACTTGAATTGCTTGTTATGTGTTTTAGCATAAAAATGAATAGAAATCTTTATAATTACAGTATAGTAACAATTCAAACATTACAAACTCAGAAATGCATATTTACTAGTAAGACATGCAAATACCAAACGAAACACCACCATGCATCCGCATGGAGGAAGATAAATGCATTGTCAGGGCATTCAAGTGAGACCATTCTGCCCTAGAGAAGCACAATTCAAAAATACTGTTGCAGTTGTAGTTTTGGACCATCATCAAGCTAAACTGTTTTGGTTTTCCCTCTTAATCTCTCTAGGCTTTTACTTCAACAGCCTTACAGAATAAAAGGCTGTTTGGAGAGGACAAATCTCTGAAGAAGAAACATCAGCTATAAAGATGAATAGCAAAGAGAAAAAGAAGTCTATTTATCTTTAAACAGTTCTTTAAAGATGTGCAGTGAAGCATTTTGATGACTGCTTCAATTGCACATTGAACACAGTGTTGGAATGTAAGTAGATGAGCAAAAGTGCAAATACATTTTGATTTTAAAAGGTTCTGGATTACTGTTTTGACTGTTCAAATACAAAGTTGCACCTGTTTTTAACCATATGGGGAGTCTAAATGTACAAAACCACTCCAACTAAAATTACCTGCAACAGATTAACAAAAAAAAAAAAAAAAAAAAACCAAAAAAAATCAGCACTCCTGACTCTCTAGATCTTTTTTTACTAGTCACTTTGAAGGTTAATTCTCAGAAAATATACACCATGTTCACTGAGCACAGGAAGCATAATTTTAAAAGCTATCTTCCATTTTTCACATAACTGCTTTTGAGTACAAAACGCAGTGTTTACAAAAAACGCAGTTAGCATTTGTGTAGCAGAAGACAACTGATGTTACAGTCTAAGGTAATTTATTATGTTTCCTTTCCCCCACCTTAGTTTTCAGTGCTGATAGAAGTACTATCTTGGATTTTTCCCCCCAACATATTTTTTTTTTTTTAAACAGTGGTTTCTTTTAAAAGAGTATGAAAGTCTTTCAGGCTGCTTTCTGGGGTTCATTAATCTCTTGTGAGAAAGAAGTTTAGGACTAGAAAGAAAGCCAGAACGATTTCAGAGAGGCTAGTTCCTAGCTCAGTTATGCCCGTATCTGTGCAATCTGTCTTTTTAAGTCAGTATTAATCGTAAGATAAAGGTGTGTTGCTTCTGACATAATAATGTCCTGTATAGTTACAGAAACAGAGAAAACAATGACCCAGTCACAGACTCCAAGGATATTGCAATCATGTTCTCTGTGGTAATGCCAGCTTTTTCATGAACTACATTACAAATTACTAACTCAGTAATTTTATGAGTAAATTTATAGCACCTCTATATACACAGGGCAACATCTACTTCAAGTTATCAAAAAGAGAGCAAAAGGCTAGTCCAAGCACAAAAACCACTACTCCCAAAAAACTTAAACCAAACCAAAACAAAAACAGACAAACAAACAAACAAACAAAAAACGCTCCCCACCCCCACTCCCTGCCACACACATTAAAAAAAAAGAAACCCCACAACCCACCCAAACACAACAGAAAACAGTCACTGGATTACTTAACATTGGTTTATCAAGATCACAACCACCAATTTTGGCACCTAGGATATCAAGTCACTACTCTTGAACTTGATTTTTCTATTAGTAAACTTTGCTGGAAACCGTAATAGAAGCAATGGGCAGAAACTGTCACACAGGAAGTTCCACCTGTATATGAAGAAGAACTTTAATAAGTGGGTGACCACGCATTAGAACAGATTGCCCAGAGAGGTTGTGGAGTTTCCCTCACCGGAGGTATTCAAGAACTGTCTGTACTCTAGGATGACCCTGCCTGAGCAGGGAGGCTGGTTGGACCAGATGACCCACTGGGGTTCCTTCCAACCTGACCTATTCTGTGATTCTGTAATACTGTTCACCCTCAGAGATCCTGTAATGAGAAACCAAAGGTCTACAGGAGGATTCTGGTGCCTTGTACAAAGATTTCATATCAGCTGGACAAAGACTGCATTGTAATGATTTCAGTTTGAGTCCAACACATTCATAACACTAATAATCTACTACAGAGATGTTTCTGACTACAGTTTAACATCATGTTTCCACTTGCTATGCTACTTTTTGGTTTTTAACTTAATAAAACCAAGAAAAAACTTTTGCCTATACGTGGTGCTATTTTAAATATTGATTACACAAGACTTGAAATGTTTATACACAGCAATGCACATGAACCTGACTTTCAATCTGAGTGCTTAACAACATTTTTCATCCAGCCTCCAGTTTTTTTTTGAATAAGAGAAGCTTGAACATACAAGTAACAAAACTCCACACACACAGAAAGCTTCAGAATTGAATACACACAGCACAGGTATCAAGATGTTTTAACTTACATATGATTGGATCTCCTTCCTCTGTTTGTTTTCTTTCCAATAACAGGAGTCCCAAAGTGTTCAGGATTGGTGAGTGGAAGCTGATCTAATGTCTGTTGAAATGTAAAAATACATATGCATATACACAAAAAAAACGTAGCATGAGTTATTCTCCAAACCACATGGTTCATAAAAGTAATTTTTTTCAATAGAGGCTTTCTCATTACAGAAGAAATATAGAAGTACATCATACATGTCATGCTTTGATTTTAAAAAAGCAAAGTGTTTTGTTCTGAGGTTTTTTCAATGCTTTCTCTGCACCTCTGAATAACTAACTTTTGTCCAACATACACAGACAATTCTTTCCAGAAGTCCTGCCTTTGGACCATTAAAACACAGAGAAATAATTATCAGGTATTCTGCTGACCTGATATTCCATCTCTGCTTGGATGAATTTTCTGCGCTTCCTATCATTTAGACTAAACATATAATCATCTACTTAAGAATGAACAAAGGTCCCCTTTGAAATGAAGCTGCGAGATAACAGCAGCAAACATGACAAGTTAATTGTATTTTTTTGTCAGTATTTCATCATTTGATATGTGAGGGAGGTTCTAAAATAATTTTAAAGAGGCTGCTATACTGATAATTGAGAATGTGCTAATAGATGATTTATCAGCATCAAAACAAAAAGAGAGAGAGAGAAAGAACTTTCCCTGTTCAGGGAGAATGCTTCAAGAGAAGAACTCATGGATGTGCAGTATCTTCTTCCTCTAAGCCTGCTGTTAACTGTTTAAATTATAACCATTCCAGATTTGAAGGCTCCTGCTACACAAGAGTTTTTGTAAAGCCACTTACTCTAGTTTTTTGAAAGAAGGGAGAAAGTCTTACAAATTAAATACACAATCCTCTGACTTAAACTTCTTTGTCATGTATTGATTTTTAAATGTAACACCAACAAGAATCTCAAACACATTCTGTGTCAGAGAACTAACACAGAGATAATAAAACTGGCTTTTTAAAATCTGAAAATAAATGCACGACTACTTCTGAGTGTGATGGACAACCTAAAAGATTCTACACCACACACTTGGGAAGTCATGAGAGATGAAGCTAAAGCCAACATCAGAACAAGACAACTGTGGGGCACTGGCCTAATTACAAAAGAAATTTGAGACGCAATTTTCCCTGCTGAGTAGCTGTGCAATCATGAGGTAATTATTAGAAATGCACAACATGTGTTTCATTGAGGGCTGGTGACAATTAATTGCGTATCAGTGACTTTTGGCAAAACATCAAAAGCTAAGACAATAAAAAGTTGATAAAAAGCAGCTGTCACCTGAATGTAAGGTTTCTTTGAATCTGACAAAATAATACAAATTATTCTACTTCAGCCAAACAGGTCACAAAGCAATATATATACACTAAAATTTTAAATCTCTTTACTATAAGGTAATACCCCCGAAACCATATTAAAATAGTCTTTATGGAATAGAAGAAATCTAATCTTCAGTTGTGCTGATCATTAACAACAGAGCTAATTGAAGGAACACCACAATCTTTAAAATTATGGCATTTATATCTGAATCCAGATTTAGGCATATAATTAGGGCCCCTTCTTTACATGTGTTTAATCCTGACTTCAGATTCTAGAGGGTATCTGAATCTTCACGAGAATGCAGTACACAAACAACAAGCTCAGCTGACTACAATAATAACAGCGTATTATGTACAGCAAAAAACCCCGTCTTCAGTAGCTGTCCAATAAGCAAACATGTTTACATAAGTCTGCCCACCAGTCCAGATTGTCTTACGTAATATGAAGGAATAACCCTCATTCTGAAATTCCAACTATTTGAAATCTGCTACAAATGTGTGCGTATTTTAACGTTCAAGTCACCTTTAAGGCATGAACCAGCTTCAAAATACTGGTAACTGTTGTCAAATTAACAAGCAACAGCAATTTCTTATTGGCCTTTTAAAAGAAGTGTTCATCTTTCAGGTTTATCAGCTATTACAAAACCTTGATCATCTATCTAAAATCCAGCAGAACTGTGAAAAGTACATCTATTTTTATGTTATAATTTACATGATTTTAAAATTTTATAATTATATTGTGATTTTACCCCCAATTAATACTTAGAGATAATTTTTTATACATAGCAAAGCAGTTGCATGATTGCATTCTTTTGTGTCATCTACAATCTGTGAACTATCAAAAACATAAAAATGAAAAAGACGAAACGCTGATTTTGCTTCTTAACTTACACAGTTTGATGAAATCTAATTGCATTTCTTGATTTTAAAAAGAATAAGCCAGACCCTGTAGACTGTACTCTACATAACCCCCATTTTTAGCAACATGGATGTACATAACATATTAAAGACTGAGGTACTAAAAGTATCACTTTTAAATTTTACTAAATAAAAAGTTGTAATACAAAAATTCTTCAATTACCTCACTTTCAGCAAAATGTCTTTCTCCTTTTAAACACAGGGAAGAGCGTCTCAGAGTCTTCTCATCACCATCATCAAATACTGTCACCAGGTAACAAGTGAGGAAAGAAAAACATTTTCTTTTTAAATCCAGATATTGTTGATTCATTTAGATGTTCCGAAAGAATGGGATATATATTCCTGTAGCTAATTCTTAAAACAAAACTATACCTGGATAGATAATGCTGCATATCCAGTAAAGCATTTCACAGATCGAACAAATACATTAGCTGCTGTATCACCACAGTTTGCATATGTTTAAAGGAATTTTTAGTAACCAGTAGCTGAGCAGACAAAAATTAAATACCCACTAGAACTCAAAAACTATTCTTCTAACATTTACAATTTTTACAAAACTTTATTATGTAACCAGAACTCATACAATAATCAAGTAGAAGCTATGCTTATTACCAAGAAACATAAATGGATATTTACAGAAAAAAAGTTACAACTTAATGTTATATGAAAGCTCAATGTCTTTCTCTACTGACTTCATTCAACTATGCTATAAAACAACAGTGATATCAGCCTAAGGATGATGACAATAGTCAAAGTGCTGACAATCATCAAAACCGGCTGTACTGACAGAACTGTGGAGCTCCCAGTTTCTAGACTTTTTGCCACCTCTGCTATCACTAGGTCAACTGGAAAAAAGTCCATAATACTGTTGATTCAGCTACATTTATTATCCTTTTGAATCCTAAAATGCACTGCACACATTTAAGGTGGTGTCTTCAGAAGCTGATAAACTGGTTGTATAAAAAGTAAGCTTTTGTCAAGTCTTCTTCAGGTACTTAACAGATTAAAACTGAAAAATTTTGACTCTCGAGCTTTGATTGTACTGTTCAGTGAGACAAGAATGGATCTCTTCTTCCCTCCTGAACACTGATAATAATTACATTCTTGACTCCACACTGCAGTGACCTTGAAGACTTTTGTGGGCATGGAAACAACCCCAAGATTAGATTAAAATATTACATTAAAAAATAAAAGTTTCTGCAAATTCTTAACATGACTCTTTCACCTTCATTCAAATCTTTTCTGTCCAACAACAGATCAAAGAACAGTGTTAGGACAATGGCTGTCAACCAGCAAGATTAGAGAGGTTAATCTTCAGCCACGTCTGGCTTTCAGATAGTGGGCGCTACACTCTTCAACATTTACTAACTTAAATAAAAATACACAACAAGACACATCAAAATTCTTGACTAGTACTTATTTGATATGAAAGAAACTTTGAGAATTTTTCATCCCGGAAGTGTTAAATTCCATACTGTTGATAACAAACTTCCACTTGTGACTACCATTCCCCAGATTTTATTACACACTACAGTAACTGCTGAACACTGTTTAGTGATAAACTACCAGTCAGAGATGCACAACTCTCACTTCAACATTTGTTGAAAAATATCAACATCAGGAACTGCACACAAAACCACGTAGATTTGGAACTGCATCTCAAATGGTCAACACATAATTAAACCCCCTCTACGTCAAATGAAGTAGAAAGCAGCAAGTTCCTAATCCAGTTTGTGTTAATTAAGATAACAGTCTCCTTACATAATGAGAGAGGGAAAAAAAAAAAATCTATCCACTTCAGGAGATAAGCTGACTACAGCAGAGGTAAACCTACTCAGAGCTAGGTAGATAGCCACATTATGTGTCCTGTGTGGTAATCTGCTTGTGGCCTCTTCCCTGCCAGGGGGATTCCTAATCTTGTTCCATAACATGAATACTTCCAGAGGAAAAGCTTCACCTCCCTGTAAGACTTGTGTGGCCAGCATGGCACATATGGCTGATTACATATGACAATCTGATCTAATGGAACATCTTGAAAACAACCTACTGAGCAGGCATGTACAGTGTAAGCATTTAAAATCATGTATTCTGAAACTGCAAGGAAAAGAGGAAAAAAGAAAGGAGGCAACAATGTAAATAAAATAATTTTGAATTCTGAGAAAGGGCAATGTAATGACCAAAAAAGTGTAGAAGCAGTTTAAGACTATTCCTGAACATGCACAGTTCTGCATTTTTAGTCAAGCAAACAATCCTATGATTTCTCCCCTCTATAATAAACACAGAGACAAATGTTAAGAATATCAATTAAACTTTAAAATTTTAATTAAAATCATATGAATGATAAAACAGTATCCAGTTACCAGGACAGGAATACCTTGAGCTCTCTGAGGAATTTTTACAGGACAGGCAGGGACATTTCGTGTATGTATGTGCATGTGTATGTGTGTGTATTTATTTATTTTTATATAATATATATAATTATATATGTGTATTATATTTACAGCTTTTATACACATAAACTGTGCTATAGTCATTCTAAAAGACTAAACAAGTTGAGTTTTTATAAAAATTTAATTTAGTTCTTATTGTCCTTTAGTAGGAAAGCAGTTGCACCAAAAAAAGACACACAAACGAACCGACGTACAATTTCTCGTCAGACAACACTTTATGAATACAGGACAGACAGGGATGCTCTTAAAGCATCCTTGTCTGGACTTCAGTGTTAAAAGAGTTCTCAAGCGGCCCTTAAATGGTTACTCCTCTCCAGATACTGTTGCAGTGGCATATATATGGTCTTAAGTATCTTTTGGAAAGGTATTACTTTGGATTGATCTGATCCCTTCACAAAGTTTTTGACCAAATCATAGTAATTTTATTCAAAAAATCATTAACAACACAAATAATTAGATGCTTCTCAACAAGTGCTGGGACAACAATAAGTAACTGCTGGCTAAGATGTGTGCTAATTCTGAAGTCTGGTAAATGGCAACTATACCTTAAAGTAGGAATTTCACTCAGATCTGCAAAGTCATCACTGTCTATAAAGATAATTTCTGTCTCATTCCACTCACCCTCCTAACAAAGATTATTCTAATCATCCACTGCTAGAGTCACTTCTCTATCAAAGTGCATTACACAGCCAGCAGCTGTGCTATTTTTACTGATTCTGCAAGGTCAACATGCTTTTGTCTACTTTTATCTATAAAACGTTAAGAGCTGAGACTGAAAACCATACCTCTTCTTCCTATTTCTCAAGCTCAGGATTTTTGACGGACATATACTTTGATTTACAGACTGCAACTCCATGACATCTACCTTCAAAATTTACTCTGCATGGATTCCAATCTTATTCTTCTTGCTGAACTGCTAACCTCACACTTTCTCAGAAACATTAACATACAACATAGTTCTAACACCAGCTATACGATTTACTTCTTAAAAGCTCTCATAACTGATCCACTTCTGTAATAATTACCAAAACATTTTCTATAATGTTAATTCCTGTCTTTGTACGTCATGTTTCACCCCATCCTAACCAGGTCTCTCCTTTATTAATAGTTTCTACTTCTCCAACAAGAAAACATGTATTTTCTGTAACACTAGCTCTATTCCTTTCTAAAAGCAGGGAAAGTTAAGTCTTTCCCTAGCTGTTCAATATCATCAACAACAACCCGTAATATCTCAAAACAACTAAGTCTCGCTGAAGTTCTTTCAAGATCTGCTCTTCATCTTCCCATGTCCCAGTTATCTGCCCAGGAGAGGCTTATGTAGTTTCTCAAGAATCAATACATGTCCCATAGTGCCTTTAAGACTACCAGTGCATGGATGGAACATGTTATCATTCTACAACTGACCAGTTTTCCCCAAGACAGACTGATCTGCTGAGACTTGGCACCGAAGAGTAAACCCATGTATATGAAGCCTTTAAAAATATATCAAAAAACTCCCACCCTATATTTGTTTGAGGACATATGGATATATCATCTATCACCTGAAATGTCACATTATAAAATAGGAAAACCAAATATGAATAAACTTCTTACAAAACCAAACTATGTTTGTTTTAACAGTAGTTGTTATCAAGGCTAAGTCTGGAAGTAGGGAAAAATAAGCGTGCCAACTTCTGTTTTAAAAGTATTTCTTTGCCTTTTCTTTTAAAGGAAGTATGACAGCATACTTTGCTTCAGAATATTTAGCAATAGTATATTAAATTTCTAAGAAGTAGTCACTGATTACAGAACAATTCACAAGGGTTTTATTTAGTGTCCCGATTTCACATTAAGAGTGGTACAGTTTCTTATAAAATCACCAAATAAGATGTTTATTTTTGAGGGTTTTTCATACAAACTCTGAATACCTAAGCATCTCCAAAAAATCTCTCTCACCATGTTTAAGACATGTCCAGGTCACAGGGTTATTTTTAAGTCATGAATTTTATTCAAATACATAAATATTTCTCTTACCTACAGTGTACCAACTTGCATCTGTTAATTTGTTGATAACTGCTTCCTGGTATGTTCCATCTGGATTCTTCACCTCCACAACAGTTCCCACCTAAAATACAAAAGTCATTTAGCAATGGAGAATTTCTAAAACAGACAATAAAGTAAACACTTTTGTGTTAGCAAACAGAGATATTTCTAGCTTATTCCACGTTAAATACAACATACATTTTCAATTTCACTTGAATATATTTCTATCCCTCAAACTTCTTTTTTCATTCCTCTAAAATAAGCCAACTAACTGAGCTGATTATTTCCTGCCAGCAGGTGGGGAACAAGAACCAATTTGAGTGATGTCATTCTCTTGTATAAGAGCTTTCCCATCAAATCCTCCAGCAGAGTTCTCAAAAGAAACTGTGACTAAAAATCTGAGCCAGCCATACTTCTTAGCTTTAAGGCAAAAAGAACAAAGAGGCTTGCACCAGCCTATGCTGCACCCCTTTTAACTACAAAGGAAAAAGCTATCATGCAGAGTACACTACCTCTAACTATGCAGCATCACCTTTTATGCTTTGTGATCCTATCTGGCCTGTTAATAACTTGAACCTTCCACTGTTACCCCATACTGTATACGCACATTTATATCAAATATTGAAAATAATGTTTTTCAAAGAATTAGTAAAATATAAACCAAATTTATTACCTTTAAGGGACCCTTTATGTGGTCATCCTGCACTTCCACTGTTGAAGAATCATGCCTAAAGGTTACCTAAAAAATATAATTCAACTGACAATCACTTGATACAATTGAGCAGCGTAAGCACACACAAACGTCAATAGCCCTTCTCTTACTCTCCTTTTACAGTCGGTCGCCACATTCATTCCACTTGCTGAAATCTGTGTTTCCTTCATATATTTTAGAAATATGAGGGGCCAACTTCTTAGTCATCAAAATTTCAAAAATATCCTTTATCTTTCAGAACAGAATTGTTACCACTAAAGGAAATGACGGACTAGAGTTTGCAAAAAACAACTAATGGTTTAAAAAGATCTCTGCAGTTCTCCTAAATGATTTGAACTTCTGTAGCACCACAGCAGGAAAGGAGAAAGTTTTGAGAGTTATGAGTACAACTTTTAAGTAACATTCATACTTCGATGCTTTGAAATGTAACAGTTTTAGCACATATATCTAACCTATGTGATTTTTTGTTTGTTTGTTTTGCTCATTAAAGCAATTTTCCTCTCTCGCAGTTGAAAGATTCACACAAGAAAAGTACAGGACATTGCTATCAGTTAAACAAAATAACAAACCAAACTGCCTTTCCATTAATGTCCAGACTACACGCTGAGAATTAACTGGAAGGAAACGTAAAAACACCTAAACTTTCAGTACTTCAAAACTGGAGTAAGTAAATTCCCAAGGTATTTCCTCATGTCATTCCCATAAAGACACACAAAGGCTATGTCTTTAATCTTACACCTGTTGTCCTCAGGAAAAAAAAAAAAAAAAAAAAGTATGGCAATTCAAACTTACAGTTATCTGTACCAAATGCTATAGACATTCATCTTTCATTTAATTTACAATTAACTTGGTCACATTGAAAATCATGAGATCTTCCTATCAATTCCATGTGAAGTTTTATTTCCAGCCTGGTTTTAAAATTATAGGAAACTAAGAAAATTCTGGCATTACATTTTATGTACATATGTACATTTATCAACACACACAAATGATCTGATGCTCACCACACCACACTCTTCTGTGTAAGTATATGACGTTTTATTTAGTGTTTGAAATAAGTAAGAATGTAACACAAGACCCAGCTGTGTAACAATAACTCTCAACTACAGCAATCCCACATTGAATCTCTGGACTTGTTGCACGAGTGTACCCAAGATTATATTCTATTGTTAAGAGTTTCACTCTTGCATGTAGCAATAGTAACATTTCCTTCAGAAAAACAATGTTCTCTAACACCAATTCTCCTACTTAACCTCCTTAGGAAGAGATTTTAAGGAGTTTTGCAAACCTTGAAAAGAGGAAAAAGCCAAGAACAGCACCTACAACCTGGACTAAGGGAGACTATTTTGACTGGCTGATCAGTAAACCAATGCACTAAAATGCTTTACTGCCTTCCAGGCACTACTTCAACAAAACAGTCACCTTGTCTAACTTCTGTTAGAACTACAGCAATACCTAATAGTTGTGAGAGTATGTTCTTTTTAGAACATGTGCGTCATCTCATCTACTGATGGCAAATACTTTCTGTCCACCACACATGCTTTGTAACCTAAAGCCGGACAAAGGATTCAGGCTAGGAATTAACTGAGCAAAGACTACGCTTCTGAACTTCACCCTGACAGATACAGGTATTTAATTCTCTCTTGCGGGGGGGTTAACTAGAAAGCCAAAGTTCTGTTAAGATGCAAAATAATCTGAAACCTGGGGTCACCACTGGCTCTTAAAAAACATTCAGTATATCAATTCTGATTTAGAGACATCTGTTTTTATTTACTTTCTGTGCGTATCTTATACGTATTTTACAGCAAAAAGGAACTCTATTCAAAACCATGAGCCAGCCACAATGTACTATGATGAAAGGTAAACAAAGCAATTGCTATAGTGTATTGCAGAACGGTTTGTCTTTTTAAAGATGTCTTGGGGCTTTGACTCTTTGGGAGGAGAAGATTTTTGATATCAACAGTTTTTGCTTCTTGAGATAGTCATATGTGCCCAAAAAGTACTGGTTATTAACAAAAATATTCAAACTCCAAACTCTTGAAGCTAAGGAAAGTGATGTTAGCATTTGATAGTTGTGGGTTTTAATTCCCACAGCATTTACCAGCGTGGAACCTTTCTGTCTCAGGCAAAAGATTAAGACGCTCAGCACATCATGAACCTGGTTAGACTCAGCTGGAAATTTCCCTTTTCTTCACTGAAAAAACAGTCCTGGTAAGCCCTATTACAGCAGATGTTTCTCTTGTTTCTGATTAATAAAGACCTACACAGGAAACACTTTCTTCTGAAACTGCTGTGCAGTGTGCCCAAATACAAGTGGGTGTGGATGATGGTGCTAATTGTTTTAGGAGTCCCTGTCAGAACAAACTGGTTTACATAGCTCTCCGAAAAAAGCTGTAAAAGACCCGATGAAGTGGACTAACACCCTGGTAATACCGAAAGTCTTGCCCTTTAGTCAAATTTGGACTGCCTTCAACACTTTTCATACTGCTTTCCATGACAAAGTGTGCAAAATGCAGTTACATGTTATTGTAAAATTCTGCACCATGGATAGAACTTGCCCAAACCCACTAAACTGTGAAATATAGTACCTATTGATACTGAAATTGTAAGTAAATAGCACCTGCAATAAACTGAATAAAGGTTTTAAATTATGCTGGTGGTGGGAAGTTATTGTGAAGGTATCCCTTCAAAATATTTTTGGAAGCAGAATTCAACAGAAGAAAACAGGTAAAAGGAGAAACAATTAAATGTATTTTACTTGTCTGAAGTTTACATACCCCACCCTGAAAGAATTTTGTTGCCATCCTTCTTTCTCAACAGAGCACCTAGTTATAAAACTTAAATGAATGCTTTACACTTAAATTGACAGTATGAAATTAACTGACTTTCCTTATCCTCTAGTACTTCTATAAGACTAAGACATAAAATATGCTGGGGCCAGAAGAAACTGCTAAACAAGTGAAAAATAAACACAGCAGATAAACTACCGACTCCAGACAAAACACACTTGATAGCAAGAATCTTTGTTAGAGCTAATATTGAGGAAAGTGTGCATGTCCCAGAAAGAGCTAAAAATATAGTTAGAAAAATCAAAAGGTCAGTGTTAAGTTTAAGGAATACACATTCCTGGTGGAGAAAAGACAATGTAAACAGATATTGTTACAGCACTTACATACAAAAATCTCAACCACAACTCACACTACTCTACAAAGCAACAATGAAATGAAAAAAACACTAATTTGCTCTTTTGTCAGATTTAAGATTAAAATCTTCTTGATGTATTTAACATTATTATTAAATAAGTGACAATTGTCCTTCTCACCAAGGCTTTTGGAGAGCACCTGCTCTCTCTCTCATACACACTATAGGCAAAAATCAGCCATACCATGAGGGCAGATTCAAATAATGCACAACAGTTTATAGTGCATACTCTTCAATAACAGGTTATCACCACACACAATTCACACATTTTTCACTTAAATTTACAGTAGATATAAGAAAAATATTCTGCCACTACAACTGTTGCAGAGCAAAAATCTAATTTATGTTTTCTAAGTGCTACTTGTTATTTGGTAGGACTCAATATGCCAGCTCTTTTTTTGGAAGACAGCATGGTTTCAGCTTATTCCTGAAGCATTATCTAGTTGCCACTGCTAAATGGCAGTGACCTGTGCTCTCAAGTAAATGAAACTATTTTAAACCTATGTTGAGTAGTTTTAGCTATTTTCTGGTAATTTTCTCCCATACATAAGCCTACATTTGTAACATTTTAATCAAATACTTTAAGGTCAGCCTATGGCACTGAAGGCCACAAACACTCGATGACAAAGAAGTGACAGAAACAGAACATATTTAACTGTGTGGGAGTGGGGGAGCCCCTCCCCTCCCAACAATAATAAGCTTACTGTTATTTCAAAGACCATGCTGCCAGCCTCCAAGGAAAGGACAGCCTCTTAGCTGTCCTGAGACTAAAAAGAAGTTTCACATTGTGCCATTTTGAACATTAATGACGGTTCCCCCCCCTCAAAAAGAAGTGTTTGCAGGAAAACCACATACCTTGACTTTGACAAGCCTTTTTGCTGTCTTGATCTTGGCTTCACAGAAGGCTCCTCTATACTTTGCACTCACATCAGTGCCCACTGTGAGATAGGGAGGCTCATCAATGGCCTGGAACAGAAAGGAAAACTGCTTCTTAATTACTGACCACTGGCAACACAGTTGCTATGTCTCGACGGCTTTTGTGGACAGAGCACTAAAAGCAGCCCAATAAAACTTAGCCTGAAACAGCGAACACAACACTAAGCTAAACAATTAATATAAACACAATCTCATATATAATCTCATTATATAAATATAAGCTCATAGATATAACAAACTGATACCACAGTTATCTACAGCAAGCACCACACAGACTTCCAACCTCTGCACCATCTGAAGACACAGGAGATGACCAGTTCTGCTGCAACAGTGAAGGCCAACCAAGTGGTTTACTTTCTCCTTTAACTGCCTCAAGACCTGTTAAGTCACATGACACTGGTGTGTATTTCCCTCAAATAATTAAGGTTCATTTTTCATTAGTAAGTATAACAACTCTGAAGAGACTTCCTTCAGAGTTGGGCTCTCATCAGGAGAGCAGCTCATGGGGCAAGTGCAGTAGGAGACTGACAGAGACTAAACAAACACCCTTGTGAAGGGTCCAGACAAAACACAAGGTTCTGTAACACAACACAGGACAAAGTGACACCCAAATAGGGAAACAAGAAATAGAAGAGGTGGGAAATAAGTAGTGCGGGGAGTAGGAGGAGACCATGGGTCAAACACACAGTATACAGAGTGAGCTCATGAACGCGCGTTCCTTCAAAGGAAGCCCATCTTCTCTCACACAGTCTCTGCTAATGTTATCTGTGGGAGGAGATTCCAGATAACTGAACTACCTCAGTATCACTTCTGATTGTTGGTCAGAAGAGAGAACGCAGAGGAGTTCAGGACAAGAGGAGTGAGGTTTGTTTCCAAGAGCTGCAAGCCTCCATGGAGCCCCAAACAAGGGCTGAGAAAAGAGATCTAAGCCCTCGTGTGAGCCACATCATGTTTCTGCACTCCTATGGATTCAGACACAGCTTATGAGAGGCAACTCTGTCACACCCAGAGTCTCTGTGGCAAGAATACAGAGACAAATCTTCAGAGGTATCAGAGGTACTATTTGAGACTGAGATGCTTGCACTCAGCATCAGATAATTCCCACTGGCTGCCTCCAGTTCCAATACATCAGAAGTAAAGGCATGGAAGTATGTACCAGAAGGCTTCAACGTGTGATTTTTCAGAAATTTAAGTTTTGCAAAATTTGAAATTGAGAAACATGAGATACTACAGGGTGAACTCCGTATTAATGTTTTTTTACCTTGCCTCTGTTCCAGCCTACCTCTCATCTGCCTGTAATTGAATATATTTCTGAGTACTATAAAACTGTTACCAATCCACACTTTCTAAGATCATTAGAAACAGGAATGCTCTAATGAACACACTCCTCTCTTTTTCTCTCTGCATGTATGGTATGTGACTGCATGCAGAGTAGCAGGATATGCCACACTGGTAGCAGTATATCCACAAACACCTAATGTTCCTAATCCAGGTTTAATAACCATAAAACTCGACTGAGATTAACAAGGAACCTTAAGAGTGTTGGGATTCTGAAACTGATTCCCTCTTTGCTTGTCCAACAGTGCAAAACTACTTGCCTTCAAATCAGGCTGCAATGTGTTTCTCTTACTGCACTTGGAAGGAGGCTGAAAGAGGGACGCAGTTCTGGTTAGTACTCTCCCTGGTGAACCAGGTAGTGGCTGCTTCACACAGTATAAATCTGAACAGAGGAAAGCAACAATGCTTACTGTCTTGCAAAGACAGCAAAACTAAGAGGGGTGCATCCCTCCTGTTCCACCACACTCTTTAGTAAAGAAACTCATTCACCACTACAGTGTTTATATTCTTTCATGCCAGTTCATCTTCCATACTTGAAAGTATGGAGTACTGAGATTACTTTAAAAGACTGACAGATCCCAGACAGGTCCACACAGATACACACAGTTATTATTTTCCTATAAACAAAACTTCAAGAGATGGTTGTGTCAGTAACAGTCTATACCTCCCTATACAGCCAAATTATCACAAAGACCAATCCATAATGTTAAGGTGAATTTACATAAAATAAAGAATGCTTTTCTTTACTGCTATTGAACACTAACTTAATAAAATAATAATAATAAAAAAAGTATAACATTCTGGCAACCAAGATAATCTGAAGTTCTGGTCTTTGACTGGAAATTTATGGCGAAGAAACAGGTAAATCAACAATCAAAATTTAAAGAGAATTTAAAATTCTCATTAAGATCATAATTACCAGTATAAGTGATTACTTCATCACTACTCTGATTTATTCTCAACAACTTCTTCCAAAAAGAATATTCATTTGAAGAACAAACATATGTTAGAATTAATTTCTGTTACTAAAACACAAATTCATTTCAATCTCTAGCCTACATCTTTTGAAATTACTCTATCTCCTTCCACTGGAACTAGTTAATATTTACCGCTGTAAAGAATTTCAAACGACAGCAAATATATGGGCCATTTGATTACCACTGCAGGTATGTTTACAAGAAATACAGTATTGGAGTGGCTTTTGGAAGAAAAATGATGAAAGGCATTTCTTTAACTACCACTATGAATCACTATACACTTTAAAACAGCATGTGAAATCTTCAGTGGATACACACTGGATTTTTTTCTGCGGTTTTATTATTCTGCTGAAAGACAAATTACATGGGCTTTCAAACTTCCTCTTTCCCCAAACTGCAACAATTTTTGGTGACAAAATCACTTAACTGAAATTTTCAAAATACCTCCCTCATTCTGACTGATAGTAACAGCAGAAAGTGATAAGTTAAAACAATTAGCAAAATGTGATGCATCACAGAGAACTCAAACTAGAAAAGTAAACAGTAAAGTTCAAAGTCTGGCAATTATTTCAGATAATTCTTACCACAACTTTGACATTTTCACCAACTCTGAGACATGTGTTCTCAAGCAGGTTTTATTCAATTCCACCAACATTAGAGAGACATTTTAAAATTAGTATACAGCTATTTTTACCTTGCTGTTATCCCTTCACTGCTTTGTGCTTACGTCATTTAATAGGTGTCCTTACACGCAGAGTGAATATATCTTTGGTAAATTTTGACATGCTTTCTCAGGATTTGTTTTTATTCTGGTTTTGCTTTTCAGAACAGGTTACCAGGAAAAAACAGAACATTAAAATGCAGCTAAAATCTGACAATATAATTCAGGAATCTCAGGAAAGGTATTGCAAGCATACTGAAAATATCTCAACAAGGAGCACTGCAGCAGTCTTTAAAGGGAAGAGGGAGACAAAACACTGGGCTACCCTACCATGTAAAAAGTTCTGAGCTTCCTAAAATTATTGAAGATATCTTAGACATCTTGAAACAACTGTACTAGTCTCATCCGTTGCTATATCCAAATTTCTGAGCTGCAGTCTCAGCCTTCATTTTATTTTAAAACACGGTAATCAGAATTTGCATTTACAGTTTATATCTGAACACAATCACTTGCACTTTATAATTTATAGGTAAGAATTATCTTTTCAGAAGCATATCATGAACAAAAGTTTTTTGATGGCTTTAATAGGAAAACTGAAAAGTACGTCCAGCACATGCTACCATTCATTTATAATGAGATCATGAACTTCTTTCATTCAGAGCACACCCCAGATTTCCTGTCAATGTTTCTACGTCTCTATACTCTCAAAAATCTTTCAGTTTACACTGGAAGAAGGGGAAAAGTGAAGCTGATGGTGGTATCTCGGCTTGTTCGCTTCGTTGTTTTACTATTGGCAGCAGACTGGTATTGAAGATCTTCATGGAAACCACTCACTAAGCAGGCGCTTCCAAGACGGATCACTACTTTGTTTGCATGAATGACCGGGGCCGGGTTACCAGAAGGGGGGCCGGCTCTGCTGAGCGACACGGGGACACAGACATCGGTCCGCAAAGGGATACCGGGGGAAAGGCTGTACCCCGCGGGAGCTTGGGGCCGCAGCCAGGCGGGAGGAACGGCAGGGCTGTTTTGAGAAGAGATCGGGGGGAGCCTTTCCCCAGCATTCGCTGCAGTGGGTGCTGAGCGCTACCAGCGCCTCAGCATCTCCCCGAGGAGCTGCGAACAGCCGGGTCGATGCTCGTTCTGGCCAGGCTGCCGGAGGCTCGTTCGGGGCGGCAGAGGAGCACCAGCGTTTCTCCGGGGACCTGTCGCTTTAAGGGGAGGGGCCGGAGCCGGGAAGCTGCCAGAAGTTTCTGGCTGCCCGAGCCAGCCCCGAGCGCTGCCGCCCGCCCGCGCCCTCTCCCCGAAGGCGCCCAGGGCTCCGGCAGATTAAGCGCGGATTGCCGTAAACTAAATTTGTCCCCTTAAGGCGATTGCCTGGTAAATCTGCACGCAGGGCTTCCCGGGAGCCGGCCGCTGCTGGAGCGGAGCACTGGCAGCGCCAATTCCCAGGATCCGCCCGGTATCGCTCCCGACCCGGCACCTCGGCCCGGGAAAGCTGCGAGCGCTGCCCGCCCTCCTGCAGTGCAGCTCCTCCGGAACGCCGCTGGAATGCGCCTTGCGCTGCATATCCTAAATCATCAGCCAAACTACTGTAAAAATTTCTGGCGCTGTCTTGGGTGACCAAGAAGGGATAAAGAGGAAAGAACTTCCTGCAGTTTTGCACTTTCCATTAGGAAATCCAAACTAATGGGCAACCGCCATGCTCCTACTAGCACTTAAATTTGTTATATTAATGGGAATAGGATGAATAGTTTCTCTGCTATCTCAATTCACAACTGCTGTGCACGGGCAGGAGTTGCAGCACCGGCTGCCGCAGCTGAAAAGCTGGTTTACCACTTAAATGAGGAGCAGTCTCTAGGTGACCAGTCAGCAATTTCCACCAATTCAGTGGCTGAATTTTCTTTGGCAGGCAAAGCAGGCTGCTAGAAGAGTTCTGCTCCAGCCTTCAAGCTGATTATACCTGGAAGGACTGATAAATGGCTGGATGCCCACATCATAAAAGAACCTGCACATCGTCTTAATTTGGACATTTACATTGGTATTAATAATTCTGGTCTTCCAAGTGTGAGGGAGGAAACACATGGACCTCTCCAAAGCAGTATGGAATACACATTTTAGCACTGCAATCTAAAATGGTAGCATCATGTTTTTACATACATTTAAAGGCTGTTAAAGAAGTTGGGTTTCCAGCATTTTTTATTTTGCACTTTATATATTTTTCCATCTATGTGGGATGAAATCATCCTCACCCCTCTTCTTTCAACTGTGCTGCATTACTATATTCAGATTCCTTTGTAAAGTCTGTCATGCCGTACAGCAGCTGATAAAATTGCTTTACACTGTGCTTTGCCTATAAGCACGTCTAATACAGAGTGTGTGAATATATTATTTCTATCTCCTAATCTGTATTCCTCTGCACCACGCACAGGATGTTCCAAGTAAACCACATGAAAACAAGATTAAGTATTCAGTCTAGAAACACAGCAGACATGGTTACTAGGAAAGCCTGCAGGACTGCTTTCAGATTAATACACAAAGAGAAAACTGGGTCTATACCTTCCCTTTGTCTTTCATACATACAGAGTTTGAAGAGCTGAGATTTCAGCTTGTATTAAACATTCAAAATTCAACATTCATCTACTCTACAAGATTCGAGTCAAGAAACTAGTGAAGCAATTTCACAAAGCAAAAACCACCCCAACAATCCCACAACTACTGAAAAGAAAGGACTGGATTTAGTTTTTAAATGAAAATTTCACATTTGTTTATTTTCAATAACCTAGGTTAAGAAAAAACTTGTTGAAGATTCAAGACTCTCCTCGACCCCACCTGGTATACAAATTACTGAGTTTAAAAAAGAAACATCATAAGACTCAATATCTGATTTTTTTTCTCATCCATATTACGCAAGAGGAACAGTGGCAAAACTATTTTTGCTACTGCCTATGGTATTTCAAAGTTATTTTTCCAAGGGATGTGTTTTCTCATTGTTTGTCTATCGTCCATAATTCAAGATGGAAACACCCAGTTTGCAAGTGGAATCACACACATACTTGAATATTCCACCTATAGTCCCACAAATCCGTGGGAAAACCCACCAGTAATACCCCACTACTTCAACCCAAACCACAAGCCAGATCTTTAAGTCTTCTAATGAAGGGTAAAAATTCCCTTTCCATTCTGCAGAATTAGGAGCCACCTCAGTGTCATTCACAGGTTTTCAGAAACTTTTGGGGCAGTGAAGGCTTGAAAAGACTCAACTTTGAAAAACAGCATCATTCTTTTTAAAGCAAGGGTAAATCCAACTTTTCCTAGATACTACTTCTTCTAGTGAACTGTTTTCATGAACACAGGGGAAAGAAACACAAAGAAACCAATTAAAATTTTTCTCCCCAACTACTGAGATATTTAATTTAAAGATTATTACCTTAAATACTTTCAAACTGCAGTAAGTTCCACCCAATAGCAAAGATCTGCCCACACACTGCAGAATCAATCTCTTAATAAACAAAATCACAGAGTGTAATTATGAGGACAAGATTCTGCTTACAGCTCAACCTCCTGTGGTTAGGAGGACACTCAACTTTACAGTAATAGCAGACATTTTCAGGAAAAACTGTTTTTATAACACTTTAATATACTCAATTTGGCAGATAATAATTAGTTTATAGTTAATTTTAAATACATTTCTCATGTATTTTCAGAGCAACAAAGATGAGAAACTTCTAAAACCTTTCTACAAACCGTATGTTACTGAGGCACACAACTCCTCAGAGACAAATGCAGTATCTGAAACAAAGACTGAAGCCCAGAAGACAAAAAACTCCTTTAAAAAAAGTAAATCCATTGGCCCATCATCCACCTCCCAGAAATGAGAACATCGCAACAGGAGACAGAAGGAATTTTTCTGTGAACTTGCAAACTGCAAAATAGAATAAAAGGCAGTGATGTTTTTCACATGAAAAAGCTATTACATGAAAGCTCAAGAGTAAGAGTATGCTTTAGGCAAATTTTCTTCTGGCTGAAAAATCAGATTTTGACTTGATACTTTGCTTTTTTTACTGTTGTACATTTCAGAGAAAGGCAAAACTAATACATTTGAAATTTCTGAAGTAAAATGGTTCAATTTTATCAGCATTTGCCCACAAAAAAATATTATGGTCAAAAACATCCTGATCAAACCAAACATTTACAAGTTAAAAAAAAAGGGGGGCCTTCTTGTAATGAAACTTATTTCCAGTTTCAATTTAAAACCTGCAGGAAGTTTCAAGTAACACCTCAACAATCTTGTAAACAAACGTTATACAGCTGTGGCAAAAAGTCATTGTTGTCTGTCCCCTCAGACAAGCTGGAAGTTACCAGAACCTAGCAGACAGATGTCTGGAAGCATTAAACCAACTTCTGACAGCTTTAGCCTTCTCTACAGGTGCAAAGCGGATATTTTCTTTATTTCAAATTATTCTGTTAGATCAATCCAATGCCAAGCTTATTTAAAGTTCTTAAAGACTTGAAAGGGTTCAAAAGCTGATTTTCCCCTCTGAGTTAAAATGAGTTCTGTGGAAAGGCTTTACAGGTTCTAAGATCATGAAGGACTAAGTGACCCAAAACAAGAGGTTCAGTTTGGTAATCACAAGTTACACTTATTTAATGTATCTGTATTAAATGCAAAATGGATTTTCATTATTTTTACTTATCTGTGCAAAGCTGAATTTTTACGGGACTAGTAATTCCATTCCTTTTTTTTTTTTTCTCAGAACCATGATAAATTGATGGATACAGAACTATAAAAATAATTTAACTCAACTCAGAACAGAAAATATTTCAAAAATTTTAAAAGTTAGTCTATCCTAATAATTTCCGAAGAGCAACTCAATTCTCCACTAGAAATGTACCGAGTAGTGTAATTTCCAAACATCTAAACTGTAATTACCTCATTTCCTATTCAAAATAGCAAATCCAGAAAGGTAACTATGCTTAAAAAAATTACAGCATTATTTTTTCCCCTACCATTCTGAATGAAGCCCACTGAATTCTGATTCTGTTCCTAATTTGGTCACAGACATTCCACACCACAATGAGACCGACCCAGCAGGCACGTACCAATTTTCAATTCTGCAGAATGGGGCTAATGCACATCTAACTCACAGGCAAGTGAGCATTTGATGTTTCTCTAGTACTTTCAGACCTAAGAATGGAAATCTGTATTCTTTCTATCCGTACAGCACATCACTCTATACAATGTTTTATTTAATAAAAACACTCCAGAACTGCTGATCAAGCTCTCTAAAAATAATGCCAATTCCTTGCTATTCCTTCTGTAGGTCTCTTGTTTTGTATTGCTGAAAGGCTACATGAAGATATTTTGAATGCCTGCTCCCACTGTTTATCCCCCTAAATATAAAATCTTTTTTGAAGTCAATTATTGCCATAGCTACCACACTGCATTTTTTTTCCTGTAAGGTTTAACTAAATATTCAAACTATTTAACATCATAGTTTAGTACTGAAAAATGGCGCAACTTCATTAATGTTGGCCAGACTTTTTTTGTACATTCCAAGTGAAGTCTGAACATAAGTTTCTACATATGTACAGATAAAAAAGTAACACTTAATTTGAAATAAGAAGCTTCTGAAGAAAGACTTCTCCTTTAGTCACAGATATTTGAAAGACTTCTTTCACATTTCCTGTTTTTAGTGCAAGAAACAAAATTCATTCAAGTAAGGAGAACTGTTAAATCAAAAAAAAAAAAGGAAGCAATCAATAACGAATAATGTGTTTGTTATTAGAGGGTAAAATAACTTAGTAAAAAGTATGTCCTTGATACCTGTTTTGCACTTGAAAATAAGGAATATATGAAACCTTTACTTTAAGAAGTACTCTTTTTCCAGCTAAAAGCTGTAGATAACACTTAGAAGCATTATTTAAATTATTAGGTCTGGAAAACTTAGATTTAAAAATGTGCCACAGTTGTGTCTAGAGATGCTGCTGTGTAAAACTTGGGATGTTTCAAAGCACTGAAAAGAATGATATGATAATGATATGCTTGTCTTCCAAATGGATTGGAACAAAGATAATTTGATAGTTTAATCCAACAAACCAGTCCAGGCTATTCCTGATCAAAATGGTGAAGAGACTAATATATGACTATGTGAAGTGTAAAAAATCAGTAGCCGATGAAATCTCAAGAGACAAATTGTTTTTAAAACAATTGTATAATTCTTTGGTAATATTTCTATTTCTAATCAAAGACAGTTTCATTATTGTTTTCTGTTTAAGAAGTTAGTTCTACAGAAATTCAGTATAACAATGTACAGAACAGGAAAATCTATATATGTGAAACAAATTGTATTCTACAGCAAATCTATTCTAGGGAATTGATAATACTGGCATTTTGGTTGACAGAAAAATATAACAATATTTTTAGATACTAAAACTGATACCAAGAACAGGAACGGTCAGTAGAAAATAAAATCAGATAATTATCTAAGAATGTTGAGGGGGGTGTTCACTGAAATTGTGGCATATTAAGCTTCTGTTTATTATCATTCTATTTTTTAAACTATTTTCTATTGTGTAAAACTTCAGACACAAATTCATGCCAAGCTGCAAAACTGAACAACAACAAAAAAAAACCCCCACCAAAATCAACACCCCAAAACCCCAAACCTATAAACCATGACTCTCTTTTCTGCAAATACAAAAGAAAATTTCTTGCTTTGGTTTACTTCCATATTGTGTACAACACTTTCTAAACTTCTTATGAGGAAAGAAAAGTGGGGAGGTTGTTCCTAGGTTAGAACAGAAAAGGAAAGCTGAAAGGATGACTCACTAATTCAAAATCCCCCAGCAGAATAAGATTTCTCAAACACTGACCCAAGTCAATTCACTAACTAGCTATGATTTTCTTAGTCTTATATTCACTGATAAAATTATATTCCAAAATTCTAAGCATTTATTTTAAGGTGTTACTTTTTATATTTAAATGAAACTTTAACTATAGCTGTATAAACTGTAACTTAATATAAAGTACTTTTTAAAAATATAATGTTAAAATTGTAACAAAATAACACATTGAATTACATAATAAGTCTGGTAAAAAAAAATAACGAGTAGCCTTTGGATTTGGTTTTTGCCACTGTTGCTAGCTAGGACAACAATGGAGGAGTACCAAAAGTAATGCTCAACCTACACACAACTGTCAAACAACATGAAACAAAAAATCTAAATACAAAACAAACTGAAAAGCTAGGATTTTTCTGATTGAGAATCAATCCCTCCTAGAGACACATTATTTTGTAAATTAAGCACAACTGATCTGTGCATCAAAGTTATGCAAAAATCCAATCATTCAGGAAGGAAGAATGTGTGCACTTTGGTTCTCGAGACAAAATGAATTTGTAGCAGATCACCAACTGCACACAAGAGTCTACCAAAAGCATAGTAGTATATACTGGCTAACATCATACAGCAGCACAACAAATTTTAAACAGGAGAAAGGATTTTAACTCCGCCATGCTCCTTCGACTGCTGCCTAGTAATTCACTGCAAAACTCCTGGCCAAGGACTAGACATTGAGAAAGAATTATGAAAATTAGTTTAGAAAATACCTACAAAGAGACTAAAATAACTTAATCTAACCATTTTATCAAATTACAATGGATGAGATTCCTGGGAAAAACAGAAACTTAATTACAAGGTTATCAAGGCTTTTCCTCTCAGCAGGATCATTTTAGCTGTATTATTCATAACAGATGCCTGTAATATCATTCTTAAATTTAGGAGTCAATACTCCACACTCTCTGAAGTGTTTACAGGCTTTTCTATAATATCTCATCTAAGCATTCCTTGCTGTTGTTATTTCTTGTCTTATCAATACTGCACATAAGAGATCAGTGTACCTCTCCTTTGCAGCTTTCAAGAGATGCAACTCCTTAAAGTAATCCTATTCCTAATAGAAAACAACAAATTATTATGTAAATTTTACCTATAAGCCAAATATTTATATTTATTTCTATTTACCTACAAGCCCTGTATTTCTAATTACTCCTCCAGAGTTTGATTTAATGACCTCAGATGTTTCTTCTAGTTGGTGCCTAAAAACAGACACAGGTATGTCCTAATTAATTGCAAGAGAAGCAAACATAATTTCACTCAATTTTCAAGTAATACCTTAACATTCCAGTATGACATTTGCCTTTTTGGCAGGAGTTTGACATTGCCTCACGTTCCATTTATTTTTTGGCTATTTTTCTAAGAACTGCCCCCTCAGGGGAGGAGGAAATAGCATGCAGCACGTTCCATTTTCAATAGGAGTGAGCTGTTAATGTGGCTCATGCCATAATATGAAATTCTAGCAAGCATGTTGACTGTTGATGGCCCCCAGTTCAGCCTGTTGGCTGTCTTCAGCCCCAGATGCTAAAACCTTGGATGAAAAGGCAGCTAGCACCAAGTTCTCAATTCCATGTGCTGGGAGTCTTGGCTTACTGAATAAAGCACTCGTTTCACTCCTTCAGAGGATCTGGACAACTGCAAATCCATTACATGAACCAGTTGAATGGAAATGAGATGCCCGAGCAAGGTGCTTGCAGATAGGTCCTGTGCTAACCATCCAACAGATTCTACCCTACTTCATAAAGTCCTCTCACCCGATTCTCTTTCTGCCCAGGAGACAGAGCACCCACTGCCACATGCCTGGATTATTTATAATACAAAGGAGTGCCATCACTTCCACTGAGAAGTATCACAAACACCCATAAGTTAGCTAGCTACAGTCCTTCACTGGATTTGGCCCATAGTGTCAAGTGCTCTTTCATGGCATAGGAAAGAAGCAATATTGCAAGGTTCTTTAATCTTATAATCTAGGGCATTACAAATCCCATGGCTTCAGGATGAACAGAGATTCTAGATTTAAAAAAAAAAGATAATAATATATTGTGTAATTAGATGCTTGAAGAGATCATAAGGATTGATACAAATATTCCATCTCTTCAAGGCTTTAAATCAACAATCTTACTAAATACACATTAAAAGTATGATCAAGTGAAGGTTGAGGTAGCCATTGAGACACTTAAGTATGGCTATATGTATTCATACTCAGATTCTGAATCAACAAGAAACTCCCACAATTAAAATAAAATATTGAGATAAAGGCAGCTACAGCAGGAAAGACTTCTAAAGAATTATCTCAGTTTTTCAAAATTATATGAATTGCCTCATATACCAAATAGCCAATCGAAGTGATCAGAAAAACCACTCAGCCAAAGAAATACCAGCTTTAGCACTTCTGATATGCGCTGATGTGTGTCAAAACTCTTTTTGCCGCCCCCAGGCACTTGTGCGATGTCTCAGACAGACAGGAAGTATGCACATGGTTTCATCTCTGGTTAGAGCTCAACTTACTTACCATACTAATTTTAAAAATACTCTGTACACAACTCCGCTCAGCAACAATCTGTTCATTTCTTTAGTTTTAAAAGCTCAACTGTTGCAGTCAGTCCCCACTTCCTCTCAACAAATTATGTAGGCCAAAGCCGGCTGCTTTGTCCTTATACTCATCGCTCTGAAATCCTGCAATCTTGTGGCTGTTACAGCTGTGGGTTTTTTAGCCTCAAAGGCATCCCATTGCAATGGATTAGAATTTCATAGTCCATTTTTCTTAGTACTTACAAAAAACTGGTAACATAACTTGTAGTTAATGCGGTCACTTATTAGATTTCCGAAATGGCAATATTCATAATGCCACTCTCTGCAAAGGAACAGATAGAATAGGCCCTTTATTTAAATTCAGGATGAGGGCTAAAGAAAAAGGAATCTTATTTTAAGTGAGCAACTACTAACAAGCACAGTTTCTGCTGTATTTGCAACCCAAAATACACAACTACCTGTATAAGAATCAAAATATGAATGTTTTGCGTAGAACTGTACAAGTTGACAAATGGCAAGAGGCAAAACATCACAACAGCCCAGAATGCTACAGAACCAACAGGAAACTTCTGAAAATAAAAGTGCTTTAAGACCTACCTGATAAAAAAAGCATATGGATTCTGTATGCTAGGAATCTATTAAAACAGAACTCTTCTAAATGCAAGTCACATTCATTTATTTGTTTCTCCTGGTAACTTTGAATGATCACCAGGATGCAGTTTTGATCATTATGCAAAGTGAGAAAATCAGTCTAGTAAAACGGATTGAATCTATTCACTCCTATAAGAATAAAGCCAGAAATGCTAGGATAAATATTCAAAAAGATCTGTCTACCTATAGAAACAAAAAAAAAAAAATGTAGCCATCAAAAATAAATCCAATAAAATGGGTTGGTGACAGACACTACCTACTGCCACCAATAGTTCTTAATTTCTGGAACTAGGAAAGGTGGGGGGGAGGTGTGTGCTGATAGATGCTCACCACCACAGTTATGCAGATGGTGTGCTCTTTCATATTTCTTTTGTGAGTTGAATCGACAACTCATAAGCGTAAAAGAAGAAGGCTTTGGACCTCCAAACTCAAATCTACATGAATGGTGCCTCTCCCTGTCCATCCTCTCTTTTGCATCTGTTCTGATACACCTTTGATTAAGGGCTAAAGTGATTCAACTCACCAGTTCAACACATAGCTACTTATTTCTGTTACTTTTGCTAAACTAATTTTCTTTCACTTTAGTAAGTTGTATCATTTCCCTGTAAGATCATACATCAGAGTTAAGAAAGAAGAGGATAAATCAGTGGGTCAACTGGCAGCCTGCCTCGAACTACAACAAGAAGTAGCACTCCATAATAATTTAGAATTTGTAAGGTTCTTGCAAAAAAAACACAGAAATTTCAACTCAGAAAAAAATCCTCTTCTTTTTTGCCACCATTTCATATATTTGTGTGATAGCATTTTCTATATTTACCTTTTCATTGCACACTCTTGATCTCTAAGTTCTTTTTTTCCAAATTCCAAAAATTAAAAGTATGAAGCGCCTAGCTGGATGAAGAAGGTGACATTTACCATGCTACCTTTATTTTTTTTTTTAATGACTTTGTAGCCAAGCTAACTGTCTCTTCAAATGATCTTGGTGTCAAACAAACAGCTTTCAGTCAAACATCTCCACTAAATCCCTGAAGTGGCTGAAAGCACTTCAGCACCAGCATATATGCAAGGTCAAACACAAGTTTGTATTCAAAGACTAAGCTACTTGGATGGCACTCAGAAAAACAGTGTATATTAAGTTTTATATCCAGCCCACATTATTGCAAACAAAGCAGGTATTAGTGATTTAACTGAGCATTCTATAGGAATAGACTGTTGATTTTTATAGCAAACTAGCAAAGCACCATTACCACTAGGTGGTTTTGTAAAATAAGAAGTTCAATTGTAAACAGAGAACTAATTTCAAGATTAATTTCAGAAATTTCAGAATTTCCCACAAAACACTTTACTTAATTCAATTTATAAATGGGATCAGTCCTGTCAAAAAATAACAGTTTGGTTTGACAGTCAAGAAAACGTGACATTTAATGACTGGACTACAAGTAACTTGCACCAAGATGATGACCCAGTGTTGAGACAATCTTTAAAAGGCCTTCAGGGAGCATAGATCTATAGTAGAACAAAAAAAACTACCCAGAACCTTACAGCTGATTGCTGCCAAGAAGTCACTGCTTCGCACACGGAAGGATAAACCTTAACTCCATTGAGTTTAACAGCAATGGCAGACACTAAAGCACACTTGAATCCAGAAAAACCTGTTTCAGGTTACACCATACTGGCAAAGAGATCAAAATATGAGAAAATATATTCTTTCAGCGGTCTCATGGTCTTGCATGGATTTAACCTGGGAATCCCATTAGCACTGTTTGACACAGCAGATGCACTCACCGTTTCATTACAGTTACAAGAATGTCAATATGCAGACTTTCTCCCCCCTTACACAGCCTGACATTCCTATTAAAAAATCAACTAAAGAAAGGTTAAATACAGTCGTTTCAGGCTTTTCTGAACATGTTGTTCTGACAAAGTGTAAGGCTCAGACTCGTTAAGATACAAATGCAAGTAACAGAATCTGAAGATGCAGTTCAGAACAGTCAAACCAGGCTCTCCTTTGCTTTCCAGTAATTTGCTCTGCAGAAACATCCTTAAATTTCTCTGCTGGCTTCAGGAGATTTAGCATGCACAGACCAACAGTCTGTCTTCCTTTCTAGCTCAGTGCCAGCAATAACTTTTAAGATTTTCCAAACCAGCCAAACTCAAACATTTTTCGTTTGTTTTGGGGTTTGGATGACGTTTGATTTCACCCAGATTCAACATTAATCCCTAGACTTTTCCTGAGGTTTTAGTGTAAGCCAATCCTTATTTGGAACATTTTGACAGATCTTCACTCCTGCTCTAAACTAGCCAGTTATCCCTCACCACTAACCTGCTACACTATTCTTTAGTCTCCAGGGGAAAACGTTGCACAAGAGCTAACAAAACACATCTCATTTGGATAAAACAACTAATACACTAAGAGTGCAGTATTTTGGCTTAAAAAAAAATGAGCCCTTACATCTGGTTTTCTGGGAATTCCCTATGCAACAATTAGGCATTTAACAGAATGGAACTGGAATGAAATTCAAAGGCAAGCTAGCCAACAAACAGAACCTTTCAAATAACTGTAGGTAATTTCAAAATATTAAAATATATACATATGTGCTTGGGAGGGTGTGTATATATAAATGTTAACTTGATCACTATTACTTTTGCAGCATAAACTTTTGAAACTAGAAATTACAAGTATTATCCTTTACAGGTGTATCTATACTGGTCTCTTTGCAATGTTTTCGCATGATACATTGTAGATATCTTTTTCAACGTCCTGCAAATTACCCTTTCCTATGTTTTTTCCCTTTTACACTTCGCAAATATTCACTTTTCTCTCCAAGATGCCTGTGAAGAAGATTCTTCTTCCTAATAAACAATTATTTAACATTGTATTAGTGGAGATACAAATAGCATATAACAACTATACACATGCAAAACATCAGTAGTACCTCAGGCTTAGATCAGCAGAGGCTATATTTTTATAGCATCTGGAGTACAGTCTTATAGTCTTTGAACTGCCTGTAAATTTACTGCAATAAAAATATCTTTCTCTTACAGAAATATGTAGATCTATCTTTGCAGAAAGATATTACATCTTTCATAATAGTCAAACAATTCTTCAGCTTCTTCTCCCAGTAAATAAAAAGGGAAAGGGAAAAAAAAAAAAACATAAAAATTGAAAGTACCTGCAACTATTGCAGGTGTAAAGAAAAAGGGGACTATGTATATGCAAATAAATATTATTAGAAAAAATTAGTTGCATTAGACAAAGTTTTTCAATGTTGTGATTTTCCCCTAATATTCTAATGGAGCTATAGCTCTCTGAATAAAGAACAGTTTGCTTAATTATGTCTCTAAGTCTCCTTAGAAACAGGCTACAGAACCCACAGCACTGCATTAAGGACAATGATAAGGCAGCTTTTGGAGACACACACGAGCAAAGTTAAAGAGAAGCGAAGTATTAGCATTACTATACACACACTTGCACTATGCAGAAGCATCCAAGCAGCAGAGAAACTGATTCAAATGAAGTTTGGTCTGCCACTACTATAAAATGGTTCATTAAGACTACAGAAAGCTCCCAGTCAAGAAGAGCAGACAGTAGATTGGTTAAGATTGTAGCTATATAATATATTATAACCACATAACTAATTATCTGAGCCTGGAAGAGGGAAAAATCACCATTTTTTTCTGTTACATCTCCTCATGTTTCTTACCAGCACCTTTTGGGCCACTGTTGTCATGTAAGATAACCACAGCCTTGCAGAACATAGTGTCTTACTTAAGCTGGACACAGGTTAGCTAGGGCAGCACAGAAATTAGTACTGCAAATAATTTACCTGAGAAGACTACAGTAAATTATAACTTATGCTCACAAGCAGACTTCCATACTGGCACAGGTATCTCTGCACAACATTGCACTGGAAACTTCCCAAGCAGCAAATAAGTGAAACTGAAGTTACAAAAATAACAAGGCTGCTTTCCCAAATCACGGCACAAATCAACTTCAAATCAGCTTCTGGTTGAGCTGCTATGGGTGATGTTAAATTTAAAGAGCCTTGCTGTGGCAGAATATACTACTGAACAAACTCTATTTTCACGAATGCAATCATCTTCCCGAAAAATATAAACATTATTTTCCACAGTACACTTTTCTTTCAAATGGACAGTTCCCCAAACTATTACGTAAATTGTAAATCCCTCCCTTGACCAAGTTGTGAAAAAATAACAACTTATTTGTATATCCCACTTCTCCCAGATTAATATAAATAAATGCCAGGACTATGTCTTCTGAAGGAAGACGTTCATAACTCAATACAATTGTACACACAGTAAAGAGAAAAAACAAAACAAAACAAACAAACAAACAAGTTAGGACTGAAACTTCAAATCCACAGTTTTTATTTTTTGCTTATTTCATCATAAAAGCTATGGTGTTCCTATAAGAATATGCTTCATGAGCTAGAACTTTTACAACTTTTCTAACTTGTAGGAACATAATGATAGAAATCTAACAAACATAAGCGCACGTGCAAACTCTTCTCCCATCTCCATGCATTTTCAGAGAATACCACTGACCAAATATTCCTGCATGGTCAGGAGCTAGGGTATACAAGAAATTTGATAATTTCTCTTTTTATTCCTCTCCACAACAACATTCATCTTTCAGAGTTGTTCTCTACCTATATGTAAGAGTTCAGTATTTAAGTCTGAGGTTTGTGAAAGCAGGTTTGGGGAAAAAAGGCTAAATGTAATCAATATGGCAACTATTCAAAACAGAGAATGCAAGTTTTTCCTGTTCAATTAAGTTCTATTATTTGAAAACCCTTTTGAGAATTTTCCATCAGAAAATACTCGTAGCAAACCAAGCATGCAAGCATTAAAAGTAAAACAGATATTAAGAAAACAGAAATACCCAGTTGAAGACAAGTTTAGGAGATTTGTCAAGTGATGTAGAATTATGAAGACATATTTTAGATGTATGTTACACAAAAAGTAGAAGTGTCACTGTAGTAATATAAGCAATAAGAATATATAAACAGTTAGCATTACTTTTCAGAATTTAAGGAATTAAAGGACCTAAACTACTTGTTTCATACCTTTTATTCAATTTAACTCCCCAGAATACTTCAGTTTCTTTGGCTACTCATTGCTGCACCTGTTTCCAAAACATCTTCAGCTGGCTTAGCCTGTGACTAATAGCAGCCATTTCCAGGGAGTGGCTATTTAAAGAAAGATTCTTCCTCTGATTCCATAAAACTGTTCAATATATTAAAGAACACGAATAAATTTTTGAAGTTATATAGGTGATGTAAGAGTCTGTTCACTGCTTTCAAGTGTGCTGAAGCTATTATGTAAAGCCCATTTTTTTTTCCTTAAAAGTCTTTAAGCCTCTTATACTAAAACCTTCATTTTTTTAGCTTCTTTTCAAAAAGTAACATTTAGGATTACCAAAATGAAAGAGAAAAATTCTATCTTAAGTTTTACTTGATAGCCTTTTCTATGTCAACAATTCTGCTGTTACTTTCCACATTAAACCCTGTTCTGTTCTCAAAAACTGAACAAGAGGCACTCTTAAGAGGTCCTCAGTTCCAGAGTTAATGCTGCATTCTTACCATGCCTATCAATAGAGTATTAGTGTCTCCATCAAATCAGCATGTTACAGTATCAACTTCAGATGTCAATGAAATTCTAATTCATTACATGTTTATGATCAATGTTTTTTCCCTAACCCTAAGAAGATAATTAAAGAGGAATTCTGAAATACATCACTTAAAAGATAAACCTAATCTTCCAATATGACTGTATGACTAATCAGCCCACTGTAATGTTTGCTTTCACAGAAATATTGTGCATCACCACTGCTAAAAGAGGAACACACAGCTAAAGCACGATGGCCTTTCTTAGCAATTGATGTGTGCCCACACACTCATGTACTTGGCTGGAATGTTGTTTCAGTGGACACAAAGGCTGTATTAAGAGAAACTGCCACATAAAAGAAAAGATGCTGCAGTTCCTTTAAGACTAAGGAGTTTTCTTGTAAACACAAGTCCAATTTGCAGATCACATTTAAGTATTGTAATGTATTTTTTTCCATCCCAAGTTCAACTTTGGGCAAGCATAGTAAGGATATCCCGCTACAGCAGTAAGATAGTATCTGGATTTGTCTAGAATCAAATACCTGAAGTTTACCATTTTCTTTTTGTTTGTTTTAACATATATATACTTCTAAGATCACAATTTGCTTTCTCAAAATTCCAGCTAAGTAAAAACAATATAGCCAACTAGAGAAACTTGATCAGGCCAGCTTAAGCATCATGAATGATTTTTATTCCACATAATAGAAGCTATGTTTGATATTTATGGTCAGACCATAATTAAGATTTTGTTACACCATTTCAGATGTTCCAATAAGTCTTGTTGCACAGTAAGTTACTCCAGTTAGAAACAGGCAGATTGTTCTCTATTTTAATGCAAAACAGAGCAAGTATAACTTTACTGATCTGAAATCAGTACTACTGGAGATAAAAACAAAAGCATTACACTAATTTAAAACTGACCTACTACCACTTGAGTTGCTGTCTAGATGCTACCAATACCATGCACATGACCAGTGAAAAAAGTCTGTCATAGCAGGACACACACCTATCTCTGTCTGATTGATATATTATTAATATTATGCTGTCATCAAAAGAGAATTTGTCTTACTATACAGAATATAACAAAAGCAGCTAATTCAATTTACTTGCATCTAGAAACCTAAAGAACCTTACCCTGCTAAGTGTATATATAAATATGTATTTTGTATTATGTAAAATGTATGGAGTGAAATGTGTTTAACTCATCAATCCAATTTTGGCTCCCATCAGACACAGTACAGTGAAATCAGAATATTAGCTTAACAGCCAAACAATTACTAACAAAGAAAAACTGAATTGCTGTAGACAGACATCTAATATATATACTAACACTTTCTGGAACTTCACAATAAGTTTTTCCAGGAAACACACCTGGCAGCAACCTTAGTGGCCCAACCCTAAAATGGATCAAGAATATCAGAATAAATTTGAAGTGTGACTCTTGGCAGGTTTCAGTCCACATACCCAATACTGTACATCAACAGGTGGCATAATGTTTTGTGCCACTTGATTTTTAGGAATATAAAAACTGCACTAGTAGTCTATGAGCAAAGGAATGAATCCAAGCTTTAATGCCTTTTAAATTGTCCAACACTGCAGGAAAATAGGCATGAAATTCCACAAAGACGACAAAGACACTTTACAGTTACCCAAACCATGTTCTATGTGTAAATCTATGTGGATTGTCATTTTTAAGTTTTGGAAGAGCACCTCAGAATGAATTTGCATTTAAAAAAATGGAAATTACTCAAAGTTGAATTACGGTCTCCATTTTTGTCTCTGTTCCAGGGAGCAAGGTATTGATACATATCATACTTTAATTTTCAAACAACAGTGCAGTCTTACTTATGCTTAAGTATTTCACTGTCTCCCTTGATGCACATCTAGCAGGACAACCCTCTAAAGAAATTGAAGTGGAAATTTATAAAACTATTGCTAAGTTTTCAAAAATGCATTTATATTTATGGAAGTACAAAGCTTAAGAATTATATATATTTTATTTCTAATTTTAGTGATATAATTTGAGGTAACATTCACTTAATATTACAGCAACATCTATCTTTCAATAAGCAGAGCAGTAAAATAAGTTAAAAAGTGAAAACACATATTCCATTACAAATTCCTGAATTCTGAAATGCTGGTATAACATGCACTCATTTCCAAAATGTCTGAACCTCTTATTTTTATTTCCAGGAAAAGAAGTTACATCAACCTAAGTGTCACAGCATTAACAAAAAGATTAAGCTAACACTTTCACTTAAACACTCATACAGGATATTGGAAAGTCTATCTTACACCGTTCTAAATTAATTTAAAGTATTCTTTGTGAGTCTTAGAAGAATGTATTCCACATTTATTTTTAAGAAAACATGAAGTTTTAAATGTACAAACAAGAGATTTAGCGCTTGCAATCTGCTGTTGAGAGGATAGCTGAAAATTGGAAGGAAAAAATTATCAGAGTGGATCAGATTGCCCTCCACAGTTTGGAACACTTTTTTCAGATCAGAAGAGAATGTGAAAAAACATACAAATTACTCCCTACTACATTATTTATTACTAGGTGAAACCTTGGATATGAATTTTGCTGAAGTCAAATCCCATCTCCCAAATACCATTTAGAAGGATTGTGTAAACAATGAAGTTAGAAGGGCATCTAAGGGAGAAAGGACCATAGATAAAAGTTCAGTGAGAACCCAAGTTCTTGGAAAGTAAGATAACAAATGTCATCCAGATTTTTGCAGTAATTTCCTGGTGATAAGCAGAAAATGTCGTACATCTCACTCTGCCATCTCCAACTGGCATTAACACCCAACTGTCACCAAGTCTCCACTCGTCTACCCATAAATATACGGACCTCCTTAACAAGTACCAAAAAAAAAAACCAAAAACCAAAACCAGAAGTTTGACTTCTATTGCCTTCAATTTCTTTATCAAAGAAAGAGTGATGTAATTTATCCCCAAATTATCATTCCCTACTGTTTTTAATTGGAACCAACATAGCATGATTGCTTACATCTTCCACTCATTGGTAAAAAATACCTATTGTTAGAATGTATTATTAACATAAGTATTAGTTACATGAAGATTGTCACCTTGACACGATAGAAATCTAGCATCTATAAATATTTTTCTGCAGAAAATTATAATACCAACAGTTTCTCTAATTTAGAGAGAAAGAGACATAATTGCTATTAATGGCATTCTTTCCAAATACTGAATAAGAACCTGGGGGAGAAGAGGAAGCAGAAAGAGGAAGCCAAGCTTATATTGGCCTCCTTAAAAATACTTTTTTGGGTGAGACCATCTCTTCTTTAAAACCTCTTCATTTTTTGAAATTATGTTTACCATATCAAAAATTAAATTTTATTCATCACCTTCAAAGTACAGCATCAATTCCATTTAATCTTTTCACTCAACACCTTCCAGAAAACATGGACTTCAAACCTATAGAGAAGTTCACCACCCTATCTAGCAAGCAAGCATAGAAAACCCCCTATGGCAATTTCACCTGTAGAGAGTTTACAAAGTGTTTAGCCTGTAAATTGCTAACTTGGCAGAGGGATGGGGAAGAATGTGTTCACAAGCAGTTTAAATCAATCCGAATCAGTCTGCATGCACTACTGCTTTCATCTCCTTCTTTCCTCTGCCAGGGATCAGCCAGGACAGAGACTGACTGCAACTGAAGAGTACATGTATCTAATTGTTCTTCATTTTAGTTTATTTCCATGTACTCTGGGACCACACAAATGGATTGCTAGCGTGAAAGACAAGAATAAACAGCCAGGATTGGAAGAAGGACCCAAGACTGCATTCTTCCATGACCATACAAGCTGAATTTGACAACCTACTTATGAAACCAAATCCTTTGCTATTGGTTGTTGGGGGACAAACCAACAGATTAAACAATGAGAAGAACAGTGTTGTTCAACAGTCAGTCCAATCTGGGTGATCTGCTCTGCAACAGAGCTCTACAGACATTTGCACTCACAGATATCTTAAATGACAAATGATGAATGCTGTCTCTATATAGGTACTCCTTCAGATGATCTGCACAAGTCTCCATCAAATACTACATAATTTGGAAGTTCTGAATGCTAAAAAGTCTTTTCTTTGGCATACTGACTACCCTCTTCACTCAAGAACATATACAGGCTCAAAGACAACAGCAACGGGAGCAAGTAACTTCAGGTTAAGTGGCGACAGTACAGTAAGGAAAATGCCTTCTCATAGCTCTGCACAATGCCTCTGCTTAGCTCATAAGAAATTCTTTTCCACCGTGTTCCCAACAAGCTCAGGAACCCCCAAAATAATGCTCCACATTCAGTTAATTAATAAACACTCACTCAGGAAATCAGTGTCACACAATGGTCACACATAATGCAGGCAAGTCACCTCAGTCCTAGTTTCCTACAGGTAACTCAGCAACACCCTCCACCACCCTGCTCTGACATTCTCACAACTGGCTTTCCAGAGCTTGCTTACCAACTATTCTTGCTAAACAGGTCATGACTGCTTTATAGAGTGCCAAAAAAAAAAACAAACAACTAAACAAAAAAACCCAAACAATAGTGCTTTATTAATTTCTCCTCTGGTTCAAACTAATCTTCAGAAGGAAAACAGATGTCTTGTCAAGTATAGAATATCAAAGTGGCTTGCTGACTTTTCTATACTTGAATTCCTTGAAATAGCCTCTCATCTGGTCACCCCACGTTAACAGAAAAAAAGAACAAAAAACTCACCTACCCAGATTAATGACTTTCCATCAAAACCTTTTAAAATAATTATTCTAACACACATTAAATCACTAAAATTTAGTTTATGCATAAGGCTAAACAATTTTTCTTAGTTCCCTGGAGGCCTTTTGAAGTCTTCTAGAAGTCTTTAAAAATCCATTTCATGCACATATCCAAGCAAATATCCAGGAAGTGGTAGTAAGCACAGTAACTGGACAACACTAGAAGTGCTAAATAGAAAAGGCAGAAAAGTGGTATTCGTTACTGAAATATATTAACTGAAAAGCAAGCAGCTGTACAAGCCCTGACTTACCAACATTTCTCAGCTGTGACCTGAATCACATTTAAGGCAAAAAGAGTTCAAGATCTGTATTTTTCAGCTTTGTACATTTCAGTAAAAACAGCTGAAGTGCCTACTATAGTAAGTAGAAATGCAAAGAATCCGTTGTTGCATTTCACAACAGGTAGTGAACAGAAAGTAGGTTAACTACTTTCAAGTTAGTATGAACTGATAAATAATCTAGCATTTGGGTAGCTGTGTATCACATTAGGGTGCCAAGTAAATTTAAGCTCTAGGTTTTTCTGTAAATTTTTTTGTCTTTTTCAAATGAGGACACCTCAAACTCCCCTTTATTCTTCAGCCTTTTATAAAAGTATATGTTTCTAAGCAATCTGTATGTATCTATAAGATTTAAACAAAAATTTGAAACCAATTTGTGACAACAGTATCATTTCCACCTGTCTCAAAGTTAGCCCTTATTTTTCAGTTTACATGACCAGCAAAGCATTCAGATTAAGTATTTTCTAGTAACTGTAAAGCTTAGTATCTCAAAACTATTGCATTTTGTTTCAAAAGACTTTTCAACTACAAGGCAGAATTTCTTTGAAAACAGACACCTAATGTGTACCACAGCACGCCTCTGCACTACAAGTATACAATACTTGTTTCGGATTACAAAGTGAAATGAATAACTATCTCAAAGTGTTCTAGTGAGGATATGCACATTCTTATTCTAACATTCTTCTTAAGAGAGTATGCTGATACAATAGTTATGCTGCCATGAGAGCACTGATACAAAAGTCTTCACCGACTTTAAAGATACTAATGCAGGCAACTTAACTGTTTTAATGCTCACAGTTTATTACAACTTCAATCTTTTCAGTCTTCAGTCTTTTTTCCACTACATGGTCCAATTAACTTTGAGTCCTTATCAACCAATAAACTATTCAACAGCCTCACACTACACATGCAGATTTAAGTTCAAGACTTCCAAGCTGTTTAGCCACTGTAAAAATATACAAAGATTGACATTTAAAAAGTGCAAATAACTAATTTCAAAATAACATAGATTATTCCAACATGACTTGTAATTGCTGAGTGCAAGTGGTGTTTGCTTTCCTTTCTACATAATTATGCAAGCATGAGGAAGTCAGTAACTGCCTCTGATCACTTGTTCCAACTGGAATATCAGGAAAGAACTTAAGAAAATCATTTTTCATAATGCAAAAGCAAGTTACAGGGGAAAACCACATCCTAAGACTTACCTGTTCTCCTGCCTCCCTCACAAAAATGAGGTACTCTTCCTTTATAAATCTCTATATCTGCTGTAATTCAAATAATTAAGCAAAAAGTAAAAGGTCAGTACATTATATGACTGGTTTGCTGCCCGCATAAGAGCGGTGGTACTTTCAACTGACTTATTCTTGAAGTTGGAAATTAGTGACTGAAAAGTTTACTAGATATTTTGTCCTCTGCTATACTGGCACAGAATACGAGCAATGGTCTGGCAGCTTTAAGGGAAAGCAGCTAAAAGCAGCTACAGCATCAGTGTGCACCGGTGATCTCTGTGGATAGGTGGAGAGGTCACTAGGAGAGATTACTGAAAACAAAACGTAAATTCAGGATCAATTCAAATCAAACCAAAACAAAACATCTACCATAAACTGTACACACAGCTTCCTTAATTTGTTAATAAGGCAGCTTTGCACAAGCACTCAGGAACATCTAGGGATACCAAGCAGAAATATCTACAACCATTAAATATTCCATATTTTACAGACTGAAAAACATTAACATGCAAATAGCATCAAAACATTTAAACAATTATTTCAGATCTCTTAATTTATAGAGCACTGCTGTAGCTTTCTGGGACCATCCACTATTTTGATCTCCAGACAGCAGTGAACTTTTTACTACAGTGGGCATATTACCTTCATTCACATATTTAAATGCTGTGATACATATTAAAGATCTCAGAAGCATTTGCAATAGTTCTTACTACAGATCATTGGTGAAATCAGGCTTGTGTTTGTTTCTTTTTTAAAAGCAGAAACTCTGCTTTCCTGACTTTCAGGGAAAAAATAGAAACGAGTTGTAAAAATGTTTTTTTTATATATTGCTACCTACTTAGTAAGTAGTAATTTGATGGCATGTAATTAGTCTTTAAATCAAGCAGATTCTACATGCTTCTGAAGTATACTTAATGCAAAAAGGTCTTATGCAAAAGGTGCCTAAATTAAACAACTTCACTACAACATGCAAGCAATCCTAGCCATTATCTATACAATGGTATCAGAGGTCATTCAACACAAGAAAAAGCCTGATTTAGTAGAACTCACAATAACAAGCACAATTATATTAGGACTTGAATACTTCTTGGAAGATATATTTCAAGGCTGCTTAGAAGCGGTCTTTGCAGTCCACAGGAGGACTTCTCAATAGGCTAAAGTTACTAATTTATACAAGGGACTTTATTTCCTTGGACTCAGTTGGGTTATTACAAGGAGAACAATTATGCCAACAGCTTTGGAGCTGGTGATCTCTCTGCAGGCAGCACACCTCTCGTCTCAAAGGGTTCCAAAATGCAAGAGCATGAGTAACTTACAGTTTTCTAATAATACAACTTGGTGTTCTTCCTAAATATACCTCACTGTGTTTTACAAAGAATGATAAACATTCTATCTATACTACACAGGTGGGAAAAGAAGTCACTAAAGCTAAATGAGTTGTTCAAGTTCACCTAAAGAGACAAAGATACCAACAAAGAATCCAATTTTAATGCTCTATGCACCGGAATACACAACCCTCTGCACCTGAAAGAATGACCAAGGCATAAATGAAAATAGAGGCCTCACTCGGGCAGTCAGCAGCAAGTCTGCAGTCAGCAGACTAAAAGCAAGACTAGGACTTAAAGCATCAAATCCTCTACATGTTAAAGTGTCCTTGAGGCACACACTCTTTCAATAACTTACAAAACAAATGCACAGAAGTATGCAGTCATATTTAAAAAGTATCTTGATCTAGTACAGTCAATGTTACCTTGTAGTGATACAAACAGAAAGCTCATAATTCTCTTAACCACTCTTCCTTACTTCTTCTTATTCAACTAACTTGTATCCTTGTAAGCTTAACTAATAAATTACAAATTTAAGCCAGCCAGAAAGACTGATACACTGTATTACAGTCTTGGTTAGACTGTTGAATCTTAGAAATTTCTTTTCAGCCACAATTCTGTTAAAAGTTTCACTGTAGTAACTAAAGCTTCCACGTAATGACTTACAGATTAACCTCCCTTAACATGACATGGCACAGTAAATAAAGTACTGGGAGTTATCTCAAGCAGATGTAAATTTAACACTATATATACACATATTGCAAAAAGTTGCAGACTTAAAACTTAGCACTTGAACACTCTAACAGAAGTCATCCTGATTTTAAAAATAAACATGCAATAGTAGCACAAAACTTACTGAAGAATAAGTAAACTTTTTTTTTTATGGCTCTTTTAACAGGTTTCTGTGTTTGCTACTTTAATCATCTGCTATACATTCAATTCAGCTTGAAGTAGATCTATATCACTATTTCACAGAACACTTTGTGTTCCACTTGTGATCTGACCTCCTTGTGCTCCCTACTGTCTACCTACATATTAATATGCCTCTAAAACCACAGTATCTGAACCTAATCTCCATGGTAACTGTAAGATTTGTTTACATGGAAAACGTATATTAGAAATGTATGTAAATTTAACTGTCATTTAAGTAAGTGTTTTTTCCTTCTACGGGGAAGAAAGCTCCCTTTACTGCCTCCTATCTACCTTGCTTCCATCTCCTGCATCCCCACCAAGCATTAAGACACATTTGGAAAGCTCCCTAACGTGCAACCTCAACAGCCTGCTGTTGTAAATTCACAGTTTACTTTTTATAAGGTAGACATGCAGTATTTTAGATCTTAGCACTTGTTAAAAAAAGATCAGAGAGAGGGCAATTAAAACATAATTTTAAAAAAATATTATCATAAAGTCACCAAAGTAAAAAAAACATCCTAAACCTGTAACAGCTATACAAAAGACACTGCTGCTCAGCAACTCAGATCAATCTAGAAATTAAAAGAGTTTCTATCATTTAGCATTTCCAGCAGTGAATATAGTACTAGGAACACATTTTACGTAATACTCATTCACAGACAGTAGGCACAACTCTGATAGTGCAAGACCCCGCATGGAGACTGCTCTTTTTTATTAATAAATACCAAAGAATTGATGTACCACGGGTTTGTAACGATTGTCTTTTATAAGATTTACAGTATTTTGAAATGAGATTTACTGCTGCCCAGCAGGACGAAGAGCTGAATTACACAGGGGTCATGGTAACAGTAAATGGCAGTTTGAGCGAGACATATCAGCAAAACGATAAAAAAACCCCTAACAAACCCAGCTGCTAAAAACTACACAGGTCTTTGCCACACACAGAAATCATTCTATTCCACCGCTATGATTTATTTTCCTATAAAGCTTGTATATTAAACATAAATAGTCTAGAAAGGTCTCAGAGAAGAAAAACGCACGACAGTGAGGTATATGAATACTACACAGCACCAAGAGGAAAATTAGAACCTGTTTGAAAATCTTTCCGCACCTTACAGCAATCATTTCACTGCAGAGAATCTCTTACACACACCCCCCCTCTGATAACATCAAGATTATCCATTCAACAAAACTCCTATTAACGAACAAAAAGTAGGTAAATCTACTCTCTATTAAAGTAAACACGTTTGAAGAGCCAGCATTTCCCCTGCAATGTTACTTTCTCAAGCAGGGTGACTGTCCCCTGCTTCTCCATGAAGCAAGCTCAGCCCAGGCAGCCATGTCCTTATCCTCCTACGATGTTTCTGAAGGAGAGCAACCTTTTCCAGGGAACTTACAGCTTCCCCCAGCATAACGCGGTGGAGCAAAGCCTGCCCCACCATCAGCGAACGAGCGAAGGCACCGAAACACGGCAGTGGGGATGAAGCAGCCCGCAGTCTGGATCCGCACCAGCACTGAGCCCCGCACCGGGGTCGGGACAGATGGACTGACAGATAGGACAGCATTTCCCCATGCAGCCCTCCCTCCTCTCTCTTCCCAGACACACAAGCGAGCGTTTTACCTTCATGATGAGCTCAGGCTGCGGTAAAAGCCTCGATCGTGGCTGAGCGGCCGAGGCTGGACCTGGAATTTAAAACAAAGCGCTGAGGCACCGCACCAGCCGCTCGCACCGGGCGGGGGGAGGGGAGCCAGGGATCGGGGTGGGGGCGCTGAGCTCCTCCCGAAACTCTCCCTTTCCCTCCCCGGATCCCCCCTTTCCCCGCGGCTAACCCGCTCCCCTCTTTCCTCGGCCGCTCTTTCCTCCCGCGGCTCCCGCACGCCGCGGCTTCCCCTACACTCGCTGCCATTGACGCCATTTCTGTCAGAGGAGGAGAAACTTGCCACAACAACAACCCACCCCCGGCTGCCGCGGGGGGGGGAGGAGGCGCCCCGGCCGCCTCCCCGGGGCGCTGCGCCCCCTCCCCGGGCACCGAGCGGCCGGAGAGCGCCCTCGGGGGTCCCAGCTCCGAGAACAAACCCCTTCTCGCTTCACCGCGGGGGAAGGGAAGAAGGAGAGAGGGAAGGAGGGAGGCTCTTCCTCCATTGTACGAGGAAGAGTGCCCGTGTGCGCGGCGGGGGAGCGAGGTGTCGGGAGCAATCCCCCCACCACCCCTCTCGGCACACACACACGCTTTTGTAGGGGCTGCGGCTCCGAATCGCGGCGGCTCCTCCTCCCTCCGTCTGCTCCCCCCCCCACCCCCCCAATAAAGGAAAGCGCTGACTCCGCCGCAGGAGTTTCGGCAGCAACAGCCGCAACTCCCCAGCTCGGCGCAGCGGGTCCGGGCGGGGGGAGGGAGGGCGGGCAGGAGGCGGCGGAGGGGGGGAAGAAAAGGAAGAAGAAGAAGAAAAGAAGGGAGCGGGGTCGGGGAGGGAGGAAGGGAGGGGGGCGGGGAGAAAGGGGCCCGACCTGCTCGGCGGGGACACGGAGCTTGTGTGCGAGTGTGGAGGACGGGGCTCCGTCCCCTCCCGGCCGAAGGGCTGAAGGAGAAGCCGCCGGTCCCTCCCCCCCCGGCCCCGCCGCTGGCTGTTTGGGGCGGGAGGGGGGAGAAGGAGGATCGGTGAGTCCCGCCGCAGTCTCGCTACGAGGAGAAAAACAAGCGCCCCCCTCCCTCTCTCTCCGCCGCACGCCCGGCCCCGCGCCCCCACGGGGCCCCGCGCCGCCTCCCCGCCCGCCGCCGGCGGGGCACGGGGGCTCCTTCTCCGGCTCGGCGCCCTCACCTTTGTTCCGCGGCGACCGCCCGCCCGCTACTCCCCCGGCCCGAGGCGGGGGGCACGGAAGGGAACGAGGCGAAGGCTCCTCTCAGCTCCGGGCACCTCCAGCCCCACTCGACGCTCCGGCAGCGGCTCCGCTGGCGGCGGCCCCGCACGGCGCGCAGAGGGGCCGATCCGTCCTGCGCGGCCCCGGCGGCGGCGACGGTGACTGCTCGGCTCCGTCCCCCTCCCCCTCCGCACGGACTGACTGACTGACGGGCGCACGGCCCGGGCCACGCCCCCCGCCCCGCCTCCCCCATTGGGCCGCGGCCCGCAGAGCCCGCCCCCCTCGGGGCCCCATTGGCCGCCGCGTCGGAAATACTGACATCATTCTTCTCCACTTCTATGGAAACTGAGACTCGGCGCCGCGGGGGCTCATGGGGGGCGCAGTTCCCGCGCGCCGCTCGCCCCGTTCCCGGCAGGCGGCGCTGCGCGGCGAAGCGGACCACAACTCCCAGGGCGCACCGCGCTCGGGGGAGGCGGAGCCCCGGGCGTGCGCTAAGGAGCCGAGGGGGCGGGGCTGGCGCGTGCGCGGCGGGGCTCTCGGTGGCGCATTTTCCCCCCAGGAGGGGAAGGTGGCGCCCGGTGGGGCGGAAGGAAGGAAGGGGGCGGCGCTCCGGCCCCGGGCTCGGCCGCCACCGCCGCCAGCGCCGCCGCTCCCGGAGCGGAGGCTGTTCGGGAGGAGGCGGCGAGGTGAGGCTGCCAGCCCCGTGAGCCGACCGTGGCTGGTGGGGGGCGCGGGCGAGGCGGGGGGTGGGGGGAGGCGCCCGGCTCGGAGGGGCCGGTCCGAGCCCGGCTGCGGGGGGAGCGGGAGCCGCGGCTGCCCCGCCCAGGAGGGGCTGGCAGGCTGCCCGGGAAGGGGCCCGGCGAAGGGGGGCCGCCGGTAGAGCTGGGCGGCGCCGGCGGTCGGCGGGGCGGGCGGAGCGGCTGACGGAGCGCTCCGGGGCCGCGGCTGCGCCCCGCGGGCGGCGCTCCCCGGCCCTCCCCGGCGGCCGAGCCCGACAGCGCCGCGCAGGAAATGGGGGCGGACGGGGGGAGCGGGGCGTCCTCGGCTCTCGGTCTCGCCGCTTCTAAAATGGCGCTGGAGAGCCAGGGCTGCCTCCCTTGGGCTCTGGAGAGGCTACGTCCGTCATGTTGAACTCCGGGAAAAAAAAAAAAAAAAAAAAGTTAACCTGTTTCCTTGGGTCTGGCTGTGGTGTTTTGGGAGGGAGTTTGGCCGCTGCAGGCAAGGCAGCAGCTTCGTGTTCTCTGTGAAATGTGAGTTGTAACCGCGTAGCGCGGCGGTCACGGGTTCCGCCGGCTCACCTTCTGTCCCCGGGTCAGCCCGCAGCCTTCCCTCGGCCTGCGGGGACCTGGGCGGCCCAGCTGTTGTTCGGCTTCTGCAGCATTCGTGCTCGATTATACCTGGAAGCCCCATTAAAATGGAAGCACGATCCCAGCAGCTCTATGTTCGTGCCCTTCTGTCGTTAGTGTTGGAATTGCAGCCATGGAAAGCTGCTTGTTTATTTGGCTGCATCTTCTGGGAAAGTGTCTGACTGCCCTTCCACCTGTGGGAAGTTCTCCACCCTAAGGTTGGGTGTGAGATGTTGTCCGGTGTCAGCCTAAGGAGGGTTGTAAACGGGACTCTGCTAATTAGAACGAGAACATGGACTACTGTCCAGGTTACATTTGCATGAAGACTTTTGGTAGTGTCTCTGAAAGAACACACATTCAGTGTGTTTTCTGTGTATTCCTTCTGGAACAGATCTCCTTACTCCCACCACCTATCCCCATTTGGGGCTTCTTTTTTACCCCCCACTGTTTTCATGTCTTGGTACACTAAGTTCTGTGATGGAACCGATTTAAGAACTTTCTGGATGGTTCCTTTTGCACTACAGATCTCTGCTTCTTTAGCGGTTGTCTTTTATTTTCTTTGTAACTGCACTGTGACTGGAGCCACTGTGATGATGATACTTTTTGAAGTACCATCTGTGTATTTAATCTAGACTATTTCAGTGATTACATATCCCTGCCTGGGAGGAGGGGCAGAATATTCTGCAGAATTGAATGAGAAGGATAGGGTGAGAAGCTGTTTTGCAAAATTCCGAATGGAAGGGTTTTTTTCGCATGTGACTTAGAAATAATACTGCCTTCATCCTTTCTAGAAAGCTCCCAGATCCAGGTCATAGCTTCAAGTATAGCTTTAGAGTAGTTCCAAATTACGGAAGCCCATGTCACCATCTTATTCTAGTGTTGTGTGTGTTCTCCAAGAGATCATTAGAGAGAAGGTTTGTTGCAGTCCAAAAGACAGTTATGTGGGCTCTCTGCTGTGATTGCATGGCCATTCTGTATTCTTATGTGGGGATACTGAGAAGTAACTGGAAGAATAACTTAGTCATGCATATGAATTGAAATGCAGGAAGTCTGTGTCCTGGTTTGAAAGGTAAAATGGCCTTAACTGCTTTAATCCTGTGAATAAGCATACATGTAATTGACTCTTGCACTTTTACCAACAAAGGGCTTTGTGTTCCCTTTTGCTTATTGTTTAACTCCTGGCACTTTTAGTGGGAGATGGTGACTGAGAGCTCCTCTCTAAACGTCTTCACTGAGAAGTCTCCTGAAACAGTGCAACTTCTGTAACAAATTAGTCAATCACCTCTGCAGAAAAACCTTAATATCAAGTAATTACCAATTGTGTCATATGTAATAACTTTGTGCAAGGAGACTGCAAGTCTCATATCATGGTATTTTTGCTTACAGGCCTTTGTAACAAATTTCATGTACATGTTTCTTTATCAAGTGTCCCTTTCTTCGAATAAGTTTGGGGGAGGTTCTGCTCACTGTTCTTGTTTCAGTGGGTGTGTTAGACATGTAGCTGTCTGATGAATACAGACTGTTTTTCCTTGGCAGAGATTACCTAAGAATTCATTTTGTGGTAGCATAGCAATATAGAAAAGCTTAATGATAGTGATTGAAGACAAGTTACAATCCACTCTTTGTTCATTAGAGCTCATTTAAAAAAAAAAAGTAAAAATCTTTGCACTTGTGGCAGACATGCCTGACTAATTTTCTGCTACGAAGCTGTATTTCAGCTGGACTTCTACTAGTTTTTTGAAGAGAGAGGCAAATATTTAGGTTGATGCTGTATAATACTAGTGAATTTCAAGTTAGTTGGGGATTCTGAATATTATCTTGGTGTCCTACAGACAGGCAAGAGACCTAATTCCCTGAGGGAGGAGGAAAAAGTTTAATATGTACTTCTGAGCATAAACTTTTACAAGAGAGTACTTCCAGTCGTAATATCTCTTCCCAGCCCAACTGGATAGCTAGGCACTTAATTCTATCACCATCTGTGTGGCTTTTTGACAAATAAAACTCGCAGGGGAGTTGTTAGTATGTCTTTATATCCAGGTCTACCAGATTCTTTCTGCTTAAAGCATCTGGTGGTGGATTCTGATAGTCTTTTTGATTTTGCTTCCTCACTGAAGTCCTTCGAGACTTAAGTCTCGACGGCTGACTCTCAGTAGCAGTGCTGGTTAAAAGCAGTTCCTGTCCCTTCAGTTACACCAACAAGCTGATAGCAAAACAAGGGGTCAAGGGTGTCGAATCTGATTTAGATTACTGCATGGCCTGACTGCAGATAGGATGGAAAGGCTGTGCTGCTTATAGGTGGCATCACTGCTTAGTAACTATGCAAAGGTGTCCCAGAAGGTGTAGTCTTATGAGCATTTTGTTGGCAACTATGTTTGCCTAAATAGCCTTTCTTTCCCCTGAAGTGCCAATACATTTGATTAACATATGTAGTGAAGCAAATAGAGGAATTGATCCAAACCTAATCTTGGAAAATAGTTATTAATGCAGATCAGTTCCCATAGTATGGACTGCTACAAATGCTTATGGGTGTGGAGGGTGGGAGTGGGAGCAGACAGGAACTGACTGAGCTATACTGAAAGGGAATTCCTCATGAATGTTGAGGAATAGCACTTTGTCCAGGTAGCTTAAGAGGCGGGAGTGGTCATGATGCTGATCTTCTGAGGTTTTGATGGGAAAATATTGCTGGATTATTTTGAGCAAGCGTGGAACATAGTTTTTGTTCACATTAACCATTCCACTTAATGTACCTACATTAAAAATGCATCATTTCATACTTCCAAATATTACTTTAAAGTAGTTATTTTCATGGACACTTGTGATTTAACCCAGCCACAACTAATTTCCATGCAGCCGTTTGCTCACTCCCCACCACCCTGGTGGGATAGGGAGGAAAGTCAGAAAAAAAGGTAAAACCCAGAGTTAAGATAACAGTTTAGTAATTTAAATAAAGTAAATTATAATAATAATAGGAATAACAGAGAGGAATAAAACCCAAGGCAGACAACTGATGTACAGTATACCACCCACTCACCACCCACTGACCAATACCCATCCCAGCCCCAGGCAGCAATCAGTGGCTCCTGGCCAGGTGCCCCCACTTTATATACTTGGCATGGCATTCTATGGTATGGAATATCCCTGTGGCCAGCTTGGGTCAGCTGTCCTGGCCATGCTACCTGCCAGCTTCTCCTGCACCTGCTGCCTGGCAGAGCATGGGAAACTGAAAAGTCCTTCACTTAGGGTGAGCACTACTTAGCAATAGCCAAAACATTAGTGTGTTATCAACAGTGTTCCCACGCCAAGTTCAAAACACAGCATTGTACCAGCTACTAGGAAGAAAATTTGCTGTGTTCTAGCCAAAATCAGGAGAATGACTTATGTAACTATTCACTTGCTCCAGGGGAAAAAACTAAGTTCTTCACAGGATAGTAGCAAAGTAATTGGGAAATGATGCTGAAGTAGTATGAGACTTTATGTTATGGCTGTAGTTCCTTTCTTAAAAATACATGAGAGTTGTAATGCAGTGCAGAAAGGAAGGCTAGAGGTGAAAGGACAGAAATTCTATTACAGAAAAGAGTCTAAAAAATGCAGATAGAGATGACCAAAAGTATGTGAATTGAAATTTAATTAATAAAAAATTGTTGAGCTCTGTAGGCTGTGGATCCTAAAGTATTTATCATAAGAGTCTGTTACAGCTGTAGTATATGGGAAAGTGTGTAAAGCTGTCTGTATGCTTAAACGGTGGTAACAGAACAGTATATTTCTGTTCTGGCTTCTAAGACTGAGGAATTCTATCAGAAGACTGAAACTAGTGTTCTTTAGTTTGACTCTGTCTGAGGTGTATTTTCTGCTCTTAGGCATCTCCACTTCTGTGTGGGGAAAGCATTTAGGGACATCTAATCAGATTAGACATATGAGGTTTTGTATGTGTGTCTTTGTATGAGTTTGTATGTGTGGTTTTCTGTAAGTGTCTTTAAAGACTCGAAGTGGAGCTTCACTGTTGTGAATGGTAATGTTTGAAATACTTTATCACCTAAGCCCTCTAATACATATAAAGGAGTGAACGAAGTCTAGGAGTTGGTTTAAACTATTCATGAATAATAAAAGAAAACTGTATTTAGTACATATGCATGTTTCTACTACTGAAGGCAGTATTAACTGAAGGCGTGATGTGCAAAAATTTTACCTAATCTGGAAGTCACCTGACTTTTTAATTATATGGATCTACTGCTTACTTCTGTAATTTTTTATCTAAATAACACTAACACTTTCTTCAACAGTGAACTACCTCTTAGGAAATAAAGAAATGGATGGGATGGATGAAACATCTAAAAGAATCCTAGAGCCATACCAGTATTTACTTCAACTACCAGGCAAGTTTCTTTGTATTGTGTTGTTTGCAAATATCAAAATTGGTTTTATAGCAACTTTTGTCTTGGGAAGTATAACCCAAGAAGTTTATCCATTCTTGATTTGTGGAATTAAGAGTAATAAAAAGCAAGTCTTTTCAGTATTTGTTCTTCCTCCTGTAGAACCACCCTTTTAGTGAGATTGGTGCAGTAGCTCTTGAGTCTGTTTCTAATGTAAGTAGTATTTCAGTTATTCTGTTCTGCATTCAGAGTAGCTGACTTGCTACTTTTGAAAACTGAAGACTTGATCCTGTTCTTAAATTCAGGGCTGACAGTGTTTTGTTCTTTATCTACCCACTCAGTGGGTTGTGGATTTTGTTTGGAGGGTTTTCTTTAAACTTTTCTTTTTAATTGGGAGGTTCTTTGGGGGTTTTTTGTTGTTTTTTTTTTTTTTTGTTTGTTTGTTTTTTTGTATTAGCTTGTTTCTCTTGTGTAACTTATTCTCCCTGATATGCATAGAGCTGGGTTCTTATGGCAAATTTCAGCTGTCCATGGATTGCTTCACTTGTGAGAGGTGCAACCAGTCTTGCTGTAGTATCAGGTTACCAGCAGTACATTCACATGAACTTTTTAGTCTTGAGTGGTACTTAGGTAGCAGAATTCAGGAGACAGTTTGATAGCAAACTATTGTATGGATATGCCTCCTGGAAGTTTCTTTCACTAAAAAGTCAGATTGTTTGCCGTGACTTTTACTTGTACACCTAAAGTGTAATGAAGACCATACAAGCTATCAAAGTGACTAACTTTGTGAAATTGCTGGCAGAATAACTTTGTCATTGCGACTATTGCATAATTGCCTTGTTGTCTTCTCTCCAGTTTATAGTGCATGCTGATGGAGTTAAGGAAGATAAAAAATATGGGTAAATATTAAGGAAAATAATCCTGATCAAAATTATGTCTGACCAGGGTAGATCTTCTGCTTGGACAAGTAGTGTTATAAATCACAAGCACACTACTAAATGGCTTTTGCACATCTGCAGCAAGACCTGTATTTCAGCAGCGTGAGCCCTGTGCGTCCTAATTCATTATACACAGGTATAATGAAATTCATTATTAATCTCTGCAAATATCCAGGGTTTTCTTGTTTACATTAGTGATTTCATTTGACTTGGCAGTTAGCACTGAGTTAAAAACTAAGAAAAGGAAAGAATTGGCAGTTCTATGCGTTTTTAATGCCAGAAAGTTCATTTCCCATTTCCTCACATGTATTTCTTTTGCCTGAGTTGAACTGGGTGGTGGTCTTTCTAGAAAACTACCTTGAGAATGAGTTTGTGATATTCCAGAGAGCTTTCTCAGACCTGGTCCTGAAGAAATTTACTTTCCTCCAGCGCCATCTTTAAGCGTACTTTTAGTTGGGTTAGATTATCTCATTAACCAGGGTATGTTGTGACACCTTTGCATCTTTAGGTGCTAATTATTTTTAGAGCTATTGTAGATACCAAGAAAAAAAGCTTCCTGTTAGGAAATATACAAGAGGCACAAAGTGCCCAAAAAAGCTTCTTTAGGCAAAAGTGATTGGCTAATAGCTGTTCAGTTAACTTTCACTTTAAATGATGCATCTAGGATATACATTTAACCTTCCCCCTTTGAGTCCTGTGGCTAAATTCCTCTACTTTGTGAGTTCAACCCTAATCACTCTGTACTGGTGACTTATGTAATATTACACTTGCAGGCAGTGCAGGTGTTTTATATCCTGTCCTGCTAAAGAATCGTAAATCTGATAGTCCATTTTACTGTGGTGACTTCTACTTAATTTGGAGAAGGTGAGAAGAATAAGACACACTTCTCTGTGCAGTAATGGAGGTGTGACTCGAAAGAGGTGACTTCTCTTAAACGATGCAGGTGAAAGTGGTGCACCTGTGGAAAGTTTGTGTTGAGTAACAGGTGAAGCAGTGAGGGTTCACAGTCATATAGCTGGTGTTTACTGTTTTTGAAGCTCTGGCGTTGCCTCAAATCAGCTGGGCCAAGTATGAATCAGTAGGAGCAAGCTATATGTGTGAACCTTGGAGTTGGTATGAGCAATAAAGCTTGGTAAGCAGGGAAAAAATGGGCATAAAGGTGCTGTTTATAAATAGGGTGAACCCAAATGAAATGCCTGAGCTAATCTAAGAAGCTCTTGCTGAAAGAGACAGTTTCATTCTATCCTCTATGCTTCTGGAAGTATTCTCCTGCTGCTTAACTTGTGCTAGTTCTCAGCTTGCTAATCAGATTATTAGGTAGTACCAATCACCTAACCTGCTAGAAAATTTGCCTGGTTAATCTCTTATTAGTGAGCCAGCAAAAGGTTAGGGACAAGGACCTGTTTCTGTGTTGAATCAGTTTGAGCTCTGAGGGGCTTTTGCAGAAAGCTTGGCTGAGTGTCAAGTATGTATGCTTACAGCCCTACAGTAGTCCAGTTGCTTATCTTGTAAGACTAGTTAAACAAACTCTCCAAGCAGTTTAGTAACCTATGAGTGAATGAATTTAGATACATATCAAACTTTGTTTACATGAAGAGGGATTGTGTAACAGCATTAAGGTTGGGAGGAGGGAAGGGAAGGTGCCTGCTGATGTTGTCTGTGGTGTAAGAACACAAATTTTTGTAACTGCTAAGGATTAGCCCCTCAATACAAGGAGTTGTATTCCTGTTACAGAAATAAGACCTTTAATGGTAACAGTTTGGGGGTGATACATAAAATAAGCTTGTATATTACTTTGACTTTCAACAACACTAGGATAGGGAAGCTACTAGGATTAAAGTATTTTTACTGTATTGCTATTTTTAACTGCTAGTATGGTAATTAATGCTTATTCCTTCTCTAGCAGAAATTGTTTCTTGGGAGAAGAATTCTGAAACAGTAACTTTTCTTGTAAAATCACATTGTAGGAGAACGTTGCCATACTAGTTCTTAGCGATGTTCTACTTAATCTAGTATTTAGTCTCATAAAGTGCAGGATTGACTTTCACAAATTCCAGTGTGGTTTGTCTCAAAAATGGCATGATTCATACTCACGGTGAGTCTTTTATTTCTGCACGTCTGAGTTAACAGCAGTAGCTGGTTTTGCAGCACTAAGGAGTATATGGAACTTCAGTTGCCATAAAACTGATATGGTCGACAGCTTGCTGTTGGAAGGGGTAAATTCTGATCCCTTTCATGACTGCATCTTCCCTTTCATATAACCCTCTGGTCTTAGGTGCAGTCTTTCCTGGGCTTGTTCAGCAAACTAAACAATCAAGACTGGCTTTTGTTGTTCAGCTTTTTGTGCTGGGTTGTTGAACTTGACCAGCCTGGTGAAGGAGTTAAGCACCACAGGACATGATCCCTACCACTGGCAGAACTACACTGCACGAGAGGCCTCAGCTTGGGCCAAGTTCCTTGTGGAGGCTGCAGCTCTCTAGATTTTGAGCTTCAGGAGTGCCTGGGGACACCCACTGGCCAGAAGCAAGTGATATCCCTGCCCCTATAAGGTATGTAGTGGTGGATAAAGTGTGTTACCAAGCAAAGGAGCAGTGGAAGGGGGTCAGCAGGCTTACACAGCATCAGAAATAACAAAAATTACAAGACATGACATCTTCAAGAGTTTGAAACCTCCAGGTATATTGAAGGAGGGGCAGGAATAGTCTGTGCATATTAAGTTGGGTGATGGATACTCTCACAGTGGTGAAGGCTGGAAACTGGGGAACCGATGGCTTCTGGCACCAGGCGAAAGATTCCTGTTCCTTGAGCAGACGTGGAATTGCCAAATAGGTTCAGTGCACTGAAAGAAGACACATGGCTGGAAGTTCTGTATAGATTTTTTACAATGTAAACGATTCTATGATTTATACAGCTAAGCATCAGAGCAGCAAGTGATGCTGGGGCAGCAGCAAGTGATAGTAGTGGAGACACTGACTCCTGCAGGTGATGGAGGCTTCCACGTTGTTGTGTGTTAGGGAGGTTGCTGGTTTTGTGTACCTCTGATCTTATGGAAGGACTGCCAAGGTGTTTCACCCTTAAAATACTTAACCTTGCAGCTCTTCTACTGGAGCACTAATGGACTATAGCAAGGGGGTGCCTGAAGCTTATCAAGACTCTGTGGCTTTTGGAATGAGAACCAAGGACACAGGAAGCCAGGTGGCTTTTCTCCATGATCCTCAACCCATTTCACCTCACTACCAAGAGGAATAAAGAGATACTGCCTGTCAACAACTAGTTGCACCGCTTATGTTGATAGCAGAGCTTTGCATCTTATGGCCATGAGACTTCCTTTGTAGAGCAAGGACTACCATGAGGAGATAGCATCCACCTACATGTATCAGGGCACAAGTATCTCTGCTAACAAACTGAGCAACATGTGAGAAGGAACCAAACTAGAAATGACAGTAAAAGAAACTGACTACACACAGTCAAGTAAGGAATTAGTGAAGTTGTGGAGGAAGGGTACAGGCTGATTTGAACGAGAGACACCTTGTAATCTCAGAGCTGAAAGCAGACCATCCCAGCACTCCAGCGAGTACAAACAGAACAACATGATAGGGGAAGCTCTGACTTTTTCTGAGGAATCTGCAAGACTGGATGCCTCTCTGAAGTGCCTCTACACAAATGCATACTTTATTGGGAATACACAGTAGAAGTTAGAGGTTGGCAGTAATTTTATTGAGGTATCTGATTTGTGATAGCCCCCACTGCTAAAGCGCTGCAATGTATGGATGTGGACTGCCTAGGAAGACAGCCTAGGATAGCAAGGAGTAGGAGTTGCCTTTTATGTGAAAAAGCAGCTGAATTGCATGCAGTTGTAGTTTCAGTCAGATGAGACTGTTTAGAGCTTATGAGTTAAGACTGCAGGGCAGATCAATAAGGGTGACACTATAGTGAGTCTTAATGATAGACCCCCTAAGCAGGAAGAAGCAGATGAGACCTTCAGACAATTGTAAGATGTTTCATATCTTCATGCACTGATTCTTATGAGACTTCAGTTACCTCATCGTCTGGTAGAAGAAACAGCACAGCAGGACACAGGTAATCCAGCAGGTTTCTGGAATGCACTGATGACCTCTTGCTACCACAGGTGATCAAGGAGCTGATGAAAGAAGGCATTGTGCTGAACTTCACACTTAAAACAAGGAAGAATTGGTTAGGACATGAAGACTGGAGGCAACCTTAGCCGTAGTGACCATAGGATAGTGGCATTCAGAATTGTGAGAAGGAACAAGGCAAAAATCAGGATCACAACCGTGGACAGGTTAACCCTGTTATGAACTGGGAAGTTCAGCTAGAGAATTCTGTCAGTGCCCCTAATTTGTCACAGGTGGCTTCCCAGGTTAAAAGTGTATATGTCTGCTCTCTTTGCTTTTCATCTGCAGTTTGTTTATGCTGGTTGTAGTGTTCTTGTAGCTCCTTGGGGAGGTCTGCTTTGGGACTTTGTCCATTTAGTCTTAATCCGAGGATGCAGCTAAACATGCCAGTGTACAATATAGCTGAGGTAGTATAGTGGCTTGCTTCTGCCAGAAGGGTAGTGCTCCCTTTCTCTGGTCCTCAGCATCTGCTGCTCACCCTGTACTGACTCTGGCAGATCCACTGCATAAGCTGACTCAGTACGTAAAGCTGGCAGAAAGCTAACCTAGCAAAAAGCAGAGTTCTCTGCTGGGCTAATGAGTTGAATTAGCTTAGTGAGGCTGTAATGGGAGCTAGGTTAATAGTCCCTCTGCTCTTTCCCATGCTTGTTCTAGCCCTTTTGTGTACCCTCTTTGTAAGTGGGGTGCTGCCTTAAGGACATAATTTACTGTTACTTTAATGCAGCAAGAGTGAAAAAATACTAACCAGGAATCTGTCCAGAGCTGGAGTTATGTGGGTTTGGGATTTTCCTGATCACAAGGACAATTGTGTATAGAAAGAGTGCTGGCGGATTATTTTTTTCCTTTTTGTTTTTCTTTAGATGAGAAGCATCTCATCTGAAGAGGTGGAGGGAATGTCCTCAGTACACCTTTAATCTAACTTGATATTTGTTTTAAGGATAAAGCTTTAACGTTCTTATCTGTAGAAGGAATTTCATCAGAATTAATCTCTTATATTCCTTTTTTTTTTTCCTCACCTTTTCCACCCAGCATTACTAAGGAGGAAAGCTTTTCATAGTTGCTGTTGAATTTGGGTAATATTGAGTAATAATCTTAGGCAGATTAAACCAAATGCATTTAACGTACCTTTGATAAAAGCTTGATGCGGTAACATCTATTATTATATCTCTATGCAGTAGGTAGAGCTTCTAATTTTGGATGTTAGACCTCTATTCTTCAGTTTTACAATAGCCTGCTTAGAATAATTAACAGAGCAGTGACATATGACAGTGAAGAAACTGGATAATTCTGGCAGTGTTGATTTTAATTTTGTCTTAAGTGTTCCATATTGTTGTATTGTCTAGTTTGGGGAGAGGAGAGGTGTGGCAAGGAATGGAGTCTTCTGCATCTAGGCTTTAGAGACCAGCATTAGAGGGGTTTGGTGTTTTGCCATCATAGCATAGCTACAGGCATAAAATGTGCATGCAAAAAATTGCCATACTATCACATAGACCAGGTGAGATTGACTTCAGAACAAGATAAAACGGCATTTTTGTAGCAATAATGTTCCTTTAGAAGACAAGCAAATCTGCACCTATAAAAGGAAAGATGAATTGCTTCACTACGCAGTGTTTTTTTCCTTGAATAGTCAGTGTCTAGGAAACCTTGCTAGTCAGGGTAGACGAGTCTAACAATTCAGATGCTGTCTATACTAAGGAACTGAAGTGGCTAGATCCATTGTGCATGTTACTAATCCATTTGAAGTGTGTGCTAGTAGTCAAGTTCCTTATGATGAAATAATGCCTGTTGCTGAACATCCAGTATTCTGTAAGCATATTTTCTGGGAAACACATTCAGAAAAACAGAATTAGGTGTTGTCTGTATCAATGTAATTTAGAAGTGAATAAACAGTTATAGATAAGGTACACTTCCTTAATGTGATATTATCTCTGAGTGGTTTTCTTCATGAATGTAGTGAAATATTTGTTAGTACTTAACTGGCAAGCCCTACAGTTTGGCAGATGTTTGTAACAGTTGTTTTCAAGGAGAGACAAAACAATCCCTCTCTTCTACAGGAAACTATTAGTGTTTAAAACTGAGCACAGAAAACAAAAATGGAGAAAACAGGCCAATGACTGTGTATATCTAGGTAAGAATGCTCTTTCACACTGGACAGAATCAGAGGAAAAAGCTACTCGGAATGGGGGAAAGGCACCACTTTGTTAATCTCTTCTAGTGAAAACCAAAAGATGATGGTGACAGGAAGCACCGGAAATCATTGAGAATGGAGACAAAAATTGCAGATCTCTGATCCAGGCAAGATGGTTATCACCCTTGCTACAGAGCTCAGCCCATGAAGCTATTGCTTACCTGGTGGTGACTAGAAGATGAAAAATTCTCAGTCTAGTTTCTCCAGGGTATATCACTGCAAGTGAATTTACCCATTTTTATTGTTCTGTTCTGTATGTGCTGGTCACACAGCAGTAGAGAAGCCTTAGGGAGAGATTCAAATGTTGAAATTTCTTTGGTGCTATGGGCAAGATGGAATTATCAACAGCAGGACAAATATTGCAGAATTGTTATGTCTCAGTAGATACTGAGACAAGTAATATGGAACCCACTGTCTACCTTGCACTGCTTTGAAGTTTATTTAAAGCTTTTTCCACAGGACTTCCTTATGTGAGCTACGTATGGAGAGCTGTTTTTCTAAGCCTCTGTTGTTTGAAGATCTTATACATAACTGAGCTTCTCAAAGTTCAGAGCAGAATTGTCTCAGTGTGGGTATGGGATGACTTCATTTTATCTTGAACATCAGTAGACACTAAATAAATATTTGTACCTGAATACTAGCCAATTATTAAAGAAAGCTGGTATCAACAATTTACAGGTGTAGAGTTTAACTGCTCTTGAAATTAACTTTGTCATGTAAATTGTATCTGGATCAAACAATACTGCTTATTTTAACACTAAACTTGGACATTTGATGTCGTCTTTCATTGCTGTGAAACAGGGTGACTGCCTGACTCCAACAAAGTAGATTTAGCCAAAGCAGACCAAATCCTATTATTTGTAGGCAGATTTGTCGGGTATAAGATAAATATCCGAATTCTTGCAAAGTTCTATTCTGTTTGGAATGTTCTGTTCAGATTTTTGTTTAGAGTTATTTAATAAGTATATGAAATGTCAGTTTCCTGTTTTATGAATTTACAGTAGCAAGTGAAGAATACTACAGGAGAAAGAATTAAAAATTGAGAGATGTACTTACTCAGCAAATACCCATACTTTCACTAATAATGAATCATACTTTAAATGTTTCAGTCTTAAACAAAATGAACATTCCTTGCAAAGTAGGGCTTACTTTCAGAAGTAGCAAGCTGGTCTGTACAGGTTACCAGCATACTCAGGATCCCTTACTAATTAAACTGTCAAAACTAAATATAGTAACCTGTAAATATGTGCCTCACATATTACTGTGAAATGTTTAAAACTGAAACTGCTGCTAATTGATGTTTATACAATGAAGAAATAAGCTGTGCACTGGTAATATTTTCCACTTTTGGGTCATCACACTGATCAGTTTTTTTTAATCAGGTCTCAAGTCAGCTATAGTTGTTAAGACAAACTGTCCCTAATAATGAACTTTATAAATGCCTATAATATTTTTATTGCAGGTAAGCAAGTGAGAACCAAATTGTCACAGGCCTTTAATCACTGGCTGAATGTTCCGGAAGATAAAATACAGGTACTGGCTTATTATTTTTAAAAGGTTGTTATTTTTCTTCCAAGACTAGTGATAACAGATGATTCTAGTAGTTAGCATAAATTATAAGAAGTCTTAAATGCACTGTTTTCTGAGTATAAAGTAACCTTTCAGGAAAACAATTCTAGTACAAGGCTTTAACTGTGACACAACACTAAAGAAACCATGTCTTATGTAGAATAGTTACATGTCTTATGTAGAATAGTTACCTCTTTCTAAGTGTGTTCAACCTTTGAAGTTGCAGATAAGCAGGTATCACTGTTACCCACTTAACTCAGTTATTAACATTGAGGTTTATAATGACTTATGAAAGCAACTAGACAGTTATCATGTAAATGTAGTGGTTGAAAATAAAATCTTAAGATTTTGATACAAAAATATCAAAAACAGCAGTTAAATCAACTTTACAAACCTAAAACTGTGAAGGGTATATCATACAGTCTCCAGTCCTTACTTTCTAATGAGAAGCATTAAACTAGGAATTCTCATTCCCTTTTGCTTTTCTGTTGGGCGAATTGTGCAAGGTGCACGGATGTGTATTTAAACACTGTGGCTTGTCAAATGAAAAATTATCCTCTGTGTAAGGTTAGATTGCAGTTTTGCTAAACTCCATATAGAGAGTGCAAAATATTCTCTGTCCAAGACAGTATAAGGAATTAAAATAATCAGTTGTGGGATTTGACACCTACCCAGCTGGTCCCTTGTTAATGTCATTAATGGTTGGCAGAAGTACCTTTAGAGTTTGTGAAGGAGTCATTTTTAGAGTGGCTTGAGTGATACTTCATAGCCCTCAAGTAGCAAAGTGTTTTAAGAGTCTGCAGTCATAATCTAGCAATTCTTGTATTTTTCAACCTGTCTGTGTAACTCTTTAGCCAGATTTATTCTGTCTTTCACCTAGACACATCTTGCCCTTTGTGCTCAGATACGTATCCAAATAAAACATATAGCAACCTGTGTATTGTATGTGTTGATTCAGTCTAATACCGTAGATCAGAATTTAAATTGGAAGGAGCCTCTGGAATTTATCTAGAACAACCTATCTTAAAGCAGGTTGTAGCTCTCTAGCTCCTTTAGGCTTCTGGGAGCCCTGTTGAGTTTGAAAATCTGATGTAGTTTCTTCGTATTCCCAGGGTGTGTCTTCTCAAGCTGAACTCCTTCTGTTATAACAAACTCTTCCATTCTGTTCAACTAGGATTTTTTTATGTTACAGTCTGACTGTTGCCTCTTGCCCTTTTGCTGAGCACCCATGACAGTGTGGTCCATTTTTGCTTAGTGATACAGTAATCTAAAGCTGCAGTACCTGTGTATGAACAGAAGTTACCAGTTCTGTTAGTTTAAACTGATGCTCATGTAACATTTTTGACACTGTCTTAAGTTCACTAGATTCAAACACAGTCATGAAGCACTGTTTCCATTAAACCTTAAATGTATAGAAGCTGCAAGGGATCGTGAAACTCACAGTGATATGAAATAGAGAAATGCTGGAATAAGCCTATCCAAGGAATTCACAAAACACGTAGAACATTTCCTGATAATACTGAAAATGAGATAATGGACCCAAAGAATATTCAAACAAATAGGTATATGGAGTTGTCTTCAGTAAGTACTCTATCCTTTGATTTTAAGTTAATGGACAACAACGTATCTTTACAGGTCCAAGTAGGATGTTGCTGGTAGGTGAGTCACGAGGGTTAAGTAAGTTGTTGTTGCAGTCATATCTTGGAAAAGCAATTAAATTCCGGGGGTTCAGGTTTTAATCTTTGAGACAATGGTCACTGAACATCAGGTGGCTTGCTGCCCAAAAATTGCTTACAGCAAAGTCCTTATTACTTTGTCCTAAAGGACCCACCAAATAGGACCATGCTAGGTACTTGCTGCTGTTTTATGGTGGCCTTAGTATTTTTTAGCAGTTGTTTTGATGAATGTTGACTGAATGCAATGTTTGTAGCTAGCAAGTGTAATTGGTTCATTAGCTTTAAAATCATATCTTAATCAGATGCGTTTTGCAGTGAGTTTATACAGTATGCAGTTTTATATGCTTAAATTTATTTCCATTTAAGCAGGTGCTGAATATACCTGTTGATTGCATAGCAGCTGTGCGATAAAAGAAGTGTATAGTGTTAAGACTTCATTTTTTGTTGATGTTAAGGTTCACTTCTAGTTACCTACAAAGCTGATGTTCTGAAGAGTTTATTGCACACCTCAGGTGGGGTATGATATTGGTCTGCCTAGTAACAAGGAGTGTGTAGGAAGCTTCCCAAAAGATATTGTTGCTGTTGTCTTTCTGCCAAGAATTTTCCAAATGATGTTTCAGAGAGAATAGTTTGTCATTTAAGAGCTCAGTACTGAAGATAACCACACAAAGTGTGGGAAAAGAAAGATGAACTCTGCTTATCAAAACAAGGTTTATGAGACAAATGTGATAATGGATGATACCTGACACTCTCAAGAACTGACTTTGGGAGATTTGAGGTTAGTGAATCTAAATGTTTGAAAACACTGTTTATTTTCCTTTCCCCTAATCAAGTTTCCAGTAACAGACTCCTAGACAATGGCTGTTTTAGAACTGTAGCAACAATGAAGAGAGGCATGCAAATGGAAACACTTCAGGGAGTAAGTTAACTTTGAATCTGAAAACATTACACAAAAGACAGACCACATGATGCAGGACTTAAAACAAACTGGCTGATGAAGAGAATCATAAATCTGTACTAAAAGTAAAAGCGAGTGATATAAAGAGGAACCTCAGTGATAGAGAATATATTTCTTTAAAACATTATCAATTTTAAATAAGGTCTTGCAAAACGGGGAAATAAATTACAATGTCAGAGTTAATCATTTTCTCTTCTTATAATAGGTTATCATTGAAGTGACAGAGATGTTGCACAATGCAAGCCTTCTTGTGGATGATATTGAAGATAACTCAAAGCTACGACGGGGCTTTCCAGTGGCACACAGTATCTATGGAATTCCATCTGTAATCAACTGTGCTAATTATGTGTATTTTCTTGGCTTAGAGAAGGTTTTAACCCTTGATCATCCAGATGCTGTTAAAGTTTTTACCCGTCAACTTTTGGAACTCCATAAAGGTCAAGGCTTGGATATTTACTGGAGGGATACTTACACCTGTCCTACAGAGGCTGAATATAAAGCTATGGTACTGCAAAAGACAGGTGGTCTCTTCGGATTAGCTGTAGGCCTCATGCAGCTGTTCTCAAACTGTGAAAAAGACCTAAAGCCACTTCTTAACACACTTGGTCTCTTCTTCCAAATAAGAGATGATTATGCCAACTTGCACTCCAAAGAATATAGTGAGAACAAGAGTTTTTGTGAAGACTTAACTGAGGGCAAGTTCTCATTCCCAACCATTCATGCAATTTGGTCAAGACCTGAAAGTACTCAGGTGCAAAACATTTTACGTCAAAGGACAGAGAACATAGATATAAAAAAATACTGTGTGCATTACCTTGAAAATGTTGGTTCCTTTGAGTACACTCGGAATACATTGAAAGAGCTTGAATCTGAAGCCTATAAACAAATTGAATCACTTGGGGGAAACCCTGAGCTTGTAGCACTAGTTGAGCAGCTGAGCAAAATGTTCAAAGAAACTGAAAATTAAAAACGTAACTTCTGGGTGTGGATGAAAACATTTTAAAATGGAAAGATAACCAGATTGAGAGGTGTGATAATCAGTCTCATGTAAAACTTTCTCTGGTAGCTGTGTTACAGAAATTACTGTTAAAAACAACTTGTCACTGACTATTGAAATATATACCCTATTATCTCTAAAGTCTTAACTGTAACTGCTTAGAGTTGGCTTTGTTAAAGCAGATGTACTTGAACTGAAACCAGTTCTGAATCTAAATGTGATCATGTTTACACAATCATAGGCATTATTTCATGCCTAAAACTCTTTTGTCTCTAACCAGGCTATCATAGGCTTCTGGTTGAAATTCTGTGTTAAATCATATTGACATGTGTGTATTGTGCATTTTCAAATGATTCTCTGGTAAACCAAAATGTATGTTAAATAACAAAAAAAGATACTTGCAACCACAATGAACATAAAACTGTTGTGTGATATTCCAAGTTACACTTGTGAAGATCAGATGGATCAGCTTACTAAGTTCTAAGGTGGATATCCTAGCCAGCTTCTGGGGATATTTTCAGGGGAATGTGAATTATGAAATACAGTATTTTATATGCAAATAAGACATGTTTAGTCTGAAATTGTGACTTTGCAAAGATTTTGAAGTACCGTAGAGAAAAAAATTCCATCAAATCAGCAAAGTGAAAATTTGCTGCTGATTCCAGCTCTTCAATGAATAATTTTGATCACCTGGTTTTAGATTTTGAAACTGTCAAACATTGTAGCCAGGAACTTAAATCTATGCATTAGAGCCCATACATGTAACTGTAAATAGCAACATAGTAAGTTGCTACTATAAGTGGAAAGGGCTTCACATCAGGTAACTTTAGGACACTGTAATTGGTGCAGGTCTCTTTAATCTCTGCTTATAATTGAGGTGCTTCTCCAAGAGTTTATTCATAATTCATATTTCATTCCTGTTCTGAATTGCTGTCTGGAGGCATGTTATAGATCTCTCCAAAGAGACAAGATCTGTAATTTTTACCTATAGCAGAGTACAGTATCTTGTTCTACAAGCTACACTACCACTTCACTTTTGTTAATTGCTTAAATAAAGCTTTAAAATTACAGATAAACCAAAATAGAACTGGGACTGAAAGCAAGATTGAGGGATAGGACTGACAAACCCTCTGCTCATCTCTCTCTGTATAAATAAATATATATAAAGAAAAAAGTTAACAAAATGTAAGCAGAGATGTTTGGGTTTTTTCTTGACTGGGCTGGCTTTAATCAGGTTCAGTTCCCTTAGTCTTCACAGCTATATAAAGCTTTGCTTTGGGGTAGGGAGGTAATGGTTTGGATCAAAGGTAGGTCTGGTGCTATAAGCTGTGGTGTTAGCTCAAGCATACTCTGAAATGGCCGGAGTTACCTGGCTTTGAAAGGCTAAAGGATAATTTTATGCAGGTGTTCATTTACTGTACCTGGAAAGCAGGAAGAGCCATGATCTCAACCCACTGAGAAAACTAACTGAAGAAGGCTGCTGTAATGTCTTCCCTGGGCAGCCTTAATATTCTTCTGAAAGTGATCAAACATAACAAAATTCAGGATGACTGCTTTCAGTCAGATATTATGTAGTTATGGATGATAGCCTATCCCTTTTATCTGCATGCTGGGGAGGAATCTTTGTCTGATTAGGCACAGAATAATAGCCTTTTCACTGAAGGGACCTTGTTGCCAGGACTGAATAGCTTCAAGTTGGTGAAAGGTGTTTTTATGTTAATGAAAGAGAATTGTAATTTTTTTCATAACTTGCAGTGCTTAGAAAGCCTGTAAATTTTTAATGTGTTTTGAGAAAATATTATCTGCAGCAAGTTATACTTATTTTGTGTCATGTCTTGGGAGTTTCTAAGCACTGTTGCAGCTGATGTGGAATAGGGGAGAACACTGAAAAGACTATTGTTGTCAGGAGAATCTCCTAGTCTTACTGTGAAAGGTATCCTTGTGCCTATTAGGATATTGTAACTGCAACACAATGCAAAGTGCACTTAGTGCTGTTTTGTGTCTGTTCAGTTACTGGATGTAAACAGTTTTGTGTAATCAAACTTTCATAATGAGGTAGCCTTTCTTGTTTTTTGTATAAAACTTCTTTACCATCTGAGACTTCTGCTATGACATTGCTCTGTTGGTTCATTCTAGGAATTCACCCCAGTATTTAGTCTAATACCATGTCTTGTAGAGTGTGCCTTCATTAACATAGGAGTAAGTACATTGATGTTTTCCAGCTGCAGGCCATTTAAACCACAAATGGGTAAGAGGGGAAAAAGTTGGTCCAGCTTTCTTTTCCCAGGGTACAAAGAAACCATGCAGCTCTGTCTTACTCTTCTGCCTTTGAGGCTTTTGATACCAGTATTCAAAGCATACCCTGAAGGTATATCTGAAAAGACCCAGAAGCAGAGCACTGTTGCTCTTCACTTTGGTTAAGATAAACAGGACTGTGAGGGTTTTTCTTGATGTATTCAGGAGTTGGAAGAGACTGGGATATTTGCCCTTCATCTGTTAAGCTGGTAGAACATCTCTTAAGTGTTAAATGTCAGTAGTGATGATGCTCCTTAGTCAAGGTAGATTTTATATTTGATGCCAATATTCATGAGATTGTGCATTCTCATCAATATTCTCCAACGTTACCACTGGTTCAGGCTCCTGAGGTTAAGCAGTGTTAGGAAAATCACCTCCTTAAAGCAGCATGGGAGTTCTTGTGGCTGCAGGATTAGTCTAGTTGTATGAGTGCCACTCGCTGTTGCTATGCCTCCCACAACACAGAGAGTGGGGTTTTTTTCCTGATCTTCACAAGATACGCATTGCTGTGGAATGGAAACCTGAGTTGCAAGTAGAGAAATTTTGCCATGAGGAAACTAAGGGGATGCTGGTTTCAGTGTCAGTCGCTTTGAGCCAGAATTATTCCCCTTATTATCTTCCTACCATTGCCAACAAGTTCTGTTTTGGTCAAGTTATCACTGCATTTCTTGGGGTTTGGCTCTTGCTGTGCATATAAAGAGAAATGCAAATACTCATCAGTCTGCAGCATTTTCCCCTGCCTCAGTCTGTTTTATTGTGTGCTTGCGTGGACTTTAACGAATGCTGTCACCTGTCTTTGAGTAGCCAGCCATTGGATGGGACATCTGGCTTTGCTTTTTCAAAGGCTGATGTTCTCCCCATCCATTATAATGAAAATTGTATTATTTCAAGACCGACCTGAGAGCATAGCTTGTCTTTCTCCTTTCTGAGCTCAGGCTGTACTCAGTACTCAGTTACTAAGAGCAACTTTGTATGTATCAGCCAGTTATTGATACAGCTTCAAAATGTTAATAGCAGTGAGAAAGAAACTGGTGCAATTTCTCTATGCTTCAACTTTATGGTTAATTTTGCTAATTTGCATGTGCTGTGGAGTTTTCCTGTGTTAATGGCTGCTTTCCTCAGTTATTGTTAAAATGCCAGCATGCTATAAAAACATGGGATTTGTGGGGTTTGAACTTTAATATGTCTGTATCACTGAATTGGGCCAGGCTTTTATTCATGTGCAAGAGCATCTGTTGCTCTTCTTTGTCCTGTCTTAATTGTTATACATTTCATGTTTGATATTTACTATGTTCTTTTTATTATTTGCTCAGTACTTTCTCTGTAATTCTTCTTTCAGCTATATTTCTATTCTCTGCTAATACCCCAGCATACATAATACCATCAAACTTATTTTTGATCCTGAACAAACAAAATAGTCTGTGTCTGCTTTTGAAATAGTACATCTTGGTTCATCATATGCCTTCACAAAAGTAATCCAGGACTTTCTACAATCCTGAAATGCCTGAATCTCTTTTTTTGTTTTTCCAGGAAGCTAAAGCCTGTAACATTTTATATAGCCATAAATTATTTTTGTCCCATGTAGCTTGAGCTACTTTCCCTCTCCTACCTGTCTGCTTTCAAGACCTATTTTGCTTTGGTGCTAATGCCTGTTAGGTCTTTTTATGAAAAAAGTTAACTCCCTAGCCCTGGGGAAGAGAAGTTAATTTCTGCCTGGGTTAATGAATTATCCCACTCAGCAAGAGCCTGATGAATGTCAGAGCTGGCAGGTGGACAGAGGCCAGGGAAAGTATTTGAGAGAATAAGAAAACCCATTTTAGTCTCCTGAGGCTGCCTCATGTAATTTCACCTCATTTTACAGCATTTACTTGACTTTGCTAGGAAAGGCTAAAGAGTGTGGTTAGTTTCTTTGAGCTTCCCTTCTTGCTTTCCAAATAGACTGTGAGAGATATTCAAGTTAAAAATTATTTATTCTGATAGTTATTTATTTGACTATATCATCTAAAGGTTTTGATTAAAGCTACAGATTAAACAGAATACATTGTTTCATTGTTGTATTTTTCTTTCTCTTAACAGTTTTTCTGTTCTTGAAGTCAGGGAAACATAATCTGCCATGTGTCTATTTGACTTGATTGCTACCTCACATTTAACATCCTTTCTGAATAACTTCTACCATAGGTGAGCATCAGTGGGCACCGTTTCTGTGGCATTTTTTTAAAATTACTTCAGAAAGCACCTTGTGAGGTGTGGCTAGGAATAATCCATGATTCATTAATTCAAGCATATTATAACTTAATAATAAATATGCAGGTTAAATCACATTAATCCTGATAGTTCTCCTCATCTCGCTACCCTATGGAACAATTACGTTCTCCATAAACTCATTCAAAATGTATTTTCTGATCATCTGAGTTTAGTACAGCATAAAGAACCATGGGGGATATCCAAAGAAGACTTAATGTGACACTTCAAGGAAAAGTACTACAAAACCTGATGTGAATTTGTTTAGAAGACTAACTCTGATGTGAAGGGAAATCATGGATAATTTTCTGCTTTTGAACTCCATGAAAATACTCTGCACTCTGCTGGTATATTAATTATGTGCTGACAGTAAGGAGTTGCATCATCTCTTGACCACAGTAGGTAATTTTCACTTTCTTCATAATGTTTCAGTTGATATTTCTAAAGCATATAGTGTGAAGTTACTTAGTCACTCAGTAAAGTAATTACTGAAGTCTGTAAAAAGGGAAAAATGGCAAATGCATACGTTTTGTTTATGTATTTTGAAATACATAAAAACTGGCCTGTTCTCTTGCAATCTACTATGTTACTCTGCAGTGAACTTCTGCTAGCTGAGGGAGGTGTAGCTTTTCACTTACTGAAGTTATGAAAACCAGGCTGACACCAAACCTCTGTGAACAAATTGGAGGAGGAAAAGTTCTTTAAAAATAGGATTTCTGATAATTGCAGCGTTAGTACATGAAGCATGGAACTAACTCCAACAGATCTTCTATGGCCTTAACGGAAGGATCGGTAGCTAACTGCTTTCTTCTTTTTGGGGGTGGAATGGAATGTGCAGGTCAAAATAAAAGCCATAAGGAGGAATTGTCATTGCTTTTCCCAGAAATATAAAAACCTAATCTCTTATATTCAAAAATATTAAATTAATCCAGAAGGTAAATCCATTTCTACTTAGGTGCTTATAAAATGCAGAAGTTGCAGTTCTAGGTAACAAGGTGAAAATGTTAAATTGGTCTAGTTGTTTCATTGGCATTGGGACTGTCCTGTTCCTTGTCAAGTACAGAGGATGAACTATAGCTATTTGTTGATTAAAGCACTGAAACAAGAAATTCAAAGAAATAGAAAGACAAACAGTAAGTTATGCTATTCTCATGATCATTTTAGAATTACTAAATACATAAATTCAACAACCTGTGAGGATTCTGGATTACCTGTCAAACGTGGAGCTGGGATCAAAAAGATCATGAAAAGTATTTCCTTGTTTTCAACACCTTTCCTGACGTGTAGTCACACAAAGTGGGGCATGCTCTCAGTGTTGTCCTTGGGAACAGTGGATGAGTCAGAAGAGGAGAGCGAGAGGCCCTTAGTGCTGTTATTCCTGCTATCACGTTTGTACCACTATCTATGCAGCTTCAGCATCGTTTTAAACTGGAACAGATCATTCCAAGAGTGCCCTCTGTGGGAGACGAGTGGGCTTAGAAACCCAGATGAGACACCACCACTAAAGACGTGAAAGAAGGACTCTGGTGTCTTGTTTTTTCCCCAGAGCTATTAGTTGGCCTGAAGTAACACATTACCTACAGCAAAGGAGGACTCTGAGCTAAAGGCACAGAGATCTTCGCTGGATTGGCCTTTTGGGGAGCCGCTGCTTTATGCAAAACAGTAAAGCACACCTGTAAAGCCTGTTATTTGAAGATGCAAGCTCTGGGCATGCTAAAGAGTTTACAGGTTATCCAGATTATTTTGATAGGAAAGTACTAGTGTTACCAAATACCTGTACTTGATTTCTGTAAGCAGTCACTATCAAAAACTCAGAGTGAAGAGCACAAATATATATTGCCTGCCAAAAGACCACATACATTTAATGTAATAGAAGCAGAGGCATGGGACTGAAAGGGCTTCTTCATTACTTACTGTCAGGGTTGTTCCAGTCTTGGTAGTCCTAAAATTCAAATCATATCGTTTGAATTAAGCTGTTATGAGACACTGAAGTATGAAACACATGAGAGATTTATAAATGTGAAATACATGAACTAGAATACTTCCAGTTTTATAACCACAGACCTGTGAGAAAGCTATTAGGTCTTCTTGTACCTATCTCTAACAAACCGAAGAGCTCTCGCTAAACTTCTGTTCCCCAGCGAGTGGTAGAGAACACAGGCGTGGATTAAATACAGTGGACACCTCCATTTTTTAATATTTTTTTCTTCTGTAAGCTGCGTTCCCTGATTGTTACAGCTCTTCCCTGTATCTTCTCTGGGGCTATTTTTCTCAAATAGCGGATGTTGAAATAAATGCAGCAACAAATGTATCGGCGCCCAATACCGAGGGAATACAGCTGCTCGGGAGCTCCCCTGGACAGGCGGTGCTGCCGCTCACCGAGCCTCCGCCTCCCGGGAGAGCGCCCCAGGCTCGGAAAAGTCTCTCGCTCGGTATCGGTTCCCCGGCGCTGCAGGGCTTTGCCCGCCGCAGCTCTGCGGCCACTCGCGGACGGGGCCGGCGCAATCCTCTCGGCGGCGGCCCCTCCTCCCGGCACCGCCCAGCCAGGGCGCCCGCGGCATCCTGGGAGCTGTAGTCCAGGGGCGGCGAACCCGCGCGGCGGGGCCGCCTCGGCGAACTGCGTTACCCAGGGAGCTCCGCGGCGGCCGCGCCCCGCTCGGGTTTGCCCCTGAAGGCGATGACTCGAGCAGGGCAGAAGGCGGCGGTGGCCAATAGCGGGCCGAGGTAGGGCGGCCCTGTGGGCCCGGGGCCAATGGGAGCGCGCCGGGGGCCCGGGCGGGGCGGGGGGGCGGTTGCCGGCCGGCTCCGGGCGGAAGTGGGGCGGCCGTGCGGGGCGGCCGTGTGGGACGGGATCGGCCCGGCTGCGCCTCCCGTCCGTGCGTGAGCCGCGCCTCGGGGCCCGTGGGCTGGGGGGATGCTCCGGGATGGGGAACGGAATGGGATGTGGGAGCGGGAGCGCCGGGAGGGAGAAGAGCAGCTCAGGGTAGAGAGCAGCGACTCGCGCGTGTGTTAAGGGCGTCGCTCCCGTCCCTGCAGGTCTGCCAGCAGCGTGGACTCCAGGTATCCCGGGATGACCGCCTGGGTGCCTCCCGATGCGCTGGGTCGGAGGGTCTCGTGTGGCACCGACTACGGGACTGTGCGCTATGTGGGCAGCGTGTCTCGGACATCAGGTAAAGGTCACGAAAGCAACTAATCTTTACATCTGGCGGTTGTTCTCGAAGTTCTATTTATGTGCTTCTTTAAGAACCATTGTCAAGTAGAATGAAAACGTCGTCAAGTAAAACGTCGTCTTTTCCTCATTATTCTTGTGTAAATATGGCAATTTCTGGATAAGTTGTTGGGGGTTTTTTAGAAGTTAGAGTTGTCAAAAGGAGTGTAAAAAGTACTTTGGGCTGAGGTTGCTTATGTTTTTTTTTCTTACAGCAGTAAAGTCTTACTGCTTCCTTTTTCCATTGGTTTTCACAAACAGTGCTGGCATAGTCAGAGAAGGTGAGAGAGAGGCAGGAGCAGCAGATTAACAGACAGGGGTCCTCCTTTGAGAAACGTATTGGATTTGTAAGACAAGGCTTTGATGGAGGGGGGACTATAGGGGTGGTTTCTGTGAGAAGCTGCTGGAAGCTTCCTCCATGTGCAACAGAGCCAGCTGGCTCCAAGATGGACCTGCTACTGACCAAGGCTGAGCCCACCAGCAATGGTGGTAACACCTCTGAGATAACATGTTTAAGAAAGGAAAGGAAAAAAAAGTCATTGCGCAGCAGTAATTATGTCCAGAGAAGAGAGAAGTGCAAATATGTGAGAGGAACAACTATGCAGACACCAAGAGCAGTGAAGAAAGAGAGGGAGAAGGTGCTCCACACTCAGCCAGAGCTGAGATTCCTCTGCAGCCCATGGAGGTCAAGAGGGGTGCAGAGATCCATCTGCAGGCCACGGAGGAGATGCATGCTGGAGCAGGTAGATGCCTGAAAGAAAGTGGTGACCCCGTGGGAAGTCCATGCAGGAGCAGGTTCCTGGCAGGACATGTGGACCCGTGAACAGAAGAGCCAACACTGAAAGAGGTTTCATAGTAGGACTTGTGACCCTGTGGGGTACCCACACTGGAGCAGCCTGTTCCTGAAGGACTGCACCCCGTGAATTAAGGGTCCCACACTGGAGCAGTTCATGAGGACCTGTACTGTAGCCTGTGGGAAGGACTCATACTGGGGAAGTTCGTGGAGTACTGTCTGCCATGGGAGGGATCCCACCTTGGAGCAGGGAAAGGACTCCTCTCCCTGAGGAGGAAGCAGTGGCAGAAATGGCCTGTGATGAGCTCGCTGTAACCTCCATTCCTTGTTTCCCTGCACTGCTGAGGGGAAGGAGGTAGAGCCCAGGAAGGAGGGAGGGTTGGGGGAGGCAGGTGTTAAGATTTGCTTTACTTCTCATTATCCTACTCTGATTGGTAATAAATTCAATTATTATCCCAAGTTGAGTCTGCTTTGCCTGTGATGGCAATCAGTGAGCGTTCTCTCCCTGTCCTTGTCTCAACTCATGAGCCTTTCGTCATATTTTTTTCTCCTCTGTCTAGCTGAGGAGGGGAGTGACAGAGTGACTTTGGTGGGCACCTGGTGTCCAGCCCAGGTCCAATTTATGGGGACAGAGAAGACTCAGCTTGTGGAAAGGTCTGGACAGTCTGACCGTGAGAGTCAGATGACTACATGTCATCTTTGAAAAATTGTGGTGACAGGAAGGGGAGATTGCTGATGCCTGGAAGAAGACCAGCCTTGCATACAGCTCTAAAAGAGGCAAGAAGGATGACCAGGGAACTGTAGACTCATCAGCTCCTGTTTCTGGAAAGATCATGTAAGACATTCCCTTGAAGTCCATTTCCAAGCCTATGAAGGACAAGATGGTAGTTGGGAATATATAATACTTGTAAAGAAGGACAATTTGTGCTTGGCAAACCTTCTGTGATTATATGACTGGGAATGTGTACAAAGGGAGAGCAAGGGATGTAGTATTTCTCAATTTTAATAAGTCTCTTAATAGTGTCTCCATAAAGAATCTTATTTGGAAGCTGGAGAAATACAAGTTAAATGAATGGACTGTAAAGTGCATTGAAAGCTGCCAAGTGGAAAAGTGGTAATCAATGACTTGATATCAGGGAATGAGTGAGTACTACAGAAATAAAGGCTGGGTTCTGTATTGATTCAGGTATTCATTAGTGTCTCAGGTGATGAACAGTGTTCACCCTCAAACGGCTGCTGTGACACGAGTTAGAATTGCATTCCAGATCAAGCTTTATGAACTTCAGGTTTGAGCCCAAGGGATTCAAGAAAGATGAATTTCCACATGTAGTGTATCAATATGGACCAGGAAGCACTAGCAACGCACACGGTCTGTTGTAAAGGAGTAGGGAGTTAAGTTGGATACTCATGAATATGAGCCAACAGTGAGCTCTCGTGACAAGCAGCATACGTGTTGTACTAGGTCACCTTAGAATGATGAACATGGCCTGCAAATTAAAGGAAGCTCTTATCCCTCTCTGGGGGCAGGGGTTCTTGATAAGGTTGCACTTGGAGTAACATATCTGGTGTGGGACCATCCCAGTTCAAGAGGGATGAAGTTAAACTTGTGAGGATCTCAAAGATCTCTCTGCTGGAGTCTTGGAGAACTGCCAAGGGAGTCCAGGGCACAGACCATGCACCTATATTGTGGAGAGAGGTTGAGGGATCTGGTCTTGGTTAATGTGGTGAAGAGGAGAAAAAGTAGCACCTAATAGCTTCCTGCAGCTATTTGACAGGCTGTCACAAAGATAACAGAGCCTAATTCTTCTTACTAGTATTAGATTATATAATAAAGGATAATGGCCACAGCAGGGAAATCTTTTTCTGCGGTAGTGCAGCACTGAAATAGGCTGCCCAAATATGTTGGAATCTTTTCTCCTTGCAAATTTTCAATATCTGGCTAGGTAAAGACTTACCTGGCTGACTTGTTTTAGAGCTGATGATAATCTCCCGCTTTGAGAGAGAGGGTAAGCTAAGTGAACTTCAGAACTTTCTTCCAGTGATGATTTCTATGGATATGATGCCATAAATTTTAAATGTATCTACCACATTTTTCAGGAATTTGGCTGGGTGTGGAATGGGATGATCCTCAGAGAGGAAAGCATGATGGCTGCTATGAAGGGACACAATACTTCAAGTGCAGGTGAGTTGATTCACAGCTTTGGCATGTCATGCATGTTGACTAGGTTGTCATGAGAAAATGCCCTATTGCAACTTTTAGGGCAAACCCTTCTGTCATCAATTGGCTGTTATTAAAAAGGTCGTAGTTCTGAGTGTAGTGACTAGCTAAGCCATAGAGGGTGTTGCACTGTTATTAATCTGGTTACAAGTATTAGAATATTGTAAATACTTAAAAAATACAAGTTATGTTTTCAGATATATGTAATAAAATGAGACTTTTGGATGTTATTAATATTACCTTTAGTTTGTTTTAGAATTTCTACTTTAGTTAGGAAATCGGTAGTTCCTACTAACCTTCCTTAAGTAATTCCAAAGTGAAATATTGGTCTGTATTAACTGTCTCAAATACAGTTTAGGTTTGGACGTAGTGTGACCTGTATTTATTTTGTTAAGGGAAAATACCAAGTTCCTATTAATTATTTGGGTTATATTTGTATCACTGTGGAATTGTAAGTATGTTCATTGCATATACTACATGCAAAACATAGTGTAGCTGTGTGGGGGTTTTAAGTATGTACAGGAATTACATTTAAGTGTAAAGATTTGAGCACTTAACATGTTTGAAATTGTGGAATACAGGATTTTAGGGTTGATACTCACTGCAGCAAGTTGTTGATGTCCATGCCAGGGGACACTGCAACAGCTAAGTTTGTGAGTTAAATAGTAACTGGATGAATTCATAAAAGAAAAAGTCATCAATAGCTCTTAAATACTACAGAGTGCCAGCTCAGTAAGTTCCTTAGCATTGAAGTGGTGAAGGATGAGAGAATAAAATCTATTTTTTAGAAAAACATGTGTATAGACTCTCAGTGTTTTAGCAACCATTAATGTGCTTCCAGGAAATGAGATCTCAGAAAGGGATCTCAATTCTTGAGGTAAGAATCAACTCTTTGAGTGAAGCTGCATATACCTGTAACAAATGTAAATGTTGTGGTCTTTAAACATGTACTTATAATACCTGTTCTTTGTACTCTCCTTTTTTCCAATCAGAGGAAGACCTTCTGGAGTCTAAGAGATTCAGTAGTAGTTCTAGCAGTCCACCATGACACATGGACATAAATTCCACATTTGTAGGTCTGGTACCAATTGCGAAGATGTAGGGAAACTCAAGTAAAAAATGGTTACCTTATTTTCCCAAAAGAATGCTAAAAAAAACCATCAAAACCCTCCCACAACTTAAAATGTCACCTCTTTACTACTACTGTTTAGGGAGGGAATAATATTCCTTTGTCTGTGTATATACATGTATAAAACCCATAAAATTTCTATTTTTTTTCCTTAAACCTTATCATGAGTATCCTTTGCCTACAAGCCTACTTTGCTCACTCCCTAAATTCTGATAAGCAGCAGCAATTGATCAAGTAGCTTGTACTGTAAACAAATGCAATGGAAGGACTTTTAAAATTATTTTTAGGGCAATTTTTAAAATAAAGCGTTAAAAAAATATATCTTTAAGAGTGACATTTGAAAATAGGATCATAAGAGGAAAATATAACTGAATTTGAGATTCTCACTACCAAAGGATCATTTTTGTAGTCCTTTTCTGAATCAGTAGGTCTGCTTACAGCTATGTGTGAGCTCTATAGTAAGTTTTTTGAAAATAAAACTTTTACATTTCATGGCAGTACATTTATCTGGGTCATATATTATGTGGTGATAATTAAGCTTCTTAAGAATATGAAAACCAAAGAAAAAAACAGCCATATTTCAAAATATGCTGACATCGTGAGCACATTCATCAACTCTGGATCAGCTAGAAATGGCAATGCATACTCTAGTGACATTTTTGTGGATTCTTTTCCTTGATAATAGCAACTTGGTTTTTAATAACTGAGGAAGCTATTATTTTTGCTGTCAGCTGCAGTAGTCTATGTGTAATTTAAATATGTTCTACAGTCCTTCATGAGAAAGGAGGGGTAATCAAGCCTTAAAAGATTGTTAAAATTTGTATACAGCTTTTGAAACATGAGTATGTTTTCAAATAGGTTCTTGTCCCACAGGCCCATTCACACAGTTGTACGCGTGTGCTCTCCTGGGAGATGTGGCTTACAAGCACGCTCTCCTTCCCTGGGAATGCCAGTGCCTTAGCTACACACAACTCCTGTGGGAGACATGGGTGCTCCAGCTTCCATATTCCTGCGTTGGTTCCTGACATCTATTAACACTTGTGCTGGTAGAAAGCACCTCTGAGGTCACGCGTGCACACTGACATGTGGAGCACATATGCTGCTCCTTGCTGTGTCTGTCCTTGCTGGGCACAGGCTCAGCTCAGCATCTGAGCAGGAGGCAGCTCTGTCTGGCCAAGGCAAAAATGTGCTGCTGGTGGGGTGGCTTTTGATATTGTCAAACAAAGTTTTGCCTGCTGCTTTGGTACCCTCTTCTTTCTCCACACAGTTACTGGTGTTCAGGCTTCTTTTATGCTTCCCATCAAGTGGAGTGTCCTCCCACCCCCCGCTTAATCTGGCAGAAGGGTCATCTTCCTCACTAGCCCTCCTCTCAGTCAGTTTTGGGTATTCCATTCACACGTAGTGTTTACACAGGCATTGCTATTTTAGCAGCTGATTTTATCTGTGCCATTTTGCTGGGGGAGATGTGTAGATTTCTCAGCAGTAGATGGGCATACTTCTCTGCTTACCTGGCAAGATGGGTGTAATATTCTGCTGTATCACTCATTTAGAGTACTTTGAGCCATAATTCTCTCCCTGCTAGAAGATGTTTTGTTCTTCCCAGATCACTTCCTAGAGAAATCCTGATATTTCAGCACATCCTGTAGCTAGAAGTATTGACCATATTGAATTGTAATCTACTTCCCCAGGTTTGACTTTGACAGCAGGCGAGAGAAATGGAGGAACGTATAGTAAAACTTGTTTCTGTGATGTTTCCAGACTGGCAAAATTGCAATTGCTGCTCAGGTCTTTGTGGCCTTTTTTTCACCTTTGTGTTATTAAGTTTTCTTCTGGCAGTAATTTTGACTTTTGCATATTTGTGGAGTCCTGAAATGCCAAATTATCCATGGCAAAGGCATTACAGGTTTTCATTTTTTTTCTTCTTCAGTGAGTTTTATAAAAGTTTGTAAGTATAGACAGCAGTAGTGACCAAGTATATGTTTGCATGAATTTTATGTTTCTGCCCAAAAGAATCATAGAATTTTTTAGCTTGGAGAAGACCTTTAAGATCATCAAGTTTGTCAACTTGGCACCACCACCACGTTCACCATTAAACCATGTCCTCAAGTGCCATAACCATGTGTTCTTTGAACAGTTCCAGGGATGATGACTCCACCGCATGTCTGGGCAGTCTGTTCCAATGCTTTCTGACCCTTTCTGCAAGACACTTTTCCTAATATCCCATCTAAACCTCCCTGCCCACACTATTGCTGATACAAGCCAGGACGCTATCGGCCTTTTTGGCTACCTGGACACACTGCTGGCTCATGTTCAGCCACTGTTGACCAGCACCCCCAGGTCCTTTTCTACCAATCTGTGGTGCTGGATGGGGCTGTTGTGACCCAAGTGCAGAACCCGGCACTTGGCCTTCTTGAACCTCATACAGTTGGCCTTGGCCCATCAATCCATCCTGTCCAGACCCCTCTGCAGAGCCTTCTGACCCTCCTGCAAATCAATACTTCCATCCAATTTGGTGTCATCTGTGAACTTGCTGAGGGTGCACTCAATTCCCTCGTCCAAATCATCAATGAAGATGTTAAACAGAACAACACCAAGCCCTGGGGAACCCCACTAGTGACCAGTCAACAGCTGGATGTGCCTCCATTCACTGCCATTCTCTGGGCCCAGCCATCCAGCCAGTTTTCTACCCAGCAAAGAGTATACCCATCCACACCATGGGAAGCCAGTTTCACCAGGCTGGTCAAGCAGGACCTGCCTTTCATAAATTCCCACTGGCTGGACCTGATCCTCTGATTGTCCTGTACGTGTTGCATGATGTCACTGAAGATGATCTATCTGCTCCATGAAAGAAGAAGATCTGTTTATATTAAATTAGGCTATTTTTCCTTCAAGAATGACAGATTCACCTCCAGGAATATCTACTTAGAGCACAAACAAACTCTTCAAATACAGGAAAGATGTCAATAACATTTTAGTGTCTATGAAGAAAAAGTGATTGCCATGTAGCAAAGGGAGAATGCATTCCCAAGATTCTTTTTAGCCTGAGAAGGTATCATTTAGGAAGTTTAGATTGTTTCCCTGTGTGTCACTGTATCCATCATACTTCTACACTCTGCTGCAAGTAGAACTGCATTGAAGCAAAACTGTTGTCTCTAACCGCTGTTCAAACAGGTCCTGTGCACCAGCAGAACCTTAAGATAGCATTTGGAACTGCAGATGTCTATCCCTCTTTCCTTGTTTTGTGAAAGCTGCAACTCAGCTTTCATATCTGTTTAACTAAGGTAAACTTGCAAGAACTTGAAGTTCTTGCTGATGTTTGCAAAGCTTCTGCTGTTCGGTCAGGAATTTGATACACCATAGCAGATTAGTGTTACTTGTGTTATTGGATGCCATAGCCTGTTCTAAAACTAAAGGATTTACTTTACTGCAATGTGTAGATTCTTCTAAAAGATGTCTGGTCTGTTGAGTGCTTCCCCTAGAAGGAAGAGATCTGTTCAGAGTCTATCTAGAAAAGATGTGCATGGATTCAAGCAGCTACATTTTATGACACCTTATGAGCCTGGTATTGTATTTGCTCTGGTCATGATGATAATTGCCTGGAGGTAATCATTGCAAACAGCCCGTACTGGGCAAAGAAGCCCTTTGATCCACATTTAGTGCCAGGCTGATAAAGCTGAGATCTCTCTCCTTGCTTAGAAGCTTGCTTCTGCAGTCAGACAGCTCAAGTGTGTAACTGTTACGGTTTATGTACTCCTGCATTACTCTTCAGGTACCGAGAAGTGCATGTGCATTTCCCTAGCATATGAAGAGCCATCATGTGCCTGTAATGATGAGCAGTGCCACCACTTTATTTTCCATTAGCAAAGAATGATGCCAAGTTTCCTCTTTATTCAGTGAAAGCTGATGGCTAATCCAAATTCTAATGAATATCTTTGAAGTGCCCTGGGCACACCAGCAGATGGGCTGTATTGCTTCAGGCTACTGGATCATGAGTAGGAAGTGTCCTACAAGATGACTTCTGAGACTGGGGTCAACCTCTCCATTTTAAAAGTCAGTAGGAAGTCAGTATTAACCAGAGCCAGCTGGTTGCCAGAGCCCCACTTGGGCATATGCCACATTTTCTACTTAGTGAAATTGGGCTGTATCTTCTACCACTTAATTTCCATACAGTGTTTTGTCCTGGCTGCAAGAGATTTTACATACATGGGAGCAAAATGCCTGTTCTCGGACTTCTAAGCGTTCAGCTTAAGTCAGGTTGAGCTATAGTCCACAGGTTCTTCCATCTCATGATACAGAATGCTGGATGACTCTTTGGATTAGGGTTTATCTGTTTAGTCCCCAGTTATGGAGACTGATTGCTAATAGGTGTACTTTTTCATCAGTCCAAGTTCTCTACATTATTTGTTTGATATGTACCTACTGCTTGCCCAGTTCATATGCCCTAGTGTGAAAGTTAATGCAGGCAGTGTATTTTAGGGAAAATGAGTTACAGTGATCTCTCTCCTTGAATACACAATCATTTTGTCCGAAAATGTGTTTCCATTGCAGTCCCCTTTCCTGTCCTCGTGACAGTTCCTGAAAAGGTAGATCAAATTAAGAGAATGGAACTGAAAAAGAAACTTAGGCTGTGCAGTGGTATTAAAGCATGCATAGTACTTTGAAGTGATAGCAACAGGAGAGAGAAACCCTATGATCTTGTGATCAAAACAAAAATGAGTCTTGAGAGATAAATACACTATAGTTTTCCCTTAAATAAAAGGGGCAAGGTAGCTAGTTTCCCTTGCGTTTTTTTTTCCCCTAGGGATAGAACTCGCTCCTGCAAAGACAGTGGAGAAGGAGATGCCAATAGAAGTGGTGACCTGAGAGGACATAAATGGGCTAAGGAATGGGTATGGTGATGGAGATACCCGAAGGGCTTGGCTATGCCAGAGATAAATGGTACAACAGGAGGGATGTCTGTGTGGGCTGTCTAGATTAGCTCTGATGAGAGGGCTGAGGAGAGCAGAGGGAAAAATGTAGCAGAACTATTGAGTGCATAAGAGATGGTGATGACAAAATGGAGAGAATCAAAGTGATAGGAAAACGGACATACAGAAGGACCTACGTGAATTACAGATAGACAAGAGTACAAGGGTTTTTCCAGAACCCCAGGTAGAATCCTGAAGCTGTTTGACTTAATTAAATGCAAAAATTATATACTTTGCAAATAAGAAATGTTATAGTTAAGGTGGTGAAATTGTAATTTACTGTTTTCAGAAGTCATATCAAAAAAGAGTCACATAACATTTAAACCAGTCAAATGTTTGCAAGCTCTGAAGAACTTCAAAAGGAAAATTCTTAAGAGAAGGTTACTGGATTAAAAATGTAGAGTATTGAAAATGCTTATTAAAAGTGAGAAGTACATACCAGATTTACATTCTCTACAAGTTTGCCTATTTGCTTGTCTTGTAATCGTTGCACTCTGAACTTAGTTACTGCAAAACCAGACTGGAAATATTTTGAAAGTAAATAATATGTACTTTCTACCCAGATCCTTCTTTAGGATATGAGAATACTTCTATAAGTATTAGAAATGTTAGTGAATGAAACTAGCACTGGAAATTTCCAGAACTAATTTTTTTATGAAAAGAAGGGAATATATGGTGCCCAAGCTATTCCATCTACTTGTAATAGGTCCATAGGATTCAGGGTCTATGTAAGAGAATTTTGAACTTTGTAGCATTATGGATTGCTAAATAGCCACTTGATGTTTACATGCTGTTTTGAGAAGTTTTATTCATATAAGTGACAAGTAATCATAGCTACCAACTTTTTTCCTGCTGTTTTCTGGCTTATCCTCCTATGAAATCCTCCATCTGCTCTGTGATACTATTCCCATAACTTGTCTCTGCTAGTTCATCCTGTATACTGTGCTTCCTTGCTAACTTCGATAGGAAATGTCATTGCAATTGCATGGCAAGAAATTGTCGTGCATCAAAGTTTTTTCAGTGCTCAAGAAAAAAACCAAGAAATTTCATAGGACTGTGTAAAACATACATTATTAGCTGGATGTTTCTGTTGAATATTCAGTTTCAAAATTGTGACCAAGTTAGTATCAGAAATTTTAAAAGTTTGAGTTTGTGTAAGAGTTCCAAGTGCTACAACTTGCAGCTTGTGTCATTCGTGTGGATGGAAGGACAAAGTTGCTTTCTCTTAGAGTTACAAGGGAATTATGCAAGTCAAATATGATATAGCAATGACTATCCTGAGTATTCCTATGGGCCTTAGGCTGTGATAAGATTCCAGACACATTTGTCATATGATTTAGATAACTTTGTGTCTATCCATAGGTAGAAACTTAATTTTCTAGTGAAACTGAGTTCATAATGAGTTTGGAAGCAAAAGAGCAGTTATTTTCAATAATGACACTGTAATTTTGATGTGTCAATACATTTGGAGAACTGGTGGTTCAGTTCTCATGGCATCTCACAATGTGAACTCTTCTGTCAAATACTATGAAAGATACTTTGAAAGTCTTAGCTGGTCTCACTGGGAACAGTGATGTTTAAAATGAGCCTGTAGAATTGCCTTTTGACTGCTTTGGTTCCCAGTATTTTTTTAAAAAAATAATAATTAGTACTTTTGAGGCTAGTTATTGTTACTACAGCTTTTCATATTTCACCTTTTCCTGGCTCCTCTGTTCTAGGCATCCTAAAGGAGGATCATTTATCCGGCCAAACAAGGCAAATTTTGGAGTAGATTTTCTTACTGCAGTAAAGGATCGGTATGGATTGAATGATAAGCAAGATATTCAGTATGGGACAGAGAATACAGTAGTATTTGGAACAAAGACTGTGGAATTTGTTGGCATGGATTCTGTTGCAGAGCAGCAAAGGCAAGTATAATTTATGAAAATCTAAGATACATTATTAGTGATTGATTAGTCAAGTAGTATTTCAGCTGTAAGGAAAGGAAGCTGACTGCCATGTGTATAATATTGTCGTATGTCTAAAAGTAAGCCAAATTGCACTATGGTGGAAGAGACAAGAAATGTTCCTATTGTGGCTTCATCATTTACAGGTTTTACAGATATGACCTTGGATTATGTCATGTTTGAGTACTCACAATCCTCATTTTGATTTCATAAAGTAGAAGGTGATGATACCTGGGGAGGAATGACAGATATCATGGTATTGGCAATCATCATACACATGCATGGTCCTTTTTAAATAGATTTTTTTTAACTTTTTCTTAATATTATACAGTATTATTTAATCTTTGTTTACTCGTATCTCTAATGACTTTGTAACTAAGAGAAGGAAGGCAGAAAGTCACTGTACTGCTAGTGAAGAGGTCTTTCAGTGAGTTCATGTCGTGTTCATGTACCTGGAAGGGTGAGAAAGGAAGTAACTTAATGATGTGTATTAAATTGCAGTTTTAACGGCCTCCAGCAGTAGAGATGTATTAGTTCAGCAGGTGGCAGTCTCCTTCTGAGCTGATATTTCACAACTATTCTCCCAGAACATACTAAGCAGCCAAAAAAACAATTTTTTTTTATAAATTATTTACTAAGTGATACAAAGGATGCCCAAATAACTCAGAACCTCTTGCAAAAAGTATTACAAGAAACCTGTTTAACTTGGAACCTCTAATTAAATTCCAATTTGCATAGCTATGTTTAATCTGTTTTATCACTCTTTTTTTCAATTGGGTGAAGGGTTTTGAGGGGAGGGTGGGAATTGTGGTTCAGCCAGACCTATTTTGTAGTAGCGATGTAAAGGCAAAAAGCAGAGATGTTTTCAAGTAAGAATGACACTGCAATGTAGCAATCTCCATACCATCAATTCCAAAGGGGAGGATATGTATAAAAAGGATGTTATTTATACAGGTATTTATATATACCTGTTTCTGTTTGAAGATTAATTAACAGGATGTTTCTTTCTCATTTAGACAGCTGAACAAACTGGTAGATATCTCGGTGCGTGAGTGTGCAGTGAGCCATGCTGGTCAGACAGAGGAGATCAGCAGAACGTGTGCCAGTATCCTTTTTTTGCTACATTGCATGATACCACAAGTAAAGTACATACTTTAGCATTCCAAGTGTTCACTTCAATGAATGATACTTGTATCCTTTTATTAAAAAATTATTAAAACTGTAGTGTATATTTAGAAGTTTAATGCAATAGTCACAGAGTTAAAAAGTAGATGCCTGCAGTTTTTGACAGGAAATGCAAATTGTGGATAAAAATGCAAGTATTGTCATAGATTGCTACGGTGACTGCAATTTCATAAGGCTTCAGTAATGGTTTTTTTTTTTAAATTTAACCCTAGAATAGATAACTCCATAAAAGTACAACTGATATGTTCTGTAGACACCAGAGGTTTCCAATATATAACAAATAATGTGTTCAGTATACTGTGTATTGCGGCAATGTTACAGAAATACAGAGAAGGTATTATTTGTTCATTTGAAAGGACTGGTTAGAGTTCCTGTCAGTATAGAAATTAATCAATTTTAGGATTTGAAAAGTTAAACTATTTTATAAATCTGTAAGCCATGTCCATACCACAAATCAAAATAAAATTTACTGTAACTGAGCAGTAGTATCTCTTAGCCCAAGCAAGTGTAATCTATTTCTGTTTGTTTTATTCAAAACCAAACCCTAATTCTAATTTCTGAAAAAGGAAGCTCAGATCTGAGATAAGTTTCTTTTTCTTAATGTGACATTTCAGATATGAGGCATATAAACCTATCAAAAAATCTGCTATCGTCTTGGGAGACAGTAACAGATATTGCTTCTCAAGTTCAGAATCTGGAAACACTTAATGTCAGGTATAAATACTCATGTTTGGGTTTCTCTGCCTTTGGGGCAGGGACAAAAAACAAGAGACTCAGGGTTTAGCTTTTTAAAGGTAACAGGATACCTCAAGACTCATTTTAATGGAAGATAAGTTTTTAAATACTTTTTTGGGTTTTTAAACTCTTTTTCTTAAACAACTCGTGTGTGCTATATATTTGTACACATCCCTTTTCAAGGAAAGACTAGAACTCTAAGAGTTTAGCATCTATGTAAAACTAAGTTATGGAGAAGTGTTTGGGGCAGATGAAAGCTGACTGCAGTTTTGTAAAACTAGAAAAATCAGTTGCCTGAAAAATAGAATATAGATTTCAGCCACTGAACATTTATAGGACTTTAGGGACTTGTCAACATGTTCAACATAAGAGACTGCATCATTTTTATGCAAATTGGCTTGTTGGTTCGGGATTATAGATTTAGGCAGTTAGACTGAAGGTAAAAAAAAATTACTCAAAGTACTTTTATAGACAAGACGAAGCAGAGAGTATAGAAACGTAAGTTTGCAGTGTCATAAGATGCCCTTACATACTTTTGCGATATCTAAGACAATTCTATGGATTTTAAAGCTCAGTTTCCCCCAAGGCAGAACTGACTTAATCTGCAGGAGTTGGCAGCTTGTCTGAGAAAGCTCCAGTAACACATCCTTACCTCTTAAAACATCTTGCTTAGTGTTCTTTAATCAGGTTTAGCAGTAGCTGTCTGTTTGCCTTCTGGGTTTGCAAACCTGTTTGGGTTTTTTTTATGAGAATTTTTAGAAATTTTTTTCTGCATAGAAAAACTGTGAAGTAAATATATTTTCATTTTCTTTAAAGTCTTAATGCTTTATATCTGTTTTTTATTATTGCTGATATATTCTGACTGCCCAGGCAAGTCTTTACTTAGGCCCATTTTTGTTTAAGAATGATGTTTACCAAGTGTCCTGACACTAAACTGAAATATCAGTAATGCTTTAACCAAATGTTAAGTATCCCAAACCCCAACCCATTTCTGTCCTAAAATGATGCTGATAAGAACTGTGGATCATGACGACAGATCTATGGGGAAATCTCTTGTACAGTGATGACACTGGAAAAGGAGGGAGAATGTTGTTAAATAAAGCTGCAATTCTATCAAAACAAGAAAGAATTCACAAAATAATTTCAAAATAAAAAACATTTCTAGTACACACCTTTGCACCATAACTGGCACATGCCAGAAATATCTTCTGGCATGAATTAACACAATGGATTAAAGTCTGTAAATAGGTAGCAGCCTAAATCACGGGGTTTTTTTATTTATTTTTACAGTTATTATTGCAAAAATGTATTTTTTTAAATAGTTGTAGGTGTTCCATTTTCTTTGCTATTTAGCACTGAACAGCTGTTTGCAACCTGGGTGCTAGTTGTAAATCTAACTTCACCTAGAGCATATCATGATTTATTGTTATCAGCATGTGTGAGAATACAGAGAATTTATTTTAATTCACCCAGAATATTTTTTTCAGTTTTTCATTGTTGAGAAGTGTAGATTAGACTGAATGTATTTCAGAAGTTATTTGTGAAAAAAACAGAAACCAAAATGAGATTGATGGCGGAATCTGATGCTTACAACTACAAACTGACACAGTCTGAATTAGTTTTTTATTGTTTTGACCTTCTGTTTGTTTAAAAAAGAAAGACCCTTAGAAGGTAAGTCTGCAACTGATTTTTTTCTTTTGTACATGGAATGTTGGAAGAAGAATAAAAGTGATTAACCATCCACCAGCTCTCTATGTGGAAATTTAACCCATAAGTAAGCATGAACTACACTGAGAGATTTTTATGAGGACAAGCAGGTAGATTAGGTAAGAAATAAAACCTTCTGTTTAGGGGTGAGTGATGAAAAATGATTTGAAGTCTGCAGATCTGAGAATCTTTTTATCTTTTTTTTTTTTTTTGGTAGTGATACTTTGCTGTTGAGAGTGGATTTTACATACTTTTGTTTTACTGGCATCTGGATAGTCATGTAGGCTCTTTATTTTCTGTTGACACTAACGAGTTTGATCCCAAAAATCTGGCTTGGTTTCATTTAATATTAATGAAAGACATAGTTTTCATGTTTAAAACTTAGGGGAAGAAAAGGAGAGAAAGAGACCACAGATGAACAAATCTGCACTCCTGAAGGAGAAAAGTAAATTAGGAAAGAGTATGGTTGAATATAGCTAGAAGTATATTTTATTATATTTAAAAATCTATGACATCTTGGTAGTGATTTTTAAATTCTTTTCGGTGTAAACAGTTTTTCTCATTATATGTAATTTCAAACTAGTGAGTTAAATAAATGCAATTATTCTTTATGCAAATAATTATTCTTTTTATACAGTGAAAACAAAATGAAATTTCCATCTACAACAACTTCTATATCCAGTGCATTTTTGAATTTGAAGATTCTGGCACTTAATCAAACTGAAATAACATGGACAGAGGTAATAACCTTTCCTGGGTTTGTTTTTATTTAACATCATTAGGTTTTGAGGCCAGGAAAGCACAATAAACATTTAAGCACTATATTATTCTACTGAACTGCAGTCATCCTTAGAAAAGGTGCTGTGGGGTAATTGTACTAGTTATGTAGTTAGTTCCATCTGTAAATTGCCAAGTCAAGATAAAGCAGTTGGAGTATAATTGTTTAAATGAAAACTTTTTGCTTCCTTGTAGTTGTTGAAGGTTTATTTGTACTTTTATGCATGCAATAGAACAAAGGCAAATGGAAAGAGAATACATCAACATGACAAGAAATACTTGTTTTGGCATCACTGTGCATCAACAGGAGATTGGCTTGGTATCTTTGCACATACCTTTCACATTCTTGAAATACATGATGCCTGGTTGTGTGCAACACAGAGCACAGAAGAGACAAAGCTCTGCCTTTTAGGGGCTGAAACATGCAAACATTTCAATGACTCTCCTCTGATATGATATCTTACTAAGAATGAAGTCTGATTGTCAAATATGTTAGTAGTGGGCCTTTTTTCAGACATGGGGCTTAGGAATTGCATCTCAGTAGTGTCACGTTACTTATAATGGCTTGTAAGTTCCAGACTGTTATTTGGATTTCTCAGGGGCAGATTTTATAGTATGGCATTGTAAAATGACATGGATTTTCATATTTTGGCTGCCAGTCACTATCCAGTAAAAGTGGAGTTTGAGTAGAAAAAAGCCTCTTCATTCCCCTGTCTTGCAGCAGGGCTTGAAGACGGTCACTGCTATATTTTTGTTTAGTGTCCATTCACTGAGCTCTTAAACCATCCACAGGGTTTATGGTAGGACAGTTGATAATCCTTCTGTAACAGCGGCAATAGGAATGGTGAAGTGAATGGAAGAACTAAGTGGCTACAAACACTTTAAATGTCATCTAGTGCTCATCAGAGTGAATCTGTGCATTGTGCTGTTTAAAATGTTGGCAGCTGCCAGCAGCTTTCCTCCATCCCAGGGTGACCAAAAGGCTGGTTGGAGCCATTGCTGCAGGCAGATTAGACTTCTCTAGGGATAGCTAAATTTCAGAGAGAAGCCCCAGGTTAGTCAGAGCAATTTAAAATTATTTAGGTTTTGCATTTGTTTTTGAAACTCTGCTCTGGCTGACGATTCACCACTGCTGTAAAGATATTTTTTGGTTCAGAAATCTTTTTTATAAATCTGAAATTTGTTCCAATTCATTCCCTTATAAGCTGGGAGACGTAAACCTGTGCCTAAAAGTGCTGTTTCAGGGTAGTCAAACAAAAGGGAAAAAATAAAGGGACCTACCTTACATCAGTACTCTGTGAACAAATCACTTGAAAATGTTAGTGCTTAAGCTCTAAGGAGACTTACTTGAAAAGTCAACTTTTAAATAGAAAATAATAATGAATACAATCCAGGAAAAAGAGAAGATATACACTGATTGTCAATGTGAATACAAGCAAAGTCTAAAAGTCCTAGAAATGTTTTAATTCAAGCTAAAACAATTTAATGGTGAACAGCATTTCCAAATAGCTTACTGTCATATATAAGAGTATATGGCATTGTCCTTAAAAGAGAAGATTCTTTTTTGGAATTTTTTATCTGTTCCTTTGTTTTGAAATATTTTTTACAGTAGAGGGACATGCTTAACTGTTATGCAGTTATACATAGCTCCACATTTACATGTCTTGAACATCAGCTTTCAAAAAAGTTCTTTCATTAGTGTGTTATTTGCATATATCTAAATGCACCTGAGATTTCTATTAATATACCAGTAAAAGAGCTTATTACTGTATAATTGATTGGTTGTTCAAAATATAACATATAACCTTCAAGAGGGAAAAATGTCCTGTAAAATATCCTAAAGTTTGCAACCATTGACTTAGAAATGGAATTCATGCATTTGAGCGTAAAGAATTCATATTTCTGGTTCTAAAACCTTTTTTTTCTTATTCAAATCATGTTACATTTGGTCTTACATTCATAATATAATCTACTATTATACAGGGTAAAAGAAAAATCTGTGTTAGAACAGAAGTGCAGGATCATGTTTCTGACACTAGCAAGTAGCAGGTAGTTGGGAAAAATTCTAGGCAAAGGGTAAGCATATGGTAAGAGCTTCTTGTAATCTGGAATTGTGTGTCTTTGTGAGCTTGAGACTGTATATCTATTTAATTAAACTTTGTGGATTTTTTATTTCATGATTTATCTAACTGTATTAAGAACTCATTTGAAAATGTTGCTATCCACATCTTTTAATATTCAATTTACCCTTTCTGGTTTTTGATATTGCTGCCTAAAAATTTCATTTAATAAGTCCCAATATTTTATATGGCAGTAACTGAGAACAGCTATTCTCTGTTTCATAGCTTTGATTCTTGTTTAGCTTCTTTGTACCTTTACCATTTATATTATTTGCTTCCTGGGATAAAGAGACTAAAAATACAGGAGCATCACAGACTTACTGAGACACTTGTTTACTGTCATCTTTATTTCTTTTGTAATAGGTCTTGCATTTCCATTTTTCTGGTTTTGATCAGTGGCTACTCCACTGGCTGTTTGTTACAGCCTCCCTACCGGCTCTCCACAATAAGCCTCCAGTCTTTCCTGAGTGTTAATTCAGTGTCAGATCTGTGAACTTTTGTTTCCGTGGAAGCTGAAAATTGGGCAATTTGAGTTTCTTAGAATTGTGATGTGACCTATGATTTGGTTTTGACAATTTTCTAATCCTTTGGTCAATCTATTGAAAGACCTTCTTTTACCTCAGTTTTGTGCAGTTTTTATATTCCATCCATCCATCACAACACAGGACTGTTGTGGAGGAATCCCCCAAAAGTTCTCTGTTGCTGAACATGCATCTCATTTCTCTTGACTCTGCAGGTTTCTTGTCATGCTTCTTCACCACCAGTAGATAACTATTTTGGTATGTCTTGTTGACATAGAGAAACGCTATCCACATTAGAGAGATAAAATATTGGTGTTTCCTGCTCTTGTTTGGAGCAGGAAAAGTCGTTATATCTGACTTTGTAAGTTTTTGTGTGTTGCAGATATGGCAGCAGGATGATGTTTCATATTTTTGTGCGTGAAGCAGTTGAGCCCCAAATCATATGCTGCCTCTTGAAGAGATCTCAGTGTTAACACTTCATGCTGTATATATAATAAGACAGTTGTATATACATCCAGCTGCATGACTTCATACAGCAGTAATGGCCAAGGACAGTGGACATTTGTAGGAGAATGGGTTAACTATAAACATAACAAATTGAATTGGATTATCCAGACCTCTCAACTTCACTTCTTGTAACCTTTGTAACCTCCTGTAAGCTTTAGGTGCTTGTTCACTGTGCATCTGTATGTCTGTGTTCTTGCATCTCAAAAACTCTGAAACTGCTAGTCAGTCACAGTCACATTTTGAAAAGAGGTGGGGGGCTTAAAAATAATTTATTACCTACAAATTCGCAGCAAATAGGGATGTAGATGGATGAAAGAGCCCCTGTAAGTTTCCTAACCAAGGGAGGAGTAGCACGATGAGCTCACACTTAATATGACTCTGGAGAATACACACCAGAAGAAACTCACTGAAAAGAATAATTTGCCACACGCAGGCACAAATCTGTAGAAAAGCAGTCAGTGCCAGTGCTTATGGAATTCCACGTGCTAAAACTGAACAATTTTTGACACTTTCACAATTGCATACAAGACTCAATGTTTTATGTCATGTGCAGAGTTTGTACTGCCATTTCCTCACGTTGTCACAGGGAAAACCTGGTCACGGCAGCCCACTGAATGAAATTCACTCGGTTTCCAGGTCACACAGTCTCAGCTGCAAGGGCAGCCTCAAGCCTGGGACTTTAAGTCCTGAGACTGCAGAAACCTTTTTATGTCACCTCTGTTGGTATGTCCAGGCACTGGACAGCCATCTGGACAAAAAGGAAGACTAGGAAATCTTTAATAACTGTTTCTGTGGTTTTGGGAGCTACAGCTTGTTCTGATCATGTTCAAAGCAAATTTGCATAAAATGTAGTTTCTGGAATATTTTTTCCCGACTTTTGTTATATTAAATAAAGTTTTGCTCTTAGGTTCTTCTTTGTGCTCAAGGATGGCCAGCACTTGAAGAGTTGTATCTTTCTTGTAATAATATTACAGTTTTGGAGAGGTGAGTAACATGTCAGTCAATCATCGGTGAGTGATGTACCACAAAGTTATGTTGTACACAAAGTTACGTTCCTGTAAAACATCACTGTGACATAACTGTAAAATAATTGATGCAAACTTCATGTGATGTACTTCAAAACATTTATAAATGCACACAATTATGTGCATGTAACTATATACTTAGGAAACTAGTGTTTTCATTGGCCAATAACTTTAAATGTTCTGTGTTTCTGTTTGGCTTTTTTTTTTTTCAATGTATCAGGCCTGATAATGTCCTGAAGACCCTGAAGTTGTTAGACCTTTCAGACAACCAGTTACTGGATGGAAATCAACTGCATCTAATAGCACATCTCCCCAGGTAGCTGTAAACAAATTTGCTGGAAATTCTTTGTCCTGGATAGTCATCTCCATGGTCTTTGTTGACTGAAATACGATAGTATTGATGTTGCATGAAAGATTTATGAGATTTTGAAGTAGTGGCATTTTGCCCTCTTGAGGAGAGTAACTGCATTATTTAGTTGAGCTATTTTAATATAATCCTACTTTTGTTGCGTAGTGACACATTCTTAAGCTGTGCATTATTAGGTTTTCATTTTATACTTATTAAACAAAGGTATTTTACCACATTTTGCTACTTTGCAGAATTATCATCTTTCCCTGAACACAAAAATGGCATCCATGATTGTAAATAGCCACAAGTGATTAAAATCACACATTTTAAATCCAGGTCCCATTCTGAAAGCTTGAAATTGTTGCACCTACTCAGTGAAAATTTTATTCCCTGAACACTGCTGAAGTCTGGGAACTGTCTGTGAGGCTGCTGTTCATTTGTCAGTGATTATGTACCACGTCAAAAGTTGTAGGCCTTTATTAAAAAAAAAAAAAATTAGGTAGTATTTCTTTACAAAAAAACTTCCTGTGCCACGTACAGTGATCACCGTATCTATTAAATTTCAGATTAGAACAGCTAATACTTAGAAACACTGGCATATCTTCTATACACTTTCCTGATGCTGGATTTGGTATGTAAAAGAAGTAATTTATTTATAGTTTTATAATTCAGTTTATTTAAAGTTTTCACTGTTGTCTTGTAATTTACTCTTTTTCCTAGGATGCAAGACTAAAATGTTTCCTTCACTAAAACGCCTTGCAATAAATGACAATAAAATATCACAGGTAAGTTAAATTGTGGTAGTTTCTCATTTTATAACTGCACATATCTTTGTTTAAACTTGCAGTTCACTTTTTAAACTTTTGTCTGATTGTAAGATTCTTAGATAACTACTGAATACTTTGATTAACACAGAGGCATAATTTAAAAGTGTAAAAACATTTCTTAACGTGCCAGTTAAATATGTTTATAGTAGCTAGCCATATCCCTCTGCTACCTCATAATTCTAATAATCTGAAATTCTGACTTGCTACTTGTTTTGTTTTGTTTTAATTAAATGTAGTGCAGTTCTTTCCTCAGGTGAATAAACAGAATACAAGTACTTGGTTCTGATGATCAAAAGAATATTTTCAGTCATGTTTATTGTATGGGAAAAGTCAGCATTACCATGCGTTTTTCTGAAACGAAGTTATGTTTTATGTTTCCTCAAAAGACTGTTCCCTTCCATTTCAGTGGTCATCTATCAATGAGCTTGATAAACTGCCAAGTTTGCGGTCTCTGCAGTGTAACAATAACCCTCTCATGGACACAGAGAAGAACCCAGAGACCCTGATACAGCTAATTATTGCCAAGATAAGTCAGCTGGAGGTTTTGAACAACTGCGAGGTATGTGGTATTTCAACAAATTGCATGAGTCTGGGGAAAAACATTAAATCACTGCCCAAGGAAGTGTCTTTAGTTTCTTTTAAGGTTATTGATTTTTTTGCACGCAGGAAAAGTAAAATGCCAACTAGTCCATCACCCACATCAGTGGGGCAGCTGGTAGGGCTACAAGACCAAGCCCTCTCTGTGAATGTTGCTAACTCAGTGGGGACTAGGATAAGATGGGTCAATGGTGTTTTTCTTCAAGCACCTGGGTTGTGTTGAAGTTGCAGGACTGTTAGCAAAAACTATATTCTTAAAAAAAAAAAAAAGCGCACTGTTTCAGTGACAGTAATACCAACATTTGCTTTCCACAGTAGGAAAATATCATTATCTAAACCAAATCAAACTTTCAGCAAGTGAAGAAGAGCAGAAGCAGTGTCTAACCCACAGCTACAAAAACACCCTTGTGTTTCATTTATGGCTCAGTCAGTGCACAGACTTAGGGACTGCAGTGTTCTTAATGGCTCTAAAATGTACTGAATATATGGATCAGTCCGTATTTGACGATATGGTTTGTAAAGTTCTTGGTATTGTTAAACACACTGAATACCAAGTAATACCAAGGAGTCAGTGTCATTAATTTGATTTTAGTCTCTGGAAAGTCAATACAATTACATTATGTGCCATTCCTGTGTCAGTACAGATCCTTCCTGCTGAAAGAAGAGGAGCAGAGCTTGATTATCGCAAAATATTTGGAAATGACTGGTTAGAAGCTGGTGGGCATTGGGACCCAGAGAAAAACAAACCAAGTGAAGAATTTCTTGCTGCCCATCCCAGATACCCATCACTCTGTCTTAGTGAGTACAAGTACAGTAAAAGTAGCATGTCCTCAATTCTGCCCCATCACTGCTGGTGAGCAGGCAGTAGCTCTCTTCACCTGGAGCTTTTTTAAAGTGGAGATGTTAAAGCAGCACCTCCATGTCCCAAATGCCTTGGCAGTTGTTCAAAGGTCACGTGTGCAGCACTGCTTGCTGCAGGAGCCCAACACTTCCTGTGCTGAGGGAACTGAGGCAGCAGGCTCATGCTTGATCCTACACCACAGTGCTCTTAAGTCTTCTGTTGAGTTTTAGTCTTGAAGGGTTCATGTCTATGTGCATTTTCCTTCACACAGAATATGGTGCACCTGAAGAAGGAGAACTGAAGGGACGACAGCCTTTGACTCTGAAAAATCAGCTTCTGAGTAAGAGGCCAGAAATGGTCAAAATTGTTCTTTCTGCATTTAGAATGTTTTATAAGCTTAGTGTTTCCTTGGTGTATATGGAGGACAAAAGGTTCAAAAGCCTTTGAGATGTCACAGAGTTCCAGTTTGTATTTCTGCTTTCCTGAACTGTATCAGTGAGTTTGACTAGATCCCTGCTTTTGTGTACTCTCTATTTCCCCCTCAACCCAAGCCAAATGATTTTACTAATTATGGCAGTAGAGAATAGAGGTAATTGATACTCCATTCTGATATATGACTGGCTTCTATACAGAAGACATCTGAGGTTTTAACCTCAGCTGCACTGTTTTCTGGTATTGCCTTCTTTATAACTTGTTAACTTTAAGACAGACAAGAAAAATATGGGTAGCTTTGGTATTTGGGGCTGTCAACATACTTAATCTAGGTTATAGCCTGGACTTGCAAAGTCATGTAGCTGTGTTTCCCAGATGACAGAAGAACAGAACCTTTTTCCACTCCATGGGCAAAACAGTATTTCAAGGCATTATATTCTAAGGCATTTAGGTGGAAGACTAAACAGAACAAGGAATCTAGTTGGCTATATGTAATATAAACCTTTTTTGAAGGATAAGTCTTTTAATCTCTGTAAAAGAACTGGGCTAATAATGTTCTTAAAATCTATTTGTATGGTGCTTTTGAGGGCCAAAAGCCTGTTTTAAACCAAATAAGCAGTTTCCATTCCACTGCAGGTTATTTAAATAAACCAAAATAGAAATTAAGCATTTTTAGGTAAATACTCCTTTTGGCCAAAAAAAACACCTTATGCATCCGGGAATCACTTCTAAATATTTTCCCTAAATTACCAAAGATGAATAAAAACTTGATTATCTTAATAAAATTACTTTTAATTTTTCAGAGAATGACTAAATGCTATCTTAGCTGCTCAGATGCAGGCCACATCCTAATTTTTTTAGATGATCAGGCTGAGCTAAGGGAAATAATTTGTAATAAAAACAGACTGGAAAGACTGTGCTCCTGCTAGAACAGCCTTAGTGTTCTTTCACTAATGCCTCACCATTTTTTCTTAAGCTTTGACAATTAAGTGTCCTGAGAAACCTGAACAGAAGCCAGTAGAGAAAAAGCTACCAGGTAAGAAATCTTGGCTTGTATTCAAGCAGTTGTTTTGTAGCTCCTTTTCAGATAACTGTATTAAAGAATGGCAGCTGCCTCTGGCTTTGTCAGCTCCTAAAGGCTTTCCTCTATCATATGAAGAAATGTCAAAGGTAGAAATGGTTTGAAAAAGTCACTGTTCTCCTGGCCTTCATACTTACTTTCAGTCCAGCGTGAAGATTGAAAGTTGGTGCTTGTCTTATGACCTCTGGTGCTGGTTTCATCATTAATGTGTTTGAGGCAATTAAAGGCTAATTAACTGGTATTAAATCTGGTGGATGTGTTAACCAAATAACCAGAACATGAAGTCCCAAGAGGCAACTACGTAGTCTGTGGAGCTAGATACTGAGGTCTAGGATGTAATACATTAAGTTAGAAATCTGGTTCTATCAAGTTTTATCTTCTATTGTCTTTTAAAGTTTTAGTGCTTCTAGTGAGACTACAATGACTAAGACTGTTCTAAATCAAGCTGATATTTTGGAAAGGTGTGTCAGAATGGAGTCTGAGAAAAAAGACTTAAGCTTTATTCTAAAATAAAAATCACATTTATTATCACAAGTTGCATAAAATCAGATAGATACAGCTTTTACAAAAATGTTCGATAGAAAAATATTTGTCTAAGTACAACATGTGGTATTACAGGAATAACTCGCTATTGCTGTGCCTTTAGATAAAGCTTCAAAAGAATTGAAAGTTCAACCAAAATATCGAGCATATCTATTGCAAACACAGGTATCGTGTCAGGAACAAACTACATCTACTCATTCAAGATCCATTACAAAAAATATCCCTTACTATTACTGACTTCATTATATAAACAACTCTGCTGACAATTTGTTTGGGACTAATACTATTACACCATCCCATAAGAATGGTACTAGTTCCACAGTGACATTCGCTTAGTTGTGCTAGGAAAGCCAATTCCTGGTAATGAAAACTTCAAGGAACAGTTGTCAGATGCAAGTAGTCAGAAAGTGACTGGTATGTGTCCCAAAGGTCACTTAGTTCAGCACGGAGAAATACAAACTCAAAAATGGGAAGTTATGAATCCGTAACGCTTTAATTTGGTATATGGGATCAAAGCGCTTAAACTGCAGTAGCATATCCTGCTGTATCCATCACAGATTAAAGAATTTGCAATTTGATATTAGCAGTTATGATTTCAGGTACCAAAGACGTTATTGCAGTGTTAGAACTGAAGCAGCAATACAGCCTTTCACTGTTGCTATAAGCAAGTAAAGTGAAACACTGGTAGTTAGCTGCAGCTCAGTGGCAGCAGCATCTTTCTAATAACTTTTCCTTCTTTCCCCTTGACAGAGTCTATGACTATTCAGAAGGTCAAAGGACTGCTGTATCGCCTATTTAAAATTCCTGGTTCAGAACTGAAACTGTCCTACGAAAGTTCTAAAGTAAGTTAAAAATGGGTAATTCAACAATAAAATACTTCATGCTGCTAAAGGTCAATAGCATGTTCTAAAATACTACCTAAGGAAAGTCATTTCACTTCAGGAGGGCAGTCTTCATGCTGTAATTTAGGACCTAATTTCATTCCTGTAATATGACAGATTCTCCCTGACTGCAATTGCCTGACGCATATTTGGTTTACATGAAGGGATTTCAGTTTAAGTCTGAGAGGTGTTTTTTTTCTCCTTTCTTATTCTAGCTGGAAGGAAAAGAAGTTGAACTAGACAATGACTTAAAGCCTTTGCAGTTTTACTCAATAGAAAGTGGAGACTGTGTGTTAGTACGGTGGTAAGAAGGGACTCTTTTGCTAGACTGAAGGAAAAGCCGATACAGGAACTGCAGAAGAGTGACAGAGTGCCCGCAGGCAGCATGGACAGCCTGTGCCTGAACACACCTATGGGCGAACACAAGTTTCACACATGGCACCAGAAGGCTGTACAACTGTACTTTCAGCTCCTCAGCTCAATCATCAGCCTCCCTGAAAGCATCTGCTCATTTCTCTTACTTGAGAGATACCAAATAGTACTTAAATGCTTCAATGAAATAAAACTCAAGGTAACCTTTCTGCCAAGATTTTATACTGCCTTCCCACTGCAGTGGTGAGAATTTGTTTTACTGACCCGAGTACAGGGTTTAGTTGTGATCTCTTTGCTTACAAGACAAGATTAGTGCTGCACTGAGAGGCTACTTGGTCTTTGTTTCCACCTACGTCCAGCCACCTTTAAGCAAAGAAAATCCAGCAGTAATTTTAGAAGTACCTGCACAGCCTTAGACTATTAAAGTCAAAATCTGACAGACCTTTATCCTACCCTACAGTGTTAACATATCACAGTATAAACAAGTTCTCAGCACAATGCAAAGCAATGCTACTTATTTTACGTTCTTTAGTGTGCTGTTCCTCAATCTTACTTTACTTTCCCTTGTGTAACCTCAGACTCATATCTAGTAACACAGTGAGCTCTCAGAAATCCCTCCTAAGTTTGCAGTACTTGAAGATTTGGTATAAGCAAACTTTGATACTGTTTTTACCTAAAATGACAATGTTGTATAAACAAACTAATCATAAATCCTAACCCCCATTGCTGTCCCAGCCCCTGCACAGGTGAGGGCACCCCCTTAGACAGCACAGAACCTGCTGCAGCAAGACTTACCGGATGCCCTGGTGCTGAGCACAGCTCTCCACTGGATCCTGGTACTGCCCTATACTGAGTTAAATCAGGAATTCTTTAATTTACAAAAGACAGGCTAGTTGGCATTCTTAAGTGCATTTATTAATTACAAGTAGGTTTTTACCTTTATATAAAAAGGAATTTTTTTTATCTTAAACATTTTGGTTTTGTCAGATCAATCTATACTATAGAAAATGAATAGTATCAGTCCACTTGTAGTTATCAAAAGGGATGTGCAAATATTGTTATACTTAAGTTGAAACCCAGCATTAAAAGGTACCTTAATATTTCTCATTGTTCCAGGAATAAATCAAAATGTACACTTTTCCATGATCATTATACACTACCCTGTTTTCCAAGGCAAGTCCATCATCTTTCCTCACATCTACATGGATCTCCACACAGTTCCTTTAATCGCCAGAGCTCTCTCAGTTCCTGGGGAGAGTATTGGGGGGAAGACAGCATGCCACTCTCACATGTCTTCTCACACAACCAGAGACCATCCTTTTGGAGAGAGAACCATTTCAATAGTTTTTCTTACACAGAATTTAGTCCCCAGCAATTTTCACTTTCAAGAATCGGGTGTTCATGGTTTATAGCAACAAACATTGCACACAAAGATCCCCAAATGATCTGCTCAACCTAATCAGAGAACCTGAGGGGTAGGGATGGGGTCTGCAGGTGGTTTGTGGCAGTTCTGTGGTCTTTCTTTTAAATACATCTTCAAATTTTGATTTTTTTTCCCCCCTTGGATTTAAATTCAATGGTTGTTTCTATTTCTTTTTAAACAAAAAACATTTCCCCTATTTTATGCTACTTGGAACAGGCATGTTCTCTTTCTGTGGGACCAGACAATTCCTTCAGACTTACTTGATATCGCTTGGGTCCTACAGCTGCCATCCAGATGCCCATGCTCACATCTTCACCCTGAGATGACACATTCAAATAAAAAATACAGACATTAGCACCAGGAAAACGTAAAGCATGACTCGGTGACTTGGAATAAGTTGCATCGTGTACCAGCAGTAAAGAATGGTAACTACAAAAACCTACGTCTGACTGCTTTAGGGCTGTTAAATTAATCCTCCCAGCTTTCTTGTGTTAATACATTGTTCTTAGAAGGACAGAGTTCAAAAACAAAGATTACAGCTCCCAAGTTTCTCAGTCCAAAACATCTAACATCTGTGTTTTGACCTAGAACAGACACTAAGCGTAGAGACCACAAAAATTCCAAAGCCAGCATTAGTCAGGAGAACCCAACCCTAACACCTGAGCAATGTTCTTTCCAACTCATTCAGTACATGCTGTGTCAAGACCAGTTTAAGATAGTCAACCTGAACCAACTCTTTATTACCTGGTACGTCTTTAACCTTTCAGAGTTGCTTGCCAGCCACTGAACAATGTCTTTGGAGATGACATAGCCAGACCCACAAGCAAAGGCTGGATATGCAGGACTTGGATACTCCAGCTCTTGCCATTTCCCAGTTCGATCAACTGCCCAATTTAGTCTGAAACTGAAGACCATGTTAGATATGATTATAGAGAGCCCTCTGTGGAACCTACAAACACTGCTAACAGTTGAAGTAACACTGCTAACAAACAATATTAAGAGGAAGAAGTAGAAGGTGATCTTAATTATAGTTCCTAGCCTCATTTCTCTAGGGCACACATCTAATTGAACACAAGTGCTAATATCAGAACTATTGTCTGGTCTTAATTGTGGGTAATAGGCGAAAGTTCTCAGAACAGAAACGAATATTGACAGAGTCAGGTCTTCAGCATGCTGCACCTTGCTGCTGGGTTTTGAACCAGGAAACCACATGCATCCTTTCCTATGTTCTGTAACACATCTGGGTCCTGTTAATTAACCCCTTTGGTTAATCAACGTGACACAAAGTCAGTGCCTCCAGCAGGCATGGAGATACAGTGATGTTACACAACCCATTTTCCTGATAAAACTAATGGCTGCCTAAAAACCAGGAAGCAATATATACCTTCTCTCAGCCATTTTCCAAATGAAACTCAACAAAACGAATGTTCAAAGGCTGCTATCGTTGAATTACAAAAAAACCTTCCTGGCAGTGGTGTTCTCTAAGGAAAACTTTATTCACTACCAGAGGCCTGCAGAAAGCCAGTAGTGCTCTGTCTGCAGTCTCTCCATGACAAACTCCCAGCCCCAGGCAGCATGGCAGAGCTCACTGCCACACCGTGCGGCCCTATGGACCCTGTCAAACTGCCATGTGAGGCAGGGAGAAGCATCCTGCTTTTCCTTTTTGGGAACAGGCTGGTACTGCACTCCCCTGGCCTTACAAATACTTCATGCTCTCACAGATAAGTGGCATAACTGTGTCAATGCAGCAGGTTCTCCCCTTTTTACAAACAAGTTCAGCGTTGCTGAGTTCAGTCATGAGCTACTAAGAATTGTCACCTCAGACAACAGCCCTGAAAGGGAGAAATTATAGCTGAGTGGCAGATCTGTTATCAGACTCTGCACATTCTCAGTGTAAACTGACGTTAAAGCACCAAAGAGATAGAAGTCACATCTGATACCTGAATTCACTTTAGACTCAGTATTTTCCACTCCACTGAATCACAGCAGGAAGGGTGCAACCCCCTCCAGACTGAGAAGCACCTGCTTTGCTAATCATTTTATACTTCCATAGTTATTTCAGCATCGTTCCCTACACCTCACACTTGCCTTAGCTGAAGACTGTGACTATTAGAGAATTTACACGTGAAGATGTCACCCCTGCAGATCTTTGAGATAACCACAAGATAGTCAGCTATTTCACATACACTTGACCACACACCTTATTAAATCACTTTATGAGTAAGCAACAGTCAGTACCAGATTTGTGAAGCAAAGCAGCAAAGGCCTTTTCTTCAGTAAGCAGATGGCAACAGGAAGGGCCATTGTGCCATTATGCTATGTTGAATGTTACAGTAGTGTAGAGTTTCTGCTATATTAGATGCTATACCAGAGCTGCAATGCATTCCATGAATGGAAGGGACTATGTGGGCTATTTTGATCCTCCTAGTTATTCACAAGCGTAATGCAGGCTGGGAAAGTTCAGTCAAAAATTCATTGATCAGATCTACCATTTCAAACAGCAGCAAAAATGAGTAGCCTGTCACACACAGACGTCAAAGTAAAGTGCAGACCATAAAGGAAATTTTGTTTCTCCTGTTTGCCCCATCTCCTCAAGCCCACCAGAAAACCCACAAAAAGTAATGTTTACAGTTCTTTAGTATGTACTTGCCTTTTAACCTCACTGTGTTGCTGGAATACTTTTATTTACTTAAGTACCATGACAAAGATGTCTATAAACATGTTCTGAAACTAGGTATGATACTCAGCAAGTTTAACTCATTGCAAAGGCACACTCTGGAAAGTTACCATAAATGACTGGTTTCTGTCTTCTGAGATTCAAAGTTCTCACACATACAGAAGTCCTGCCTTTTATAACTGGCTCCCTTAGGCAGAAGAGGGGAACCCACATGAAATTAGACTTAAATCACTAAACTGTTCACTAAAGACATGGTATCTCCTAAAGACAAGTTAGGAAAAAAAACTCACTTTCCCCACCAAATGTTTGGCCTGTCCAAATTTTTCTGCATTATCCTGTTAAAAACAGCCTCCAAATCAATGTAACAGTCATCATCCGTCTTCAGCAACAAGTCAAAACTCGTTGATTCAACTGTCCTGCAGCCAAAAAGAAAAGTGATGAGATGCTGAGCTGCACACCACAATCTACAGATACACAATACAAGGCTCTGTAAAAGTTTTTGGGAAGCAGAGGGAGAAGGAAGAGGGAAGGAATGTCTTTCCTACCCTTGACTTTTAAATGTTTTCTCTATCAACCAAGGTTGACTGCTTGTTCTACAAAAAACAGATGCAGCTGCATCTGAGGATAATCTTACAACATCGCCTTGTGCATGACCTGAAAAAAACAAACTTAAAGTTTTGTTCTCCAGGACAGATGGTGGATTTATTAATGAATCTGTCTTAAATCTGACTTCAGGAGGATATGAATCCTTGCTGATGATGGCAGCACAGCTGTTAAAAGCCACCGGCTACAGGTCAGTAGCTTCCTTTCAGGATGAGACAGTCAGTTCAGTGTAATGAGAAGGTTCTACGTTTTAACAAACATCTTCAAGCAACTCCCTACTCACTCTTTCTCAATAAAAGCACCCTTCAAATATGAAAAATGTAATCTTTAACTGTCTGCAATAGTTGAATGTCTGACACTTATAAAATAACCAAAAAAGATTCTAGGAATCATGGCTGAGTTGGTTACAAACACTGCTTTTAAGGGTAATTTTTCATAACAAGAAAGGAATTTTTTAAAGCCTTTTATTACTAAATCTTGAAGTATTGCTAATATGTAAAAAATTATCATGAAGATCTAAGTCTTGACATTTAAACATTTAGAACTGAAAGCATGGTTCAGTTACATTCATAACCATGAAATTTGTTAAATAAGTGAATAATCTTGCAAGCAACTAAACTGAATTCTGGCTAAATTACAACAGTAAACTGTATTTCTTACTCCACAGTAACATCAATTAATTGAAACAGTTGCCTCAGAGTAATGGAAATAATTGAAAATTAGAGGTAATTGCTTATTAATCATAGACAATGTGTTACACTATGAAAATTCTTCCCATCAACCTTCTATCCCCCCTGTACACAGGCTTCCCATCCTTCCCCACAACTCAGCACTGGTGTGGCCACAGCTAGACTACAGTGTGCAGTGTTAGACTCCTCAGTACAAGAGGGGCACAGACATACTGGGTGCAGAGTCCAGCAAGGACCATCAAAATGATTAAGGGGCATCTCTCCAATGAGGAAAGATGAGAGAGCTGAGACTGTTCAGCCTGAAGAAGAGAAGGCTTGGAGAGAGCTCATTAATGTATAAATATCTGAAGGGAGGGCGTAAAGAGCTGGAGCCAAGCTCTTTTCAGTGGTGTCCAGTGACAGGACAAGAGGCAATGGCCACAAACAGAAACACTGAGTTAAGTATTCAAACTGGCCAAAAGCCATCTTTTGAAAGACTAAAACTGCTAGTTTTCAGTTAGATACAAATTAAAAGAAATTACAAGGAGGCATGACAATTTTCACACCTGGACTCTTAGGGCAGAAGCCTGTCTTGCCAGCTCAAGCTTACTTGAGGCACCAATGGTCAGCATTCAAGACTATAGCTGTTGTTATTTTACTCACTACATGCACCCAAAACTGTGAGAGAGAAATACAACTTGATGAAGTAAATCACGTAAGGCATGCATTTTATGGAACCTTTGCTGGATCATCTTGCACTACAGACAGCAACATTCTGAAGAGAAAACACTTTATTTTCAACTTACCATCGGTAGAAGTTCAGCAGTTTGGTGGGAACATTTCTGTAAGTGTCAATAACATCCACAAAAACAATATCATCATAGGTACTGCTTTCTTCCCTCAATAAAGTATCTTCTTTTTCAAGGTTTTTTATGTGATTTGTAAACCTTTCCGGGCGAGTATGGAGGTTTTGTAAAAGAGCATCACCTTCTGAAAGAAAGAACACCCATCATTAAACAAAGATGCATATTTACGTACTATTTCATGTGTTTCTCTTAGATCATACATGATCTATTGACAAAATTAATCTGAAAAGGCATTCAAATTAATGGGGTTATGAAAATCCTGCAATTAATTTTAAAATTTCTATGAAATGGTAAAAGTTGCAGAACAACAAAGAAATGTATTTTTGTATAAGGTCTTGCACAGGAAGTTTCAAGTAAAAAAAATATTCTATTCCCTTTCAGTAATAAAATCATTCAACTTTATTTAAAGTTCTTTAATATAAAAGTGGTCAGGGATTTAACTATTACTTTTACCACTAGAGTAAAAGGCTACTGTTATACACTTACTTGTATTACACAGTATTATAATGTTAATTATATATTTAATTAATCCTAAGTGTATGTCTCTAACATAAAAAAACCTCAAAATAACAAACCAACCAACCAACCAAAAATCCTATGCTAAATATAATCAAATAGGCATTGCTTTGATGTAGCACAGATGGTCCCTGCTGAACCAAATCTCGTAACTGACTGCAGGTTAAAGCTAGAAAAATATTGCAGGTAAGGGGACAGTCTGTGGTACCAAAAACCTTTTGATAAACAAGATGGAAGGCCTTTAGCACACACCTCAATTTAGGCTCCTACACAGATGACAGAACAACAGGACTGCCCAATTATATCTGTGAGGCCTAGCTATAAAAACACAGGAATAGCACTCTGAAAGTCACTGCTGATGTTGGGTATGATGGACTGGTAAGAACACATCAGTGCAAGTGCTAGACCTTAGACATGAGGCACGGCTCCTATAGAGTCTCTGGGCATTCTGCTGAAATAGGTGTAAAACAGCAGCAAGGGATGGAAGAACTGGCTTTGTTAGGTAGTCATTGTTTAATGTTAAACATCATGATACAGTATCTCTAACAGCAGCAGCACTGGAAAATAATGTGAAAAATATCAGGGAAGAATTTCATTGCACAACATTTTTAACTTTATTTTGGATAACAAAAAAACAAGAAGAGAAGTCTACATAAAAAGACAAAAGGGATGCAAGTCAAATGGAGCGACTGCCAAAAGGCAAGCAAAGAAATCACATCAGGACTTTGACCGTAAGCATAAAAAAAACAGAAAGAAATTAACTGTACTTACTAAACGAAAACCTAGGGTGACTAAGTTCACAAAAACAGCACAAACTATACCTTAGAAATGTAATTTAAATTAATTGTTCTATCATAACATCAAATGTGATGCTACATTTTGCAGACTTACCTTGAATAGTGTAGATAAAACCACCTGCTATTCCCTCTACACCTTCTGTGAGTTCATGTGGCAGTGACCCTTCCCCTGCCTGCTAGGAACAGATTAATGGAGAGAAACAGATTAGGTCATCTCTCATTACTGATGTGTTTTTCCCTACGTTTTGAAGGTGTGAAGTTTTCTGGCAACTGAGAATGAAATTAATTGAAAGCTCTTCTGGTTTAGGTGCCTGCACAATCATAAAATCATAGAATATCCTGATTTGGAAGGGACCCCCAAGGATCACCGAAGTCCAGTTCCTGGCCCTGCACAGGACCACTCCAAGAATCACACCGTGTGCCATGAAAGACTAAGATTAAGATTTTTAACTGTACAGTTTTGTGGCATTTTTTTGTTTTACCTAAAATGAGTGGAACCTGAAACTTCCAGAAAACTAGTTTTGAAGTTGACATCAAAATGTAAAGTTATTCTGGCTAAATTACAATGGCACAGTGTGTTTAGGAAAGGAACACTGACAGGAAAAGAAACACACTGCCAAAAAAAAACCCCAACTAGACTTAGTTCCATCAATTGGGATTTTAGCACAGGATTTTTGACCTATATTTTGTCATCTCTGATACAGCTTCACACTTGAGAAAGACAATAAGGTGAGATTTACTCCGTCCAAAATAAAACAAAATGCCACTCACAAGCATAATTTTTTGCTAGAAGGCAAACTTCCTCTCTGAGACAACAGGAAAACTATTGAATTAAAGATTTACACAAAGACACATAGCAAAGTAAAATGCTAAATACTCAAGACTTATAGGAAGAACAGAAACATGGTGGAAAGGGAAGGTGAAGGGACTCACTGTAATGACTCTGAAAACACCTCCTCCATCATTCACCATCACTTTATGAAGGTTTCTTGAAACCAGGCCCTGAAGATCCTGGCTCTCCCACACAATGGTACCTTCAAAACTCTGGTAAAAGAGCAAAACACCGTTTTGCAAGTATTCAAAGACTTCAAAGAATGAGAATCAAATAGCTTGGTTTTTTGTTCATTTTAAAATAGTCAACTTCACAGAAGATTTAGCTTGAATGCATGACATCAATGTTTTACTTCAATATGAAAAAAGTTACTCATAAAAGAAATACACCTGTGAAACTCAGTAACACATAATGTTCTTAAGACTAATCATGAATCTCTGTATTATGAACATTACACTTTTAATAGAAGCCTATTGTAAAAAGCTTTGGCTTTCTAAAATCATCAAGACTGCATTTAAAAGTGACCTAATGAATTTTTAAAAAGCAAGTATAAAATCCTGCATTACAAAGAGAATACGTTAAAGCAGATTTGGAAGTAAGTGCAGCTTTTTAGTTATCTGCTAAACAGAGATCAGAGACTCGATCCTGACACCAGCAAAACTCAAAGGAAAATACAGCAACCTTTATCCTAGTAAAGGTGTCACAAGCTACTGTAGGAGAGTCACAGAACTCTGACCTCACATCTTGGCTGATAAGGAAGAAAAAGACAAGTGAATATCTTTAAAATTTTCTGGTTTTAACTGTCAAATTAAACTATGTCACTCCAAGGTTTATATATATGTGTGTATCTGTGTGTGTGTAAATTCTTGCATTTAAATGTACTGCATTTCATCTTCAAACTGAAGACCCCTGAGAACATGCAAAAGAACAGGTGGTACGTTGAACAGGTATGAGTACTGGTAGCATTATATTTTTTCATACTTTTAAACAAATTTCACCCTTATGACAAAGGAGTAAAGAGTACTTGTAGGGTTATTACATTCCTGATTGCCAGATGAGCACATTCCGTTTCATCTCTCCCAGTTTCATAGGCAACACACTGATAGTTACTATGGGCCTTGAAAGAGAGAAAACACTTGTTCCTAGATGCATCTCTGTTGCTGTAGGAAGTCTGTTTACCTGTACTAACCCCCCATCTCTTCCCATTTTAGCTTGTTTGTACACTAGAAAGCTTCTCCAGAAATCCTCCAGTTATTGACACACTGTTAAGGTCTAGGTTAGAGTTCAGCTTAATTCTTTGCTTTCCTCTACAAGTAGGTCTTAACATCTGCAGCAGTCTCAGTAGTTAATGACAGCCATGTATTTCAGAAGTCTCTCATCTATTTTTTATAATGCCAGCTTTATAATCTAATAATAGAGCTAGCCAGTGTTTATCAAGCCTGACTTGCATGCTCAATACCTTCCCCTTGTTTGTTTAATTATCTCTCAGTTATCAAAACAAATGGACCATTATTAAAGACTTTTTTTAGCGGCGGGACCTCTGAACACCCTGCACAGTAAAACCTACATGCTCGATTTCTCTGTTTGCAGTGACTGTCATTTCCCATTCCCATGTTTTTAGCTGCAGGGACTGGGCTCTAATCACTCTTCAGTGCCTTGTTTACAGACACAACCTTTGGTAAGTTGTTAGTGAACAGGAAAGTCCTTTCACGCCTCAACAAACCAGAAACATTAAAATTCTCAGCACTGACTCTTACTGATACTGACTTCAAATATGTACCAAGAGTCATACTCAGTTATTACCAGTGAACCTCAGCGCAAGGTGTCCTAAAGCTGCAAACTATCATTATTCTCCAGGTTGAGAGACTTGTAAGCAAATGTTCTAATGACTTTAGCCTTCAGCTATTCTTACTCTAAGCCGCTTAATGAAAGCTGAGGCCTGAAAATGCTCAAAGCAAAAACATTAGTGGCACACCTGAGACTACATTATCTGTTTTTCCCCATTTAAATTCCAGCCTTGTTGCTGCCAGAGTGCAGTGGCATTTGCAGTGAATACCGAACAGCTGTACTCACATAATGCAGCCCTGCCAAACTCCTTTCCTAATGTTAAATAGTGCTGTGGTTTTTGTTCCTCTAACTACTCCCCATTAGTAACACAGGGTATGCCTAGTACAGAGTCCCATTTTCATGCAAGCGGCCTGTGGCTTTTTGACAAAATAAATGCATTGCTAAGACTTGGCTGTAAGAGCCCCTGTGTGAGTTTTAGTTATCTGCTAGTGGTTCTGCTCTTCCGTGCTTTCAGTCGTTCCAAAGCTGAATGATCGATTCTGTCTTTCACAATCTGGCCTGCCAGATGCTTATTCGAATGCTGCATTTCCCTTCCTTTCCCCAAGATGAGCAGAAAGAGCAGCACTTCAGCTGGAAGATGAATGAAGCTCTTCAGCAGTCTGTACAATCCATTACTTCTTCAAGGTGGAAAGGCAGAGAATAGATGCTGCCTCAGAAACCATTTTATGACAATCAAACAGCTTACTAAATTTACTGCTCACAAACAAGCAGACAGGAACACGTGGGCATTCCCATCTCCTCTGAATCACCGTGTATGGTTCAGCATCCCGAGTATCACAGGAGACTACATGCTGTGCATAAGCCCCATTAATCTACATTACAAACATCATGTTATCCTGTAAGCATTCAGCACATGACACATATCAGATTAAGGAAGCCCACACAAAGAAATATATGAATACTAATATCCTCTCTCCAAAGGAAACACTTCCCATCTGTCTCTCAGGAAAAATGCAATCATTTATAGCAAAATTACAACTGCCTAGAATTTAGTATCTCAGAACGAAGTCTTACAGGGAAAAGGCTGACATAATATACTACCAAATTACTGGGTAACTAATACACTTTTAAAAAAGTAAAATAAACCCTTAATCATTTCAGTATGAAATCGGATTGTCAAAACATATACACAAAGTACTGCAAGTCGTCTGCTCACCTGAAAGGTGCATATCAGCTGCATATTCCCCTTAAAATGAACAGGTTTCCAAATGCATTCATTCTTATGGAGCCAGGGGAATAAATCAGGGAATAAACTGGCCCAAGTTGACATTTTTATCAGTCAGTCTGTCCAGACGACTTAAAAGAACTGCAGGCAATTCTGATACTGCACATACCTCTGGCAAAATAAACTGCTCTACCGGCTTGTACCACAATCGGTTCACTTGCACTCCACAGCTTGGTGGACTAAAGCGAGCACTGAAGATCGCTTCCTGTGAACAACAGAAAAAAAACCAAAAACAAAATAAAAAAAAAAACCCAAACACCCATTAAAAATGTTACTATATTACACAGACCATCAAATGGCTCTTAAGCAATAACAAATTACATAAAGATGCTCCATTGCCAAATTCCCAATCTTCAGAAAACAGTCTTTAACCTCTCTTATGTTACTAATTTTTCTCCTTTACTGGAAGTAAAAAGCTAATGCAGATAAAATTATTAGACTTTGAACATTTAGAATTCTACCATTTAGCAAACATAAACCAGATAACAATGTAATTTTATTTTTATTATAGCTATTATAAACAAAATTCTTTGAAAGTTCGTCATAAAAGTCATACTTAAAATTCTTCCTACTGTAGCACAGCCAGAAGTCTTGAAATTCACCTATTAATTTATTGGCAGAGAAAAATGCGATATAGCAAATGCAACAATCATACTTAATGATTTTTTTTTTTTCCTCCAGGTTAGCACTAAGCTATTCTATCAATCCCATAACAGCTTGGGTGTGGGGGAAATGATCAATGAAGCTTAATTATTACTTGTAAATAATATCAGTTTCTAGAGATCTTAAAGTGCCTTGCCAGAGGACAGACAAGAAAAAATTACAGCTGTCCTGCATCTCTCTGCTTGAAGGTACCAAATGTATATTTCTGCACATGTGTTTTAAATATATTCAACAGTTTATTTTTTATTCCTTAATATATATCAATACTTTAGAACCTCAAATACAATCAAAAAATTGTGCACTGGAAATAGATGTAAGTGCTCTTTCATAACAGCATTTAGATTAACTCATAGTCCTTTTTGAATTCCATCTTTTCCTCATCCGGGATGTGTCTCTGCATGTGTGTATATATACATACATATATACAAATGAAATAAGAATTTACAATGCAACAGAACAAAAATGTGATTTATATGCTTGTCAGTTTAGTACTTTTCTCCTAAATCACCAACCCAGCATGTCACTTTCTGTAAAAACTAAATCCACAATAAAGAGACAACATGCTTTAATCCACTTTCAAAAGATTACTACAATACTCTACCTCATGTTCTGCCTGGTACAGTTTTACAGTGATGTTCCTCTGGAATCCCACCCCATCAGCCTCATAAAATACCCCAAGACTGGTAATGACAATGGGGTAAAGTACACGAAAATTCACACTGACAATTCTGTCTTCAGATAGCACAGAAGGTACATCCTCAGGGAGGCTGAATGCTTCAATTTCCTGATTCAAAACTGTGTGGAAAAGGAAGGACAGAGATAAGATGAGAAGACTTTTGAGTTTCCGAACTGGATACACACAAAGCACACTGGATGTATGCAAAGCATTCTGATTAATTAGCACAGCTCACAAGTGCACAGTGTTAATCAAACACTTGAGTAAAAGAAAACACAACAAGCTGCAGACTGCAGCAAGGAGAAATTTAGTGATACAGCAATCTGCAGGCTAATAGCAATTGCAACTCAATGCCTACATATCCCCAGGGAAAAGATTAGAAACACAATAAATCCACTGAGTGAGGGCAAAAAATGCTATTTGACTGCATGAATACCTGTATATTAGCATATTAAAATAATTATTCGTGCCATCAAAATAGCATACACCTCCGCTTCATTCAGCTACTTGCCTTTTGGCATTATTGCCTCCCTAAGCCCTGAGGTATTATTTACACTTGGGAGCAGTGGATGTTACCAAAGAGAAAGCAACAGAAGTTGCATTTTGTGTTCAGTTACTGCTCAAGTGCCAAGCAGTCCTTAGTTAACTTGCAATTAAAGAGCAAAAATTAAATAGAAAATAAAAGGTGACAGGAAGAATTTACAATTTTAGTTAGGAATTCTGGTATGGCAGCATTTAGTCTTTTTCCCCATAGTACATTTCTTAGTTTTTCTCTCTCTAAAGCAGAATCCGAAAAACCTATCACCCAGACTTGCTTGGAATTCACATTGCCACCACAGAAGTCCATCTGACACTCAGGACTCAGTCACCTTGCTACTTTCTTCACATTTGATACTACACTGAGTCATTCTGGCTCTCTCCAACTTCACTGACATAGAGATCAAGTGCAAATGTATGTTATATGGGAGAGACTGTCCCCTGACACAAGGAAAACGCAAATCCATTAGAAGTCAACGACCACCTCCTTCACACACCCCAAAATCTCTCCCTTTCCTGCCTGCACGTGGCACTTACAGGAAGGTTATGCAACTGTTAAGACATCAAGTTCTAGGCAGCATTTGTTTTCATGACTGGCTAAGCTTAACTCCCCAAACTACTCTCAGAATTCAGATCATAGAATTTTTAAAAGTTATCTATACCTGGGTTACTGATGTTCAGAAGTTTGCAGGAGTAGGGGTCTTCTCTGTCCTTCACTGGCACGGCACAACCATGCGCACCTATTATAAACTTCACAAGGACACTAAAATAATTTGGTTTTATTAACACCAGTTCTCTTCCCTCCTCCCTCCATCTTCAATCACCTTATTTTATCACAACAACCTGTCTTTCACAGGGTTAAGGCTTTGCTTAAAAATCAGCAATGACAGTCTGTATGTAGAGCAATCATGTGAATCCTCTCATAGGAGCTCAATTCCAAACCCACATTAACATTTACATCTCATTATGAGGATGCAGGAAGATTGGCAGCTAGGAATGAGATTCAAGGCACCCAGCACACTAAACAGAAAAAGTACCTAAAGTAACAATGAAGGATCCTGAAGACCTGACTTTCCCAGCCTGGCTTTGTTACTTAATTCAAGATTGTTTAAATACTCTACGTTCAAAAGGCAGTGAAAAAAATAAGAAAAAAAAGACATAGCATAGAAAGTACAACAAGGAGTCTAGACTACCTGTTACAAAGAAATGTTTCAACCTGGGGTTGTAACAAAACAAGAGGGTCTTCTTTCCAGCCCCAATCATGGTTGTTCCACAGTCAGCAGACAAGCAGTACAAAGAGCAACAGCACCCACCTTAAGCTAGCTCTTCACCTAGCAGCTAAATGCCCTCCCAGAACTCCATTTAAGCTACGAAAAGTCACATTTTTAGATGACTGAAGTAGCTATGCTGCACTCCAGACTGCACGCTGACACCAAATCTGTGAACGGTGAAGTGCTTTCGGTGCAAGGTGCGAGGCCTATCAGGATGGCAACATTTCCAGGAATGAACTGCAGCAGAACTTCTCAGCAAAACCAGACCTGTCTGTAGACCGACAGATATGTGCAAGTAATCAGGAAGGGTCACTCACACTGCAGCAGTTTGGTGCACCTGGTTCGGTGGGACATAAATCTGAACTTTACAGTTGAGGGTGCTGCAAGAGTTTTTTGTGTTTCTCTCACCAAGTGCGATCCTGCCCACTTTCAAGTATCCTGGATTACTAAGCATTTCAAGTCGCATACCATACAAAGCATACATTGCAACACAAAGAAGAGAAAGGTTTATATTATACATCATTAACAAACAGTGGTGACTAATTGCAAAAACTAACAGCAGTGTAAAAAAATAGTTACAGCCTAAGACAAGAAGTAGTCTTATGTATTGCTAAACAGATTAAAAAGAAAATCTATCAGATGCTCAAAAATAGAGGGGGAAAAAAAAGGAAATACTTGAAAAAAATTATTAAATCAAGACATTTCAGCATTACAGTCCTACCCCCTCGCTCCCGGACCCAAATTACAAAACACTAGAGATTACCGTTGGCTCAGTGCAGGATGTTGTTTCAGGTGCTTGAACCAAGTGTTCCTTATAACACTGCGTAGTTCATGATTGTGTCGAGCAGACAAAACACCTACAATAACATCATAATGTTTCAGCTTCCACTGAGGAAATAAGGACAGTGGACCTAGAAATAGAAAGGGACAAAGATTTATCATCTGCACATATTACCGCAATCCTGAGTTGTAAGCAAGAATTAAAATTCCAGCCTTCCACTACTTAAAGGGGGCTTACAAAAAGGAGGGAGAGCAAATTTTTACAAGAGCATTTAGTAATAGGATGAGGGGGAATGGTTTTAACTAAAAGAGAGAAGATTTACGTTAGATGTTAGGAAGGAATTCTTTACTCAGAGGGTGGTAAGACACTGGCACAATTTGCCCAGAGAAGTTGTGGCTTCCCGATCCCTGAAAGTATTCAAGGCCAGGTTAAATAGGGCTTTGAGCAACCTGGTCTAGTGGAAGGTGTCCCTGCCCATGGCAGGGGATTTGGAACTAGATGATCTTTATGGTCCCTTCCAACCCAAATCATTCTGTAATTGCGTGATTCTGTGATTCAAATGCATCTCAAAAGCAAGAGAATTGAAACACTAAAAACAAGCAACAGAATTACTACCGCATTCTTAATTCAGAATCAGGGAAATGTTTTCAACATGCCAAAACCTTCAACATACCTATTTTCCCCTTTTTCTTTAAAAGCTGTCCGACCACCTTTCTGCCTTAACATTCCAGTGTGGTACATCAAGGCCTATCTTTTCTAACCTTTTGAAGGTGAACACTACTCTGTCTTTGCACAAGGCGTTAGATCCCTTCACAGGGAGCGCTCTGGCTTTGTTCAAAGCTGGATGTCACCACCAATACTTGTAATCCAGGATTTAGCTTGTGCTGTTTTAATTTAGAGATCATGAAACATGGACTTGATTTCAAACCGGATTATGACCAGATAGAGACCTGAGAAGCTCCGATTTAGAGTCTTCAGTCAGGCAAGTAGCTAAAGCAAATTTGCTTAGTTTAATCTATCAGACATTCTGGAGTTAAGACAGATTTCTATTTAGTTTTAGCAACGGATTGCTTCCCTCTCATCTCACTATTTTTTTCATTAGGCTGCAGATAAAGAAAGCAATTGTGAGTGCCCTCTAAACTACTGCATACTATTGTACAGACAAGATTTTTTACAATCTAATTTTTAAGAGACCAAAAATACGGCCAAATCTGTATTGTGTACTCCCATTAGAAAGATAATTCCTCTTATTATAATAATATTATAATTATATTATTATCTAGATTCTACTTCCTGTAAGAGCATACTTCTTCTCCACTTTGAAGCTGACAGATGACTTTTTTAAACTGCTCACTAACCTAGGACCTCACAGCACCTGCTACAAGAACTGCTGTGCCAAATCACACTAGACATCCATCTAAGTTTTATATCCCACCATCAGAGTGCAGCATGCAGTGGAGAGGACTTGGCCTTGCTCTGCTCAGTGCTCAATCAGCATCAAGAGATTTCAGAACTTTTTTTTTTGCTTTAGGGCTATTTAGCTGTGACTCCCTAGTCCCAAAGCCAAATAAAACTACTCTGCGATTGATTCTCAAAACAATGCAAGAGCAGAAAAAGTACAGCTATGTTTCCACAGGTAGACCTTTCCCAGTCTATCTCTCACTACTGTAAGCATGCAAACAATGGTTTTCTAGAAAAATATTAAGTTCCACCATTATTTAAATGAATCTGTACTGAAACGTCTTCACAGGTCATTACATAACCAAGAATCACCACCTCTCCAAGACAGCAGAGATACATGAGACAGACTCGTGTTTATAAGACTACAACATTATAGCAAATTCCTGTGTGGTCACATAATTGCTTTTCACACATTCCTTTTTTTTATCTTGTTCTTCTTTCATCCTTTGATTATTCTTCAGCCTCAAATGCAAGCCTTCCAATATAAAGCTCATAGGACTAATGTGCTTGTAGATCATACATAAGATATTGTTTACACAGATTTATTTTTTAAGATATCACTTTTAATTAGAAGGAGAACCATTTCATTAAATCAAAATTAAAGAAAAATAAAACTAAGCATAAGTCTATGGGGTGACTTGACTCAGAATAGCATAAATTGGCTTGAATCAATTTAAAAAAAAAAATCTAAAAATAAGCTACTCAAATCAAATATACATGTTTTTAACTAGTTTATATTTTAAAATGAGTGAAGCTTCTCTTTATGAACCAGTCACATGGGAACAATGTTCATTTAACAGATGCTTCAGAATTAACATCCTATTGCTTTTAGAACAGTGGTCTATATTCACAACATTGTCTTCTCTGTCCCAAGGGTTATGTCATTTTACTTTTAAAACTACTGAAAATGGGAAAAAAATAAAGGTTAATTTCACAAAAATCTAATGAATCAGGTTTCTGCTTGTTAGCAAGTGTTTCTACTTCCTATGGCAAAGTAGGAATAACACTAAACTTTCAGGAAAATAGATTCATGTGTCTCTCTGAACTAGCACTATTAGAAAAAAAAAAGAGAGAAAAAGAGAGAGGTACAGGGAAAAAATACTAAGGTTATTATTCATTTATAAGGATAATTCAGGCATTTGCATAAATATTCTGTGACGCAGCATGATTTAAAAGAAAACACTGCTGACCTCAAAGTCAATAATGACAATTTAGACAACCAATCAGTACTTGCCACTGGGGACCAAACCTACTTATCTTAGATTCTATTTTTGTGCAGTCTTAGGCCAAAATTTTAAAAGTTAGTAATAGGCTTAAAAAATACATACCATATTGCTTTTACCTTGAACTAGCTGTGCAAGACAATTAAGACCTTAAATTTTCTGATTTCAAAGGAAAAAAAAAGTGTACATTTTGTGGTTTGTGTAGGGGGTGAAAAAATAAAAATAAGAAAGCTACATATCACATTCCACAGTAAACCCTAAAAGTGTTGTGAACCGAAGGGAAACAAAAGGAGAAGCCTTTCCAATTCAAAGGTCACACTACCACTTGCTGCCTTGTTTTTGAATTTTTACTGACTTAAAGCTGCATCTCTGCTGCATTACTTAGCCCAAGACTTCTCAGTGGAATATGAGACAAATACACAATGTCTATCCTACACTCTTTTAGCATCGGGGAAAAAATTGACTTCACTTTGCTGTTTAGCCTGAGGCTGTTAATCCATAGCAAAAGCCACAAAAACATGAAAGGAAGTGGCCCTCTCTCAGCTGCTGAGATCCATTTAATGCTGCACAGCAACTGCAAGGAGTACTTCTGTCAGCCTTGAGACTACTGAAGTCCAGTTTGCCAGAGCCTCGTGTCACCATGTTACCAACCTCCTACTGAAGCTTTCTTGGGCTGTGATATTTGTAAGGCTCCCACACAATTCTCTGACATGTGACCATTCGTGTACTTTTATTAGTACAGGTTTTCACCTCAGTAGGAGCTTCAGTAAGCTTTCACAAGATTCTCAGTCACCAATTCTCATGAAAGTTGGTGAAAATGCTGGTCTTTGGGACCTCCACCTGTCTGTCAAGCTTGACCGAGAACAGATCAAAGCTCGGGAGAGATGAAGGAAAAAGTAAACAAGCACCCATGTAAAGCACAAAGTTCTGCCTTTAGAAGACAAGGGTAAAGATGCAGAGGTGTATTTCCTGCTGAGTTGGCCATGGAAAGAGGTCACTGCTGACATGCAGTCTGCTGACCCTACTCAAATTTTAACCACCTCAGCAGCAGTCAACAGCTCTTGAGATTTTTCAAAATCCCAAACTACAAAGAGGAACATGCATCTCTTCTCCCCGTGAGACTGATTCTCAAGTAAAATGTCAAGTTAAGCTGTAAATTATGTTTACTTCATTACGAGAAGATGAAAAGAGTGAGAGATCATTTAGCTTGATTTTGTCAACAAACACAGTCTTTCTGCACATCTCTCTATTGATGAGTCCCTTTCCAACTACTAAATTTGCCAGTCATTTTTTATTAAGTTTCACATAATATGCATCCCACAAAGTGATTAAGTGTCCACATTTCATGCAACTGGACTGGTGAGAGAAAAGACTCGTTAGTGCCTGCACTGAGAAACACAGGAGTGTTGGCTCACCTGCACTGTCAGGCACCACAGCACCTCCACTGAAAACTGCTAAAATAAGTGAGGTCCACAGAAGGGTGGGCTTTGTATCTTCTGCTTCCCACACAGTCTTTTTTTTTTTTTTTTTGTGTATGCGTGAATAAATCAATTAATGGAACTAAGTAGGCCAGGCAGAAGTTATTTAAAATATTTTCAACTAATCCACTTCATAAGATAAGATTAAAAAGGAAAACTCCCTCTTCAAAATAAAAAAGGCCATAGATTCCAGGGTTTTATCTCTGCCTATTCCTGAGACTTTGCAACCAGAGTCCTGGTTTTTAATGCCTTTCTCTTCTCTGCTGCTTTGTGAAAGATCCAAAGAAGGAAAGGACTTAACCAAATATAAAGATTTGTATTCACAGAATGCTGACACACACAGAAAAAGAGCAAACCAAAGAGCAAAAGCAGCTCTTTCCCCTTACTATTCTACTTTACTTATAGTAATTTGCTACAGCTCATCTGCATTACATGTTTTGCTGCAAGCCGAGCAATATGACTCCCCTGCAGTACCTACTTTATACCAGAGCTAAAAATCGCCAAGATGTGCACCCCTGGTTTCTGCAGGAGCACAGTACTCCTTGAGGCAGACAAGCTTTACAGATTCAAAGAAGAAAACCTCTGCAGGCAGAGGTTTCTGTTTTGTTTGTTTGTTTTACATCAACAGCATTCCCTTAAAGAAATAGGACAGCAGGGTTCTTCTGAATTGCTAAGTGACTGTAGTGATATTGCTGGGGTAGTGGTACCCTGCACTCCATTAGTGATACAGAACGTGCACATTCCAGACAAAACTGGGAACAATGGCCAAAGCATCAGAAGCAGAGACACAAAAGGAGCAAAGTAAACCCTTTTTGCAACACTGAACCTGATGCCCTCTTTTTTTTTTTGTGAAAATGAGGGGTGTGGGTGTGGCGGGGCAGGGGAAGCAGAGCACAGCACCTTTATCTGTTGGAAACTGGTTACCAATCCCTGATGCTATGGAAGAAAAGCCTGATGCCAGGGAAGGCTATTTGCTCTCTTCTGGCTGTTCTACTCAATGGCCAGTTTAGAGAATAACTGTTCAAAACCTTTATTCAGTCAACCCTGGAAGAACTTGTTCTCTTTGCCCCAGTGCCAAACTACAAAAATACAGCTCTGTTGCTGTTCACTAGTAGTTTGCAATGTCTCAGACATCAGTCCACGGAATAACTGCAAACTCTAAAAAAATTCCAATTCAGTTGGAAAATACCATCAACTTTGTTTTGGATTATTTGTCAATTATTTCAAGGCCATCAAAGGTTAGAGGACTGTTTCATGGTGGTGATGGCCCATACATGAAAAAGAATGTTATACTAAAATCTTATAGATGAAGGCAGGGCAACAACTGACATATCAGGCAGAACTGCACAACTACTGCCAATGCAAACATGACCTGTTGATGGAAGGTTTGAATTTCCAAAGTTATCACCTTGTAAGTCTTCACATGTCTAAAAAAGATTAAATAACTTCATGACCAAGCATACTATCGCCTGATGGACAGGATTAACAGATTTCAGACAACATCTTTTCTTAAGGAATTCTCACATTTTGGCCAAAATTCTCCCTACAGAGCACAAAGTCACTCAGGGTTTGTTTCTACATTTTGACGCCATTAGGCCAGTGCCTAAAGAATTACGTGCTGAGCCACGGGACAACAGATGGCATACAAGCAGACTCTAGAAAACTGTGGGGTTTAATCTGTTGCATAATTATTCACTAGTAAAAGACTGACTCTAATAACGAAACCAAAAGGGCCAAGTCTTAGCTGCCACACACCCCCAGAAATGTAACAGGAATAACGTCTTAAAGGGCATTACCATCAGCAAAGTAGCAGCCGATTACATAGAATGTGTGGGGCTTTCTGATTAGGCACTGTAACTGAAGGCCTGCAGTGAGTAATTTCCTACTCAATAAGATTTGTGCCATCAATTAAAACACACAATTAGCAATGAATCCACCTGGAGTGCTAAAAGCAGGTCTATCTGTTCCCTCTCAAGTTTATGAGGTCATTTTATAATTAGCATTTATCTAAGACTTTTACAAAAAATTAAGTAAAGCCTCCTACCCAATAACTTCTTCTGGATAGCACTTGTTGTAACCAGACAAACAAGGACTTCAATTAAAACTAAAAGTATGTTCTTGCACCCTTGCTCAGCAGTGTGAAATACAATCCCATTAACTGATGAACAAAAAGAAAGCAGGAAGCCTTCTAAGTCAGGACACTAAAACAAAGCCCTTTGGTCTCAGAACTTGATCCTATTTATTTTTTTCTAATTAGTGAGTATTGCCTACCAGAAGTGTACTCTATCTTCTGTAACACCACGGTAAAAGCGATCATGAACACA
>JAYRBT010000114.1:44638266-44651112 GCA_036023395.1 Myiotriccus ornatus
AGCTGCAGTCCCGGCCCGGCCCGGGCGGGCGGCGGCGGCGCGGGCGGCGGCGGCGCCCGCCTACAGCCCCCACAATGCCGCGGGGCGCCGGGGAAGCGCGGCCGCCCCGCGCGGCTCACGTGGCGGGGGAGCGCGGGGGCCGCGCGGCAGCGCCTCGCCCTCACGGACTGCGCTCCGCCGGGGCACTGCGGGCAGCCCGAAACCGGGCGGCTGTCCTGGGCGAGCCCTTCCCGGTTAAACGCTACTCGATAAGCCACTGAATGCCCCTTCGAGGAAGTCGTTGTATCAGAAGCAAAATAGCTTTCCAGAACAATCCTTCGTTAATCCAGTAAAGAGAGGAGAGAGTGCTTCGCCTTGGTGAAGACCTGCTGTGGCTCTTGTGAACTGTTTCTGAAGTATTTCATTCCAGAAAGGAACATGTTCTTTGACTGAAATTCCAGGGAGGATTTTGGACAAAGTGTCCTTAACTGCGACTGGATCATGGCCAAGAATTCTTGTTCTTGCAGAAGTACGTTGTGGTATGTTAATAATCCGAGCTCAGCTTCAAATTTTACCTAGAGCCACCACTCTGAGGAGCTGGGTGCCTACGGACTGACCCACAGAGAGCACCGTCTGCAGAACACTGTTCTGGCTGGAAAGGTTTAAATACAATCAGATGAAAGAGAGCATAATATTACTAGCACCTTGAGACGTTACTTGTTTCTGGTTTCCCTGCACGCAGGTAACAAGGTGAAATGTCTCCTTGGACCGCCCCAGGGTAAATCTACCTGAAGAAGTGATGTGGTTAAATAAGCAAAGGCTTCTCAAAATCACAGAATGGGTCAGGTTAGAAGGGACCACAGTGGGTCATCTGGTCCTACCTCCCTGCTCAAGCAGGGTTGTCCTAGAGCACATGACAGAGGATTGTATCTTGAATATCTGATTGTGTCTTGAAATAGTGAGGGAGACTCTACAACCTCCCTGGGCAGCCTGTTCAAGTGCTTGGTCACTCACACAGTAAAGAAGTTCTTCGTCATGTTCAGGTGGAACTTCCTGTGCATCAGTTTCTGCACACTGCCTCTTGTTAACATATCAACTAGAAGTTTATGTGTAATAGCTGTAAGGTCTAAATGAACAACTGCTAATGCTAGTCTATCAGAAATAGTTTAATTTAGTAACAGAACCTTATATGAAGTATAATTGAAAGAAAGGATTGAGTTTTTACCCAGAGAAGACTAAATTTTATTTTTTAAAAAATCCCCAAGCCATGAAAAGTATTTGGAAAATGCTTACACTCCTTTCAAACTGCTTAGTTAAGATTAATTTTTCACCAGTTGGAGTGAGATACTAGAAGGTAAACCAATTACTTAAACTTTTACATATTGGGTTTAAGCAGCAGAAGGAAAATGTTGTGGAAATACATCAACTTTAGTTTGCTGCATACTTTTAAACATTTAATAAGCAATGGAGTAGTTGACAGCAAATAATAGTACAAGGGAAAGCATTTACACAAAAAATGCTGTTATTAATCACTATTTACATTTGACTTGCCTTTCAGGACCTTCAGCTGCAGAAATAAAAACCGGTCTAACTACTAATATTTATCTGTATTTGCCTACATTCCTTGTAGCCAGTATGTTAGGTCCTCTCCCCAGGCCAGGTGATCTGATGGGGATTGATCTTATAAACACACCTAGCAGTGATTACTTCTTTGCAGACAAAACAGAGAACCCAATTTCTTGATATCTTACTTTCCATATGGTTTTACCTACCATGCACAAGGATAAAGGACTGGATAACATACAGAACAGGAGAAACCTGTGTCTCCACATTACAGAAACAGGATATCCTGGTCAAGAGCATGATACATATGCATTTCTGTTAGTCATGTAGGAAATTGTTACAAATACAGTTTAGTTGCAGAGGACTGGCCTTTCCTACTCCATTTTTCTATTGCACTCTCTATGAGATTTTTAAAGCCAAAGATTTTTAAGCCTCCCAACTTCATCATCTGTATGACACTGGAAGTGTGCACCTGTATATAAATCATAAGATGATTAGACCCAACCATTAACCCAATTTTCAGAAGTTCCCAGGAGTATAGCAGTTTCAGTTTGCATTCTTGAGGGCTTTTATGAGGACTAGTACTTCAGAGAAGTGAGCTGATATCGCAGTATCTAAAAATTATTTCAAGGCACCAAGTTTTAGGCACACTTTTTGAAAAGTGCCTATATAAAAATTAGATTTTTCCAGAGATTTGAGAATCATGAATATATATACTATGAAAAGACAAACTGATCTCTAATATAACTTCTAGATAATCATGAATTATTTTTCTAAAAGACAAAGCATTTTGATTTGGATTATAACAATTCTACATATCATTTACTCAAAAATAAGCCATTTGCATTATGCTTTTTCTGAGCAGATTTACAGTACAGACTCAGGCACACACTGGCACACAAAGTATAGTACAGGCACAACATGTTGGGCTCAAGAGCTGAAGACAGGAGAGAAATTTTAGTCCCCAGGCTGCCTGCAAACTTAAGATGCTTCTGTTAAATTTGCATAGTGCCTCTGGATAAGTATCTGCTGTCTGACATAGAGAGGACATGATGGATACCAGAGCTGTACTCATGTACCACAGCTAGCCACTCCATAGCATTCAGATTTTTTTAAAGTACGTTTGCCTAATTATTGCCCCAAGTGGGCGACTGGGATATTTATAGGACAGTAGCAGATGAGAAGAGCAAGAATCAGGGTGGAGCTGCATATGTTTTAGCAGAGCTTGTCCCCAGGGAGTCGTGTGTTTTACTGATCTCTCTCTGCTTCATCTGAAAGCAGAGGAAGGTCTGGTGAGAGATTCCAGTGTAGGGATTTGGAAGACCTCCCCACCTTGAACAAACACTGATATATTACATTTCACAAAATCTTTGTGCCTTCAGTTTTTTAAAGAAAAAATATGAAAAGAGATTAGAGATCAGGGTATGAACAATTTGTATTAGTTTAAAGGGATGTAAATTTGCATCCCAAGAATGTGTTTTATTCTTTTTCCAGTATTCATAACCCAAACAGATTCACTGTCCGTACTGAGGATTTGTCAGTCCTTTCCTTACCTTTGTTAGGATCTTTAAGAGAAATACATTTTGCTTATTTTCCCAAACAGAGGAAATGTCTCGCCACCTCCCCTTTTGGCTTTCTGATCCAATGAAGTGCAGATGCAGAGGAACTCCCAGATTCCCCTGGGAGTGCCTGGTGTTAGTCCATCTTAGGTGCAGAATCTGACATTTCACTTGGTACATTTCATCCCATTAATCACTGCCCAATGCTCCAATCTAGACAGTTCCCTCTGCAAAGCCTCCTGACCCTCAACAGACTCAACAGCACCTCCTGGTTTGGTGTCTTTGGCAAACTTCCTAATGGTGCATTCAGCTCCTGCATCCAGATTGTTGATAAATATATGGAACAAAACTGGCCCTAGAACTGAGCCCTGAGGAACTCCACTGGTCACAGGCCACCAGCCAGATGTAGCCCCTTTCACTACAGCTCTTTGAGCTCTGCCTGCCTTTCTTCACCCAGTGCAGCATGAACCTGCTCATCCCACAGCTGGACAACTTGTCCAGATGGGTGCTGTGAGGGACAGTATCAAAAGCCTCACTAAAATCCAGAAAAACTACATCTACCTCCTTCCCTTTGTCCACTAGGCAGTGACCCTATCATAAAAGGATATCAAATTAGTTAAACAGGATTTTCCTTTTGAGAACCCAAGTTGACTGTGCCTCATGACTGCATTATTCTTTGAATGCCTTTCAGCAGGACACAGTATAATCTTCTCCTTAATTTTTCCAGTTAATTCTTTCCAAATTAACTTCCATTTAAGGAAGTTTTGTCTAAAATAATGTGCCAATTATTTTGCTGGTCCTTTTTTTCAAACGAAGTTTTTGCATCTTCTTGTCTGTTTGGAGGAGTAGCTTTAAGTTTTGCTGAATTATGTCAGCAAAACAGCGTTGTAATTGGCTCTTCTTCCCTCATGTTTTCTGTGCAGAAGCTTTAACAGTTCTGGCACATGGCTTTGATTTGTGGCAGAAGCCAGAGTTTCAACTGAATTCTTTGAAGTCCAACAATATTCTGTAGCATCTTCCTTTCACTGGCATTGCAAGAATCTAGCAACCAGAACAGCTCTGACATCATATTCAGACAAAGATAACCCAACTTCCCTCAGCTCACTTTCCTTTAGGAAAGGTAGAGCTTCCTAAGTTTTACATCCTCTGACAAAGGGGTCACTTGAGCATCCTGGTGGATGACCAAGTCACCATACCTTATTCTAGAGAGGGATTAATTAGAATAACCTTATCATCCTCTGGAAAGAAGGTGTTGTTCAGTTGGATCTTTTTTTCTTTTTATATGAGACCCAGCCTAACCCAAACATACCAATGCAGCAATAATAATTTTTACAGTCTTAGCTGACTCCTTGTCATCTTCATGATAATCAGAAATAGAAATGGACTCTAGAGTGCCCATATGGCAGCAGCTAAATCTTGACAAGGACATCTCAGAGAGCAGACGCAAACATCTTGCGGAGATGTGGAGCACCAAATATCCAATAATCAGTCAGCAGCCAGCTGGTGGGGTTAGCTACTTCATGTGCAGCTACAATGCAGTTTTTTTGAACAAGTGGCACAAAGACTTCAGGATGCACATACAGAAGAGAATAAGGTTTATAGAAAGTCCTGCTGAGACCTACAACCGCCAACATGCTCTTTAATCACGCGCCTGCTAAAGAGAAAAGCAGATTGGCCACATATTGTTTATCATTTCATTATTATCTACTACTGAATAGATACTATTCAGACTATATTTCACTTAAAATAATTTACATGACGTGGTGCTCTTTTCCCCTCATGGTGCTTACCTTGCTTGAGGATAGATGTGCTCTGCTGGAGAATGCACCAGGAGGCTGCTTCACTTGCTGCAGAAGATGCAAGCTGAATGAGCTGGGACTATGAAACAGGGTTACAAGGCTAAGGGTCATCGCTGCTTGAGAGAACAAGAAAATCATTAAACTAAACATTTCACATTGCTTTTTTCCCCATAGTTTCTCTGTGTTTGACTTGTAAAAGTAATTCCAGTCTGTAGAGTTGAGGACTTATAGCTGAAGGCTGAACAAATGGGAGCATTGTTTGAGATGCTGAAAGAGCTAACTACTCTGCAGTGGCAGGTACTCACAATCTCACCCCTTCTGCTTAGCTTCTGCCTCAGCTTCCCGCTGCAAGATGAGAATAGCTCCACCCTCACATTCCTCAAGGATACTGTGGAGATACTTCGTGAAGAAATCCGTGATGAGCACCAGAGAGAAGCTCACTGGGGAACACTTCTACAGTAGAAGTAGAATTTGTGAGTAAATCAGGCCCAGGGCTACACAATGAATAATGACACCAAAATAGTACCAAGTAACTGCTCATTAACTGAGCATTGCCTATACTGTGCCTTGCAGCAATTCCTGCAATGGCAATTGGGAATAGTAGTATATACAAATAAGAGAGGCAAACAGAAGATGCATAAACAAATTTAACTCTGACATTTCTTAAATGAGTACTTAAATTGGCTTCTCTAATGATATTTTAATGTATTTTTTCATTTATCCAGATTCTGTTTAAATATCCTCAAATGTATTCACATCCTTGATGCAAGTATTTGTTTTGCTGGTATGGGCAGAACTGTAAAGAAATATAATCACTTTTATGGCCTTCTAATTTCTTATGAATAGGTATTTCATAGTTGCTCTCTATAATCATTTTCCAGAGTCTGAAGCAAGCTCTTAGAACAAAAAGAACATGTGAAGTTTGAGAGAGAAGACCTCAGAAAGGCTGTTAGCTATAGCATTCTTTGTATTCTTGAAGTTTCTGTTGAGGTATTTTGTCACGAGAATCTTAGTGTCTGAAGTTTTGTCACTTGATCTTTTAAGCGTATGTTCATATCAGCACTGCAGATATATATACTGGAAATCTGTGTATTGTGTTCTGATGAGCAGGATAAAAGCTGGTGTGCTCTCTGGGAGGGAAGCTTCTCAGACAAGAATCCTTGGTAGCGAACAGAAAGTTAAGGATAAAAAGTCACTTGCCAGAGACAGCTGTTATACTGTAAAGATCTTTAAAGTCACTGCTACTTGAAAAGTTTTTAAAAAGTCACAATGGTTCTTTTCTATAAAGTTTGGCGCATTCCTTCCTTTCACTGAAAAAAAACTATGCATCTCTTTATGCCACAGAGAGAATGAAGGGCTCAAGGATGCCACCTAAAGCTCAAAGGCACAACAGGGTATGGTAAGTGAGAAGCTACACAACAAATAAATTTTGTGGAATGGGTGGTCTACTGAAACACATCCTTATGCCATGCCTAGTGTATAGTCCATAAAATGCCATTCTAAGCATAAGCAGTAGCCTAAGCTCTGTTCTGGCTCTATTACTGTGCTGTGGCATATGAGGAAGTATTTGGCCTGACTACAGTAAATGGAAAAAAACCCAATCCTGAAATAAAAAACCCAACAGCCAGAGTGCAGTTTGAGTGTGAAGAACAGTGCAGCAGTCAGTCACAGGAAAGCTGTTGCACAGTTCTGTAGAGAGGAAGGCAAACAGGAGAGATCATTAGCAGCTCACTGGGCTGGGGGCTCGCTCAGGCCTAGAGCCGAGCCTTACTGCCATTTGCAGCCGCCTCACCTGTGCGAGGGAGCAAAGGGCACAACCGGTGTCAATGAGACAAAGAGGAACAGGCCTCCAAGTTAGTTACCTGTGAAACTGGAAAAAGAAATTCCGGAAGAGAATACGCAGCAACTCCAACTGATACCTTCAAAGATTTCCACAACTTTTGAAGGGGTTTTTAGCTAGATACCTGAACAATTTAACCAAAAAACTTACTTGACTTGCATGTCGTCTTAAACCGAGCACTCTGAAACTGAAGCATGCAGCTGAAGTGCACCCCAGCAGTGCCTCAGGTGCAGGTGATATTTTGCACAATGCAGCTCACAAAAACAGAACTGCTGGCTCTCTGTTTGTGAAAGTACGTGTATTAATTTTAAATCCCCCTTTTGGTCTTTACTAGTTAGCACTGGTATTTTTTTATCTCAGTCGGCTGTTCATCACTTTATCAGTAGGTGGCAGTAATAGACGAGCCTGTGCAATTTCTACTTGTAATAGGAATTGGGGAAAGAAAAGACCCTATTTTAGGGCAAGGCTGCTCATTTTGTTTGATCACAAGCGTGAGTGGTGTAAATGTACTTGACAAACTCAGACATACATCTTCCTTTAACAGATAGAAAAGTTGTTCCCATACCAGTTCTGGTATTTATGGCTGTACCTAATTTAATAGTGCTATGAGGCTGAATTCAATTAGATGCAAATGTACAATATTTATTCCAAATAGTCTCCCTAAAGATTAAATATGTAGATGCCTATAAAATATTATATAGCACTTATAATTTTCCCTACTATTTTTCACACTTTTTTCCACACATGAATATTTAAGTCAGTCTAATGACTTTAAGTAGTAGTTTCCAGTACAAGAAACATGTATTTCTTAGGAATCACTCCTCCCCCAAGTTTTCTTTAGTCTTCTTGAAGAAACAAATCCAGATTCTGATGCAGTCCCAAGGACAGCCACAACTATGGCGTTTTCTAGGACATTTATGTATACAGATTTTTATCCCTATATAATGAAGAGATAGGAAAAACACTATATATCAGGTCCTATAAAGTATATATTTTGTTACTCCTTTGATATCAGAAATCCAACTGGATAAATGACTGTCATAATGAAGTTCCAGATTTTAATATTCACCTTTACAGACTGTTGTTCTTCAAGTGTTCTTTCCTTCTGCTGGAGCTGATCCTATTGTAAGTCACTGCAAAAATGCTTAGTTATGAAGTCCTTATGAATCAGTTGGCAACAACTCCTGTTTTGACCCTGTGTCACTGACAGCAAAGCTCATATTTATTTTAACCTGTGCTGTAATGTAGAATAGCTTAAACGGCCCTCCCTATTTTTCCTCTCCTTTGACCATAGTTTCCTAGAGGCTAGCTTAAAAATCTTGCCTATCAGTGCCAGCCAAGCACCCTGCTCCTAACTTAATACATCGTGTAGGAAGCAAAGAGGGAGAATTTAGTACATAATAGAGAGGCAGAAGATGTTTTTTAGTATTGAAATGGTACCTTCTTAAATTCAAGGTAAACCAAGGAGGTTAATCTGAGGAATGCAAACCAGCCAGCCCCACACATGCTACTGAGATGTTACAGTTTACCACGAATCCACCATTAGGAAGTCTCATTTCATCAAAGCAGCAAGCACTGGGATATAAAAAAGGATTGCTAATAACGCATCAAAAACTCTTTGAATCCAGCTTCTGTTCTGAAATTCTCATTCGGTGAGATGACAGTCACAACTCACACAGTTAACAGGGAGCATGTGTTACCTTCTGGGCCTGAAACAGACATCAACAAGCCTAATGGCATATTAAATGAAACGAGAGACAGAGAGAAGTAGGACGATAGGATGGTAGCAGGCCTGGTCTTGTTTTCATTGATGGTAGTAGGAATCAAATCAGACCATTTGATGAAAATAAAAAGTCATTGCTTCAGCCTACAGAAAACCTTACTGTTAGACAAATCCACATTTTGGAGAGCTTTTTTTATAGATTATGCTATACTTAATGATATAATACATACTTATTATTTAGAACAAGGTACAAAATCATTCCTATGTTTTTGTGTAGAGGTGAGGCAAGATGTTTCAGCATGAAACTCAAGTATCAATAGCAGATTATCTAAACCACCTCAAAGGTCAAAGCAGCACAAAATATAATAATCACAAAAACATTTCCTGGTTTGGAGGGATTGAAGGAAAAGATATTCTTTTAAATGTTGATTCGTGGATCAAGCTGGCATTAAAATAATAAAAAAAACCCAAAACCAAACAACAAACCAGACAAGGCCATTCTCTTTCAGAGTCAGTATTTTGATGGTGGTTTTGAATAAAGTAATATATTCGTATGTGATCCAAAGCTGTTACAATTATATTTGAACTGCTGATCTTCCAAGTGTGCCTCACCCTCTTCCCCTTCAAATTAGTAATTTGCCAGCAGTATGTATTCATTCAAGGAACTGCTAAATAAGGCCCAATTTTACTAGAGAAAGCTGTCCTGTTTTCCACTATGGTATAATGCTTCTACATATTAACTTCTCCAAACACATTATAGATATCTGCTAAAATAAATATGCAATTTATGGTACTCCATGTAGGTTTTTTTAAATTGGAAGCATTAAATCATCTTAATAGATACAATTTTTTTTACCTACTGAAAGTTATGAATGAAGAAAAGAAACCACAAACAAGTCCAACACACAACTATTTGAAGAAAAATTTTGGAGAAAAAAGGGAGTTCAAAAGAATGACATTCTCCTCTTCTGAATGATAATTCCGGATTTTTGTAAATGCAGCTCTTGTAACTAGTGATGCTCAAAACCATTGTGAAATGTTTCAATCTCAGGACATCAGACACTAACCCTAATTGGAAACAGAAAGCAAGCTGTTTGCAATACTGTAATAAGCTGTGGCAATTTTGTTATTTTAGATGGGAATGTAAATGATGAACCACAAATGCGAATTGCTACAAAGCCTTTGAGAATAAAGCCGCATGGCCTATATTCCCCTCCCATGCTGTTCCAGTTAAAGCCATACATGCGGAAGGACAAATGAAAATGTTTCCATGGTGATCAGAGCAGTTACCAGATCATGTACACTGTAGGAAGGATTCCCTAAAGAACATCATTAAGCATTTTGTTGCTCCCTTTTAACAAATATTTTCAGAAAGGCAATTTTATTTCACTGTCAATAAAACAGCTACTCAGTCAGCTAAAGCCAATTTCTCTACCCCCAAAATAAAAACACACCATGCATTAAGAAATATTCCTGTTAAAAGCTGGGAATGGGAATCTTCAGCTGAAAACTTTGAAATAGGAACCAAGGATCAACCTACCCAAGATAAGACCTATGTTCCTCAGCATAGGTACTGTGAAGCAGCTCTATGCCTACTAAACTACTGGTGTCTTCATTTGCCAAACTAAAAACCAAATCTTTAAATGAAAGACATCCCAAAAGCCTATTGGTTAAAAGGAACGTTGTTATATTGGGTTTTTATACAAGAATATAGCAAGGTGGTTCTGTGTAAGATACAAGGGGAGTTCTGCCAGCAGCAGAACCACAGTTCCAAAGCAGTTCCATCTGTCTCGCGTGACCAGACTGGTACCTGAATGCAGTTGGGTGCGGCACATTATCCAAGTTGGCAGGCAAAGAAAACAAAACCTGTACAATGCAGTCATCTTGTATTTCATTGCACAAAACAGTACGAGACATTGATGGAAACTGCTAAAAATACACTGGACAAGGTACATGCATTTTGGGGGAAATGCACATGACTTTGTTCACCAAACTGCCCTTTTTTAGCATCTGAATTCAGCATTTAAGTATATCCCAAGGCCCTCAGTTCCTCAGCTGATCTTTGCCTTGCAGGTATTTAAGATGCTTATGGAATACAACTTTGTGCAGAGGAAGAGAGGAAGCATGATCCATTAGGGGTGGCTGTTCAGAGTCTCAAGTCAGGCTAGTGCAGCTGTCCAACAAAATTGTCTCCTACCTTATGCATGGGGCTAACAGACACACTGTACATAAGAAGTCCTGCAACGAGTTAACTGTCCGAACACATCAGATCAGAGAGGAGCTTTCGCTTATTTTTTAAGAAGAATAAAAAAATCCCATCTGTAATGTAATAGTTGCTTCCATCAGATGGCTTGTGTGAGCTTAATTTTACTTACTGAAGAAGGCAATCATATTCCACACCTCATTCTTTTCCTCTCACTGCACTTTCAACAAAGTCAAAACCGAAAAAATCTCCCTGAACCTCTATAAATTACTTGCTGACAACGTACAGCTCCAAAAATACACAAACATAGTGGCTTGTCAATGGCACAGTGGTCTCGCTGCATACTGTAGAACAACATTCATTTACCATTATACTCTCCATCCCCATAAAATCTTACTCTCATGGCAAAAGCATGGAGAAAGCTGCTCAGAAAATATAGTCCCCCTCCCCGTGGTGTTCAGGGCAGTTTTACACCCTCCACTAAGACCCTCGGGAACAGTTATATTACAATTCAGTTTGCTTTCTAAAATAATTTCAATCATTATAATTCAAAATAAGATACAAGGAGCTATGTTCTTCTACAGTTTTATTGATTCAGTCCTGGTGTGTAACTATACATCTTCATTCTGCTTGTAGTTACAATGTTGCTTTACTAAGATTCTTTTTGTAGTCAAGTTTCTTACAGTCTTCAGAAAACACCACTTACTGTGTAAGATTAATCATTCCACACATTGTAAATTACTGGGATCTTATCCTAAATAGTGCTACTTGAGGCAGAGGTCACACTACTCTCTTTAGATAAAAATTTTTAAAGGCAAATGAATTAAATTCACCTTCCAAGGAAAACAAGAATGTTAAAAATAGCTTCAAGAATTGGTATGACTCATTTAGGTCTCAGAAAAATCTATGACTGGCAAAGATATCTACAATTTGATACTGTACTTGACACTTTCATTAAGACCAAAAGAATATTTATGAAGAACTGAAATTAAACTTGTACATTGTTCTCAAAGAGAAGGATCACCTTGAATTTTTTAGTATTTTTTTTAATTTAAATTTTTTTTTAGCAGAAAATGCACTACCTTTGAAAAACATTATAGTTATAAGGTAAATATAGATATCTGAATCAAAAAATGCTAAAACCATGCAACACTGATACCAAATTTTAGCAGGAGACATTTTTAATTGAAAACGGACTCAAAGGATAGTACAAAAGAGTTTCTTCTCCCGAAAGGGATTTTCAGATGCAGGCACAGGAATAATAAGGGGATCTTCTCCAATGTGCGCATCACAATATGCCAACAAATCTGCTGCAGCCTTGGACACCTAATAGAAGAGAAGAGAGAACTACTGTAACACGTAATGCTGAACCAATCTGCATGGCATAAATATTTTTCATAAAAACAAATATAACGGGAGCTATCATAAAATAGGGAGTAGATTGCTTTATCCTTTAAATTATTAGAGACCACAACTCTCCATTTGCTCTTACTAGGCTTAGTAATCCTTATATCAATTTTATCTGACATAGTGACATAAAACGGTATCAATTTATATGATTCATGTTCGGCTGTTCCCCTCCAGCAGAAGGAGGTCAGGAGCACATGCTCGTATGCTAACCATTCATAAACAATATGGATTCTCCTTTAAGTGTTTGTTTCTGTAGAGGCCACCTGCTTCAGCTCTAATTCGCAATCACTGGTTGTAAGGTTTTCCACAAATGCCTTCTACCCTTTGCTCCTTTGGATGCAAAACAAACAAAAAGTTCTTTAGGCACATGACCATGGGATTAAAAAGAATAAATCAAGAACAAAACTTGAACATAGTCGATCATAGCTGTTACTTAAGCTAAATACTGTTATTTTCAATGAATTAAGACCAATTATCTTCTGCTTAGTAACTTACTTTTCATAGCATGCATTAAAACTTGAGCATTACACCTTAATTTTTTTATGTCTCTAAAATAAACAATTCTCAAGTCTCCAAATTCAAAACATTGGTTTACGCTTACTGAAAAGTCATACAAAAATGCAGCAGTGTGTTGGCCTACAAGATATTTTGCATTAAATGAAAAATGAACTATTAAACCTTGTAACCTTTGCGGCTTTGTGCCCTATGAATATCTGTGACATTAGGCCACTGTGACTCATGTATTTTTTTAAGTATTTAGAACGCATCCA
>JAYRBT010000114.1:44656466-44696290 GCA_036023395.1 Myiotriccus ornatus
AGAAACACTATGTTTCCAATTAGTGAGTTTGTGATCTGATACTATTTAAAAAATCATAATTATATGCTATTGTCCCCGTGCTCACTACATGCAGAATTTCAGCACATAGGATGGATGGACAAACAGACTGAGTTAAGACTGTGATAATTTTAATGTACAACATTTCTAAACTGTCTTACCGAGTTAGTAATCTCAGTTACAAACAGTTAAAGTTTGCAACAACTCAGGTACAGTTGTTTGCAGAAAATCAGATAATTTAAATGTATTCCTTTTCAGAGATGGACAGACTAGAAACTGTTCTTACTTGTAGAGACTTGATTTTTTAATGCAAATAATTATTCTCTATTTTCAGAGGCAAAGAGCAACAGAAATGAGCATTGTTTTCTTAAAACTTTCTGTGACACTATTAGGTTTTAGGTACTCGATTTACTCATGAAATTTTAGCCTAGTGGAAGACACAATGGCAGGCAAGAATAATCCACATGCTTTGCCGGTTAAAAGTATTGGGAACCTCTGTTTAATAGTGCCTTTAGCAAAAATATTTATTCCACACATATTTAGAGGCATGATAAAATGAAACTTTCACATACAACAAGTTATCAAGTGTGAAAAATCATAACTGCACGCTGCAATCATACAAGTTTTTTGTGCAATGATGTCTGCGCTAAAACAAAACAAATCAAAGCAGTTCTTTTGTCTCATCATTGTTCAAAAGTATTGCGATATCTTAAAGACTTATTCCAGGTCTTAAAGGAGAATAACTGAGAAACCTGAGCTGCACTTCAATTCAGCTACAGGTGACAGACAAAGAGGAGCACCCCTGCATCTGCCAGCTTGTTTTAAGTATTTCACAAAATATCACTTCTGACAGATGTAAAAGACACACAGAAGCAAACTATAAGCCAGGCTTTGCAAATCGCTTCACTGGAACGCACCAGTTAGTAGCTCTGTTACAGCAGTTAGTAGGAGTAGTTAGTAGTTAGTTATTTACAATAGTTAGTAGGAGTTAGTGACTCATTTACAGTACTGAATATTGGTTTATAGTTCAACAAGGATTTTTTATTTCAGCTGGTTGAGTCTTTCTGCATATTAAAGAGACACTGTTAACACAAGCTAGTCAGCGAATTCAAAATATCAACAATAAATCTAAGTTTACCTTCATTCTATCCATGTATGCTTCCATTTTTAATTGCTCCACAGCTTTCCTGGCTTGAGATATACTGGTTGTACTGTTTGACACTAGTTCCTTCATTTTGTTTTTCCTAGAAGAGACAAAGTTGAGAACATTTAAAAGTATAGGTAGCAAATACAGCAATCACTGAAAAGACAGTTATCTGAACCCTAATCAACCCCCACCCACCACATCAACACTGCCAGGCTGTAGGTCGCAAATACAGACCAGACACCATTTATTTCTGTCCTCCTGTTCAAGAGCACCTTACTGCATTACATATTTGCATTCTCCATCGTCAGTACTCAACCTGAATCCTGCAAACAGCAAACAAACACAGAGCACAGGACCATTACTTCAGTGTAGAAATGGGTGCCCTGGTTCAGACTGCCAACTCAGAACAGCTGTTCACAAACAGACCTTGCAGCCATTGCACAGTTTGGCTCCATGCCCCAGTTACACCTTGTAACATCAAAACAAGTTCAGAAATGTGCACAGTGAAAATGAATGTCACACCACTCTCACTGAGAATCAAAGAGAAATTTTAAGATACAGAACAAGTCAAAATTCTGACTATCAGTATAAGGGGTTTAGAAATGAAGTAACAGATTAAGAAAAACAATGCAGTGCTTTCCAACTTTTTGCTTAGACATGCCTAACAAAATGTATAGATGATTAAAACCTGGTACAGTACACTATGCAGGATAGGAAAGCATTATTTTTTAAGAGATCTGTAGCTCTTGGGAAGGGACATCTAATTAAGGTTTGACAGTGTTTGGTTTTCTTGCATTGCTTTTCCCTGAGGGATTAAATTAACTCGTTATCACACAGTTCCTCAGCACTGTTATCAGATTAGTCAAGATGACCACATTCAGACCTTGAATAACTTACAATATATATGCCAGAGGTGGCCTGTATGTTAGACCACCTTGTGCTGACACCATTATGCAGTGCTGGTCCAGCAGAAGTAACAGTTCCTATTTAGAAGCCATTGGAAGTTGGACTAAAGCCATATGGAAAGACGATAGGATTACACACGACCTAGACAGGTCCTGGGCTTGTTATACTATCCAGTAAGATGAGGTGCTGAGGTTCCAATCAGCCAAAACACTCCCCTATGGTCTTTACCACAAGTGCCACCTGAAGCAAGATTAGTCGAGCACCAGGCATCAGAAACCAATACAAAGTTTGGCAATGCAAAGGACAAGGGGTGTGAGAGGCAGATGGGACATGGGAGAAGAACCCACAAAAGGATGCAATTTGTACGCTGCCAAAAGAGTTTTAGGCTCAGGTCTTTCAAAATGAATGCTTCCAGCTTATTTCTGGATAAGAAGCAAACACCTAGAATCATACAAATTTCCCTTCTTGAACTGTGATAGCTTACCTGATCCAGTCACTGGGGGATAAGACACAAACAGGAAATTAAGTAAGACACAGGAAATGCTCTTGTAAAAAAAATTGTATGTACAATGTCTTAACCCTGTTAGACTCAACAGATGTACATAATCTAGAGGACAGAAGGAAGGAATAACTTTTTAACTGCTTTGATTTCACAAAATACATGCTCAAAGACAAGGCAAAAGACAGAAGTTTCTTCTCCTTTCTAAAAATCAGCAACCTGTGCTGTAAAACAGGATGGTGGAATACAAATGCATTGGTGAGCCATGCTCAACACTAATTCAAAGAAACAAAAGAATCTTATTCTTTCAAGTCTAGTGTAAGTCTAGGCGGGGAAAATGATACCTTAAAATACATCAATTGTGCCAAATAAAACAAGAGCTTTAACATATCCCAAGACAAAGAACAGGTTTTTGGGGTTTTTAGTGTGTCATTTGAATGGAACTCAAGTTTCCCCCTTGCATGCATCCTCTGATGAAATAAAATCGTGTCAGAACACAGCAGCTTCTTATTTTTTTGTCTTTGTCTTTGTTTGCAATCTTTTAACTCATATTCCTCACAAGGCACAGGATTGAATACGTGTAGAACAACTGGCTTTGCATAAAATGCCCTGTACAGTACAAAAACCCACAACCAAACAACAGCCTCCAATCAATTTTCAAATGTGTTTTGACTTGCAATGGAAAGTCAAAACAGCAAAAAGGATAGAGACATTCACAAGAGGAGGAGGCTCTGAATTACAGCTCATCTCCGGACTTATTGTTTGACAATTCCCTAGCTTTTAAGCATGGACCTATCCATAAAAATGAGAATAAACACATTTAGCTTTGTTTACAAAATTATACCCCCATAAGTATGAATCATTTAAATTTTGTTATCATCTCCACAGCTAAACTCTAATGATCATAAAGCCACAAAAGGCAAAGCTAAATCAATTCACAGGGCCCTTTCTACATTTGCCACAGCCGAAGTCCAGAGGCAAATTGGAAATTTAATATTGAATAAGAGATTTAAATTAAACTGAATTAAGCAACTGAAACTGCTTGAACAGTCCAGAGAATTCCAGATCTCCCAAGCTTTTCTAACAGTTCATTCACTCAAATCATGCACTTAAATATTTAACTACCATATTTCTGGAAGAGCTTAGCATCCATTTAAGTATTTAATCTCTACTTTCATACAGACTGCTCTGGTTCCAGAACTTTGTAAGACTGATTTCTCCTGTTTCACATTTCACCTACCAAGCTACATATACCTCTACCTTCTCTCACTCTCTGCAAATACAGTACATACCTGTGCATCAGTTACATATGATGTGTCCTTTCTGCAGACAAAACTTTGGATGACACCTGGTTCTGCTCTCCTTAGGACCTATGATATTCTCTAATAATCAAAAGCTTAACATTCTTTAATGAAATAAAATTTTTACTTAGAAATAAAGCTCTAGAGAGAAGGAAATTTTAATAACAAATCAGGCTGTGCTAAAGGTCATTTTTGCAGACAAAGCTTTGGATGACACCTGATTCTGTTCTCCTTAGGACCTACGACATTCTTTAATAACCTTAAGCTTAATACTCTTTAACGAAATAAAATTCTTACTTAGAAATAAAGCTCTGGAGAGAAAAGAAATTTTAATAACGAGAATCTATTACACACCCATCCCTTGGAATGTGAGGAAGCCTCCTCCTTTAAACACCCTCTTGTAGGACCTGTTTCCTCTGAAGTGCTTCCTCTGAGGCTGCAGCCTGACAAACTGCTCTGATTCTTTCTCTTAAGATGTCTCCTCAGAAACAGTTCAAGTATTCTCAAGGCCTTTAGTCCCACACGAAGGCATTATATTGTACCTGAGGGGCAGTCTGCAGGATCACAGAATGGTTTGTGTTGGAAGGCACCTTTAAAGGTCATCTAGTCCAAGGCCCCTACAATAAGCAGTAGCATCTTCTACTGCAGCAAGCTGCTCAGGGCATCCAACCAGACCTTGAATGTTTCCAGGGATGGGGCATCCACCACCTCTCTGGGCAACCTGTTACAATGCTTCACCACCCACATGATAAAATGTTTTGTCCATATATCTAGTCTATATCAACCCTCTTTTAGTTTAAAACCCTTTGTCCTATCGCTCCAGGCCCTGCTAAGAAGTCTGTCCCATCTTTCTTAACAAACCCCTTTCAATTACTGAAAGACTGCAATAAGGTCTCCCTGGAGAGTTTGCTTCTCTGGGCTGAACAATTCCAATTCTTTCAGACATTCCTCATAGGAGAGGTGCTCCAGCCCCTTGATATCTGTGTGGCCCTCCTCTGTACTCGCTCTGATAGGTTGATGTCCTTCCTATGCTGGGACCCCAGAGCTGGATGCAGCACTGCAGGTGGGGTATCAGCAGAGTGGAGCAGAGGGGCAGAATCACCTCAGTTGCCCTGCTGGCCACACTGCTTTTGATATTCAAAAGGAATAACTTCTCCCTATCTTTTAAATTATCTAAACTCCCTTGAACCAGAAATTACTCAGCAGGGTTTGCTACTGTTCATTCCTGCCTGTTTTTCCAGCAGCCCCCCATTAAGTCAGCTCGACGCAGACATACAGAGGTCCTGAAAATCACCGTAGTTACAGTAACTATGTTAATGATCAGACTACATGCAGTCTACCTGCACACCAGTGGACCTAAATGATATAGGAGCTCACTTATCCAGTATATTTTTGTGCAGCACACCGAGTTCATTAACCTAGTCTCTATTGATTCTTTTCTATAAGCAGAACACCGATCACACTACCAAAGAATAGTGACAGCAACTACACAGCCTTTTTCAGCCAAGTAGTTTCTGCTGACTGGCAGATCATACTAGACAACCGTTTCCTAAAGCATCACCCCTGAAAGCTTTGTATTGACAGCCTTCCCGCCAGAGGAATCTTCTGGGGTGTTGTGGCTTTTTAGCTCACTTGAACTTCATCCTTTCTCTGGGTGCAGTTAACGCATGTGTGCTGAAGTTCACCATCTCCAGGGCTCCTCAAAATGCTTTGGGAAGAGCAACTTTTCTTTATTTGTTTTACAATTGATTAGATTGCACCCAACAGCACTTCAAAGGCAAACTTATCTTGTGATAACCCAGGAAGTTGCACAAATATTTGCAGGTATAGTTTGATCCTGCACCAGGGTAAGGAGTGCAACTGACATTTACTAAACATCATAAATGTTAGTAAAATGCAGGAAAAGTCTGAAAATTTGAGTAACAGAAAAGCAAAATATAATTGTCAAGCTTTTAGGTATGGATTTCAACAAGTAACAAGGAATGAAAAGCTGCACGGCAATTTCCTCCCCTCTAGTTCCAAGTACAACCTTAAAATGCAAAACCAGAAAAGTGACCTGTATTCAATCTAAAAAGCCCTAAACCAAATTTCTTTCACCAATCTAAAGTGACGAACTTGAAATTACTAGATTAGAAAATCTGGGGTTGACAGCTCTGAAGAACACCTTCCACACAAGCTCTGCGCTTCTTGGACACACAGCACAATAGAAAAGTCAACCCAATCATGCAACAAAGTCCCAGTGACATTAGCGGGAATCATTACTGGACAATGATCTGCAAACCACATTCTAAACTGGGGAAAGATCCTCACATTCGATTATCCTTGCAAGAACATAAACCAGCAAAATTTTCACGCTCACATCGGCACATTATGCCCGTTTGATAAAAAACGGGCATAACAAAGAAATTAAAAAAAAATAAAAATAGCCTTACAGTTGCTGTTTAGGCAAGAGAAACTGAACAACTACCCTGCACTAAGAGCACTCATTACCTGTGCTGGCATCACTGTCCACACAACATGAGTAATTTTCCCCTTTATCTGCAGGTCACAAAGAGAAGAGGAATAACTTCCTCTGCCATCTCACTTCTTACTCTGAGATTCACCACAACTGATGTAGCTCTGTAAACAGAGAGGGCAGGCAAGGAATCCTTTTACTTTATCTCATGGCTGCACAGAGAAATACTAAAAAATTACTACAGGTTTTCAACACTCCATCTACTAAGGAAAGGCTTAGTACGAGCGGAAATGAGTAGATTAAAGGCAAGACTATTGTTCACGATAAGAATGTAATTTTCACACCATAAAAGTGGTGACTTTGAAAATAACTGCTAATCATGTCACTGCAAACCAGCCAAATACCAACAGCTCAGTTCTCATCTAACATATCCAGTACTATATCCAGTCCACCTGTCAGGTTCCAAAAATTCTTGCCACTATGCCCAAATTTTTGTTCAAAAATATCATCTTGCTTCTCGGCATTTAAAAAAATCAAAGGAAACAATGGCTGAACTAATGTGACATTTCACAAGGACAATCTTTTCATGCAATATTATTTATCATCAGCATACAGGTTATTTGCACGTACAGCCCTGCAAACCACCAGAGATCCAGAAAATCTGAGGCAGGAAGATGATTCCTGTCTACTGTTTTACCTCTCTGGCTAACTTTTAAAGACACTTGTGAGCTTCTAAAGAAATACACGAGGAAATTTAACTACTCCACTTAAACCCCGCTTAAAATATATTAAACCGAATTGTACCAAAGTAGGGAGAGCGCCTCCCGGAAGCCCGGCACTGCATCCCCTGCAGTGTTTTTCAAGTTGTTATTCTGAGTTTTCTGTCTCTCTGAGCTGCCCTAATGGCTCTGCTGTGCAGCAGCTCCCAGCACAGCACATCAGTAATTATCGCCAGCAGCCGACGGGCTGTAAGTGTTATTTCTCCGGCAGCGCCAGCCAGTCAGCAGGAAAAGCGGTCGCTTCCTTGCGCCTTCGCACCAGGCAGCTGGCGAGGAACGAGCATGCAGAACAGACCCCCCCGCCGCCCGCGGGGTACCTGGACTTGGGTCAGCTTTTCCAGGGAAGGACGTCCCCCGCCGATGCAGCGACAGCGGAGCCCAAAGCTCGGCGCCGACTATTGCGCGTACCCGGGAAACTCCGACCGGCGCGGCCGCCGCCGGGCGCCGCTTACCCCCAGCCCACGGAACCACCGGGATGCCGGGCGGAGCAGCCGCGGGTTTCCCACGGCACCAGCGCCGATGGCAGCGAGGGAGAAACCCCCGCGCAGCAGCCCCGGCCCGCCCTGCCCGGGGAGCCCCCGCCACCGCCCCAATCCCTGATCCCGCCCCGCCCCGCCCCACCCGGCACCTTCTCCCGCCCGGCGCCCGCGGCTCCCCCTCACCGTGCGGGGCGGCGGGCGGAGAACAGGGAGCTCCGAGCAGCCCGGGGCGGGCCCGCCAGCGGCACCGGCACAGCCACATGGCCCGCGGGGCGGGGCGGCCGCGGCTGCCACCGCCCTCCCGCTCCGCCCCCCTTCTCTCCCGCTGCAGCCACCTCCTGTCCCGCCCCCAGAAGGATTTGGGGATCAAACGGTCATCCAGGTATTTCTCCAACAGGATCACAGAGTCAGTTAGGTTAGAAAAGACCTCTGAGATTATCGAGTCCAGCCTATGACCAAGCACCGCCATGTCAACTAGACCATGACATGTTCAGTCTTTTCCTTAAACACTTCCAGGGACAGTGATGCAACCATCTCCCAGGGCAATTCATTCCAATGTTTAATTACCCTTTATGTGAAGAAATTCCTCCTAATGTCCAACCTGAACCTCCCCTGATGCAGCTTGAGACTACATCCTCTTATCCTGCCACTAGCTGCCTGGGAGAAGAGGCCGACCTCAACCTGGCTACATCCTCCTTTCAGATAGTTGTAGAAAGTGATAAAGTCTGCCCTGAGTCTCTGCTTCTGCAGGCTAAACAACCTCAGTTCCCTCAGCTGCTCTTCATCAGACTTGTGCTCCAAACCCTTCACCAGCTCCATTGCCCCTCTCTGGACTCACTCCAGCACCTCAATGTCTTTCCTGAATTGAGAGGCCCAGAACTGGACACAGTACTGAAGCTGTGGCCTCACCAGTGCCGAGTACAGAAGGACAATCACTTCATTGGTCCTGCTGACCACACTGTTGCTGATACAGGCCAGGATGTCACTAGCCTTGTTGGCCACCCAGGCACACACACTGGCTCATGTTCAGCTGGCTGTTGACCATCACCCCCCGGGCCTTTTCCCACTGGGCTGCTTTCCAGTCACTCCACCCCCCCAGCCTGCAGCACTGTACCTCAAACTGCAGAGCTTGCATGGTCCAGGGCTTTGGGGTGAGAGCCCACACTGCCTGTCCCGCTGAACAAAGAAGGATGAAAAAGCTGCCCTGAGGAAATGACCTGCTGTGGGAAAGCAGCACTTAGACTCACCTTGTCAGGGTTAGTACATCAGAAAAATTTAGCTTCATAGATCAATTTTTATATACTTCTCCATATAAAACCCATACAGGTCAGCAGCAGTTAAAAGTGCCAATCAACATTTCTAACTGAAAAATTTGTCATCCCCAATAATTAACATGTTGGCAGGAGCACCATCACCACAGTCTCATTTATTTTGTTCCCTAGTAAGGTGCTGTTCCTTCTGGAGGGGTGTTCGCTGGTCACCCTTTTCTCCTACCCTGCCATCAGCACTTTTTCTCATTCTGTCATAATAGAGCAGAAGCATTTCCAAGTCACGTTTATTTTCTACGAAAAAGAGAACAGGGAAGAGCCCCATTTTCAGAGGTGACTTGGAGCAAGGGCAGCTTCTTTTGAGACTGAGTCAATGGCTCTTGGGGTGGTGGCTTGGTAGAAGGAAATGCAGGAGGAAGAAGGTAAACATTACTAAATGGGTAAGTTCAGAAACTTCCCCTAACTGGAGCTTCACAAACTGATTGGAAACCTCACTAGCCCAGGTGCTGCTGTTTCATTCATGCTCAACCACATTGTGGTTCTAGAAAAGACTCCGTTTACCAAACAAAGAATTTGTGAGCAGTTAGACAAAGATCACAGGCTCGATGGTTATAGCAATGAGACAGTTGTCACTCATTTACACAGAATTTTTACCTCTGGATTCTAGCAATTTTATTAATAAAGCTAAAATATAAGGGTGGGGAATGGCTGTTTTAAAATGTATTTTCATCCTATATTACAGTCATGCTTTCTCTTTTTAATCTGCAAACTCTTACCTTCCACCACAACCAGGGGTCTCCCACTACAGTTGGCCAATAGGTTCTGAAGGCAAAATCCACACAGATAACATGAACTTCTATTCCTTGAGTTTACATGAACTAGCCCCTAATGATGCTTATAGGGGCTTCAGTAATTTGCATTAGAGAATCAGGATTTTTTTTTTTCTGGGAATGCTAGCTCAAAGCTGGAAACAGTGAGCAAGCTCCTGTTTTTACTCAACTCCTTTCTTCTGTGTAGTCTAGAATAGCTTAGAAGTCTAATTCGAGCAGTCACATTTAATTTTTACTCCTTGTTCAAGATTGTGAAATGCACAACACAGCCTATTACAGAGATCCAGATGCAAAATCAGTGGCTTCCTGACCCCACTCCAGAGCAGTAATGGCAAATAAATCTCTACACAGAGATCATTTGTCAGTAGTTTGTAACTTACTACAGTAGCAAAGGAGATAGTATTGTCTGTACGTATAGAGGCTTTCCTAATATTCCAGTGGATATTTTCCAAGGCAAGCAGAGATTTTAAATAGTATTTGTTTTGGTGTTTTTTTGTTTGGTGGGGTTTTTTTTTGTTGTTCATGTTATGGTTTTTTGGCTTTGTTGTTTGTTTCTGTAGAGAGCAGAGTGTGAGTAGCAGCAGAGTGTGACTTCCATTTCCATATTGAAAGGGGAAAGAAAAGTAACCCAATACAGCTTTAAACAAAAGAAAGCATGAAGAAACTAAAAGGTAAACTAAAAGTCTGATAGTAGCAAGCCAGGTGATAACTTTAGAGAACAGTGGGGGAATTATCCCTGCAAAATGCATAGTAAATCCTGCAAGTGTATTCAAGAAATCCTGGAAGTAGGGAGGGAGAGCACTCTTGCTCAGTATAAGAAACTCTTTCAACTCTTTCTCCAAAGATCAATGTAGTTTAAATGCAAAAATGATCTTTAAAGTTGATGTTTCAGAGTAAAAGTTGAAAGGTATTTTTAATTCCTCACAGAAACTGTTTTTTCCTGCAGAAAATTGTCTCATTTAGTTCAGTTCACAGATATCTGTTCTCTACTGATTTTTTTTCTTTCGTTGTCTTGGGTTTGCCTAAACATCTCCAAATGCAAGATCAGGGTTCCCTTTTTCAGTAATGGTTTAGAGACTCCCTCTCTCCACCACAAGTAAAAACCTGACTATTGCCTCCCCTTTCCCTTCTCACCAGGTCTCTTCACAATCAGAATGTAAGTGTCTGGGGTTACCACAGAATCCTGCAAGTGGTGTCAGGTAGACAGGCCTTGCCACATGAACCTCTCCCCAAACCCTGGTTTCCAACAGAGAGCCTTGCATCCTGCCAGATGCCTCCCAGAGATCCCACGCTCCCGCTTTCCACCCATCTCTCAGAGAAGCCAGAGAGGAATTCCTTTTCTGCCTTTTCAGTTCAGACACGTTTTCAGGGAGGAGACAGCAGGAAGGAAGGGGAATGTCTCTGCTTTGAGAGAAATCACTTAATCCAAATTCTAGTCATGCATCCTATGGGAAGGAAGGAGAAATGCACACGTGTGCAAAGTGATTAGAGTTTCCCACTTCCAATCTTACACTCACCACCTTCAGTTCGACAAGCACATGACATAGTCCATAAATAGAACTTCTCCACCTCATGAATTTTAAAATACGAAAGAATTTCTGAGAACCACAGAAATTGATCTGGAGCAAGGTGTGAAAGATCCCTAAAAGACAAAGGTGCAACTAAGCCAGGAACATGTTTCTAATCATCTCAAAATTATTTGATACAAAGATCTGTTTATTACCCGACAGTGTGACAGCTTATTTACAAAGACAATGTGGAATGTGACATTTACAGGAAATTTCAGTACATCATGCAAAGACACTATTGCAATGTTATTTTAATAGTTCCAGAATGTTAAGCTGAATAAATATTCCTTGCTTCAAAAAATCATTTTTACTTTTACATAAAAATATATAATATTGCACTCTTTACAAGGCCAGCAATTTTGCATATTGGTTTGTAACAAGTGGAATTCTACTTTATAAAAAATAAGCCTTTGGGAGCAACACCCTAAACCAGGGAGCACAAAAGCACCCCAAAACCACAAATGTTTGTCTTTTTTATCTTAAACAAAGCACATCACTTCAACATGAGCCAGAAGCTTTTAGCTTTTTGGTCTATATTTGGACCTTACATTACATTTAGACAGAGAAAAACATGACTAAAGCCATCCCATACAAGCTTGCTACAATATATGCAGTATAAAAGTCAATTCATACAGTATGTAGCCACTTGCTTAACTGAACTGCCTTTATGTCATGAACTAGGAAAACATTTTTCTTAAGTTTTTCTAGTTTGCAAAGTTCTTCAGCTGGGAAGTTGCAAGAACTTCAGACAACTGACTGGAATTTTCAAAAGCATGAAGATTTCTTGTGTGTGCGACCTTTGTCACAACTTGACCAATTTCATACACGGTGTTTTGAAAAGAGATGAACCTTAAATATGAGAAGGTACAGCAGTTTGACTATGAAAATAGCAGAACATGTCAGGGATGAAAAAGCAAAGCAATTCAAAAGAAAAATGTAACTACATCAGACTTGCGTACCATTCTTGTTTTACCATTCATGTGACTAGGCACTCATTCATGGTGTCAGGTTTAGAGGTCTTCAAATCCATTGACTGAAACACTAATTTTTCATCTGGCCTAAGAATTAAAATTTGTTAACCCTTTTACAATGGAGGCTTATTCCCCCCTCCCCCTCCCAAAAAATAGCACCTAGGAATAAATAACAAATTTGCACAGTGTATCTGCATAAACCTTTCCAAATCATCTGATGCCTATGCACATTGATTATTCAAGCAGTTAGATTCAAACATTTTACAGTGTATTGAATCTCAGTGACACTAGAACAGAAGAACATCTGTGTCTTTAACACCTCTTTTTAGAGCTCTGGAAGATAAGCTGCTTGTGTTCATAGCAGATATTCTGCCACATAATTGCAATAGCTAACTATTACAAAGTTAGGGAGTTAACTCTGCATTGTGACCTACAGATTGTTTCATGATGCCATGAGCTGTTGACCCACCACTAAGACAAATATTTTATTTTTGTCTGTTGCAAAGACTATTACATTAACAGAGAAGATGTCAAAAGTTACAAATATAAAGATAACAGAAATTCAATTTTTACCGTTACAATACCATAAGATGGTGCAAAAAGCACCTACTAAGTTCTTTGCTTCTCAAAAAAAGCAATTTTAAGTGGTCTTTGATTTATAAGTTTTGGATTGCTTATCCCAGAGCTAACCATACCATGCTCAACTAATCAGATATACACATGCTGACATTTGAATAGGTATTTACAGAACTTGATGCTGCTGATATTTTATAACCTAAGAGAGGGAATAAGCATAATCAATTTTTTTTTAATCACTTCTGTCCAAGAAGTGATTTTAAAAAATACTGCTGTGTTTTATATTGCAGCATTTTGACTTGTATGTTAGAGCATTTATGAGTCACTTTGCTGGTATTGGAGAATATGACCAGAGCTTCCTGCTGACCTGGATATGCTTCAAGTTTGTGCATGCACATATGCAATTTTACAACCACCTTAGACTGTTCTTTAAAAAAAAAAAAAAAAGAAAAAGAAAAAGAAAAAAAAATCTGTTCAGTTATTCTAGAGACATTCAAAGAACTCCAAAGTCCAGTTAAATAAGAGATTCTATAATCTGTTTTGGATTTAAAGTGCATCAGAGACATAAGTTAGCAGCGGTAGGCGTCACCCAGCCGCGTAGCTGCTAAGGAATGAATAGAACATGGGGAGCTTCAAGCGCTGCTGGTCCTTGCGACACCAGGCTATGACATTTCCATCACTATTGGCTGTGAACAAGTGATGGCCATCACAGGAAAACGTAAGGCTGAAAAACAAGAAGATAGCCACATTTGATATAAAAGTAGACTATTTAAAATACTAGAAGTTATTAAAAGCCCACGAGGGCTTAGCCAACAAAGATCAACTGACCCACACCGCTTAGCCAACAAAGATCAACTGACCCACACCGGCTTACTCATTTTTCTAACCAAACAGGCTGAACTACAGCTTTGGCCAGCACTTCAAGAACCCCCACAGCTTACTACTTTCTTTGCAGTGTCAAAGAAAAGGGCAGGATCAGTAGCAGCATCCTACTCTCTCCCTGGGCTGTACCCCTTCTGCTTCTGAAAAAGAGGCTTTTCAGCAACAGAGCTCAGGGCCCTCTGAACTTGCTTGCTGACAATTGCAGAAAGTAAATCCATCAGATTTCATGGCACAGCAGTGGACTTTTGTTCCGACAGGCATTTCTTGAGCTATGACAGGGCTAGTAAAGCCCTTCAGTCATGCCATGGGTAATGTCAGAGAACACGAAGGTCAGCATTCATCCTGCATTTAAGCAGGGAACATTAAATTATTCAGTAGCTACTAAATCATTATCAACAAGCTCTGTGAATTATGATTCTTAAGGAAGGCAACAACGACAATAACTGCTCTCAGACGATCTTTTTAATTAATAAAAAAAATGGTATTTTGATTTTAAATATTTCAGCAAGGGTCAAACCAAAGTTTTTCAGAGTGATTTGTTACTGCGCTAGCATTAGGATGATAAAATTCTGGCATGACTCTAAAACCTCTGCGCAGACTACCGTACCACTGGGCATATCAAAGATTCAATCCTCTGAATGTGTCCTGAAAACGCTTTGGCATGAGAATAATTCTGCTTATATAAACCAAGGGGACTCAGAGAACTAACTACACAAGCATTCCAAAATGGCAGCTTCCCGGCTCCTCTGAGTTTACCCCTTCCTCCACCATTTCCCTCCAGCCTTCAGAGAAAAAAATGCTGAGGGAAAATGCAGTGTTTTCATTTAATTCTGAGGAAGAAACATTCTGTCTATTTAAGTCCAACAAAGTTAAGCTCATCTCATTTTAACACAGATTCTGGGGAAAAATATTAAATCTAAGAAAAAGCAGAGTACTATTGTTCAGTTCTCAAGGGAATCCTGCTAATTTCCATCTGCCAGGAGCAGAACCTAGTTATTACTGTCATTACAAATACAGTACACTTGTGCTCATTTTGCTTTCATGAATAATTAGTAGGTTTGCATTGCTGTTTTTAGACACAGGTGTTTACCTCCTGTTTTCACATCAAATCCATGTTCACCATTCAAGACTATTTTGTTGTGGGTTCCCCCCCCCCCCCAAGGAACAAAAATCTGTTTATTATATGCTTAAGATCTTTTTACCTTACAATAGGCTTGGCTGACTTCGAAAATGTTATTTCTCGTACTGGCTTCAAGTCCCATGTACTCCACAGTCTGAAAGAAAGAGCCATTTTTCTTCACACTTTTTTTTACAAATACCTCAGTGATAAACATAACCTATTTAGCAACTAACAAGATTGCAAGCTGAGTAACAGCTTGTCCATCTTCTTTAAAGCCAAATATCAGCATGATGTTTGGCTATGTTCTCTCAAACTGTAAGCATACATTATAGAGCATTTTAGTAAAGAAACATTTCTAATACTTACCTTACAACTCCATTTTCAAGTCCCCCTGCAATCACGTTTACAGACACACCTTCAGGCTGGTTAGAGAAAGCAACAGAGCAAATACTTTCCCTGCAGTGCACGTGTCCAACAAGATCACCATTAACTGTCCAAAGTCTCAAATCACTACCTCCTCCAACTGCAACAGAACATAGCATGGGGGTATTAAAAAAAATAAGTCTAGACCACAGATAAGCCTATAATACTTAAATGTTCTGCTGCAAAGAATTTAACTTCTTGAAAGATCATAAGGTTTAAATGACTGAATGATGTGTGTTACAGCAAAGTATTACTTCTTCCCTCTTTCTGTGACAGGGAACACACAGATCACCAGCCACTGCAGTGATTTAGAAGACATCCCATCATATTTATGGAACATTTTACTTACAAAATGCTATGTGAATTTACTTTGTAAATGACCAATTTTCATGTACTAATAGGGAAGGCACTAAGATGGAATTCATACAAGCAACTTTAAGCATCTGTTTCTTGTACCTTGGCTTGCATTTTAAGCAAGATATGTAAAAGTAGCAAGCACAGTTCTCTTACCTCATTATCTGCCATTATTTGATTCTGTCAAAGAACTAATAACCCAACTACTGCTTTGTCTTTAAAGGAATTGAAATTCATGTCCGTTACTAATTAAAGAAGAATACAATGTTTTGCACACAAAAAAAATGGTTTGTTAGCTATGGAAATGGAGTACATAGTCTCCATGTAAGTTTAAAAACCTAAATATTACATTTCTGAAAATGCCAGAATAATTTTCCCTTGTCCTTTAATACCCCTTGCCTGTGCTCTGTCATACACTGTACTTCACTGAAAACCTGTTCCTTTGACAACAAACCTCTGTTAAAATGAAAGCACCCAAGTTCACAGATCGTGGGTCTCCCAGGAATCTGCTGAAATTTCAAGTATTCTTATGAAGAGATTAAACTATTAGCTACCTTTTGTATCTCTACATTGTACTCAAACTCCTGCCTAATCATTTGTGAAGCAATTTCTATGTTACTATGTTAAAAAAGCAATTTCTATGTTACTATGTTACTATGTTTCTATGTTACTATGTTAAACATTGCTTCTATATGACCCAATGCATCCAAGATTAATACACGCTCAGTAGCTAATTTAATAACGAAAGTGTTGTGGTTTATTTGGTTTGTACGTCAAAACACCTCTCTTGACTGACAAATATACCTGAATCACAAACTGTTGCAATATCACCAGTTGTTTCACTAGCTGAAACTGCAGTCACAGGACTCTTGTGTCCAGCCAGACTCTGGACATAGCACAGCCTGAAGAAAACAAAAGGAACAAGCCTAAAGTTCAGACTCAAACACAAAATAGGTTCTTTGAGGAAAATATTAAAAAAAGGTATATTAATTTCAATCAACATTTTGCACAATTCTGGTATTTTTCATATTCACTGTAGAATTACAGCCCTCCATGGGAAAAAAAACAGTAAGGGTTTGACTTCACAATAAGATATGCACAGAAAAAAATTCAATTACCTTTAAAAGGGCAAAGATACCCAAAAGTTGGAAAGCCAGTACTTATAAGAAAGCTATTGGAAAGAGTTACATATATACTTGTACCTGTTCAAATCCCATATTATGCAGGTTCCATCTTTGCTGACACTTATCATTATACTGTATGGTTTGCACACAAACAAGCTTGTTATTTCTGCTGTGTGTCCATACAGATGGACTTGCGACTCCATTTCTATCTCTGAAGGCTGAAAAAACAGCAAGACAAAACAGGAACTCTCATGAAAAAGAAAATTAATGTCTCTTTCTTAGAGTTCAAAAAGTGGATCCCGTTGCTTTTAATATCATCAGTTTAGCAACTGATGTTAATGCTTTATTATGTTTAATGCTTTATATTATGGTAAGACAGATATCATTAATGTCCAGCTTTTTGCTTCCAGTGCTGTAGTCTAAGCAAATATTTTGATGTGATCCAATGAAATGAAGAACTACAGTACTTCTGTCCCAATTTCACACCTTGAAATGGGCTGATCTGTTTTCTGCAAGACTGCTATTTCCACACGACAGAGAAATAACAGTTCTCTGTATTTTAGCATCTTATGGAAGCACTTGGAAATGTAAAAGGAAAATCCAGCTCAGAAGTTGTCATTCTCTGTATAAATTACTAGGAACTTCTCAAGTTGGTGCCAAGTTCTTCAGTGGCAACAAGTTGGAAAAACATGCAGGAAGTCAAGTTTAAATCTAGAAAGTGCTAGCACTTCAATAAAAATCAAAGCAGCAAAATTTCACACCAAACAACATTTCTTATTTGAGTTATATAATTTTAAATGATTCAGACTTCCTGAAAACTGGCTAAGTTGAAGGAGCTGCTTAATCAGAATACTAATGCTTTATTTAAGACAACTTGCTGTACAGGGATTAGAATAATCTTTGTAAAAGAACAGAACCTTTTTCTGCTTGTTTCCTCACGTGTCAGAGCACATTATCTGCATTTTTGTTATGAGGGTACAGGATGCATACAGCAGGTCTACAAAAAAAAACCTTGAAAGTCGAAACAAAAGAGAAAAATATACATATGCTCAACTCACAGGTTGTAGAAAATCTACAAGTCTTTCTGTACTAACAAGGACAATATAATCTATGTAAAACTGCAAAACTCAATACACTTTGACAACAGGAACACCTTCTAGTTTACTCTTGTTACTGAGCATCTCATCTAAGTAAGACATTTATGAAAGTACCCAGCTGTCATTCTCAGAACAGTGTGGTACCTCACATATAAAAACCCTTCTTAAATCCTTGCTCAGTTTAGAGAAAAGAAGTTATACCAAAATTTTCCATAACAGCAACAAACAAGTCTTGTGATTTTATGAAGACCTGATTTTGATAACCCTTCTGCTGTGCTTGTCCCATCTCCTTTAAGTGATGTTCTTGATCTGCCTTTTAACACTTGAACTGAAAGCATCCTTCACACCTGTACCAGCTTCTCTCTCCAGTACTAATAGCAACAGTTTACTGATCTTCTTGTAACAACATTGCAATGAGAAAAGCTGGAATTTTAATACAACTTAATACATGTGGTATAAAGTTCTAAAAAGTTATGAAATAGTTATCTCATGCCTGAAACATTGTCCCCTTTTTACTTACCACTTGCTTTTACATGACAACCCCTAAAACAGTATCTAGATATGGCAAAACATGCATGTAAGTATCTACCTTTAAAGAGCAGCTCTTTCTGTTGGTTGCCCTAAATGACTGCCTGCAGCACTTGAGTGGAAAATTTATATGATTCCTTACCAGTTTTACTCAAACAGATCACGAAAGTGCTCTTTCTGTTTGCAAGACAACCCTACGAGTCAGCAAGTGAAGGCTTGAAGGTTTTCTTGAAGGTATGACATTGCCAACAGGAACCACAGTTTCAAAGCAGTACTTCACTGGTCTTCGACCATCATAAAGGCCAGGAAGAACAGCATGTGAAGCATTTTGTGGAGTCATTTTTGAATTCTGACTGCATGCCTTTGAATTCCCATACCCAATTAACAACACAGTATCTGCTTTATGCCTATGCATTGCATTTATACAAATGTGAAACAGGGCAAAATATTCACATTTCAAGTACTGCTTTATAACAGACTGTTCACCACTGATCAGCTGACAAGACGGATACAGAGCAGATGCTAGGAAGCACATTTGCATTCCCTGCTGCCCTGACTTGGGTAATTAACTCAACTAACTTGTACAAAACTGGCACCAGCTCAGTCTGCCTGGGGCATGTAAAACCGTCAGCGCTGAGAAATTCAGCAAAGATGGTCTGAAAGACAATAACATCTCTGCAGCTGAACAAAAGTCAGCTGTTTTTAGGAAATCAAAGGAACTGAAGAATCATAACCCCATTAACTAGAGTTCCTTTTCAGCTCGCAGAAGGCAAGTAGATTGAATTTGTATTTTTAAAAATTTTAACTGGAATTGAAGATCTCAGTACAGGTTATTTACAAGCTGACTATTCTTGTGAGCAGCTAAGGTGCCTGACTTAAGATCCAACCAACTAAAGCTTGCAGGATTCAAGCTCTACTTCACTTTGTATACTCTAAGTGCTCCTGAGCTCAGGAAATCTGAGTGGCAGATCCACAGAAACTGGAGGAAAGCCAAAGAAAAAAAATAAATTCCTGTGTTTGTGCTCTTTCTAGGCTAAGCATCTGCTGTTTGCCAATGGTAAAAAGAGAAAACTGGGTAGACTTAGGAGATCATACCAAGGTTCTCTCCAGCTCATGCTAATGTAGTAATTCAAGAGTATCAAGGAGTACAACACCATAAATGTGGTAAATTTGCCAATATCTGTGTCGAGCTAAATTTGAGAAATCAGCTTAGTTCATTTGTTGCTATGGGTAATGCTGTAGACACATCTAAAATGAGCTGTTAGGAAAGTTGCATACTCTCTGTTAAAACTATGAAGAATAGAAGTTACTGCTAGAGAAAGACAGGTGGAAGCTTAGAAACTCAGACAAAAATCAGATGATTGAGTTCTATTTAAGCTTTCATATCATGCTTATTAGCAAGCAGTATCAAGGGAATTTCTAATAGTCTCAGTATTTTCCACTAACACATCAAGTAATGCAAGTTACTTTCTGCCTTCCCTCCTCACAGCTTTTCCCCTTTGAGAATATGACAAAAGTAAAGAGGCTTGGTGGTTAACATAAACAGTGTCTGAGATTTCATCCTGGCTCTCTGTAGTATTAGTGCCTTCTGAATTTGAATTGTAATTTACTTTGGGGAATTGCATTCCACAGTTTCAGTTAAGGCATGAAAAGGCTCTGTCTCCTTCACAGAAAAAATTACTCCTTAATGCAGGGAGCTCCACTGTGCCAGAGAGCTTCAGTTTCAAGCTCTGAAATTAATATAGTCAGAGCTGTGTATGTAACCAGTTATTCACTCAGGTGATGAGGGCTGATTAAAGGCTAGCAGCATGTGAACTACAGCTTAAGAAAAACACACAAACATACTGAGATATCAAAGAGGATCCTTCAAAAATAAATACTAAGAAAGCACATGATTTTTTTTTTAGCAGTTGTCCAGAATATAACATAGGCCCCTCTTCTCACTTTTCCTGTTTAAAAAAGGACTAAGAGCAAATACACCTAAATCCTTTAATACAAATTTTATGCGATGTAACTTACCGTACTGCTAGTGAATCTGTTCATATATGCTGTGATGACACCAGACTTACTACCTGTGAACAGCTGACAACTGTCTGGCACCCAAGCACAACTTGTTACCTTGGAAAGACAACACAAAGACAGGAAAAGTTAGAACAGAAACTATTCTAACTGCTGTGTTCGTTATGTCACAGCATTTGGACATTTTTTTATTGGTTATCCTAAGAAAAGCCATGTAAAATACCTAAGTTAAAGAAATCCAAGAGTTAAAATCTAGCTGCTCTAGGTTATATTTGTTATTACTTTAGAAAAAAAGTAAAAAGAGAAACCTTATGTAGCCTGGAATTCACCACCAGTGAGCAGTGAACTAGTTCAGACTTCTAGATTTACAGCCCCATGAGCCAAAAAGGTTTTGGCAGAATCTCACTAATCACTGGAGTGTGGCGGAGATTATGCAATGTTTCCTAACAATCTTTTAAATAATCTTTTTCAGATGAATCCTAAACAATAGAGGAGTTCTGCTTCTAACATGAGGCATCTCTAATTTTTTTCTGTATTAGTTTTTCCTGGCACAGAACTTTTTAAAATCCACAGCAATATTCCATAGGAAGGAAAAGCTACAAAAAATCAAATGCATTCAATAGGAATCCTCACCTAGTACAGGAAAACACCCAGGAACAAGCTACAGTGGAGCCACGAGGAACACATTCCAAAGGAAATCAAAAAGATTAAAAAACGGTTGTGTTTGGATGCTCATCTCTGAGAAAACAAAAGGAAGACTACCTACTGCCAAATCAGGCCACCACCTAAACCATCAACATTAAATCAAAGACTAAGAGACTGATTTTTTTTTTTTTTTTTACCTGATGGAGCTGTGAACTCTGTATAAAATTTACTGGAGGTTCACTTTGCTTGCTTTTCAGTCGTAAAATATTATCAGCATATCCCCAGCTCAGGATAGCTGACCACTGAATATCAGTACTGTGCATGCTTCTCACACCTGAGGGAAGACATGTAATATTGTGTTATATATACAACCAGACTTGATCACTTTATTTGTCAACAACAAAAATCTCAGGTTTATGTTTTATCTTGAGCTAGAATATAAAAACTCGAATGTTGAAAATAAGATCCTTTCTCTTAGGCTATGTAATCTGTAATGTATTATAAACAAATAGAGTTTTCAGAGACTATAAACATTCAGTCTCCTCCAAAGACAGTTTGCAACCTGGACAACGCTCTTCTGAAGTGCTGCATCTCTTGAGAGTGGAGAAAGGGTAAGAGGCTGACAATACTTCCCAGCTAGAGAAATTATTGCTCATAACTTCAAGGAGAATGTTACTTACTTTTGTTGACTAACTGTGAAGCCAATTGTTTTTAAAAAACCTTCACTAGTACACATTACCATAAATACAAAAAGGTTATGAGAACCTGTTTGTACATTATCAATAGAAATCCCTTTGAGAAGTTTATCTTAAAGCAGATCATCCTTCACCTCTGCTTTTTCACAGATAACTTTCCTTATTCTCTGCCTCTAAAAACCATGCCTTAAATTTTCCTTCCTGTTGCAACATCAGGTTTTTCATCTGTTTTTCAGTTCTTGGACTCAATCTGCTGGCAAGTTCTAAAGTTAAATCTTCATGCTTCAGTCACTTTAATGAAAAATATTAACTTAATTTCAGAATGCCTCTACCATAGTATTGAAAATTACAAGTAAAATCCACTCTCCAGGAAAGACACCATACACTCGGAAACTGTTAATGGATTCATAAATCAGTCTTTGGCAAAAGCAACTAAATTCAGGAAGCTGGAGAACAAAAGTAGCATTAGATTTAATTTTTTTAATGACTCATTTCAATATATTCTGCATATAGAGAATAAGCACAAATTCGTACCTTGTTCCTTGCTATATATCATCAAAAGGCAAAACTTGCTGGACAAACCACAGATAGCTTTGGTTGGTAAGGCCTGAAGAGAGCCAAACCTTTCTCCATGTGGCTGGCTAAAGCAGACAACAGGGTCTGGAGCACTTGGGGAACCAACATATTCTCCCCACTTTAAGCCTTTTATCCATGGTAATGGACTCTAAAACAAAGTACAGATAAGGTTCAAATTAAAGAATTTTCAGAAAAACATTATGCATGAAAATAATTTTCATTATCACTTACTAATTTTGTATATTTTCTTTACATTACACTATAGGTAGCAAGTTGTAGTTTTGGGAAGGAAACTGTAAACCAAGGGGACAACAGTTACAGCATATGAACATTAAACTATCTTGCAAATCAAAATTACATACTGGATATATTATTTCTTTAGTGTGTTCTCTGGTTTCTCTGAAAGCAAACTGCACTAGTAATCCCATGGCAGCAGGAAGTTCTCCTTCCATGATAAGCCTGGATCCAGGTCTGCTAACATGTGCAGCATGGAACAGCTGACGAGGTGTTTGCCCATATGTTTTTATCATTGTTTCAAGGGCTCTCCTCTGAACAGGATCTTCAACAGCAGAAACATCCATCCCAAAGTAGGTCTAGAGAGGGGGAAACAAAAAAGGGGAGCGGCAAGAATAATCTTGTCAGGTTTATCTTTGGGAAAGATTTTGCAACACATACACAAATTCGGAGGCAGACTCTTCAATTGTTTAAGACTTGGACCAGATGCCATCCCACAGTGTCTGTGTTGACTAAAGAGCCACTGAAAAAAGTAACCTCATCACAGCACCTTTACTGGAAATAACTATCACTTCAAGGTTTATCATGTGAGCTGCTCCTACATCTATGCCATAACTAATTTCCGTCAAAGAGCGGTTTTTTTTTTGAGGCCTTTATGAAAGGTGCAAAACCAGACAGGTTCCTGTTGATAAAAAATTGGAAGAATGTTTTCTGTACATCCCTTTAAAGAGTATATAAAAAATAAAGCTTTGTTTTGGGAAAAAAAGAAACCTCATATTTCAAGAGAGGAGAAATCACTTCCTTCTACTACTTTTTTTTTATGGCTCTCTAGTTGTGTACCACACACTCTTCCCTCAGTCACACTGACAAAGGCCTTGACTTTTCACTTTAAAAAACAATGAACACACAAACTTAATATTTGAAATTTATGGTACTAAGTCAACACTTAAGCATAAAAGAGGAAAAAAGGAAGCAAAGCATTTGAATGGTTGCTTGAAAAAGCCCCCACTGCAAAACACTCCTGTTTATTAGCTTTTTCAAATATAGAACAAACACTAAAAACATGGAACACATTTGAATGCATTTAAAACCAGGACTATCTGGCAGAGCTAACCTTGTGATAGTAAGGATTAAACCTAAAGAATATAATTCAAGATATCCATGTTACAATTAGGTAGTGAAATTTTTAAAATCTTTAAGTGAAGACTTATTTGAAATTGAGTTTACTGTAGGGAAAAAGGCTCATAAGAGGGACAGAACACAAGATGTATATGAAGGAAAGAACACAAATAATGAGCTCCAGACAAAGGGAACTATTTTAATCATACCAAAAGCTGCAGCACCATCTGCCTAAATGAAAAGCTTTTGAATGAGATAGGAACAGATACACACAAACACAGTAGTACCAGTGTACCACTGCGAGACACTGCAAACAACCATCCAGAAAGTCTAAACCCCAGACCCCTTTGTTCCCCATGCCTGCCACAAGGCAAGAAAGAGGAACACAAATTCACCAAGTCTCACAACACCCCCTGGGATCTTATCACTTCCACACTGAAACAGTTAAAGCCTTTTCTTATTCTTCAGCATTTCATGAGAGAGGATCTCGCCTCATGCTGGATGTTTTCCAAGCAAGTCAGACTGAACTTTCCCCCATTAAGTTACTAAGGGCAATGAACAAACACACCGCTTAACAAATACTTACTGCAGGATGAAAGACATTAATAGCCTGAACAGAGGCCTTGCCTTTTTGCTTATAACCAAACACCAAGTCAATCCAGTGACAGATTGTCTGGGAAACATGGTCAGACTCCAAAGCCTGACGATGAATCAAGATGAACAGACGAGGATCATTACGAGCCCAGGGTGGGAGATTGACATGGTTAACTCTGTCACCATTTTGACGTACTCCAAAATCAAAACCTAGAAAGAGGGGAATGAATATTACAATATTTCAGGTGACAGTAACTTCAGAAAGGTCTTTGTAGTGTTTTATGAAAGTAAACCATTAAGCACAGTGATTGTTGATCAACAAAGCAGTATCATTTACAAGTCTCTCCAAAACACATTTAAGCTGTACATACTCATTTAAACAGAAAAATCAGAAAATAGGAAACTCCCTTGCCCCGCTGATATAATTATGGAAAAACTTAGCTTTAAATAACAGCTTTTTTAGCATATCCACAAATTTGTGCCAGATTTCTCCCATACATCTACTGCTTAGCATATTCAACCAAGGGATATAAATGTTCTCAGTTTCAACCCGTAGTCTCAATTATACAACTGTTTTGGGTATACAGTTTTGTTGTTCTCTTAGTATACCTTCTCTGTTAACTAGAAAGTCGGGAAGGTAGAAAAATTCTGGTATAAGCTCCTTTACGTCAGTCATTGATTCATACGAAGAGAGTCGCCAGGTTGTATTGGTAGAGTGAAAAGTTCTGTCTGGGATGTCAAAACTTTGATCTGTAAAGAAATCCAAACTGAATTTGTTACATCGATGCTGGACACTAACAGTTGCTTATCTGCAACTTCAAGTAGTTAACTGCTCTACAGTTAGCTGAGAACATTTAGAATTCTTTTTTCTCAATTACTGTGTGTTACACATGGACTGCAAGTCAAATATAGGTCAGCTTTTTGCGTTACAGAAACTAAGGTGTAAATGTAAGATGTACAGCTTTATGGTCTAGCTTGATAATTTCAAGAATGGGTCTATTGTTAAAACATACCAGATTTAATTTTATAAAACTCAGTTATCTGGAATTGAAAAGCTATGCTAAATAGAGTAACATATAGCATTCCTGGGTCACTGGAACAAGGCCCAGATGTGAAAGGCAAGTGCAAGCAAACACAACCTTACCTTGATAAGCTAAAAACATTTTAGTAAAAGGTGGCAGCCTAACTAGGAAATGAAGCACAGTTCCACTGTTGGAATAATGAGATCCATAGTGATATGGTTGTACAGGGGGCATTGGATCATCCTCTCGTGCTCCTTTACGGTATTCTTCTTCCAAATACTAGAAAAATAGTAGAGAAAAGAAAAAATCACAGACCTCCTACTTTGATAAAAAAAGAGCTTGCTTAAATTGTTTAGGAATAAACCCTAAAACTTTTATAGAAACATACATTTAGAAGTGATTTCAAATAAAATACACTTTTAAGTGCCAAAAGACATGTGGTCTCTTTTACAATCCAGTTACATATCAGTCTTTAGCCAATTTAAATGACCTATTTTCCATTATTTATTACTTCTGCTTTTCCCCACTGCCCTGCCTCTTGTCTTCTAATACAGCAGAGCCATTGTATAGGCTTTTCAATACTAAATGGAAATAACAGTATTTGCAAATAATACACTAGACCATGGTGACAGACATAAGTATGAAAGTCCAGCTGCAGATGCATTCATTTCTCAGCATGTCGCTGTTTCCTACAGCCTTCAAAACATTCTAAACAGGAAAAAAAAAATCAAAAAGCACTGTAATCATAGTTGGGTATGTTAAAGTAACAGAGTACTTGAGGGAAAACAGCTTTTCTGTTATCACACAGAACAAATAGCTACAAGCTCCACTGAGGTAATTTCAAATAAAAAGTAAGTTATCTTCCTGATCTTTAGAGATCTTTAAATATATGCACGGTCATATGTGTAAGGTGTTCAATTCCTCAGCAGTATCACATGAAAAGACTAAATTGATTTATGATTGCAGTTAACAGGAATAAACACAACTTCCAAGCATGTTATAAAACAATTCCCAGGAAATATTTCCTGGAAAATATACGGGAAATAAGAATTCTGTAGACATGAAATACTACATTTGTGGTTTCTTTTTCTGCCATTAATATATGTTAAGAAAACTAAAGCTACCATGTCATTTATACACAGGACAAAGGCAAGAGCAAAAGTTATCCAAATTACCTTGTAAGTATCCACATAACGATCCTCTTTTTCTTTAGACTGCACAGCTATTGGTTTGACCAGATTTCTGCAACAGAAGTAGTACTGATATCTTGTAATTTTCATAAAAATATTAAATCACACAATTCAATAATGCATTATTAAGAATAATACCTTTAATATAATGAAAAGGATAAGAACACTTAGTAACACTTTTCAAGATAGCACAGAAAATAAAAAAGCCACTTTTAGTTAGCGCTAAAGACAAACTCTGATCCACAGCACAGTAACAGGCAAGCAAATGCCAAGTGCCTCTGTCAAATCAGAAGCATCCTATAAAGGCAAAGACTTAGTGCACACAAATGTTAATCAACTTTAAAAATTAATTAGGGTGGTACAATTCACTTGGATCCAGTCACAATGAAGACTATGATTTTGTAAAAGTATCTGGCCAAGTAATTTACAAGATTATTTCCTTTTCTATTTAATTTTTGCTAAATGGCCTGGAAGTCTTAAATCATATGAATTTAAACATACAGCCTCTACTTAAATCTGTGGACCATACATATCCTACTAAGACAGTGTAAGTTCAATACATTGTATTTGAATCTACACACCCATTTTATTTCAGTATCCAAGGTGAAGCAGCCATTTATTGTAAAAAGCCCAAGTTGTTATGGATGAGGCTTGTCCCTGAATAGTTCCATTCACGTGTGTGTGCAGTTTAGTACAACGAAGTTAAAAAGCTGTACAGGATGATCAGTTCAAGTACTTGGAAATAAACAATTCCAAACATTTCACATTACCTATATACTGATGGATCATTTAGGTCCAGTGTTTCATTGGTGTAGTCAGAAAGTATAAAAGGAAATACTGGATATTGCATGAGATCATTGAAGGAACGGCCCGCATGTTTGTTTAAATGAGTCAGATATTCAAAGTTAGTAATCTGTCCTGTGCACCACAGGTGGGTCAAAGCAGTAATGTTTCCATACTCCAAAAGGTTAGGCAAATTGTTAGTTAAGATGTTGTGGTACACATCGTCACGGACCTAGAAGAAAATACCATCAATTTAATCATACAATTTCAAAAGCTTCAAATTAACCAAGACTTTATCAGTTTCTCTGATTTTACAAATTCCCAGATAGCTGTTGCAATGGAATAATGTTTAGTATTACTAAGATTCTTTAATGTCTTAATATATCAGAGATGTGTTTTACAACATGTCTATGACTGTCTAGAAGTCTAGCTGATCCAAGTTCTTTCAAAGGTATTATGCACAATTTAATTAGTTCATGCAACAGATTTCCTTAAAAACTAATGCATGAATATACATGAAGACACAGCAAAACACTTTGATATATTACTATGCATTAGTGCCACATTACCTTTGTATTATCAAAAGCCAAGAGTAAAGTTCTGCCATTTGTTAGAAATATTTCCACAGCATTGTCTCTTAACTGCCACCAGCGCTTATGAACTTCCTTAATTTCCTCGTATGTCCAAGAAAATGAGGCTGGTTCAGTTTCTCCATGGAAACTCTGTAGAATTCGCAATTAAAAAATTATTTTAAATAGCACATTTTCCAAACAAGAAACCCTTCAATGCAGTCAGTCTATAACCATAGAGCAGATCGTTAGGCAAACTGTAATTTTGCTGCGATGCTTTAAGACAACGTTGTGATTTTGTTCATCTGCTTTCCCCATACTCCAGTCTCCTGAAGGCAGGGAGCAGAACATCATGCATGCTCCTCAGCTGTTGCAGTTCCCTATCTAACGCTAGCTAGCAATGCCACACTTTTACTGGCACTTAAGCTAAGATACTGGACAGCCAGGGTAAGCATAGCTTTATCATGAATCACAATTCTGACAGTTCTGTGAAAGACAAAGCAGCAAAACAGCTGGTAGCTTCTTAAACCACAGGACCTGCATGTTTAGCAGATGCAAGGAGGAGCTCTGTAAAAACAGATTAAAGCTTTCAGTAGTATACCCCATATCTTGATTATTTTTAAATGTCTATTGGACGTACAAGTATCTGGCCAAGTCTTTGTATATCAGAAGGATTAGGTCAGTTCCAATTTCCTCCATGAAACAATACTCTTGTATAGAATAGGGAGAAGCTAGAACATCCTATATAACACAATATTCAAGAAATCAGACGCTTTGAGTTTCTCTACTTCCTAGTGCTCCAGCTTCCACTAAGGCAAGTTACCTCAGGTGCAAATCAAAGCAAACTCTGTGCACTTATGCTGATGAACTCAGAGCAGTGAGGTGCAGAAGCCTCCCCATATCACCCCTTCCTCATTCCCTCCTAGTTCCAGGCCCACATCTTTCCTGTTTTGTCCTATCACCACTGATTTCAACCAGGGGAAAAGAAGCAACACTGACTAATCAGTTTGGTTGGCCTTGTCCAGAGATCTCTAAGTACTCCAGCAATCTCAGTGGCAGTAGACAAAAGCTACACATGGTCATAGTTTGGAAAAATTAAAGCTGGACACTAGGCTCTAACACTTACCGAATTTTCAATTGTGTCTGAAGCATTATCTTCAACAAAATACATGCCACATTTTCCTGTAGCAAAAAATAGTTGCAAAAGGTACATAATATTACTATTAGTATAATGCATCTCAGGGCTATATAAAGAATATCCAGGAGTTAAGAATAGTACCTGGCCAAGACAATACTTGACAGAAATACAATTATCATTCCACATCTTTCAGCAAGTGCCCTGCAATCTTAAAAATTAACAACAGTTCAAACAGCACTCATGCAAACAGTAGAGAAGAAAGGCAAAATTGAATTATAAAGTATATAATCTGTAAGAAGTCAGGCAACAACTCATTTACTTAAAAAAAATTAGCCAAGTTTATACATACAGCAGAATCTTACACCAAATATGTATTTATGAAGACTGAAAATTCTACTTACCTAACAACAGTTCGCCAGCAGTCTCTCTAGAAGGTGCTACACTTATACATCTTCGATTAACTCTGAAATATTTCAAAGTACATCATTGCTTATGTGTTTATGCACCTTTCGCCACACACCTCAAAATTACAAGCCTCAAAGGCTACAGCAGAAGAAAAACTGTTCAACATTATGACTCTAATGGTTCAAATCCCAAAGAAGGAAAGAAAATAGAACCTCAGCTTTCTAGACTTGCACATTAGCGTATTTGTACTAATTTCTTTGCGTGCTCTCTGCAGTTATTTTAGGCTGTAGTTGTGCCTGTAACATGTGGCAAATAGACTGCAGAGCTGAGTAACACAATGGTAAAAGCAAGAGAGGATGAAAACACAATTTGCTTTTGAACGCTAATGGAAAGACCTACCAGATCTTAGACAGCTAAGACAGGCAGTGCTACTAAGTGACAAATAAGTTAAGATAACCCACCAGGTTATCTCACAGACGTTCCACCCACATATCACACTGGTTGGTATTTGGTAGCTCTAGTCTTTTGCTTTTGAGTACAGCAGAAAGCCTACTGGTTTTGACATCTCATTTCTCACTTAATTTTTTTTTAAATAATTATTTAGACAAAAAAGTGACAACTATTACATTGGATTGGCAGAAGGCAGGAAAAGGAGGTAAGTGTTAAACAAACCTTACCTGATATGCTCACTTGCAGCTTTGTCCTTCACAGTAGAGGAGTGAGAAGAATGTGTTTTGTCTTCAAATAGGTAAGACAATGGAGTTTTTATCACACCTACAAAGCAATCACAAATAAGGCACTAAAAGTCATTACCATTCAGATATGCTCCTAGAATGTGTCATAATTACCTTCCTGTTTCTGCCTGTCTGGGAGAAGGTACTTGTTTGGAATAGTTAGGTAGCACCTCTGCAAGCGGCGCCTCTCTCTGTTTGGGCCCTCTGTTGGATCCAGTTGCCAAGAAGTTGGGTAATAGACTGGGTCATACCAGAGTGCTCTGTGAAGAAAAAGTGTTAAGGGTTTGACAGCAGAGCCAGTATACATGCTTGTTCATTCTGTTCTTTAACTAGTAGAAAGGCAGAAGTTAATGGTAGTACACTGGGCAATTATTTCTCAAAAAAGTATCAGAAGACTGAATTTAGTTTATTTTCATGACATATTCCACTGACTTCTTACAAGATACTACTGCAAGACTGTTCTTGAAGCTATTAATTCTGATGAAAAGAGCAATACAATGCATCCAATGCTATAAACATGACATAATACTAGTTCTGCAATGATGAAAATACCATAGTTTGGTGTTTCATTAAAACTTAACGTCTTTGTTCACTAATCCACATAGAACAAGGGTATCTAGATGCTAGTGTGAATAACATTAGCAAAAAACTATTTTTCTACTTCGTCTACATAATGCAAGATATGAAAACTTTAGGACACTCTTCATTGCATTAGACACAGCAAAACATATCTGACAAAACAGCCTGTCTAAGTGGCATAGAAATACTACTTGGCTACTCAGCTGCTCATCATGAAAATAGGATAATAAATCAAGAATTTTACAAGTTTTTAACTGTCAGATAATTAACAAAAGTAATTCTAATTTTAATATCACCTGCATTTCACATGCCATTAAGTAGAATGAGAAGCACATGTCAGGCATTGAGTCTCTTGCTTTTTCACTGAGATGAAGAAACTTACCGATCATGTGTCAGCTGCTGAACAAGTTCCTGCCAATGTCTGCTGGCACTCAGCTCTGCCTTATACATCCCCCTGATGTGCTGGATTACTTTCTTCCTTTCCATTCCTTGTGACAGAGACACAGCTTGTGTGATGTCTCCAGCTATTTTAGAAATGTCTTTAGACTTTGTATCTAGACGTTGAAAGAGACTGAGGAACAGTTGTGCTTTAAAATGTGAAATAAACACACTAAAAAGACAAGGCAAAACACTAAAATGCCTTATAAAATACAATCAGTTTTGCAGTTAATATTTATAGTTCTTATTACATCAGAGGCAGACCAACTTAGCCTATGTAATGAGATTCATGAATACCTTCTGCTTCTTAGCACAAAAACCCTCTTACTTTTGGCAGAAGATGAGACAAGCCAGTCAGAAGATCAATGGCTATATATTAGCGTGCTTTACTAATTAATGTATACTCACTAGAGTAAAAATCTGGAGTAAGAACAGTAATTTACCATTGATTAAATCTCCTAATCATTTGACATAGGGTCTTAACACTTGTCTGCATGCACTCGACTAAGCTGACCTTTACAGCTCCTACAATTGCCTACATTAAAGCACATTGTGTGCACATCTCAAATCTGATTTTTATGGCAAAGTCTGAAATGTAAATTAATAGCAAGAACTCTTAAATGTACCACAAGATACTGAAATTTACATTACACCAAGTAGCAGCAGTCTACATAGCTCACAAAAGTATTCAAATAGTCTGCTGAAGATAGTATTTTATTACTTGAAGATCAGGGTCAGTTGTAGGGACATTTAATTGCACAGACCATGGCAACAGCAGAGGTGACTGGACAGAGAACAGCCATAAAATTAAGGGTTAAATGCCAAAGCTGCAACAAACCAATTTGGTATTCTGAGGTTCCCACAATGCCATTTATTATACAACCTATCAAAATGCATATAACCTATATATAACAGTAAAATTAAAAACCTGAAAGCCAGTGTTAATGCCAATTTGAAAAAAACATCTATAATAATCATACAGGCAACTTTGCAATGGGAAGTGACAAAGAGAGAACATTTAAAAGAGTTTTTGCAGCCCCTTTAAGAAGGTACTTACTTCTGCTGATTATTAGCCATTGTCTTCTCCCAGGCAGCTTTGTTTACACCTTCTTCCATCTCATATTTCTTCTGATCCTGAATAGAAGTTTTATACATTACTTTCTTTTTTTTCAGATGGATGAAATAAGGAGGGAGAGACTAAAGGATATACCAGTTTAAAAAAAGGAAGACTGACAAAACTGCTCAACTGATATCTTCACAGTATTTCAAACCAGCAAGACTTCATTTCAGTTACTGCCATTTTATTATATCTAAACATAATTTTTCTTTTTGCAAGAAATCATAAAAATTCTTTTCTTGAGAATGAGAGATACTAGTAGCTTATTATAAACTCCCATCTTTGTCTGGGTTAAGTAATATGTTTAACCAAGAAGCTTGTGAGCTTGCTGTGAAGTGTGGAGTATATGTGCCAGAAATATTTAGAACCCAAAGAGAATTCCCAAAAGCATAAGCCATGCACCAAAGAAAACCACTGTCTGCAGTTAAACTCTGACCCCATATAAGAGATGAGTGTCTTAAATATATCCAGTTTTTAAAGTAAAATTTTTATTCACAAACCTCTTTCAAAGCTTTTAATAAATCTGGTTTTGCTCGTGGGCTCAGGGGAATGCATTTGTAGCCACAACTTTTCAATGTATTCATGAGGTCTACCACTGCTCTTTGTTGTTCTTTGGTCATTCCATCGCTGTGATTTTGCATTAACTCATATAAATAGAGCACTAATTTAGGTCCATGCTAGAAGATGAAAAGAAGAAAAGAGGGGAATATAGGTGTATGGTCACTCATTTTCACAATACAACACTGAGCAGTTTTTTTCCTTCCACCTTTATTCCCTTTTCTAGTCAAACTGCACAGATTTCTCCTACTAATTATTCTCTAATTCAAAGAAAATGGCTGCTTTAATGGTTAGAGAAAAACTTATATAAACTAGAAAAACATGCTGAATTTAATCTTCACGTGATAAAACTTGCCCCAGCATTTTGTCACTTTTCAAATGGCTTGCAGGAAAGCCAAGTTTCTTTTCCCAGTACTCAGCTCCTGCAGCCTGGTGTATACTTTCGGAACTATGTGCCAGAGACTTCTAATTTTGCCTGCCAAGAATGCTACACCTCATTTGATTAATCACATTAGAGCTGACAGATAATGAAGTTCAACAGACACAGGCCATAAATGCACTCAACAAGACAGTCCTCCACAGAAGCCCCTGCTAGTACATCAGCTCTTTTCTTCCTGATGAAACTGTTAATTTATTTGAATAATGTATATGCGATCAGAAACATCTAAGTGCCATAGGTTAATCCAATAAACACTTTCTCTCCTTAGTATACAGGGACTCAAACTGTGGTATATCTTTAATTTATTTCATTCTTGCCGTCCTGAAGATCACAAGTAGCAACATTCATACCCAATTTCTGACCATGGCTTTAAGAAATGCGTTCTTTCAAGCTTGTAATAACACAGTACAATCAAAAAACCTTTCTTCTGACAGATCCAGAAAAGCAGGGTTAGCCTATTCATCTATTTGACTTAAGAACAAGGAATACACAATTCCACTTTCAGAATAAATGCTAAGTAAGAAATGATAGAGTACTGTTTTGATTGAGGACTGACTGCTTCTTAAAATCTAGTTGCAATCAATTCTTACAAGTATCAGGACGTCTGCAGTTAAGGAGTTCCAAAGCAAGAATAATTCCTTCCTTAATCTGCTTTTTTACAGCAGTACCTTAACTTCTAGCTTCCTCAGTAAAATCCTTCATGTTAAAACTAGTACCACCTTTATTTCTGCACTGCACAGGAGATGCACTACAGAGTCAGCATACACAGACTTAATCCTATCTTGCCTCTTACAAAACTGCCTGTCCTCAGGATAATATAGCAATTGCAAAAGTATACACAGACATTTTGTGTAACATAACTGTCATTACACTAAATGTTGCTAAAACAGCAGTGAACAATTTTAGTCACATACAGTTTTAAATTTAAACAAAAAACCACACACAGGTTTTAGAGACTTCTTTCAAACATCTTGAGCTTACTTGCAAAGTTGGGCTAAGACAGTCACGCAAAATCTCTTGATGGTTTACTTCAGGTACCATCTCCAAAGCCTGCTTTCTCTCTTGCAGTGGCCTTCCAGGAGACAAGCTGTGCACAAGAAGCCTCCCAAGTTGTGTACGGAATGTGTCCTTACATGACAAGAGAATTCTCTTCCACTGCTGTTTTGGTGTGGTCATTCTGCTGGTGCCCTAAGTAAAAGGGACAACTTTTTAATATTACCAGGTTAGGGCTTGCTTTTACCAAGTTTTTCACATTACAAAATAAACACAGTTAATATGATCAAAATGTAAGTCAAAGATCTATCTATCAGAATAACTTCCATTTTAGTACAGTGATTTTTACAGGTTAAAAGGCTTTCTACTAAATATGAAAGAAGGGGTTTTTTCCATTTTAATAAAATAAGCGTGGTTTTCTCAATGCGCCAATATTAAAAATGGAACTCCTAGCTAAACTGGATGTTTAGGGACTGTGCAACAATCCAGAAAGTGAAAATTGTGATGTAGAGGGTTTAAAAATCAAAGGGTTTTTTTAATTGCTTGTTTTAATGAACAGCCCTTCTACATTAGTCACTAGTTTCTGAATGGATTACCTCAAAAGATTAGAATCCAGGCACTGGACTGAGGTGCTTGTGCTCACAAAAAGAAATCTGCCATCTTTGAAAAGTACTTCAAGTATGGCACAATGGAAACATTACACACCTATCACACCTAATTTTCCTGAACTAGAAGGAAACTTAGACAGAACCACTTTTACAAAGACAAACTAAGAGAAATAAAGAGGCAAGAAAGAGTAAATTAGGTTTTCCAAAAAACCCACTTCATATTACCCAAGCAGAACTTAATCACCTTGGAAAGGTTGACAAGCTAACACCTGTGTGGTAGAAGAGAAAACTCTCAGCCCTTTGGCAAGAATTGAAATAAAAAAAGCTCTCCTTCCCAACTCTAAAACATACTGTAGACACAAACTGCTCAGAAAAATTCTCCACCATCTGTGGATGCACAGCAGATCTTGTTTTATAGGCTCCAGCAAATTTAAATGCTGAGGTTTAAGAGACCAAGCAAATTTGTAGAGTACATGGAAGTCCATTTCAATTTTGCATGTTTGTTCAAGAAGCAAAATTTTGCTAAATGTAAAGGTAAAGCTCAGAACAGATCCACTTACTACTTTACAACTGCAGAATAACTAGGAAGCTAAAGAGGGTTTTTAATGACACAGTTGACCAGAGAGGCAGTAAGAAAAGCATTTATGGACAGAATACATTACACATGAAAAGTTCCTAATAAATGAACCTTATGAAATATGTTTTAATGTGGACAACATGTAACTACTTACAATGGATACTTTGACTCCTTCCACCAACATTTTGACCATTTCTTTAAGAAAAGGGTTTATTCTGCTAGGCAGTTCTTGTTGGCTTTCCTCTTCAGGAGCTTCCAGCTGGGATGCTGAACGTCTGCCTTGACTTGTGTTTTCTGTTATACCCAGTACATCAAGGCACTCTTCAGTAGATGCTTAAAATTTTAAAGGTACATATTGATCAGTATCATCTAAAGCAAGACAATCCTATGATGCTTTATTTGGCATAAAATCAAATACTGCCTTTTTACTGCTATATTTACCGTTCTCACTCTCTCTTGTTTCTGCAGAATTTGAACTAGCTCTCAAAGTCATCAAGTCTTGCTAACAAATATAGTCATTTCATAGAAACATGCAAACTGATGAGTTTTAAGGGAGCAGATGCTCCTTTTGGCAGTTAAATCTTCAGGTAATAATTGAGGCAGTTAACACATGAAAGGACTAATGTAGAAATAAAACAACTTGTTCAGTTCATTCAGATAAAAACATTATCCAGATTGTCAGTTACATAATACTGAGAGACAAATTACTGAGAGAATGATGCTTTGTGGCTAAATCCATAAAATTTGTGTCAATAATATGACTTTCCTCTCTAACACTACAGCAGGAATCCATTTTTATATATCGCACTACATGGGCTCTGTCAAAACAGAAACAACCCAAAAAGAAATCCTACCTAAATAAATGAGCCTGTTAACAGCTAGAACAGTCAGCCTCTGTAACCTTTGTGCAAACTCAGGCTCAGTGGCTTGGATAGGATTTTCTTGGCTCATCCTCCGCTGCATCATCATGTTGAATTCCTCACTTGCTAGTGAGCGCATTTTCATCAGCAGAGCATCAGACTGAGCAAGCGAAAATTTCCTTGAACCTTTAAGGAGAGAAGTATGAGCAGAATTCTACTAAAAATATACAAAAACTCCATCACTCAGCAACTGCTTTCATCCAAAGAGCTCAAATCATTTAAGGAATCAAAACATTTGAAATACATTAATATTAAAGGCTACGTAAGTGTCATTGTGTGCCTGTCTTTCTTGGGTTTAGTTTTTAAAACTATTTAAAAATATATACAATTCAAAAAATGATACTATGAAATGAGATAGTCTCAAGATCATCTTTATTGTACAACTTTCATATTTTTTCATTTTTCCATTACTTTTATTCCTCTTTTTACTGTATAACTAGGATGAAGAATTAAAAATTAGTGATAAAGTACAGCATATTGGGAAGCACAACTGATGAGTCAGATATATCAACAGCTCAACAAACACATTTTGTACCATGCCCATGCCACTAATGGAAGTACAGTTTTAACCTAAGATTATTTCTTAGTTTTCTTGAAATGAACTGGCAGGCTTTGACTACTTCCTTCTCTTGAAATAACTATTTCTATTTATCTTTGGTGTCTTACCAGATTCACCAATATAAAAATATTTTCACTGTCTTTACCAGGTTGATATAGAGGGCTTTCAAAAGCTAACCATCAACAGAAACATTACCATAGTGAACAGGAGATAAGCATTTGCCAGGTTTTTAAATTAATATCTTCTATGAAGCCTTTAATGCAGCTTCATTTATATGAAACACACAAAAATCAATTTCCAGCCAGAAAATTACAAAACCTTTACATAATGACTGACAAGCTATCAAATACAGCGAGAGTATTACTGCTAAAGCTAGAACTGCACAAACATTTTACAAACACAACCATAGTGGCATTTCCAGCTATACATTTAGAGTAGCAGGTATTTATTTCAGGATGGTCACTAATTAGAAGTTGAGCAACAAAGCAGTCCCCACATCACAGCTGTGTTAGTCATGTGGACTAGGCTTGATTTTAGCATTACCTTACTATGAGGTTGGTTATTAAAATCACTACGAATTACTCAAAAAACATCTTTATTAAGCAACTTGTGAATGTAAGGGAATCCCAAAGTAAGGTAATATCATGGAATCATCAACTAATACACACCAAAGAAAGTACAAAAGGCTACACTTCTGCTACTCACCTGCAATACCCTTCCGCTTTTGAAACATTGTACGATGTGGTGCGGAAGGTGATGGGGCTGAACTGGCCTGCTCCTGAGCATCTTGGTTTGCTGTGGTTTTTATTAATTCAATGGCTGCTTGAAGAACTCTTAACTGCAGAACAACTGCCATATCTATAAAGGGGGGCACACAAAGCATACATGATGTGCTTTACACATCCTTCAACCATTTTAACCAGATGTTTAACAAGTAAAAGAACACAAAAAATGTCAAGAGCTCACTCACCTCACTATTCCACAGATACAGACACTATACAATTGAGTTCTCATGGAAAAGCCATTGAATCTGATTACTCCAAAACAAGCTAAATGAAACTATATAGAACATTTCCACTTAAACACCCACAACAAACTTTTGCAATTACTGTTTGTTCAGATTAGTAGGATACACAGTTCTTTATCACAATGCAAGCTCCTGAAGATAACTATTATTTTGAAAACCACTTAGAGAAAGAAGATCCATCACCAGAAAACTTCCCCTTTTCCCTCAGCAGAAATATAAATTTAAACAAAAGTTAGTGGGGAAGTAGTCCCATGATCCCAAAAATAAGAAGATAACTTACTTTGCATCCTTGCATTTTTACTATTTTGAAGATGACCCAGCAGCACCATGAGGTCTTCAATAACACGAAAATATTGAGAACCTGAGGAGCTGCAGGCATGAATTGCAACTGCTACCAGCAGCTGTTGAATATCGCATGCAAGTAACTTGTAGTCATTCAAGGGAATGCTGCAAACAAAGTTTTAGTTACCAGAAACATGACAATTCTAGGAGATTGTAACTCATAACAAGACCCATTATTATTCCCCTTGCTACTTCCACCAACCATACCTATTAATATGTTGTACTTCATATACAAATGTAACTACTGAAGACTAGAACATTATAATCCAAGATATTTCTTTAGCGTTAACTGTGGCAGATTGGATGACTGCAAATTTGAGACATTCTAACAAGAGTGTAACACAGTTTTATTGGAAAAGCAATGATGAATTATCAGATTTCTAAGTTAAAGAACAAGACCAAAATCCTGTATTTTTCAAAAAATATATCAGGATATAATTTTGCAACCATGCTGAACTTAAACTATATTGGGTTAAAAGGAAAGTTTCCATTTCTTCAGGATACCAGCTAATGAAATAAAATTAAAAAAAAAAAACCTCTCCTCTATAACCCTTCTTAATGTACAGAATTTTTGTAACTTATAAAGTAATTTACGTTACTCAAAATCTCAAATATTAAATCACAGGTACTACAGGAGAGACTTTTCTGCAGTTTTGGTATTGGCTATAGATACAGCAGAATGCTACCATCTCCTGTTCAGTTTTATTAAGAAAAGCATCCAAGGTGCAGACAGTGGGACAAACTCGCATCTTAAAATGTCATTTCATTGGTAGTTTAAGATATGGAAAGAACGTTTTATATTCCGTTGTCTGAACTGAAGATCTAAACATTACCTTTAACTTACAGGTATAATTAAAGCTGAAAACCTCAAACCCAGTGTTATTTTGTATGTGCTCTGACAATTTTAGCAAGTAGAACAAATACCAGACAGTAATTTCATGCTAGCTGTAAGGTTGTGCCTAGACTATTTGATAGCAATGGATACAATACTCACTTTGTTTCCAGTCCGTTGAGAGCAGCCAGCGTATTACACAACACATAGAGCAAACCATTATCAAGCAGCAGGTCTGCAACTTTTGAGCAGGAATTTATGATTTGCAGCAGGAGACAGAAGCAGTTATGCAGCAAAACGTTATCATAGAGAGAATTCTCTATAAGACCCAGAACAGGAATGACACACCATTTTTGAAAGAGTCCAACATTCTTGACATCTTCCAGATCAAATCTGTCAACAGAAATATATGTGAGTGACATCCTTAAAATAACAATCTCATAAATGCAGCTAATATATGCAACTGGAATACCAGTCTATGTCAGTATTTTGGCAAAGGTGTAGATGGTAATTTCCTACATTTAACTGCAATAACAATGCCTGTCTACTAAAGAAAATAAGAACAAAATAAACATCTTAAAGAGCCACAAAGAAATTATGTGCCTAAAAGGTATATCTGAAGTTTCAGCTAACTACAAGCTGTCTACAAGATAGATTTCATGAAAATAGCAGGGGTTTTAACCAGTGTAGAAAAACGATGCACCACTTTTCCAAAACAAGTATTACAACTGGCACAGAACTATCAAGAAAATAAATACAGCTTGTCATCAGTATAATAGTATACTGA
>JAYRBT010000114.1:44696390-44711412 GCA_036023395.1 Myiotriccus ornatus
TTGCATTATTATTTTAAGGTTATCCTCCCGCTACATGACTATTATGCAGAATCCTAAAAACCTGAGACATTAGAACTATCTTTCCAGCCCCATAATAAATCCTGAACAACTAACAGTTCTCTGTTTTGGGGCAAGTTAAGGAGCCATATTTAAATCTTGCAGCTAAACAAGAATAGTTTTTGAGGAGTGAAGATCAAGTCAAGAGGGAGAAGTAATTTAGCTACAAATCCTGCAGAGGGAGTAACCGAGAAGGAACTTTTTGCAAGATTTTTGCAGTGATTATACACACATGTGCTCCCTGTACCATCATTAAATGGTCAGACTAATTCTAAAAAAAATATCATTTACTTATATAATCGTCTGCTTAAAGGCAATCTCATTTCCTGTCAATAAGGTGGCTTTTTGGTTCATGGAAGTGGTGTACCTCTGGGATTTTCCCTAAAAGAAACAGGGATTTGAATTCAGGGCCAAGCCAAAGAAGCAGCTGTGGCGTCAAGCTTTTTGCTTTATCACCTACCAAAATCTAATAGCAGAAGTCTCATGACTACTACTTAAAACTTTAAGGACATAAATCAGTTTCATGTAGGATCAGAAACAACAGGGAAAGTTAAATTGGTTACAGGACATTTGAAGTGCTAAGGCCTCTGAGGCACTTGGAAAGTCAGAGTGTTTACAAGATCCCATCTGACAGCATCCATCAGATGAAGTTGCTTACAGTTAAAGGCCATACAATAGTATTAAGAATTTTAATACATTTTAATGTTAAAGCTACAAGCAAAACATTTCGAAACTGTTTTGAAGGAGCTTCTTTTATGGTTGCTGACCAGCAAAGCACACTGTTTGTAGTTCACATATTGTTACAGGATGTAAAACCACAGCATTACTTACTCTTCGTCCAAGCCAACAGAGCGGCCAAAAAGCATTTCCAAAAAGCACTCTACAACTTCCTGAGTCCCCTGATGAAGATACAGCTGGTTGGCTAGCAAGGAGAAGCCACGATTCTTTAAGAATTTCTCCTTCTGCTCTCTCCTTGCTCTGTTGAAATACGCATCCAACAACTAAAAATAAATGCATAATTATGGTGTAAGATTTAAACATTTAATATAACTGCCCTGAAAGTTCATTTGTTGTCTGTGATTTGAATAGTTACAATCCTTGTTACAATCAACATCTTAAATTTTTAATCTGAAGACTCTTAGGTTTTTAGTCAAGTTTGAGGGAGATGAAATCACACATGTAACAGCAGATGCATACATAAATACACTCTGATTTTTTAATATTTGTTAAAACTTGCACTTTAGTGGGCATGCATGACTTTTTTGTTCTTAATAAAGCCATATAATCTTACTCTTTTTCAAATTAAAATACAAATCTACTCAAAGTTCTACATAATGTCATCATACAGGAACACTGTTCTTCTCAATATTACAAAAATCTCTGAAAACATTTTGAAGCCTCAAGTCCGTCTCCAGGCCACAAATGTGGGGATCACTCCTCAGAATAAGTCAGCCATGTCAGAAGTAAAAACTTAGCTTGCACTTTAATTTAATGTAGTGCATCATGTGTTTCATGTTGAAGAGATGGTCACTGACTTTCTGCATTGTTCCTTCCATTTATATTGGTAATGCCATCATAAGCTCTTCAGGGCCTCTGTCTTACATTATAGACTATACTTATCTATTCAAAGATTCTACATTTGCCTTTTTTTTTTACCTTTTTTTTTTATAGGTGTTTTATAAATCTGTGGGGTAGAAACATATCTTAAAACTCAGAAGTATACATAGAAAACTGAAGAATGCTGAATAAAAATATTAACAAAACTTCATATTTCCAAATGTTAACTATGCCAGTTCACATCTTTTTAGCAGAAGATATTTTATATGGGCCTACTTTAATGACTCCTTGTTGTATGAGAGGAGATGGGTGGTTCACCAGAACTATAAGATAATCAGGTTGGATAAGTTTGTCCATCACATCTTCTAGCATGATATCTGGAAGGATTAGGAGAACTCCACGCAAGAGATCATATAATCCACAACAGATAAGCACAAGATAGTCTTCTGTACACCTGAAAACAGAAGAATATGTTTTACCAATGATGATTGTCTACAGCAGAAATGACAAAGCCCACACATAATTGCTAGCAATTCTTAGGGACAGGACGAAGAAGAAATTTGGAAGACATAATTTCTCCAATATTCCTTCTACCCATCTTCATCAAGACTTATTTTTAGATGGCAGATGGCAAAAAGGATACTATGACCAAAACTACTTGCTTGAGTTTTTGTGACGAACCATAAAAGGTTCCCACTTCTACTGTACATAGCAAAAATTCTGATTTTTAAAATTTGTTATGTAAGTAATGCAAAAATTGAAACAACACAACATTCTATGGAGTGAAAGCTTAATAAATTTGTGTATGACAGTGTATGAAAAAATTCCCTTAATTTTTAGGCTTCAAATTTTTATAGAATAGCAATCAAGAGCAAGAACAGTGAAATTAAAGCTCACATATTGTGCAACTCTTAATTTATTATTTTATGTGCTTACCTGTCATCAGGGGTTTCAGATGGTTTTGGAGTATTCTCATTAGCTGAAGAAAAAGCAAGACTGTCCCAATCTTCAGGAGGTACATTCTTGTCAGCAAAGCTCGGCCAGCGAGCAATGGCTGATGATGCTCCAAGAACAGAAAATGCCAAGCCCAACCCTGCAAAATTACTCTGGCCCTTCTGAAATGAAGGCAGTCCTTTTAGATTGTCTGGACGACGCAGCAATGGTTCAGTTGCACCACCACCACCTTCACTGCATTTCAGGTCTGCATCTGCTTCTTTAGTCTCAAATGCATTTTCAGATAACTCTGCTTCTTTTGCAATATCTTCAAACGTTTCGGCAGACGTTAGCTCTGAGTCACAAACTGTTTTTGCAGACTCACAACTGCTGAGAAGCTCTTCCTGTACTCTCCTTACAGTTTCAGAACTTTCTACAAAACCAATTCTGTCCTGAATATCAACGTAGTTGTGCTCACCAATAAGCAGCAGGTCATCAGTGCTCCTTCCCATTCTTTCAGTTAGTCTTTTTCGGTGAACTTGAGGTGAGGAAGTAGGCGATGCTGGCAAGCTTTTAGAAAGCCTTCCAGGTGCCTGAGAGGTTGTTTTCTGCTGTACACCAGCCTTGGAAGTGCTCCCTAGAGAAATAAGGATATCTTTAGTATTCCTTTCACATTTGAAACAAACTTTTCTCTCAATATTAGACTCCTCATCCATTTAGAACTGTGGTGACCTAAGTTAGTTTTACGTGTAAAACTGACAACACCTGACATAGCTCAGATTTGGTAAATCAAGTAAACTACTATGGAGCCATATATTTAGCAAGAATTTTTGACAATATATTGGAATTTCTGGATTTAAATCATGATCCTCTCAACTAACCCTCAGCAGGAATTTGTATAGAATCACTGAGAATGGAGGGCACATCTGGAGGTTGTCTAGACCAGAATCCTTGCTCAAAGCAGGGTCAAATAGAACAGGTTGTTCCACTTGGAGCTTCGTGTAAGAGGTCCAATCTACTGACGTGTTTCAGTGGACATTGAAATATTATTCACCAACCCGTTTGCACTAAGGTTTTACATATACTTCAAGTTTACAACTAATAACTGCATATTTCATTTAATAATGCTTCCTTTTAAGTGCACATTTTGACCTGAAACAGTCAAACTTTCAGAGCACACTACACATGTATTTCATAACTAACCTTTAAGAGGGAAAGCAGACTGTATACCAGACTGGTAGAAGCAGTTTTTTGTTATTCTAGGAAAAAGAGATTTTGCTTATTCAGAAGTATTTTGAAAACTATGCACCAGTTGGTACTAATGCAATGATGATGCATCAGGAATATATTTTTTATGAGAATATATATAAAACAAATATGTGAATGTATATAAACACACACATGTATGTGCCAACATAACCAGACCAAGCTGGCCTTCAGACAACAGAAAATATTTACAAAGCTGCACTTATACAGCTGCAACAGTCTTACAGCCAAGCTCTCACACACATTAGTAGGCAGTGCAACAAACTGCAAACCCACATACAGGTAGCAGGTTATCCAGTGAGCTTCCAATTTAAAATACTTTATAGAATTATAGAATGTTAAGGGGTTGCAATGGACCTTACAGCTCAGCTAGTCCAAACCTCCCCCGCCATGTGCAGGGACACCTCCCACTGGACAAGGTCGCTCAAGGCCTTGTCCAACCTGGCTTTGAACACTGACAGGGTTGGAGCATCCACAACCTCTCTGGGCAACCTGCTGCAGCATCTAAACACCTCCACAGTAAAACATTTCTTCCTAATATCTAACCTAAGTTTCCCCTTTCAGTTCGTACCCATTACTACTTATCCTACCACTACTACAGTTCTGGGCAAAATATGAATCTGTGTAACTTATAAATTTATATAAATAAATTTAGAAATTCACATTCAGAACTACAATACTCAAACACCAATTTTCACCAAAGAAAAAAAAAAGTTGAGTATTCCTTTAGTACACCTGAATAATCTCTGTTCAAGAACAACAGTTTGTACTATCTATATAAAAAGAGTATTCAGTTTAGAAGAATGAGATGTCACTGCTTTTCTAAAGAGACACATGAGCAAACATTGTTTCAAATGAAGTAGTTGAAGGCTCAATTTCCTTTTCCAAAGCAAAGTAGCAACAAGACATCAATTGCAAAAGGTATTACAGTGTAATACATAGAATATAACTGAGTCATACACGGTGTGAAATATATAGCAATTAATTTAGAGATCAGTGCGACTTTTTTTCCATTCCTATTTTGTATATAGTGGTGAACTTACTCTATGAAGTTTTATTTCTAATTTATTTCTCACTGTCAACAACCTTAAATAAAGGCTTAAACATAAGTGGTGTTTCAGCTTTTGTTTTTCAGATGATATTTGTTGATTGCCTATGCAAATCTGTAAAAAGTATGATTAAAACTCTAATTCAACAATAATGCAAAAAACATCACACTGACAGGACACCAACTGAAAAAAGTTACCAGCTTGAACTAATAACTTCACAGTATTTCAGCATCTACAGCAGAGGAATTCAAAACTGATGAAAGCAGTTATCTTTACAGACCTCAACTTGTTCAGCATGCTGAGACTGTTTCCAGAAAACAATTCAATTTTAATTTATATAACCAAGATATCTTGTTGTTCTTTGTAAGATACACTTTCCCATCCTCTATCATGTAGGAACAGTTTCTATACCTACAGTATAACTAAATGGTAATACTTTAATACCATATTTAGACAGATGGTAAGAATTATGCACAAATAAAGTAACAGCTTAACACTTTCTGCCCAGATAAGATAGCTGCTTATGGCTCACTGCTTCAACTGCTGCCTGGTTAAGGTGTTCTCAGGCATCTTTAGCAGGTCTGTTCAACAAATGAAATGGTTCAGCTTATCTGGTCCACTTCACTGACTGAGCCATCAATGTGGCAATTTGCCTCAACTTAAGAATGAAGAGCAGCTTAGGTAGCATGTTCAGTTCCACCCTTCCTACTCTGCTGTTCAGGCATCAAGCGCCAAGGGACAGGGGGAGTTCTGTAAGAGATACGTGTGGGAAAGTAACACTTGCAGACACTCTAGTCATTTGGCAAAAAATTGTGTCCTAACATCCTTTTTTTTCCAGCATTGTTTTACCTTCCAATGGTAAAGCTGTAAATCCAGTTGGAGAGGTAATCACAAATGCAGAACTGTCTACTGACTTCCCACCACTGCTGGAATTTCTCAGGTACCTAAGTGATTCGACTTTCTCCTGGAAAATTTTGCCATCTAGAAAGAAAGGGGAAAAAGTTAAACAAAAGCATTTCATGTTTGCATTTTTGACAAATTAGACTGGTAGTAGTCAGATTACATTTCGAGCGGAACACTGGAGGCTGATGAGAAGTACTCAAGTGCAAGCAACCAAGAAAAAGCACTTGAACACAATTTTTTGGTATAGTGATCCAACTTTAAAATTTAATTTAGAACAATGAAAATATTATGATGAACTAAAGAAATTACATTTAAAGACAGTCCTTGCAGGCATACAAGTAGTGATAACTGACTTTGTCATGTTAAAAACAAGTGACTGTTCTCAAACAGCCTAATAAAGGCTCCAAGTATCAAAGAGTGCATTCTACTCTTATTCAGAATTTTACATAAGTTGGTATTAGAGGACAGATAAATACAACTGTGCAGCCTTTGAAACTGATTATTAAACCTGGAGGCACACAGGTATCTGCAAAAGGAGAAAATATTTCAAAATTGTTTGATGCTTTACATGGTCACATAAGTTATGGCTAAGGTTGCACAATGTTAATATTAAAGCATGAACTGTTCATAATTTCTTATTTTTAAAAAGAGCAAGAAAGATTTTTTACAGCTCATATCAGTCATTTTACCAACATGATTATCCAGTACAGATACATTAAAGAAGTGGTTGTTCTAGGTCTGCATCCCTCAAAGCCCATAAGTACTGCCAGTAACTTGTATGAACTCATAGTGCCTGCCAGTGATGTCTTACAGTGCAGCTGATCAACTGCTAAAAATGCTCCTCAGGCCTTTTATTTTTCCTGGAATTCCATAACAGGAAATAAGAAAGTAGAAATTGAGACAAGACAGTATGCACATGTTTCTGAAAAGTTTCATTTACAAGCAAGGTAGATGTTTTTCTCTAAGTTCACCCAAGACAAATGTGTCCACACAGGCAGCTAACACTATGCATTCCATTTATTAGCACCAAACGTCAAAGAAAGTTAATGGCATAACCACAGAAAGATTATCTATGGCTGTAGACAGAAGAAAGCTCTCCAAGTAAGCCAAGTGAACAAAGTCTAAACTGTAACCTCTCTCAGAAAGGTAAAAGTAGTTTTACAGTATTAAGTCACAACAATTCAATAATTTTTTAATATATCTTTACTAAAAATACAGTGAAGAGATTTTTTTAGATATTAATTTATGATCAGATTTTTGTCATATTGTTTACTACTAGCTAAGTGTGACATATTTACCTGTGTGCAGGGAAAAGTAGAAGTTGGTAGGATTGTGACAAACATATGTATTAGTGGGCGGGTGAACGGCTAAGAGGAAATTGAAGACCAGTGTCAGCAATTCCAGGTCTGGGGGAGAACCAAGCACTTCTTCAATTATTTTCACAAATGACCTGCAAACCTCCCGAGGCAGGGATGCAAGGTGCCCCTCTTTATGCTCCTAGAAAGGAAGAGCAGTACAACTCTAAGTTACTTGTATTTTTAATTTGACAGCAATTGTCTTTTTTTAAGTCGTCATGTTGTAGTAAAACAGATAAGAAAAGAAGCTCAATTAATAAAGCTATATTCTTTAATTTGAGAGGACCTATGGTACGTAGTCAATGTTATCCAAGTCCAGCCCACTCAAAATCCAGACAGAAACAAGGTATTGCAAATGTTATGCAAGTTGATTTTTTGAAAACTAAAATGTTCAGCATACTTCACTAATCTGTATTGAAATGCTGGAGCCCTACGACACGAATCACCATTGAAAATATAGGTTATTGACACTGTATTACATATTTGTAGAGAAACTAATAGTTGCCAATACTAACATTTCAAACAATAAAAACTTTCTGAATGGTGCCACACTGGGTCTTCTGTATTTCCACTTCAGTAGCTATTTTTATAAACACACACATTTGAGATTTCATTGATAATTGTATTTATAATTTCTGCTTGACCAAGCATTCTATAGTTTGATGCTGGCTAGCTGAAAAAAGAAAAATCTATTAAAATAATATGGATTTTAGAACAAGACTTAAAGAAACTTGTGGGAAATCCCACTGTAAGGTGAGCATTGTGATTAATTTATTCCCAGCTTTTCCAATTTCAATCTCCTTTTTTCTACCCAAGCACCTTAACTGAGAATGCTACAGAAAAAGACTAAATGAAGCTAATTGAAGTGATTTTTTCCAGAGGGAATGGTTTATATAATTTTATCTTCCATTCCATCAGACTCCCAAAACTGCCAAATTGTTGTTGCCCAATTTGAGGAGTTTGTTTGGTTTTGTTTTTTATTTTTTAAGCAAAATACTAATTTTCCCTAATGTGCAGAAAAAACAGGAAATAATACAAAACATTCTGTATCTAGGCATTGTTGATGTAAAATGATACAGTTCCTTACTGGGTCTGGAAGCACAGAGGACAGTCTACTGAAGTAGCTTTCTCTACAGCATTTAGTCTCTTCTACTCTACCCTCCCCAAATTAAAATGAGTATTCGCCAAGCACAAAGTAGGATTTCAGAGTGAAAGTACCTGCAGAACCTGACAAGTTAACAGGAAGTGATGTACCACTTGAGCTTTCAATAGCTGTTTAATGTTAAACATCTGTTGGTGATGGTTGGCTCTGATAAGGATTTCTAGAGCTGCTAACAGAGTTTCCCAAACACCTTGCTGAAAAACAACAAAAAAAACCAGAAACATGGCTTCAAAAATACATTTGTGAGTCTACACACAGTGAAAAAAACCCAAAAAACAAAACCAATGAAGTTAGTTTTGCACCTAAGATGATGACTGACTACAAATGGTAAGTCAGAACTAGAAACTATCAGAAAAATTATGTTCATACAAAACTAAGTTTATTTTAATGACTAAACTACCACCAAAAAACCCTTCAACTTCTTGTCTAAAATTAGTTTTGTATATTCTTTGCCATATTAACACTGGATGGTTATTTTCAATAGTTTAACTCCAAAACAAAGCAGGTCTTCTTTAGTTTTAGCAGTTTCTCCACAAAAAAAATTAATCAGTTCAACTAACAAGTCATATTCATACATCACATTTACAGACTTCAATACACAAGGCTACCTGCATCATTGATAATGGGAGCTTAATGCTACTAACAGCTATTCAAAGAAAAATGAGGATCATTAATTTTAGAAAATTGTAGTGATTACTGACATGTAACTGGAGAAATTAATTTCTTACTCATAATACTTAATTTTTTTTAAATATTGAATTTTAGACCTGAAATATTCCCCAAACTAAAAGTACTTACTTTTGCTTTAGACCATATCTTCCAGTCAAGCAGCAACTTTTCTAACAATTGAACATCTTGAATAACTGCAGTAGAGTCTGCATCAAGCTGGAATTGTCCATTTTCATTTATATAGAGAATTTCATCACTGCAACATCCTTCAAGAAGAGTCTTCAAGAGGGGGAAATATTTTTTAAGTGTCATAATCACAAAGTAGTACAGTTGTTCTATCCAAATTGTAACAAAAAAGCTCAATCTTTAAAAAGACGGAATACTCCTGATGGGCAAAACATATGTACCTGGTCAACACTCAACTTGCTTAAAATCACTGTTCTGCCTTTGTAAAAACAGCTTCAAATGTAAAATTACAATCACAGAAGTTTCTAAATTTGTGCTAATACTGAACAAAATATCAGGTTTAAAAGAGGACCCTACCTTCAGCATGCAAAATCCAACAATGCATTTTGGTTTGATCAGCACTCGACGAATCATTGAATAACCATTACAATTGTCCATCTCCTGTATCCTCTGTTGATTGTATTTTGTTAAAGATAGTATAAGTTGTAGTGCTAAAGCTTGAGCATCTTCACAGCTGCTAATCTCTACTACCTGAAGAGAAGGCAAATAAAATAAGACAGTGTAAGTGAGAAACATTTAGGAAAAAAGACTTAAAAATACTTTGTTGCACTCCTAAATCATAACTTCTGAAGTAAATCTGTTTTAAAGAGCTTAGTGTTATGTACATAGCCTTCATTTTTGTCTATGTGTGTACATTCAGTTATATTTGAAGTGACAATTCCTATTGTGGTAAATTATGATCTGATAAGAAAACAGAAGTCCCTTTACATGAATCCTTTTCCAAGAAAGAAGTCTGTTCCAAATAAATTTAAAGTAGAAGGCACTTACCATACTACAAAGTCACAAGGTCATGAAACACATAAGCCCCTAACAGGAATAAACTGTTTGCCCTGGAAAAGTAGGTTTCTTAAATGTTTAAGGAAAGCTTTAAAATAAGGCTCCTGAAGGTCTAGAGTTACACCTACCTGTAAGTGTCAAACATTAAAGTTTTATTTTATCCACAAAGAGACAAGCAATTTGATAGATGAAGACCATAAACCACTCTTTCCTATTTACTTTCTACAGTTCTTGAATCCCAAGAAAAAGCAAATAGAATTTTAACCAAAAGCAAACAAGAATGAAATCTCACATTAATGGAACTTCAGTTCTATAGCTTCCCTTGCCATAAACCTGTTAATTCTGCTGCACTACACATTTATAGACATGTATACCTGTATCACCTGACAGCTGATCTATTGTCTTCTTGCCTTTCTGATGCAAACAGTCTACGTGCTACTCATCTGTAGCATGTACTTAGCATAAATTTACATAATACAATAACATGGATAAGTATTTTCTCCTCAGGTTTGATTATCAATGGTAAAATTACAGCAGGCAGTGTCTTCATAGCCATGATCTAATGTGCATTTATTACTCTCTACATATCTTTCTGAACAATACCAGAGACACATAAATCAAGACAAGCTTTAGGCCTACATTAGTATTTTGAATTAACTGTGGTACTTCAGAGACTCCTGGTGCAAACATTAGCCTCTCCACATAAAGGTCACATGTAAGTAAGTAGTAACTAAGTTAAGGCTCATAAGCCTTGTTATTTTTGAAATTACATTTTCTCTTAGATAGGATAAGTAAGCCTTTGAGCACAGCTGAACAGTTATCTCAAAAAAGCTCTCATGATTTATCAGATAAAAATAAAGCTTTGTGCACCATGTAGTTTCACATCTTTTCATACCTGCATTGTGAGTATCCTGTGGTTAAACTGTTAAAGATATGCCATGAATTTAAATGCTTCAAAATCAGAGACCAAAAATATGATCAGTTTTACAACACTGCTAAAAATAATCTTTTTTGACATCAAAAAATCCTAATTCTAAATCAGAATGTAACACCCCATCTTATATATTAGCAATATTAACTAAAACATTAGGTAATAGAATTATAATTACATTTCCAATGTAAGACAACCGGTGTGATACGGTCTGTTATGGCACAGGTGTTTTCCACAAGTTTTAACAGAAAACCATTACATGCAGACTAGAGAAAGGCAGCTACAATTATGAAATTTGCTACCTAAGATCCAAGGAAAATTTCATATGGGAGAACACACACATGCAACCCCCCTACTCCAGCCTCCTTACCCTAGCAAAGAGGAAAACAAATGCACCAGTTCCTCCAATTTCATGTAGTATTCCCTGAAGAGTTTTATATTCAACAGGCTGAAGTGTTTTTAGGTGATGAGAGTCCAATGCATTGCTATGAACTTCTTTCAAACTGAAAGGTCTCTGAGAAGGTACAGTTTTCACTTGACCTTTCAGTCTAATAACAGGTTCGTATATGGTGTACTGACCAGGGCAGCATGTGGTATAAACAACAGCAAGACTCTCCTGAAAAAAAGGGAAGTTTAAAATTTTTTCTAGAAAGTTTAATACAAAAAACCCCACACATCCAGGACACAAAAGCCACCTAAAGCAAGTAGCAACAACTTCAGCAGTTCATTTCTACTTTACCACTAACATGCTCTGAAGTTGCGTGTGGAGCACACGCACTAGAAAGCAACAGGATTCCTAAATCTTAGAAACTTTACGCAACAGTTAAAGCACAGAAAATTAAGAAAGCACAAAAAAATTCCACCAAGGATCCCCCTCTTATCACCTAGAGAATGATAACTGTTTTGCACAAAACCAAAGTTATTGACATAGATAGAATAAAATGAGCACACGGAGATATTGGGTAAATTGTTTCCTTTTCTAAAGTGGCAAGTCCAAAATAGAAAGTTATTTTCTGTTTTTAAAAATTTCTCCATTTTTTTGTTTTAAGTTTATCCTTTCATCAGCTTTGCCATAACAGGAACTCAATAGAAGAAATTTCATCAATGAAGAGACTTAAAAGCCAAAGCTTCTACGGAAAGTAACAAACTAATTTTCACAGAAAATGTAAAGTGATCATATTTGGAAGGTTATTTAAAATAGAGAAATAATTTCATTTAAGGCACTTGCATTCTCTGCAAAAATGCAAAGATTAATTCATCACTCAAGCACATGGTTCTTTTCTCTGGCTACTTGCTGTTTTGTAAGGCAAAATAAGCTTAAAAGTTGCATGACTGCTTTGCTAAGCTTTTACTTACCCCATTCATTCCTTCTTAACCTATTCAAAATTTGGTACCATTGTTTACAAGGATCATACCAGATAGAATGACCCTTTGCCTAAGAGATCAGAAAAACCCCTCTAGTGGAAACAATTCATACAGCAGGAGTTACTAGTGTATGAATTCACAAAATATAGCAGGCTCCTCTGAGAAGCAAGCTTTATTTTATTCTTTTTCCAGTGTCACTGTATTTACACCTGCATCTGGCATGGCTGTTTCAGTCAGGAAAGATGAGAAAAGCTAAGATCTGCCAGCTGCAGAATGACTTTTCAGCCAAATTTGGTGCAAACTTACTCCCTTCATCACCTTCAAAAAACTGGGATGAATTCTTTTGCTTCCTGTTAAAGCCAGATAAAGCCGCCTTTCTCCTCCCCACAGTTTTAATGTTAACTGGTTAACTAAGCTGTCCTTGACTACTTTTACACTAGTGGAGGGATCTTCTCTATATATTCATCCTAGACCTTTTGGAGGGGTCTGTTTATCCAGTACAATTTAGGATGCAGTATTACAGATGTTGGAACATCTAGAAATTTTAAGAATCCAACCTAAAGCAAGATGAAATGGCCACCCTATGTGGAGTTCAACTTCCGCTGAAATAAGTGGGAAGAACCCTGCAGTGATTTTAACAAGAACGAGATTTGCTCTTGTCTGATTTGATCAAGTGAAGCACTTTGGGAGACAGCAGGAAGTTTGTTCCCAACTTCTTAATCATTTAAGAGATTAAGAACCATTTTTAAGTAGATACTTACAATTAAAGGTCCAACATCCACTTCCTTTCTTGTCATGAAGAGCTCCTTAACTTGTTCACATTGTAGAATCTCTTTATTTATGTACTTGGAGCAGTGAGTCGATGTTTTGCCATATTTACAAGGCATTAGAGATGTGAAGTCTGGCCCACATGTGTATAAGTAAAATGCTTCCTCTGGTCCAATATTTGCACCTAAAATCCAGAAAAAGATCTGTTAACTCTTCAGTATACAATAAATCAAAATTCATTTCTGACACACCACAGACCAGTAACTTCAGCAGTTTCAGAAACAAGCATGCTTAACTCAGAGCATTCAGTGGTTCAGATTTTGTTTACTTTTTAATGTGTTTTAAGTAATCTGAAGCTAGTAGTTTAAAAGCAGGCAAGTGAAATCAATTTTCCAGATAAAAGAGACTGAGTGCTTCAAGGAAAAAAACAGAGCAAACATCACTGTCTCTCCATCCCCTACCCCAAGGTATAATTTAAAAAAATTTTAAAACCACTAAAGTAACTGTAATTACCAACTACATCACTAAAAAGAAAGCAAGAAAATATGGCAGAAGAATACATTAGGAAGTACCCAGTACTGAAACATTTGCCTACTTTCTCCCTGATATATTATGCTGCTAAAGAATATATAATTGGTTTTACTGTAAAAGCTTGGTACGTTAAAAAAAAATATCTAAATAAGCCTTTGATCTCAGAGGGGGAGGAGGAAGTGAAGACTTATTCAAGAAAAAAAGCATTCAAAAGGTACCATTAAATAGAAGCAGATTTCCAAGATTCCATCTACCCGACAATCGAAGCAATTCTTCTTGAGATGATGTACAATGTCCAATCATACAATATGTTTTGTTACTGTCGGATGATAAGCTTGTTTTCCTTGGTAGTGAGAAGTCTAAATCAATATCACATTTCCTGAAAATATACATAAACAAACATGTTTAAATATTAAGATCAAAATTGCTATCTAAGGTCTTCAGCTTAGGTTTAAAATTCATTTTAATATTTACTAGATGAGAAGCCATGCTGCCATCAACATTAAAGTACTCAAGTCCTCTTCAACTTCTAGGCACCTTAAAACTCAGTTACATAATGATATTTGTATTCAGATACTGCATAGAGCAGAAGAATAGAGTTCCAGCTAGGGCTGCCACGAAGTCAAGATTTCCTAGATCTGAAATTCCTTCCTCTGACCTCAAAGAAGAAACATATAACACTATATATGCTTCTAAAATGCCACAATTTTTCAAGCACTTCCACTCTTCCTAAGAAGTCAAAGGCCTTTGGCTATGCTAAGACACAATGAAAACTGTGGTTCACATATGCTGAAAAACACCACGTTGAGGATTTGCTTATACCAGGAACATTGTCAGAACTAGCGTGCTGCACAGCCACGGGCAATAAGCCTGGTGCTTTCAGAAAGCATCCAATTAAATTTATGTGTCTTTACATAAACAGAGCAATTAGACTGTAAAGGTCATCCAAAGCTTCCTGAAAGAGCCAAACTATTGGCAAACTAGCAACTATATATAGAAGTGCCTCAATAACTGCACATGTGCAGAACATTAGAGTACTTTTAGCTTCCCTCTGTATCTCCATATTTGGACTCTATTGGATAGCAGCATGCACAGACTGAACACAGCCTTCACAGTCTGGACTTTGGGAAGAAAGCATAAAGACTGATATTTAGTAAGTACCTTTTTCTCTAACCAATAAGTAATTCACGCAGGCACGGGTCCACCTAACCTAGCATCAGGTACCTCATTTAGGAGCATGCACCTTAGCTCTGCAGTGGAAAAAAAAAATCGTACTTCCAACTGGCAGTTCAGGTTTTGTTTGAAATATTTTTTAACTTCTCACCTCTCCATTTCCCTCAGCGGAACAAAATTACTGCCTTCTCCTCTTAATTACTTGTTGGAGTTGGTTTTTGGGGAATTTCATCCCAGGAACAAAGGAAGAAGATTTGTGGATTAAATGGACACCAGAACT
>JAYRBT010000114.1:44711512-44753133 GCA_036023395.1 Myiotriccus ornatus
GATTCTACACTCAGAGGCTAGAGCCAAGAACCCCCGTCGCTGGTCTGGTCCTTTCCCCGACCAAAGCCGCGACAATTACTACTTTCAACAACACAGCCTCTACCTGAGCTATACCTCCTTAACGCAGGTTCTTAACTTAACCAGAGACATTATGCCTACTGCTAACTTCATGCCTTAGCTTATTTTGGATTTTACTCAAGACCTTGCAGTACTTACCTCTTTCAGTCATTTATGATGAAGAATAACAATGATGTCTGAACAGGTCCATGGTATAAACTGATGATTCTCAAAGCAATCACAATTATTCTAGAGAATTCCTAGCAGTGTAACACCCCCCCTCTCCTACCCTCCTAGAAGACTACTCAACCATAACTTCAGCTTGTGCCAACATAGTGCTGATATACTCCTACCAGTGAACGTCTTTTAAAGAAGCATCTAGGTACAACTAATGTATTCTTTACCTCTGACCAGACACCCACAGCGACAGCTTTCCATGGATATTTTTCTTGCTTTCTGGCTTCTGCAGATATTTTAATGCCAAATGCTGCCACCTGCCTAAAAGGAAAACATTCTCTGGAGATTCCGCCTGTGCCAGCAAACCAGCTTTCATCTCATCATTTGGATCCATGCATATACTATGAAAACAAGAGAAATAAAATGAGTGTGTATGTTTGTTTTCATACTTGTATTTTAAGCCTTAAGTCCGCAATTTTTGGTCTCAGTTAATTTGAACTTCCATTCACAGGTAAATTTTTTGATCACAAAACTAATTTTAGAGTGCTCAGCATAAGCTAGGGAAATCCTCACATCACGGTTTCAACTTTTTTAACTTGTCTGCATAAATCTGCTTATATTTAAGATAAGGATATTTTCTCTATTTTCCAGAGCAGTTAAATTCAGTTTGTTGAAAAAATGCAGATGCTTTGAACACTGAAATAAATTGTTCTAAAATTGCAGCTTTAAACTCATTTTAAGGATAGATTACTTAAGATAACTAAATTAGGGCTAAAATGCATTCAGAAGATTTAAAACCAAGACCTTCACAGAAAGTATTACACAACAGCAGTTTTCACACCTGAGGTGCAAGAACTTTTTCCACCTTCACACATTTATTGTGGCATTTCATTAAAGCTCGAATTGCTTCCTTGCACTGCGTTATGTTTATGACTGACCTTGAAACTTACTTTAGGCAGTTACTTATACACGACTGTGTGAACCATGCAAGCCCAGACCCTGACACTTTAAGCTCACAACCCTGTAGACCTGTATCCAGTAAACTTCCTTGATGTTGCCCCATCAGTGTGTAAGACCTCTCTACTATAGAAATTAGTTTTCTACTCTCTAGCAGTATTCTCTGCAGGCTCCTACTCCAAGTCACACTGAATGTTCACAGGGCTGCTTTTAGACCAAAACAGCATACCGAAATATGAACGCTCCAGTATTCAAGTCTGCCCAGACTTGTATCATCAATGCTTTGGAACCCAATGAAATTATATGAATGCAGCCATCTTCAAGAAGTTTCTCTCCCAGGCTTAGGTATTCCGTTCCCATAGACTTCATTTCTTCTAGAAATATAAAAATTTATAGAGAATTACAATACAACAACAATGCCTTTCACACCAGATACCACACAAGTATGAAAAGAAACAGTTCAGGTACTGCATAGAATTTTTTTTTTTTTACAGAGGGTTGACTAATCTATAGACTGTATCTTCAGAAACTGGGGTGTCAAACTGAAACAGAGGAACTTGACATTAACTCAGCACCTCACTTTTTTTTTTTAGCAAATCATGTAAATCCACTGAGCTGAATATTCTACCAGTGATGCTTTTGACATGCCACATCATATTACATTCCTATGTTGAACTGTCAGTATGCACCAAGAAGTCTTCAGATTTTTCTTCACAAATGATACTACCCTTTAAGCATGATCTTGTATTCAGTATTTTTACTTTATCAAGCAAAAGGACAGACCTTCTAACAACACAGCTCTAGTGAGTTCCAAGATTCAGGGTTGAGTTTTCTCTCCTTTTATTTAAATACAGTAAAAGCAAAAGAGTACAGGTATTCCAAGTGTTGTGAATGGGAGACATTTTAAACAAATTTAAGAATCTTTCCTCCCACAAATTATAATCCCAAAGATTCTGTTTAGAAGAGTTTAGGAGCAGGTGTGTCTACAAAAGTATAGACAGAAAAATATTGTACAGCCATTGGTATTTACAGTGGTGCACACAAAGAAAGTTAAGAGGATTTATACTGAGTCAGCCTGAGACTTCATTATCAATACATGAAACCAAATAAACTTGAGAGCATTTTTTTCCCATGACCATTCAGCTGCAGCATTTAATATTTTCTTCATCATAACATGAAGTAGCATAAAAACATTTTACTGAAGTTACAAATTCAATGAGAATACTCTATTTCCAAGGAAGCAGGCATTAATCTAATTTAAGGACCAGGGCTGCAAATGTTTTATCTGTAAGTATACGACACAGTACTCAAAGAAAAAAATCAGAAATACTACCACTGCTGTTTAATATCCATCATAAAAAAAAATTCAGCCTTCATATATGGCACATAGATTAGTAATATTTGTAACCAGAATCCTTCAGTGCTACCTAAACAGAAACAAAGTACTATATGCTCACCTGTGCTGTCAAAACTGTTCTCTTTTACAGCTATGAGTCTGCTTCTTCTCTTGATTTTTTTCCCCTTCTCTGTCGAATTTTCTGTTTCATGAGCATGCTCCAGATGAAACCACAGCGAAACACTGAAGCCATCGGACATGTGCGGCCAACAGTTTTGTCCAACTAAAGGCAAGTGAATCGGGGCTACATGCCAAGAAGAAAGCAGCTGGTGACTCAAATTTTCATTATCTGTCTCTTTCTTACTCTGTGAAAATTTTGCTCTTTTAAGTAGTCCAGCAGTTTTGCTGTTGGAAGTGCTAGCACATTTTTGTGAAGAACTACTACTCAAATTTGTGCCATGTAGCAAAGGGAAGGCAAGGTACTGTAATGGGTTCATATAAACATTAGTGTCTACGATCTTCAATACACCCTTGAGTAGTATCTCCTAGAAGAAATAAGCCAAACAAATGAGAAAAAAAAATTAAACTGTTTACACCATATAGTCAAGTATCATGTAACCAAATCGAAGCCACTATTCATTTAAATTTGGATTCATGTTTTCCCATCAGAGGTGGACTTTCATATTCAAACTGACATTTGCAAAGCATCAGGTAGCACCTTCAGCAGACTCTGGCCCAGCAGAGCTTTGGGGATTTAGTCTGGGCGGATCAGTTTAAGTTACCATGCTCAGGAATCAACTGAACCAAAACAGGTGGTCATTGCACAATCTTATCTCACTTCTGTTATGTGCTAACAAATAGATCAGTTCATATTGCAACAAAAGACCACACCTTTTACCCCATGTTTGAGGCTGGTTAAGAATACCCACACAGGCCATCAATTTGTTATTGCATAATCACTAACAAAACTAGTTGAGCCCTTAAGCCAAAAAGTTTCTCTACTTGGCCAATTATTACAAGCTATCTTTGAAAAACTGACTTGTGACTGCTTGTTTGGTTTGGTACCATTTCAGATGCCATAGTAATTTTTTTTACTTTCTTCCACTTGTATTTTGCTACAGGCTCACACACAAACCAAGAGTTATTTCAGCAGTATATCCCACACAAACAGTAGATTCCAGCATTACACAAACCAGCTTACTTTTGAAAGTGATTCCTGGTGCTAAAGCATTCCTGAAATAGTGAGATGCTTTAAAACTTTAAAGTACTTGCTTCTAATTTTGCAGTATTAGTGTTCTGTCATCCATAACCACTGTGCCAGTCTTCCTTAAGAGAAATCTTGGTTTCTTGTACTGAAGAGAGTCCCCAGGACCAACACACCCTTCAAAACCCCCTATTCTTATCTCCTATTTCCTTTTCTTGTTTTAAGAATTAATTGCTTCAACCACCAATTTTTATTTGCTCTGCTCAGTTCAAATGTCACTGTTCATCATCTTTTTTCTCAAAATTCTTGGACACAAAAGGATTACATTTTGGTTCCATTTTTTCTCATAAGCATCTGAATTTTGCTATGTGCTCCTCCATACATACCGTACAAGGTGTTTTCTCCAAAAATATCCTAAGAAGAAGAGTTAGCTCTTCTGCACATGTCTGTGAACTCATCAAGGAAACCAGCAGATCTACCAGCACTATCTGACATGCTAAAAAGAATGAGACAATATTCTTAAAAGGAACTTTTTATAAAGCTTTAAAAATTCATATTCTATACTATTATGAGGAAAGATTAACTTGGAATTTAGAGTGTTTGCAAAAACGTTTCAAATCAAGGAAGCAATAATGATTACAAGATTAATTCTAGAGAGATTAACAGTACTTCCTGACACTACTATTCAAAGTTTCATGGAATGAGCCTGGATGGCTATGCCAAATGTAGCTCCCAGGTTTGCAACACGGAATCTGAAAGCCTGGGAACCTAGCATCTAAATTGCAAAGGCTCTCCCCACAAAGCTAGGGATCCAAGTCCTGGGATGGGTTCCTGCTGTGGAACACCCTCATGATGTAAAGCTACCTTAGGGTAAACATTTAATTTGCTTCTATGCATTCTTGGATTAGCTAGCTGTTTTCCAGTTAGAAATAAAACTCAACACATCATCAAGACCTGTGTTACAAAGAAATTGGAAATAAAAACTTGTGTTGTGATAGAGTGAGAGTTCAATCAGCTGCTATTTTTCCAAGCAATGTTTAACACTGTCACACCAGTGTTTATAACTAGCTATCATTTTCAGATCTGCCAGTATTTGTTTACATAATATATTTCCACTAGCTCAGAAATAACTCTGTATTTACACTAAAATGGCACAAGTTTCTTTCAAGTTAAAAAAGCAGCTGCATAAATTCACACGTGCGAATGAACTTCCTTTGTCAACTCTGCATTTGCACTGTGAGCTAAAAAATTTGACTGTGTATACATTAAACTATAAAAACCAATATTTGAGTTACTTGAACCTTTAACTCACCACGAAAACTAGATTCCGTTTGTGTCAATATATTCAGAAATCCTCCCAAAAGATGTTTAACAGCTCCCTGTAAAAAAAAAAAAGGAAAATGGTTATCTGAAAAATAAACATCAGCTCAATGAACTAAGAAATAAATTCTTCCAATCAACTCCTGCCTACTATTATTTTAATTATAATTCCAAATACTTGAAATTATAGAACTTTTTTATATTTGCCAATGAACATTCTGTGCAGTTCAGTTGCAGAAGAGATTTTGAAATTTAAATTATTCTCTTCTGCAAGAGGCATACTCTGTTTTAGTTATTAAAAAAGTGAAAAAATTATCAGAAATTCTAAAGGATCATGAGGACTTCAACATTTGCATAACTCATTTCTAATATTAACTTAGGAAGAATAAGAACATGAAATAATTTTGAGGTATATGACTCACAGTTTGTAAAAGTACAGAATCAATACATATAAGCATAGAATGTTTACATATATACATATACAAGCAGATATCTGCCTTTTTTTTTCCTAATGCCCTGACAATCATTAAATCTCTAGCTCTAGCCCTAGTGATTGAATAGTCTTGATAAAATAAGACACCTGGGAAACTCAAAAGCTCTGTAGCTCAAATATCTTTCAATACATTACTTAGTTCCTGGTAACTTAAACACAGTGCAGCTGGCAATAGTCATTTATACTGTTTCAGATCTTACAAAATCCCATAACAAGTGAGAACATTTGAGATCACTCTATTAGGTAGACTGATACTATAAAACTGAAGAAAAGACATGCAACATCCAGACTGTTATCTTTGTTAATAACATTTTTACCTGTTCTATAAGTACAGTGGCATTTTTCTCCTTCTGGCTGATGATTTTCAGGCAGCTTTGGAATACATGAGCAAGCACATCTAAACTTGGATTACCAGCTGAGAGTAAGTTTAATTCTAACATGCAGATTTCAGGATACATTAATTCTCCTTGACTGATGTTTTCAGTTATGTCATTAAAATAACCTGAAGGACCAATACATCCTGGTTCTCCCTTTGTGTCTGCTCCTGAAAAAAAAACAAACTTGTCTCACTGAAACTTACTCAGCTGAATACAGATTGAATTATTTAAGCAGAACATTCAAGGACATACTTTCTTCAATCTTCTCAAAGTACAAACCAGAAGTAGTCACTAGCCTATAAGAAGTTAGCATAATCTTCTATTCTTCTTCAGATTTTCCTATTTTCCTGCTAACACAGAAGGGCAAGGATGCAGTTTCTCCCATTACATGCTCTTAAACTATGTGCCTTCATTTCTTGGGAACTAGAATACAGTAATGGTGAAATATGCAATTCATGAAACATGACAGTAAAATCATTGTAACAGAGCCTCAAAGTTCTATACAAAACCCTGAGCATGCCAAGAAAGGACATAAATTTAAATTACATTTTGTTAAGAGTTTGGGGAAAGCAGTTTAGTTATTTTAACTCAGAAAGTACATATGACAGAATATCTACACAACAACCAAAAAAGAAAAGCATAAGCACCTCTTGTTACATTTTGAAGAGACTTCAAAACACGTTACTTAAAATTATTTGGTACATGTTTCATAGAAATGTTTCATGGAAGTAATACAGCAAGATATGGGTACATCAATTGTTGAATGAAAATAATGGGATATGTTGTATAACAAGGGGGTTATCACAAGTCAAATGAAGCATGTGACTGGGAAAAGCCAGTATGGATTCACCAAGGCCAAACTGTGCTTGACAAACTGGGTTGCCTTCTACAACCAAATAACCTATCTGGTTGATGTGGAATGGGCAGTGGACATTGTCTATCTAGATTTCTCCAAGGCTTTTAGTACAGTTTCCCACAGCCTTCTCTTAGAGACACTGATGTGTTAGGGTCAAGATAAGGGGTCCGTGTGGTGGCTGTGCACTGACTGCCCGGCTGCACCCAGAGGGTTGTGGTAAATGGCTCCTTTTCAAACTGGCAACTGTCACAAGTGTAGTCCCCTGGGGACTGATATCACCCCAAAGATGTTTAATGTCTTCATAAGTGATCCTGGATGATGGGATCAAGTCTATCCCTGATCGAGTTTGCTGAGTGGGGAAGTGGACACCTGGGCTATAGGAAGACCTCGATAGGCTTTAAGAGGGGGCTGACAAGAACCTTATGAAATTCAACAAGGATGAATGTAAGGTCTTGCGCGTGGGAAAATAAAATCCAGGAGTGTGGCACAGGCTTTGATCTGCCCAGCTGTGGAGCATCTCTATAGCAACAGACTTGTGGGTCCCCGTGGACAGCAAGTGCAGTATCAGTTAACAGTGACCTGCTGCAACAGAAAAAGCCACCAGGATGGTGGGCTGCATCAAAGGCGTCACCCACAGGGGTAAAGAAATCGTTATCCCACTCTACTCAGTGCTTGTCAGGCCTCACCTGGCAAACTCTGTCCAGTTTTGGTCACCACTGTGCAAAACAGATGGGAGGGAAGGTTGAGAAAACTGGGTTTGTTCAGCCTTGAGAAAAGGCAGCTTAGAGGAGACCTTATCACCATGTTCCAGTTCTTAAAAGGTGCCTACAAAGAAGATGGAGACCACCTTTTTCCAAGGAGTCACATAGACAAAATTACTGGATAAGGGGTACGTGGTACTCTCATGGAGATTCCATATGGACACAAGAGGAAAGCCTTCTATAATGAGAACAGTCATTGGTATAATCTCCTCAGGGAAGGGGTGGATTCCCCAACGTTGGATTGGGCATATAAGATTTAGATGGAAAGGGTGACAGGCCATCTTGTCTCAACTGTGCTATTGCCAAAAAAAAAAAAAGGTTGGACCAGATGACGCTTGAGGTCCCTTCCAACCTAGTATTCTATGATATAATTAGATTATTTAGTTTTCACCAGAAAATTATAATTCTAAATAAAAATTTGAGCACTGAACTTCAAACAAACTAATAAACATCTTTGGAGGCTCCAAGACCATGATAATACATTTGAGCAGCATGACTTTAGAGCAAGAGTCACATAAACAAAGACAACAAGATAATAGTTTCTGTAATGCTCAGTAAGAATATTCATCATCTTTTCATCTGTAATTGCATCATACTGAAAGCAAAAAAAGTTATTTCCATCTGTTAAAGGTATCTGATGCTTGCCTTGTTTTGGTACATCTCAAAAGACAAACTTTGCTATGTCACAAAGACAGCTTTCTATATTAAGAAAGTTCACATTTACCTTCATCCTTGGTTTCACTATCATCAGAGTTACTTTCGCTATCTGCTTCATATCCTTCCTCTTCAGCAAAAAGTTTAAGACTACAGCATTGTGATTCTTCAGTTTCTTCAGAAATTTCTCCAGGTTGTGACACAGGCTCCTTTTCAGTGTAATGGGTCTGTACAACACATCAAGGAAATAGATTATCATTGGTGAGAAAAAAAAAAAAATCTTTGAATCAGAAAAGCAAATAGTTTAGAACCTTACAAATTACTATTTTCTCCAAGCCCATCAGCAAAAGAAACAAATTAATCATACACTTTCAAGAAACTTGAGATACATTAAGAATACTTCATTTTTACATTGAAAACTGAATCTGCAAAGACGGATTTTTCTTATTAACTACCTGATCAAAATTTTAGCAAGCAGGTGGCCAATGCATTAGTGTAACTATGTTTCCAAAATCACTATCAACATCAACATGGACATCGATGTTCACTCTAAGGTGATAAGGTCACTCAATATCCCTGTTTGAAGCTCTTCCTTTGAGAATTTGTCACACTGTTGTGAGATGAAAGAGTAAAAAGAACATCAGGTTGGCTGAGCTTGCTACTTTTTGGGGCATGGCTCATTTCTGAACAGTAAATGTGGAGACCATATGAATACGCAGCATTTCACTTACAGACGACAAGCAGAGAATGCATCTTCACTTGCCACAGTTATCAAAGACATAACATTTCCTACTGAGTTTAAAAAGACACAAACAACATAACCCTGAGAAAACCTTGCATTATTCCCAATTAGACTGCTTAGTTGGTGTTTCATACCTTCTCAATTTTTTCTTCAGAATGATCCAGATCAGCAGAAAAAGTGCCCAACGCAACACGGAGCAGTGAATCAAACAGAGGCTTTGCCAAGTCAGTTTCTATCACTTTTGACTGAGCAAGCTGCTCTCTTATTTCAAGTAAGATATCATCCACACAGGTATTCTGTGTTTTGGGGGAAACAAACATTTTGATTCATGTTACTATGCTTTGGCTAACAGAAATAGCCTAGTACTTTCATTTAAGAACTTCTCCTTCCACCTACATTAATCTAACTTCTCAGCTAAAACTACCACACTTCATCCTGTCTCTTGAAACAAGAAAAATTCATCCTGTTTGTCACAACAGAGATTTAACTGGAATGTGCACTCTGAAAAAATCTGGCAAAATGCTCTCATCTAAAATTCGCAGGTGAAAGCACTGTTTCAAAAATAAACGACCTTGAAACAGTTTCAGGTACAGTGTGCATTCAAGTCACACCACAACATTACTAGAAGTTAAAACGTCAGAGGGTGACATGTCCAAGATCACAAAACTTGCAAGCAGTCCAGGCAGAACTCCAGTTTTCAATTCTCTCTTGTACTTAAAGCCTCCTGCTTCTGTAACAAACAAACAACTGCCAAATAAAATATAAGATAGCAATTAAAACATTAAAGCAATGTGAAGTTGTCTTCTGCGAATTAACAACTTTTTGCAGAACACTGAATTAGTTCACCACTAAGGCTTCAGCAATAATTTTTTTCAGGTGTCTTTTCAGTACCTGTGCCCTCCAATACTCCTCTTTCTCAAGCACCATGCTGTGCTAAGAAACTTGATAAATTGTGTTGTTATGTATAATCTTGCCTACACAGATTTCCTGCAGCATCCCTGTCACACATATTATTCACTGAATACTCTTTCCAAAAAGAGTACGACTTGAGAGGACCACTACTCCAACTACTAAGCACATCATTTAACTGTATGCTTTCAGTTCTACAGAAAATATGGTACTATAAGAAATGCTTAAGTTTTCTCCCTCTAAAGAAGAACTTTTGACTAAACTACTGTTAAAATATTATTGTATGTAACAAATATGAGCAAAGTAAGCACAGTACCTGGTGAAACATCTCCACTTCCATCTTCTGCATGTTACTTGCACTGTGTAGACAGATGGTCAGCAGAGCTTCTAGAAGTCTGATACCTTGAAGTGCCCACTCAGCCTCTTCTCTTACAGAAGTCTTTATCCCTTCAAGATTGGCAACTGAAGTAACTGAAGAGTGTTCCCTACTCAAAGAGCTGTCACAGGAGACAGAGTCAGGCACCAGCTGTTCCACACCAGCAAGACTGCCAGAATTATCAAGCTCCAATTGCGTCACCTCTCTGCTTTTAGCCAGTTGAACAGAATCGTCCTTGTTGAGAAGCTCAGTATGAGGACTCCCGTGTGAACTTCTGCTGCTTTCACTCAATACTCTCTCCCTCTTTTCTTGTTCCTTTTCCTCCTTTTCCTTAATTTTTCCAAGTTTCTGAATTATCAGAATTAGTAATCTATGGCATGCTTCAAAGCCTCCAAGTCTATGGAACTGTCTCTGGAAAACTGAACTATACAAATAGATGCAACGACACATGGACCAAATATCTGCAGCCCTATGAATATGTTCCAATGAGGGCAAAGTAAGGCTTTCCAGTGACAGATACGGTAATTTGTGGCCTAATGGCTCACTAGCTGTACTATCATATCCTGACGTATCTTCAGAGTCATTAGCTGAATCCAGATCACCATCAGCTTCTTTACTTACGCATAAAAAAGCAACACAGAGGAACAGGTTTATTGTGTTGACATGAATGTCTTGGCTCACAAACTTTTTCTTTTTCGGGTAGGCCTCTTTCAAGCCAGCATAAAACTTGCTTAGGCTTTGAGGAATCTCTGAAACAGCATGCTGGGTACAAAGGGAAGCAGGTAAGTCAGATGTAGATTCCTTTTTTTCCCTATTCAGGCCTTCCAGTTCTGGCATTGCTTGGTCCTTCTGCTGATCACCAAGGCACAGTATCAAAGTCTCTAACACTTTCAAAGAATGGCTTCTTAATGTATCTAAGTAATTTAACTCAATCATTTGACTCACTCCGTTACAATTCAGAAACAAGTCCCTAATTACCCTGCAAGATAAAGCATAAGAGTTACCTTATAAATCAGCCACAAATTCATGAAGTTCACTAATTGCTATAAATTACTGTAAATTAAGGAGTTTGCTGTAATTGTTTGCTGTACTCTAAAATCTCAAGTAAACATCATCCAATTAGTAGTGGAAAATTCAACTTCTTTTGCAAGATATGATAGAGGAAATACCTCCCTCTAACATGTAGGCCACAAACATATATGATGTTCAAAACATTAAAAGTGTTTAACTTTATTTATAACAGTTGCTCTTTAGTGGTACTTCCTCCCCAGCTTTTTCTTAGCAATTGGAGCTAGTAAACATCTTTGTAAATTTCTCTGTTCTGTGATTTCACCAGAAAGGAGAGATTCCTTCTCAAATTTGAAGACATTTTCCTAGCTACGTCTCTTAGTTGTGTGGATGATGTATTTCAGATACAATTCAGGAATACTTTCAAGCACAACTTTTTGTGCAATTGTTATGCCAACATGTCCAGTGTCAAAAAAACTTTTTGAATATTTGTTTTGAAGTCTATTTTTCCTTTTTTTTTCTACTCCAAGTATTAGGCTAAGCTCATACAAAATTTTAAGTAAGGATCTGTAAGCTTTTTAGCATACTACATTTGCTTGTAGACATCTACCTTACTTACTCTCCCATCTCCTTCCCACAGGATCAGCTTTTAATCTAATCAAGTTACTCCAGAATCAAATCCACCATTTACTTATATATTGCCATCTTTAAGCCAGTAAAAACATATTTTAAACTTTTAAGGATATTTTAAACTTTTTTTTTTTAAATCTAAACTTAACTTCTCTTGCCTCTTTGCCACTAGGTGCACTTTCAAAAATTAACAGCTTCTGATACAGTGTAGATTAGGATAGAAGTAAAATTGTATCAGACAATCCCTTTATGTAAACTGGAATATTAGTCTATTAGTTGTAATTGTTTTGGATAAACCCCACTAAATTCACTTCAGGAGTCTAATAGAAATAAAATCAGAATCTTTCCTGGATAAAAGGACACATTCATATTCCGAAAAAACTTCCATATATTGTATTAAAAAATTATTGCATCAACTCAACGATAAATAGAAAGTTTATATTTCATGTCTTGGAAGAATCTTTGTTGGGTTTTTGTGTTTTGGGATTGTTTTTGTTTCTCAACTATGTTTAAATGAACAGGCTTTTGTAAATTAGAAAACAATTATTTCAGGACAAGTAAACATCAAGCCTTATTTTTGGAAGGTGGTATAGCAACCATTCTAGAAGAAAAAGGGAAACAGAAAACCAAGTAGTCTAATTCCCACAGAAAAACGACATATCAAACCGTTCAACATTCCTGACTAATTTTAGCATGCGGAATGAAGAGGCAGAGAGCATGTCACATTGGACAAAGATTTGTTTCTACACACTTTGGCTTGTTAAAGACCATAATTCATGAGTAGAGAGCCCTCACTTTCTATGGTTTATGGATCTAGGCATGTATCTTATGTTACTCAAGCATTTACCTTGTTGCCACCTGCAATATCCAAACACTGCCTAGAGTCCAAATAAAATTTATGTTCTGATCAGTAACAAATATACAAAGTTACATCCATAATTAGCAAGTGTTCTAATAATAAACAGAAAATCAACCAACCTGGATTTAAGCAACACAGGGAGCATCTGCAAATAAACCTGAAGTACTTCAGAAGGCAAATTCTGGCTATGGTAACTGCATGTGTGTTTATCAGCTGTACTTAGTCCAAGTTCTTGTTGAGCATGGCAAGCTAGCTCAACTCCTCTCTGAAGCATGGGATTATAAATACAGTTATATAGTTTCCACTGGACTACTACATTTCCCTTTTGAATTAAGTGGCAAATATGGCTTGCAATCTGTGTGCCACGTAGCTTGTCTTCTTCAAAAACAATATCCTGATAAGCCTCCAGTGCATGCCATCTCAGCAACATATCTTCAGATCCAGTGCTAGGCAGAATTCCCTGGACTCTGCAAGAGGAACTAGATGCAAGACTAGCATCACTAGAGTTGCCCTGCAAGGCATCTTCCAGCTGAGCGAGTTGATCACAGTCAACAGTACATATATTGCATGATGCCTGCATAATTTTTTGAGATACTTCTGCTCCACCCAGTTGATCCAATATAAACTTGTTAAGGATGTTCAGTATGTGCTGCTGAAAGTTTTTTAATACTGGTAGCTTGGAAGCATGGAGCAATGGGACAATGACAGATTTTGGATCCATACAACAACATATTCCTACATTATGTACACCTGAGAGAATCTCAATACAGGTACTGCTCAAAGAAACTTGTTGCAACAAGTGCAAACACTGGTGTGCACAAACAGCAATGCAACAGCATCTCTCAGGATAATGAACTTCTCCATCAGAAATTTCAAAAGGGTTTTTGGAAGCTTGGTTTCTAAAAGCAGATACAGAGAGCCCAGAAAGATCTCTGTGGTGATTCATGAAGTGAGAGTACTCACATCGTCTGTGCCGCTTTCTTGTACACATTGATTGATGGAGCTGCTCTGATTTCACTTTTTTGACAGTGCTGATTATTTTCATGATACTGTTGATTAGAGTTTTCAGATGCTCTGAGGCTTCCCCAGGTACTCCCTCATTCTTCATACAGAGCCATTCCATTTGAAGCACTGTTATTTCAAATAGCTTAAATCCCTGATACTGTATGAACTCATGAACCAGATCTATAGCTTGGCTAAAGTAGAACGGATTGGAGGCTGCACTTTGTAGGCAACAGATCAAAATCTGCAAGACGCCTTTTATAACCTCAGGTAGAAGCAAGGCTCTGTGACGATATCTAGAAAATATGTAGTCATCCTGAACTGGCTGCTGTAGTGTTTCCTTGTAACCTGGAGAAAAAGGACCAGGTTGCTTTTCCAAGCAAATTCTGATTTTTAATGCTGCTTTAAGTAAGTCTGTTAAATTTTTTCGTAAATTGTCAGGCATTGTTTCTGTATTGCTAATGTCTAAAGCCATAAGATGCAGCACTGTTCGAAAGAGCATCCTTTGGATCAGAGCCACAGGTTCTTCTGTCCACCCTGCAGAAACTACTTCATTTTCTCTGTTACTACTTACATTGCAACAGTCTCCAAATCCTGATAAGAACTCTGTTAATGTGGGCACCACACTTGCTGAAAGAGCAGAGCTGTGATTCAAGGTAATATCAAATTTGCACACTTTCTCTAGGAGAGACAATAAGACATGGCATAAGTCAAAAGGAGAGTTATCCTTGTTGCTCTCAGAAGTTCCTGCAGCTGGCTCATTCAAAGTCTCTGGGTTTAGCTCATGTGCTGGAATAATTTTGCTGGAATTTTCTACATCAGGGGCATTGGTATTAGAACTTGGTACCGCTTCCACAGGTAGGCGATCACTTCTACCTACAAGGTAGCTGTCTCTAACTGGATATGTTAAAAAAGGTTGTAGTAACTGGGAGTGTCTGTGTTTTGTTATTACAGTAGTCTTTTCATCAGAATTGCCTTCGGAATCTGAGGTGGACAGCTGAGATCTTCTTGCATCTCGCACAGAGTAACGGTGGGTGGTTTTGCGCAGACGTCCGCTTTTCCGAGATCGAAGATTTAGCTTCACAGAAGTCTGAAGAGATGAATGAGCGCTTCCATCTAAGTTTAGTTTTTCCTGAGTAGATTTCACAGAACTTGTATTATTCTCTTTGGTCAGGCATATGTCTACTGTGAAGGGTATATTAAAATCTGTTGGAAAAAAAGATAACAAAAAAAACGTTAAAGGAACATTATAATACATAAAGCATTTTTCCTAATTCTATAGTTAAATACTTCCAGATCAAAAACATGCAACAAATTTATATCTTAATAAGTCATGGTTTTGCATATACCTATGTCAGACATTTTTAGTATAAAACAGGCAGCAACAACTCCTGTTTATGAGTCATACTAGCTATTTTCAAAGCTTAGACAAATTAGTTTATTTTCTACCCAGGGGTAGACAAAAGTGAGCTAGAGGATTTCCTAAAACTTTTTGTTGGTGCAACAATTCCATCCTCAAAAAAAAGCATACTAGTGGTAATAGAAAAAATAAATTTCTCTATTTAGAAACAGTGCAGATCTTCAAGTATATAGACCTTAGTCTTTACTTCAGTATTAATTGTTCCAAATACAAGAAGCAGAAATAAAAGTAGGAAATTTTAAGTAGGGACAAGAGGAAGACAGAAAGGAATAATGTCTAGGATGCTGAATACTTGTACAGAAGCCAAGACAAAAAAACAACTTTCAAGTTGCAGTATAAAATAGTAAATATGAAATTTAAATCTGATTCAATGGACAAGAAGATATTTGTACTACTTGTACTTGTAGTATTGTACTACTTGTAGTATTACTTTGTTCATTTGTATTGGTAAACTCAGACAAACTATCAAAAAAGTAAGGAGAGAAACAACTCTGTATGGGCTTGGATTAAGCCCAGTGGTATTTTTCAGTAGTGACAGAACTGTAACTGGATGCTTTGGGCAGTAAAATAACTAGCATAAAAGAAGTGCAAGTATCCACCATCCAGTACATTCAGTATTTAGAAAAACGTTATAGTTAACAACAACAGCCCCCACCCCCACAAAACCCCAGAATCCCACCTAATAGCTACAAACATCTGAAATCAAGCTGAAAGAAAAGATGCTTCCATGTGCAAGCATGACTGTGCCTTGCTGTTTCAAAATTCATAGTTGTGATACCTAAAAAACATCATCTGCTTTAAAGGCAGGAAATTAACCAGGAATACTTTACCAAACTAAGGATATTCTCTGCACAGAAAAAAAACCCTGCCTAATACCAGTGGATTTATTTCAGTCCAAGAAAAAAGAAAGAGTACTTAGTGCACAACTGGATATATCATGTTTACTGTATCAATACTAAGAGAAGGTAATTTGTAGACATAAAAACTTTACATTACGTAATGTATAAACCACAACATCTTAAAACCTATTTACACAACAGCATTTTAAACTAACCCCGGAAAAGCCACTACGCTCTTGTAGGGTAACAGAAACATTTCTTTAATTCCATCATGCTTACAGGAACATGAGAGAATGATGCAACTGAGAAAGCAGGAAAGCTTATTATATAAAAGCTCTATGCAACTGGCACTCCAAGTCTACAAACATTAACAAAAGCCTCAGTTTGGAGGAGTTTTAAACAGCAAAAAACATTGGGAGAGCTTCAGATAAGAATCCTTAGGAACTCCCTCAAGCAGTCGGGTAACTTATTTATTCTCTTTACTTCATCCGCTGGGAGGTAAAAGAATGCATCAGACAAATGTAAGATCCCAAACAAAAAAAAAACAAAATCACTGATATTTCCTTGTTCAGTTTTTGCACAGAGTTCAATTCATATCATCCCTTTCATTTCTTTAATTCACTTTAAACTGACTCTTTGGCAGCTGAACCCCTGTGATTTGATTCCTCATTTAGCATACCAGTTTCTGACACAGAACATGACATTTTCTAAAGAAACAAACCTGGTCCTGTTCATAGTCATCTAGTATTATTCCTTTTCTCCAGGGGCCTTCCTGATAACACTGCACTTCTTTCATATTCTCTCATCTACTACTTGGCTTTAAGCTTATTCTCTATTTCCAGTTTCTTCCATTTCACAAGAAAAGGTCTGTCTCATCCTGTCTTTAGTGTCAATATGTACCACTTTGTTTTTTTTTAAAAATCAGTATGTTTTCCCTTTCTACTCATCACAAAACCCTTCATGTTAGAAATATCATATACTCTTTCAAATCTCTCTTTCCCCCAAATCACATGAAAAGAAGAAAAATCTCAACATCAAGCTCAGCTACACAGTAACGTAAACATCACCTTTCACATTGACCAAAAGCCTTTACCTTCTCTGCATTATTTTATCTTCCTTGTGTGCTGATAGGACATTGGTATTTTTGAACTTAAATTCTCTGCAGAACCCAGATCTTCATTCCATCTTAGAAGATACGTACTACAATGGGCTACTCTTTGGTAGAGAGTTCTAGGCTTTTTAGTAATGCACAAACTGCTTCCTTTAGGTGTTTAATACTGTAAATGACAAAACATACCTATTGCTTTTTCTTCTTGGACAGGGATTTTCCACACCAATGGCAGAAGTGACAGAAGGAGGGTCAGAAGTTCTTCTCGACACGTCAGCTCCTTTGTTAGGAACAAAATAAAAACAAAAGATCTTGTACTTTTAAGAAATAGATTAACCTTCTTTATTTTACCAAGCTATTCAGTTCCTATGCATCTCTGTTGTTTTAAGCACTGAAAAAAATAACCTAAATGCAAAGAGTGCTATAATCATTAACTAGAGCCAATCAGAAAGCATCCAAGATATTTATTACACCTCTGCAACTGTTTCTATACAAAGCTCTTCTAATCCCTCCTGTTGAAAGAACTACTTAAAAAAGAAATCCAGAAAAATCAGACACAGAACTTGTTGATTTAATCAAAACCAACATGAAGCCAAAGACGAGTTTGAAATTTCCGTCCTTCCAAAAATGCAACTTCCAAGGACTTTATTTTGAAACTTTCTACTTTCTCCAAAGTGACACTATTAAGCAACTGAAAGAAAGGCTTATATTTACAACTCATCTTATTGACTCATAACACAAAGGCAACATTTTATGAGAGGAGAGAAGGTTACTCTTAATTTAAAAAAACCCACCCAAAATAGAATAACCAGTAAAAACCTTCCCTCCTTTTCTAATACTTATACACTAAGAATTTCAATGCAGAGAACCATAGAAGGCACAGAATGCGGCCAATTCCTTTATGGAGTGCTTTGCAGCACAATCAGAATGGTTTCAGCCCTAAAGGTCAAAACTTTTCAAAACCCAAAAGCTGACTTGAGTATTTCAGCACTTATCATTCAGGGACACGCAATTGAAGTAACACCCTTCTCCAAAAACTCAAAGCAGTAATATAATGTAACTGTATGGAGACAAGCAACTTCAATAGTTTTATATATACAAATATATATATAAAACCATTGAAGTTGCTTGTCTCCATATATATATTATTTATATATATATGAAAATAAATATATACAGTTATATATATACAGTAATAGAGATAGCTCTACAGCTATCTCTATATACATGTAATAGCTGTATTTGTCTGATAAGGCTATCAATTTAAATGAAAATTTCAAAATAAAATCTAAAACTATTGATACAGTACAATTAAGACCTGAGAACGAAGCTTTTTCAAAGTCATTCTCCCAATTCTCTTTTTCTATTAGAGTATTCTCAACAAGACAAATTAATTGGCAGTGGGAATGAGCAATGCAACATTCAAAGCATAACAATAGGGCTGGAAAAAGGCAAAATACTAACTTCAAATTTCAGAGGTACACATCAAAAAAAATTTACTTTCCTCATTTCTCCTTGCCTTTAAAAAAATCCTCAGGGAATACTTGCTGAATTGTAGATGCTACAACCTTTTTCCCGCCTTCTAATTCAGAAATGGGTTTTTATTGGAGGGGAGGCACATGGAATCCCCCAATTCCTTCTTACACGAAAGCCAGTTGTTTTTCCAACAGCTCTGGTCCTGAAGCATCTATTAACAGCAACTACGTAGAACTCAAGTGACATTTGAAAACCCACAGTTACACATAACTGTAGTCTTGTGGATTTGCTGTTTAGACAGTGCACCTACTGAAATCCAGAACCAAACCAGAAGATCAAACTGTAGTCTTAACATGTGAAGGAAAATCAAACCTACAAGATGAGTTTGACCAACATTAACAGCTGACCTCACTTAAGAAAAGGGTTGTATAAACTCAATGAGGATTCACCTGGTTCCTTATTTTTAAACATTCAGATCTTCACTTTCAAGGTACAAAGACATAATCCACACTTTAGCCAAGCAGTTGCTTAGTATCTATCCAATAGTGTTGAAGAGGAAGGAAAGGAGAAAGATAAAGAAATGGACATCTGCAGCTACAGGGACATGTGCTAGACTTTTTATGTAAAAAATAGTATAAGCTGATCATGCCTTCTAAAATACTTTCTCTTTTGAGCTGAAGTTACAATATATTTACTTTATATAATGTCCAAGACCTAGTTACTTAAAGAACAAAAATATGTCTCATAGCCCAAAAGCAAAATAAAAAGGTGCATATTTTAATTTTATTTTACCATCTTAAACCAGGAGTACCTTCTCAAATTAAAAACTGTCAGTTTGTACTGCAGGTGCAATAAACACTCATTTCTCTTGAAACTTATAATCTATTTCCTCTTTCTACCCAGCTACTGCACTTGAGCTTCACACATGCCTTATTGATGGTTGCTAAACATTTGATTATCAGGTGGCAAATAGGTATATGATTACCTAATTTTATTTTTTCTGTTCCTGCTGAAGGTGAGAATGCAACTGCAACATATCTTTTTGAACTTATAGTCTTTCCAATTAACTCATGCACTCTTGCATAAGAAGGAAAGAAAACCAGCACCAAGAACAACATAAGCCAGACAAATCCTCACAAGTCAAAGCTCAATACAAAAATTATAACCAGTTAAGAAAAGCTACTACCTGATCAATAGTTGAGTTCAGAGTGGTAAGCAAAACAAACCCACGGCCTTGAACTAAGTATTGTCCCAGTGCTGCCATATGAGTTTCCTCTTCTTCATCTTCCCTGGCTTCTGTCCTCTGTACCACTGCATTGCACAGCCTGTTGACATCAGTCAAGAATTCCCGTGCCAGTGAGTTACTGGCACTGCTCATGTCTGAGCTGTAAGTAGAGGAAAGTACAGAAGTTAACTCCACCAGAAAACACATTCCTTATGGAAAAAAGGCTGGGGGAAAGAAGGGAGAGTTTCTTCCCCATATCTCACCCTCTCCAAAAGACAGACTGTCTGTAGAACTGAAGAGTCAATATAGCAATGTAGGGTGCAAGGGAATGGAAAGAATGAACTTAAAGAATTTACTTCAGTGAAACTTTAGCTAACAGCCCATGACCCCAAACACTGATTTTATAAGTCTACCAGGTAAAAGGCCTGTGGCAGAGCATTCCCTCCCACTGCATAAATGAAAGCTAATGATTTTGTTCCAGCTTTTCTTGTCAGCACTAGTCCATGGAGAAACATTTAAATCAAACAAGGCAAGAAATGTAAGAGTCAGCTGTATAAAACTCAAGAGGATCACTGAAGAAAGCAAAACAAAACCAAGAATCAGTGATGTCAGCTACAGAAACAAGGTCATTTAACACTTGGAGAGTTAGCTCAGTTGGGCAGAGCATGGTGCTAGTAATGGCAAGGTTGTGGGTTTGATCCCTGTATGGGCCATCCACTTAAGAGTTGGACTTCATGATCCATGTGAGTCCCAACTCAGAATAGTCTGTGATCTGTGAATCCACAGAAACCCCACTTAGTGAATGCTAAATAAGACCTTGGAAGCCCAAGCAAGTTCATTCGCACCAATGGTACAGAGAGCTCCTTTTAGTAGCAAAACTGCAAACACTTACAATGACATTCACTGTGGAAGTAACAAACATTCTTACCAGAATCACTCTGCCAGCTTAACACATTTATCTTCTATCTGGAAAAAAGGCAAATATATTCTGGAAATACCACTCTTGGTTCACCTGTTTTTAAAAACAGAAAAGTGTCATGATTAATATGCACGTTGTTTTTAGAACTCATTTTATGATTGTTATTTGAAGCTTATGAAGAGTCCTGGAGGGTTTTTTTAGCTTTAAATCTCTAGTTTTCACTTTTAGCTTATGATCGTGCACAACAGATATTCTATTATAGAGAAAATAACTGGTCATACGATAAGTTAACATAATAAAATTTATTAGTTTTCAAATGAAAAATGAGCTAAGTATGCAAGTTCAAATAGTTCCCTCTAGAAACAGTTTGAATTAGTGATTACTACCTGCATACATAATATTTGAAGAATTTGCAGCTCTAGGTGCAAGTGATGGATGGTAGGAGAAAGTGAATTATGGAGTCAGGTGTTGATGTAAATGCATTTTAAACCTGTCCTTTTAGTCTGTCCTGGCACATTACCAATCTTTATTACATTAAGCACTGGGAAAGATGTAGTTAATAAAAATTGAAAATTACCAATGGCAAACTTATCAATAGGAATACAAAGGGTAGTAACGAAAAAAAGCCTTTAAAACATTCAACTACAAAGGTCTCTAGGTAAGCACTCAGAAGACATTTCTTATATCCACAGTTAATTAATTGCGGGGAAAAAACCACCAAAACAGATGGGGATATGAAAAGAAGAGAGAAAAAAGACTAAAATTTTAGTATTCTCAGATGGCAAGTAAATAAAACCTTCAACTTTAAATTACATGAAAAACTTCCTTAAGGAAGAAGACAAACACTGTAGGTTCCCCAGGCAAGCTTCTAATAATAGGCCTCCCTTTGAGTGCTAGGAAACATGTTTCACCCACAGCCTCACAAAAAGCCAACTTATTGTTTCAGCTAATATTCAAAATTTATTGAATTAGTTTAAGCAGCTAGTGGTTTTGCAGTTGCACCAGACTACTAGAAGATGTAGAAATATGCTGTCCATCCTGTTTTAGTGTCCTTCCAGTTGAAACTTCAGTCTCCAGCTTTCCTGCACTGCTTGTGTTATTACATGGATTTAACATACATTACCATATTCTATCAAAAGGGTGGATTCCCAACATCAGTAGTAACATAAAGTACTATTTTTTTGCTGTTAATGCAAAGACATTAAGCATGTCTTCTTAACACAAAAATCCCTTACCCATTCTGTGTTAAATTAACATGCTCTCATTTTACAGTGCAGAAAAAAACTTGTAAAGGAATACCATCCTGGATAATGAAGCACTTCTTTTAGAAGGACTTGTTCCAACAAGTGCTAGCTACTTTTCAGTTGTACCTATTTCATCTTCTACAATTAAGTTCCAAAACAGACTGACACCACAAAGGTGTCTTTGGAAACAGTCTGTGATATAACCTCATTATTCAACCCACCTTGAAGCTAGAGACAAGGAACAATACAAGGAGAACAGAATTAATTAAGAAGCTTCCAAAAAAAGCTGCCTATGGACAGACAACCTTCTTTCCTTTTGTATTTGCTTCCTGACAAGTGATTTTAGCACTTAAAGAACACTATTTTTGAAAGAAGAACTCGGTGAACAACTTGCCCTGCTGACAATGTAGCATAGTACACACTGCAGAGGGAGTGGGAGGTGCTGGTTGGTTGGTTTGCTTCTTGATTTTTATTTTTTTTAATCCACTCCCACTCTAAGGTTTCAGCTTGCTCGTCACCCTTGTGTTGTAGATTGTGATATGCTGACACTACACCCTACACAGCATAGAATTTCATCTCCAAGAAAGTATGCCAGGCAATTTGTTTTAAGTAGGATCTACTCAACTGCAGCATTTTTCTTTTGTTTCAAGAGACACATCTTTAAGTGCTGTGGTGCCTGGTAATACGGAAGCTGATGTTACACAAACCCCCTGTACTTTAAATTTCAGAGATGGTACCATAAAAAGGAAAAAACCCTAAAACCTAAAACATCACATATGAACTAAGCCACATGACAGCAGAAAGAAACCTACTAGAACGCTGTGTGCAATTCCGGTGGGATGTTTACAGTGTTATAGCTCTGGAATACAGTGTGTCATGGCTTCACATAGGCAGCCTTAAAAACAACCCCCCAAACCAAAATATCACATTCTTAAATTCCATGTCACTAACTAGGAGTTTATTATTATCATATTTCATAATAATCACCTCTACTACATAGTATTTATTTATAAAAGGAAAAAAAAAAATCAAAACAGCCAAGAATGATCTGACATTCTCCTACAATCTGCCTTTTTCATGCCCATCCTTCCATCATCCTCATAATTCAACCTGTATCACATCTGTCCTCTGGCCCCTTTCTGCACCAGCTCTCAAACGAGTTACTTTCTGTTTGTGGTTGTGGTAGAAATCAATTTCCTGTACCCGAAACTTGGATTTTCTCTGAACTTCTTTCCATTTTTATGAAGTTGCTCATCAGCTGAGCATCTTAAAGCATAAGGCTGCTTTGTGCTTACTTCAGTGGACTTCAAAGGAACTTAAAATTAAGACCAATTTAGCAATCTTGAATACTGAATCAATTATACAGTAAATTTATATAGTGCTAATGATTAGATGGTATTATCTCTAACATCAGTACAATTTGTGGAAAGAAGAAAATGCAACAAAAACTTAGGGTCAGAATTAATTCTCTGTATATAAGAGTGAACTGGGCCTTTCCTTGATTATGTTTTCAGCAATGCATTTTCCAGAAAGGCTTGGAATATCCAGTACTATGATAAAAAGTAGCAATTACAAATTTGTTACAGCAACATCATAATAAAGTACAGGAATAAAGGAGAGGCAAAACATTTGGTGGTGTCCAGTTGATAAACAGCTCTAACTAGTGCTCTAGTAAACCTACTTCTCCACAACTTTTTTCTTTTAAGTTTTTCTTTAATGTTAATTTCACAGTCTTAGAAAAAAAGCATCTTCTTAAACCACCTCTATTTGTTGTGGAGAACATAGCTACATGAAGTTGTTAATTTATTACCTTCCCTAGTTTTCTGTTTCAGGTAAGAGATAAACACTGGCCAGGCTTGGCAGGGCTACAAGTCCTTTTAAGTACAGACTGCAATGAAGTTGCATTTTTAGTAGGTAATAAAATTAACACTTTAAAAACCCCTCCAGTTTCTATAAGATAAGGTACAATCAAGTTCTTTCTGGCCTCCAGTTCAAAATCTGTAGCCCTTTCACTTGCTCCCTAGAAAAAAGTATATGGGAACAAAGTCACCACTGGTCAACAAACACTAAATTTACTTTACACAGTATTTATTTCATTTAGCAAATACTTGCCCCAGCCCCATAGCTTGTACTTAATATTTATGCTCTGGAGAACATGCTTGCTACCTCTTCAAGGATTTTAACATTAATATGATTATATCAACCATTATTTACTCACATTAAGTTTGGGGTCAAACTTTGAATTTAAGCTCAAGCTTCTGTAAGATGAGGACATATGCATAACGAAGAGCACCAGTATGTTGTTATGAACGCTAAGACACTCCATCTTCTGCAATTGTAGCACAGATTGTCAAGTTTATTGCAGAAACTAAGTTTGTTATTAACAGACAAGAGTTTTGATGGCCTGTTTAAAGAAATTTGTTAACAATATGACTAACAATTAAATCCTCTGTGAAAACTGGGGAGGAAAAGAAAGACTGCAATAGAGAATTATGTATCTTGCATGGCCTGGACCAAGAAAGGAACCACAGTGCTGCCTTGAGGTCTGTACTTGGTGGAAAAACGTAAGTAAAGGCTCAAACTAATGCATCACCAAAATCAGCATTCTTCCTTTTCTGTTCTTTTGATATGATTCAAAACTTTACACAAGCTGGAAACAAATCCCCAGCTGATATTGCCAAAACAGGTTACACAGCAGGAGCAACGCACAAGACTTAAAGAAAACAGGAACTTGCAATTCAAGCAGAGCACCTCAAAGCGTGACATGCTTTGATGCCTTGCTTTACTGACGCAAGGCAATCGGCCAAAAGCATAGCTTACAAAACACAGGGAACATTTACTAACCATCCAGCAATTCAGATAGTCAAAGACATATGCAAAAAGAGCACAAACAAGACACTTCAAGTTTGGTTCATTCTAAAAACAGACAACACTCCAGCTCTGCAGATCTCCTACTTAGTATTTTCAACCACTCTGTTCTCTGCTCTTATTTATTTACTATTTGGGATTACAGAAATAGCAAACCTAGTAAAACATACTAAGGCAGTGTTTCTCTAGCCATGACGCTGCACATGAAAAACAACCTCTTAACATACAGAATTTATCGTAAGATTGCAGGTAGCTGCCAGTTTTCTTGGCACAGTTCTACTGGTATGAAATCCTTTCATCCAGGGTTTCAGTAACCAGCTTTTAGCCTTCTGTGTAATCCACTAGATAAATATTATTTCCAAACAAGTTATTCAGAGTCTCTCTACCCATAATAAAGAAAAAAATGAAAACCAAAAATGCTTGGTATGTTTGGATAAAGAACGCATGCATTGTCCTTTTAACTAATCAGGGAAGTGTGTCAACTTCACAAGACAGTAAACAAGTATTATTTTAATGAACACTGAAAAGTATGTTGAGACCTTCAGAGCAATGATGCTTCAGTATGTACAAGCATATTTATGTCTGCATAATCTTACTGAAGCCACTTTTGTGTATTAACTCCAATCTCACCTAAATGGGATGTTTGTCTTGCAACACCTGAAATTTAAGAGTCCTGCTCCTACAAGCATCTTAAGCCTTCTATAAGTATATGGTCTACTCACGTTCTGTTCCCTTGGTATTAAAATTTAATCCATGGAGTTCAGTGCTTATACAACCTGAGAATTAGAAAATTTCTACCTCTAAGTGGATGTGAAAGCATTATATCTTACACTGGAAAAAAAAGACAAAGTAATTATCTGTGCATACTGATAAAAATAGTCTTTAAAGAAATACTCATTTTCATACTGTGTACAGTTAGGAACACTGTGACCTGGATGGCTAAACTAGCCATTCCTGATGTAGAATAGGAATGCCAAGGAAAAAAACAAGTAAGATCAGAGAAATACTATGCCATGCTTGGCCAAATAAAAGCAACAAGGTGCTTCCCAAAATACCTGCCATATATAGATAGATACAGATAGAAAATCAAGTCAGCAAACACACCCAAGGCTCCAGGCACTTAGTGGCAAAGTGGCATTATAGAAGGTACAGGCAGGTCACCTTCTCAGAAACACTTTCAGAGTTGTCATCTTTCTGGATCAAGACCCAGTCCTGTGGTATACCACACAGTGAGAAGAAAAAAAGAAGGAAAAAACAAACCCTTCCTTACTCCCAAATTATCATTTCCCATGGATTTTCAGGCCTCAGGCTTTTTTGACAGTTAGAAATGGGTAATTTCTTTGGGCACAATTTGTTGCAGACTACACTTCCAAAACTTGGTCAGCGTATTCTTTCAAAGGTAACTTACAATGTATTTGCTAGAGTTTAATCAGCTTCCAGTGATATATTCTGACCTGTGTTTAAGTCTGATCTGCCCACCTGACTATTTCTAGAGTCTCACTTCTCTAGCAAAACTAGTGGAAAAGCCAGCTCCGAATGACAGAAGCATCACTCAAAGGTATCTCAGATTAATGTGTACACATTATTTGTGTTTACGTACAAGAAAAAAAAAAACAACCCCACAACTCATTTTTTCTGTTCAATCATTCCCAAGGTTCATCTTAGGACATGACTTTCATTAAATAAACTCCAATTTACATTCCCAGTGTTTCTACTGTATACTGTCATTTTATTATTCTGTGGATCTAACCCCTTAAATGAAAAACCTACTAATGGCCCTGAAATGCACAAGCTTGTCCTGCAAGGATGAATATCAACTCAAAACAGCAAGTTTCTAACTCATTACCTACAACTAACTATACAATGGCTCTAACTTGCAGCAGCACACAGGTGACTGGAAACCAAGGCAAGAGCATTAAGATATAATAAACTGTGTTAAAAAAGTCAATCAAACAGGGACTACCAAACCCAGAAGAGAGAACCTGGCAAGAAAAGAACGAGTGATACAGGATCTGAGTGCCTGAAAAGGAAGGCAGCTCACATGCAAACTACCTGCAGACTTTACCACCTATAAGGAATAGACTAGAGATCTATAAAAAAATGTGGAACACACAGTTTGTATGATGTTTTAGAGTGCTGTAATTCCAGAGGTGAAAACCATAATCGTTATTATTATAACAAATATTCTATTTCTGACACCCATCATGATCAAGCTACAGACAAGACTTCAGATTTCAGCAACAGCCCCAGGCTACCAGGGCCTCAGAATACAGGGAGAGAGAATATATGACAGTCTGTACTAGGGTATGGTAGAGGCCAAACTACTTTATAATCCAAATCCAAGCCTAGCAAGCTTTAGGGATTGAGAAGCCTAACATCCCTCTCTAATCCTAGTGCCTCCTGAGTGTCAGTTGTCCACATCCACAACAAACTATGTTCTGGAACATGGATGGACAACAGCTTTCCATGTCTTATATGAAATCCCTAACATAATTCTGTGTAGTAACTTTACTTAATGTAATTAATTGGTTCAATTTGTCAGGAATGTAATTTTTAGGAATGTTTCAATAAGGTAAATTCAGTGACTTTTGATGCAGCTTTTGGTGCACCATAAGCTACTGAAATATTCACAGCAATGGAACACAAACAGCATTTAATCAAAATGTAACTTAAACTACAATTTCTTGTCCTTCTTGATTGTGAAGTATTCATATCATGATTTTTTTCCATCATTTTAAAGCCCGCTTATGAAAAGAAACTAATTTCTATTACCTGTTTAACTCATAACAAGGCTTTTACAAGTAGAGTTTATTATGTTGCTGTAATTTCATGATGCTTAAAAAGTGAATTTGTTGAACTTTGCACATACAGCACCAGCAAACCTTATTCATGCTTAATGTTTACTTCTTGAAAGTACCATTAGCTTGGGGAATAGAATTAAATGCCAACTGTCTACTCCTACAACACACTGTCAAAATCTTTGACTACATGTACCATGAAGCAAGAAAGAGGAAGTGAAAATCTGTTGGCAGAAAAATAGTACATTTAAATATTTTAGTTTTAAGTCATCCTAGGTTTTCCACATATAAATACCTACTTGACATATATGGCCTTCATTTGGAAAAAATACGAACTAGGTTAAGATTTTTAGGAGTCTTTAGTGCAAAGCATAAAGAATTGTTCACTGCAGTAATGACCAATGCAATCTATTGTAATGGAACAGAGCAATGCAATACCGACTGTGTGCTAAGAAAGCAGCACCGGAGATTAAGTGATCAATGCTAGGAAAGTTTTTCTTGCTCAAATTCAGCAGGTTCTCAGGTTCTGCCTTGAGCTATGAAGATCGATATTCCCTTTACAAGTCGGCAGATTATCAGAAATTTCCTCCTTTTGAGTCTGGATGAAACATCACTGAGACAGTGTTAATGGCAAAGAATCCCACAGGTGAGCTGCACAAGTGTTTTGAGACAGCTTCTCAACTTAACGTGGAATTTTATTTAGTCAAACAATATGAAACAGCTGTGAATACATTCTTGTCAAGCCTGAAATCAAGTAAAAAAATGAAAGATGATTCATCTAACGAGATAAAAAGTACAACACTAATGAAAGACAGGCTCTCAAGCAATCACCCCTACACTGAAGCAATGCATTAACCCTGTACACATGCTATACTCAGCTTCATGCTAAGCTTATGATCTTGTAATATCCAAAGTCAGTAACTACAACATAGTTACCTAAATTAAATCCATTCCAGTTCATTTAAAATTTTCACATTTCAGACCACCCTGTGCAGGCACAGAGAATAAGCATTCCTTACAAGAGGCGTGTGAAAAGCTGAGGGCCTTCACGGATAATCATTACAACATTAACTGTGTCAGAAACAAATATGCTTGCTATCATGGACACCAGCTAAAACGCACTGAAGAACATTCATGCCGTTATCGATACCATGAGAATGCTAGAGACAAACTGCGTTAGTAGAGTTGAAGGCTGGGATCTGTTCCAGATCTTATCTGAAGAGTCAGAAGCCAACACCTGTGCAAATACACAGTACTAAAGGAAGGAACTGACAAATATTCCAGCACAAGGCAGAATGGAAAGAGCAGTAAGTTCATCCTAAAGGAAAATGAAGGATGAATATAATCTATGAAACATTTAGCAATGAAAAGGCTGAAGAGGCATTGCTCTGCAGTGAGCCTTGTTCTGAACACTTCTCAGAGTGATAACAAGTTCTTCCCCAAAATAAAATACACAGTTAATACTCCAAAATACCTTCTTCCAGACTTTAGGTTTTATACTTCCCTCCTTGACAGTCATGTTGCATAGTAACAACTAAATCTAAATACCAAGACTGATGTCCAGAGACCGTGCAGAGCAAAACGAAAGCAGCAGTCTACTTCTGCAGGTAAGTCAGAAGTTCTCTCCAGCAGGGAGCCTACACAGATCAGCCCTGCATGACCAGGCAGAATTGTGAATACCCTCTTATAATAATCTGCAGTACAGCAGATAGTGTGGTGTCTGGGACAAGTGGGAAAAACGCTGTAGTTGTGACCACACTACAATTCTGCAGACCAACCAGTGTCAACTTAGAGATTATTTTAAACAGCATTTGTACCACTCAAATCATGACCTGGAGGACCATACAAAACTTTTTGTAATTTATAAGATTATATATTTTGATTACACCAATACTCAGAGAAATAGGAGACAAAAATTTGAGCAGTATCTTGAGGCGCTCTTGCTGAACAAGGATATGAATGAGTAAAGGCTGCTCTAAACTGAAAGCTTAGTAGAGGATTAAAACTAGAAAGTAAAGTGCTTAAGATAAATTTTGGCACTGTGTCTAAATTACCCACTACAAGCGATTAAGTAAGAGAGGAAGGTCAGTGATCAGAGTTTTGAAAAAAAATGGGTCATTAATGGGCAGAGGACAATTCTGCTTCTGAGTCTTTAAAACTGGTCAGTGAAGTTGGCATTTTCTATTAGTAATCAGATGCAGACAAAACAGCAAGGGACAATTCTAAAAGTGGTAATAAAAAAAAAATTACCTAATTATCTGAGAGTTTAATACACTGTTATTCCTGTTAAGCTCAGTATGCCAGCTTCTTTACAATGTGCAAACAGCTCTGGTGGCTTTAGGGAAGCAGACCTCATACTTCCCTCTAGGCTCTACAGTAAGGAGGTATTTATTCCAGCTGCCCCTCTTGCACTGAACTGGACCTAAGAAGACCCAGTCAACACTCAAGGTAACTTTAGGCAAAATGACTCACATAACATCTCACTTTAGGTAGCTTTTCTCCAGTGGGAATGAAAATAAGAAACAATTAGGATTTTTAATTTATTTTAGAAGTTTAAACAACACTCCAAATTAGTAAACCAGAATAGACTCCAACAGAAAAATTGTAATTGATAATTACACATAATAATGACTAGGTGTATGAAGTTTCCCAGTATAGCTACAACTCTCTACCCATAAATATTTAACAAAATGTTTAATCACTGGAAAAAATTCTAAATTGATCCACAATGAAAAAAAAAAAAAAGGCAGCCCATTTCAAGTCCCCAGACTATAAATGTCTATCACACATGCACACATACAAAAAAGGTTTTGGTTTTTTTTACACTGCTGAGAGATAGTTGAGGAGATGCATGAAGTGTGCCAGATGAAGGCTGCGTATGTAGCCAAGTAGTATTTTCAGTAAGCAAACATCATATGATAATTTTCACTGCGAATGCTAAGGATTTAGCAGGACTCCAATAATCAAGTCGACTTTTTAACTGAAGTAATTTAGGCTTCTAAAAACAGTTCTAAATTAATGAGGAGTACCTTCAGTAGCTGAAAAGACACAGATACAGCATTTCATCTATATATCCAGGCACGTGAAGGGAATTCTGCTTTCCTTTGATCTTTTCCTAATTGAAACATACAAATCAAAAATGAAACTACACACTCCTCAGTGACTCAAATCTCCCCATTTCACTGTAAGATGTAAGTAGTACAAAGATTATGTATGCGAAATTTTACACTTTAGGGCTTACATTTTGTTTTCTCTATGGCAAGTCATAAGCATGTTTGTTCTCAATACTTGGAAATTAAGATTGTTAAACTCTCTTGCCTTCCAACAGAAAGAACAAGAAGGTCAAAGGCTAGCACTTTTTTGGTTAATTTTAAGACTATTTCTGTGTTTGTTCAAACTATTGAATCAAAACTGGATAGAGTTCAACTCCTGAAATCTTATAACAAAAGTGTATTTCTGGATTTTTATCAGCTCCTGCAACAGAATTATGAACTGTCAGCAATGCTGCAGTAAGTCTTAAATATTTTCCTTACTAATTCACACTTCTCCAGAATATAGACATTGAGAACTAATCGTCCCTTCAGATAAAGATGAGGAATGAATAACAAAAACAGTTTAGGTAATATACTAAAGCCTATCCAAATCAGTTGTTTACCAAAATTAACCAATCTAGTTAGATGCTTTTTGTCATTTATTCCCCCAAAGAACACAAATCCTTGGTAAATACCTCTACAATACTAAAGAGAAATAGATGAAGTCAAGTGTTCGCTGAAACAAAACTGCATAAAGTTAACATCAGTTTTAATGCTCTCAATGAAGCCTTATTTTTGGCACTACCTAACAGTAATTTTGTCTCATATTTCACCTTCACAGTTTTCTCTAGGAAAACTGAAGACTTGCTCTACTGTCAAAAGTCTAAAGAACCAGGAACTCCCTCATCCCACCTCACACTTAGTACTTCATAGTTGCATACTTTTCCATCGAGCATGGTGATGTTTTTAACTGAAGCCAAAGAGCTCAACTTTCTCTGTGTAGGAAAAGAGGGCAAAGAATGTATAAACATGAGGATTAGCTGAGATTGTCAGAGTGGTTGAGCAAGCATCTGACAGACATAGCCTAACAGCCACTAGTCTTCCACCATCTTTCGCAAACCACCATTCATGATTTGCCTTCCACTTCCCACCTCTTAAATTATCCAGGAAGCAAAGGAAAGCTCTTTCACAATGTAAGAGCCTCAGCACCACATAGCTCAGCCCCATACAAAGCATCACAAGGCAAGCCCCAGATGTCTACAGTGAACTACACAAGCTCAGGAGTGCAGAAGACAACCCTTTCACTGCTTCCCACTGCTTGGCTGCTGCAAAATCCCACCCACACCAAGAGCAGGCAGTATGGAGTTACCTGTGGGGGAGAAGAGGACTAAAAAATGACAGAGGAACAGAAGAGTGGAAGCCCTGCTCTTCTGTAACACACCAAAACCACAAAATACATGAGCTACAGAAAATGAAGGAAGATTAAATGTGCAGAGCTGACTGAATAAAGCCAGTGGAACTTCAGGGAAATATCCAAAACAAAGATGCAATAGAAGTTTCAGCACTTACAGTTGCCAAGATATTAGCACTATTCTAGGACTTCACTACGTTGAGCACAACATTACATACCTATCCCTTCTTCAATGTACATAAGCCTATGAATTTCACAGGGTTTTTTTCTGTCCTACTCTCACTCAGCATGAGATTTAAGTTGTATCCTCAGAGTGCACAGCATAGTTCCCTAAAAATCACAGTAGCAAGACTCACGCTTCTATTCTATTCAAATAGTACACAAAAAACCTGACTTGCAATAAAAATGAGATTCTAATCAGACCCCAGGTTGCAAACATGAATCAAAGAGCTAACATAGCAAGAAAAGCCTCCCAACTGCAGACTGCATCTTTTTTTTTCTCCTTTCCCATCATCACACATGCCAGTATCACTTCTGTACAGAGTGCTCTATCTGGAAGCAAGACTTCTCCATGCACTGATTTCAAAGTCCCTGAACACACAGTCCCCCTACACATGACAGTTCAGCCCACCTGACAACTCATGACTAGCAAGAAGGTGTTTCTGTTCCTCCCCAGCAACTCTTCCCTTCCTCTTTCTCCAGCACTGCACTCACTCATTTCCTTCTTGATGCAACTCATATCCCCAGGTTTGCAGAAAACTATTTCTTTCAGCTGGATTTTTTTGTTGTTGTTGTTAAATTGCCCCATTGAGGGGTCAGGCACTTGTCACTGTTAGTAAAGGGAAGGCTGAAGGAGGGAGATTTCCCCCTTCAGCAGTTACAAGCTGCTCGATCAGCTTAGCCAGCTCAGACAAATCAGCCCAGGTGACAGAACAGAAGGAACCACAGGTCTCTTGTACCTGATCTTGTCCCAGGTATACCATCACCAGATCAGCGCCATCACAGAAACCAACAGCTGTGATGACACCAGCTCAACTATTTGATGCTATGTAAAGGCCCAAGAACCTTCATGAAGCAATAACTTGCCAAAGTAGCTGACATTCTCACATCTACTTTGAACTGGAAAAGAAAGCAAGAGTCAAAGTAATCCCAGGCATATACATAAAGCCCTCCCTCCACCGCATATTACAATCCTTTTCTAACATTATAATCCAATTTTCCAACAAACATAACAAAAAAGATGAAGTAGAGACATCTCAGGCAAAAGGTACTACATTCTTAACTAAGGAAGTCCACAGAGTCTGACAGCTCAAAAAGGAATAAAACGGGTATTAGTGTGGTCTTGTCAGTGACAGCTGTTCAGTGCAAAGAACTGGAATTCACCCGCAGAGGACAAGCGGGCATGTTCTGGATAGTGAGCACTTCCTGGTGCAGCTGAATCCTCTTACAAAATAATCATTTCACCCTGCATTCCCTCTGCTCCCGTCTGCCCTCAAAAGACAAGCATCAAAATTAGTTTTGCCTCAGATTTTCTCTGTGGGCAACACTAACTTAATTGAAAAGAGACTACCATGACAATGGCAACATTCTGCAAATCCTAAGGAAATTAGATGACAAGCTGAAGGGTGAACAATTTTATATCAATAAGAAAGCACCATGGTCTATTACAGAAATCACTGACAATAGAAACACAAAACTGATAGCTTCCTGAAGTGGTTGTTCATAGATTCACAGTATTTGCTTACACACTATGAGCTTAACTGTAACTATATGAGAACAGCAACTTACTTTCAGTAAGTGTTAAGAATACAGTTTCCTTTTCCAGTTTTTACATATTGTCTAACTTTCCAATAGATTCTATGCTATTGCTCAAAGTGCTCACAGTCTTAAGCTGCACTAACAACTGATATGGTGACACATGAAAAACCTAACAGAGACTAAGAGAAAGGAGGAAGCAAAAGAAGCATTAAAAAAGAATCTTAATTAAATGGTTATTAGCCTAACAAAAAAGCTTTTTACAATCAATTAAACATTTTTAGTGGAAAGCTGTCTTTGAGTATGGCTAAAGAAATTCACAGGGGAAAGAAAGAGGAAAGGCAGGAAGAGAGTGACATCAAAAAAACTCCTCTTAAGAAATCTGTGTACAGTCTTACAAACTAAGTGACAACTGACTTCCTCAGGTCTCATTTACTATTAACTTTGGGTTTTGAAGTAAAGCATTGAAAACCACGTGCCTCTAGCTTGCAAGATTCTCTGCCCGAAGTACAGTGAGGAAGAACAGCAAAATTAAAATACCCTAGAAAAAGATGTGGGTTTTTTTCTCATCTATGACTATATGAAAACATTTTTCATTTACTCTCTTTTAAACATCCACCATTAACTCTCAGAGCCACTAAAGCACATATTTTCTAAACTATTTTCTACCTAAGAAGATACTTTCTTCTCTTCATTACTTGTCTGTGAGCTTACAATAAAGGAGAAAAGGAGATTCAAAAATATTTTCCTGAGTCCTTATCATGCTATAGCTTCATCATGATAAAAGTTCCATGTAGATATGGTCTCTTATCCAAACAAGCAAACTGAGACCCTTCCTTCAGGAAGAGTTAAGTGTTCCAGGTATATGTTTTCTGCGACCTAGCATAAAATTATGATACACATGACTAAAACAGATGGTTGTCCTATCACCTCGTCAGCAACATTACAATTCTGTTAGTGACACAACCTTGCATCACCACTCCAAGTTTCTGTAGATCCGTGTATTGAAGTCTTACTGATTCACGCGGCACTACAAGGAAAAAAAAAAGTCTCCCATCCAGATTTTCTTCTTCAGCCAGTCCCATTTACAACCACATTAGATGCTTTTCCAACTCTTAGGTCGCTGCATGCAGTCACCTGATTTTCTGAATTTTTTCAATTGCTCTGCTTTCTCTTCTACAAGAAGTTTTATTCTTATTGCCAGTAATGCATCTGCTTTCCCTGCCATCTCCCTCACTGCAGAGGTAAGTAAAATGCAGCTCCTTTGGGGATACCAGGTAATGTCCAATTCTCAAATTTTTTTTTTTTTTTCCCCCGGGAAAGCATCTTCACACACTCTCCCCATGCTCAAATAATATCTAGAAGAGTTCCCATCGCTCCTCTGTCCACTCATTTTAATGGATTTTTTTTAAAAAGGGCGACTATTGTATATCCCACGTCCGCCAGACGTTATTGCATTTCCGTGAACAACCCACATTCTCTTTTCTTCAGTGGTTATCTCCTGTTTGCAACACACGCCTCGCTGACAGCGAAGGCTTTGTGCTCCCGCTTTGCGCCAACCCCTGGCCCAGCGCATCCCGCCGTGAGGCAGAGCACAGGGAACAGCAGGATCGGTCAGGCTGGAAGGGACCACCGCGGGTCATCTGGTCCAACCTCCCGGCCCAGGCAGGGTCATCCGAGAGCACTCGGCACGGGACTGCGTCCAGACGGTTCTCGACTATCACCAGTGAGGGAGACTCCGCAACCTCTCTGGGCGACCTGTTCCAGTGGTCGGTCACCCGCGCAGCATCCCGGTAACACGGGAGGGGACGGAGGAGAGCCCGCACGCACACGGGGTACTCAATGTCGCCTTTCGGCGACAGCCGAGGCCTCCCGTGCGCAGGGAACGCTCCGGGCCGCCGAGCTCCCGGCGCCGGCCGCAGGAGACACGCGGGCCCCGCGCCCGCACCGCCCCTCCCGCCGCCGGCGGCCGCCGCTGCCCGGGAGCCCCGGGGCGGGCCGGGCCCCGCCTGCGCCTCCGCGGCTCCCGCTGCTTCCGCCCGCCGCCGACAGCGGCACCTCCAGCCGACCCAGGCGGCAGCCGCCGCTGACAGCCCGCCTGGCCCCGCGGCTCCCCGGCGCCGGCCTCGGCCCGGTGAAACCCGCAGCAGGGCCTGTGCCCGCCGAGCTCCCTCCCTCCCTCCCTCCCTCCCTGCCAGCATCCCCCCGCGCTGGCGGTGCCCGCCCCGGCCTTACCCGCTGCTCGCCCCGCCGGAGCCGGCGCTCCCGGCCGCCCGCTCCGCTCTTATCCCGCTGTCAGCGTCCCGGCAGCCCATGGCGGGAGGTTCCTGCCCGGCCCCGCCGAGCCGCCCGCCCCCGTCGCTCCGGCAACACAGCGCCCGCCCCAGCCCGCGCCTCCGCTCCCGCCCCGCTGCCCCGGGAAAGGCGGCGGAAGGGCGCTCCTGGCAGCGCCCGGGGGTGGCGTCTCCCTGTGCTTCCCTGGCCCCGCCGGGACAGCGCCCGGCGGGTGCCACATGGGCAGATCCGGGCTGCAGTTCCTGATGGGGAACGGAGCGGGAGGGTGGTCCCCATCTAAGGGCTCAGCCAACTCAGACCACCGCCGCCACAGCCACCCCCTCCCCGGCTTCAATGGCAACATCGTAAACGCCCTTAACATGCGTGTCACGTATCCGTTCCCATCTCGCCCGCTGGCGTCCGGCGCTGCCGGGCTGCTGCCAGCCGCTGCCCTCGCTGGGCTGCGTTGCCTCGCTGGTTGCAGGACGAAGGGCTCCCGAGGGTTTGCGCTCTGCTTTCGTACTTGCTTAGAGGAAATTCTTGGAGCAGGTTTACCGCTTGAGAGCTGGGCTTTGGCATTTGGCAGGATTGCCCAGAAGAGAGGGTTGCCCTGAAAGGGTTGCTCGATCAGCTCCCTGTCAGAGCTGGTTCACAGGCACAAATAAATCAATAGGGTGCCTCGACTTCATGTCACTGCTCTTGCCTGCTCCAGGAATTCACCTTGCACAGCCAGGGCACTTACTAATCTTCTGAAAGTGGCAGCAATATGTTCTCTGGTGATGTTAACAAGCACGTTTCCTATACTCATACATGCCTAGGTTTAGCATAACCGCTCTGATTCTCGAAATTAGAAAAAAGTACATATGGAGGGCACGCAAGTGCAAACCTCTCACATCCTTACACCTCTCCCTGGTGCATTGGCCTCCTATGCCCTGACCTTTGCTGCCTTTCCCAGTGTGGACTCTGTGATTGCACTTCAGTTATCATCCCAGGGCCTGCTCGCTACCTCAGTGGCATATGGGCTTCGTAAAACTTAAAGCAGGCTGCCTGCAAGGATTACATGGATAGACAGAGTCAGATCTTGGGAATGCTTTAAACAGCAGGATCCCAGGACCCACCTGCCAAAGCAAGTTTAGATACACACGGTGTAACAACAGTTAAGTCTTGCAAATATAAATTTTGATCTGCTTGTACACCCTGCTTCTTGTAGTTCCCATGGCATTTATTTATGGCCACATTTCTTATTTTTTCCCTTGGCACCTGCTTTTGGCTGTTCACGCTGGTCCTCACCTTAACAGGGAGCAACCTGTCCCTGTTAGATGGGTACTGGGTTAAATGGACCTCTAGTCCAAGCCAAGAGAGCAACTTCCCTGCAAGGACCAGTTTGTGCAGACGCCAAGACAGTGTCTTTCTCCAGGAATTAAGCATCTTTGCAACATTTCTACACTCAAAAATTGCTTAAATCCCTTGAAAAAAACAATCCTAGGCAAGTGCCACTGATACTTCAAAAAGACCAGGAAGGGTAAGGGACCTGACACACTGGTTTGCTGCCAAGCAAGGTTACACAGCACAAAGAGCTGTAGGCATGGGAGCCCCAGTGGCACCCTGTGCCCACCCTTGAGAAGGCCAGATCTCAGCTCAGAGAGACAAGTGGCCTTTAAGGGCACCCAGACCTCTTCATTGGCCACAGAGAACTTGGGGACTTAGGGAAAACTGGTTCATTCAATGCCCTGGAGTTTAGATGCCAGTTAGTTGCTAATTCAAGCAGACTAGATCCTACTTTTAAGCCAGTGTATTTTAAACTCCCGTAGAACATGGTAGGATTCGGTCCAGCCTATCCCATCTGGCACTTCAGCTACTGGAGAGCAAAGTGAGCCAAGATTCCCAATCATGAGCTCAGAGAGTTGTTGCCCTGGAGCAAACCCCCTAATAACACTCACACAAATCCTCTCTACTTCCTGCAGCCAAGAAGAAAGAGAAGTCTCTTCTACCTCTGAACCAGGGCTTCCTGTTTACTGAAAAAAAGAGATAACACTATTTTATCCTTCTTTCAGATCTTACAGTTGCTGTAGGATGACTGCATGCATGTGTCCCTCCTCACTGCTGACAGTGGCCCGAAAACAGAGGTTTCTACTGGCCTCTCCCATGAAACTCCAGCCTGCCAATACCTCTAAGACTCTTTGCTGGTACTTCAGCTGCTGCCCAGTTTTCCTCAGTAGCAGATCTAGGGCAAAGCAAACACAGTGCTTAACCTTTACACATTATCTATGGTTTTCTCCAGGAGACCAGTGAAACTAAGCAGCCTGTGCATTGCCTTGTGTGGTGGTACAGCAGAACTGTAACAGCAGCAGTGAAAATTAAGTCAATGACTAGCAGTACATCAACTCACCCTTGGAATATTAGCTTTCAAAGTGCAAAGAATAGGAGCATTTCAGATTGATAACATTAGTTTTACTGAAAATTTATGAGTTTTCAGATAAGAATCGACTACCACATACAAGCACCTGAGTGAATTTTTGTAAGGTGTTTACTAAAATCTTCAGGAGGGAAGTTAGCCATAGCCTAAGTTGAAATGCACTGAAGCAGTTATCATGTGTGTGCTAAAAAAAGAATATAGACTGTTTGGACTGAAAATATTGTTGAGAAAGATAAGTAGGTGCAATTAAAGATTTTATCAGAATTGTAATGTTGTTCTCACTTGAATGCTTCAAAGTGCAACCCATCTTTTAGCTCATGCAGATTCTTTTTAATTACAGTAATTAAAGGTCCTGCTACAGATACGACACCATGCCTGTTGTTCAGTTTTAAATCAGAGTTTTTCAGTAAAGTACTACACATTCTAAATTCATGTACATCAATATAAATTTGCAGCAGCTCCATGAAAGTTGGTAGAATGACACCAGTTCAAGCCAGAATAACTTTCAGTTGTCTGGTTCTTTATATCATCATTAGCTCACTGATAACTCTCACTATCCTACAAACAAATCTGACTCTTGCTTGAAATCTATAAAGTTATTAAAGTTATTAAGCAGAATTCTTTCTGAATTTCTACTGCAATTCTCTCTCTTTTGCATTCATGTAGAAGATAATAAGAAAGAAAACAAGCAAGAAACAAGAATACAAGTGGTATTTCTCTACTGTTCTCCTGGACAATAGAACAAGTTCACAGCATTAAGACCTGCACAGGTCACATTGGTACTCAAATTCTTCAATGTGTGGTATTAATGTTCACAGAGAGTGGATTGAGATCAATAGCCCCAAAATTTTAGCAGTCAACGAGCTACTGACTGTTCCTGGAATTTCTTAAGTACCCACTACACATTTTTCATAAGGCTCCATCTGCTCTTATCGATAAAGATTCAGCTGAAAGCATTACAAAGGCAATGTAAGGCCTAGATTTTGTGAGCCATTTATCATTCTCTCTCCTTTCCAACAAGAATTTACTTGTCTAGGAAAATTTATCTGTGTTTTGGTGGTATAATAAAAACAATATTTAAAACTGTGGAATAATAAATATAATGAGTGAACTGTCTTGAATCCAGAATCTTAAATCAAAGACATTCGTGGAAAGGGCATCTTTTGTCAGCCAAGATGAACCCAGCTTCAGCTCATCTCAGAACGAATAATGGCCAATTTTCCCATGGAAGCACATTACTCCTTTTTTCCCCCATGCTACTTTAAAAAAATCTGAAAGAGTGCATAAAATAGAAAAATAGATTTTCACTTGTGGAATCACAGAATGGTCTGAGGTATTCGTTAAAAAATCCCATAATGGGCTAAGCATGATCTACCTATATGTTGAGGAGAAGCAGTCCATGAATATCTACTCACTTCCAAATCAGTGTTGGAGGAGATAGATAGCTGTTGAATAAACTCAAGGATGAAAAATCCAGGCTGCACAATCTTCATGTTTGCATTCTTCATGTTTGAATACGGTAGTATAGAATGAACAGAGAGAAAAGAAAAACTTCATCCAGTAATTAGAAAGCAAAAGGGGGAATTAAATGCTTCCAAAAGGAGCTTAAAGCACAGAAGTTGTGGGAAGCCTTCCCTAGTTGTTTGTAATCCTTCTTTAAGTTTTTCTACTGCAAGCAGGGTTTGATTTCCAGTGATGCTTGATTTTTCATTGCAGTAATTCCTGGTCAGCACATACTGACATAAGGATGTATTTACTGATGGTTCTAGGTCCCATTTCCAGAACAGAAAAGCAGGTAGCCAGATAGACAGTTGGAAACACACTGTATGACCCCTAAATTTGTCCAATGTCTAATGTAGATGAAAGAAGTAAAAATTACTTGCATTATCACTTTTGAGTCAGTGAGTCTACTTTGATCAGCCTTGGCTTTTCCATTTAGATGGAATTCATCAAGTTTAAAGCTTACTCAAAGACAGCTGAGGTAAATCACTCTTTGCAATGTATGCTGAACTAGAATTAAATTGCCTTTAGTGCAGTGAGTTTGAATTATGTAAGAAAACTTGATTTATGTAGAAAGAATTCCCACTACAAAGAATGACACAAGCCTAATGAGAAATGCAAATGGATTAAAAAGAGGTATACAGGACTTTGAGCTTTAATTTGCACCTTCTCATAGCTTGTAAATGTATGAATTACACCAAATCATGGTCTCTTACAGTTACACATTGTCATGTGTCTGTAGCAACGTCTAAAAACTCATGCCTGTTCTGCAGTAAATAGTCAGGCAAGGGTTGTGCTCTTGAGCTGAGTCAGTTGAAGAGGTGAAACTGAGATGAAATCTCAATAAAAGCATGCTGGACTGCAGTTTGCATGTGTTCTTATTAGGTCCATTGTTGTCTTTAGCCAGATCTACAACCCACGTGAAAATACTCCTTATCTTCCTAACCCTCTGCAAAAAAGTATTGCTCATGGTTTCAAGACTCTTTGTCAAATCTCCCCTCTGCTTCTTTTTTATTCCATTTTGAAGAGTCACAGACTATTTAATCATTGACTCTCTACCATTTGTTCAGCTTTCTTGCCCTTCTTTGAACCTTTTTCTTGTTCATTGTAGCATGAGAGAATTAGAGTTGCAGACAGTACTCAAGATGTGTGTTTGTCATGAATTACCTGCATATTATACGTATGTTTTTCTCTCTATTTTTTCCATATTAATTCCTAATTCTGTATTCCCTTTCCTCCTCTACCACTGAAAACTGGGTTGACGATTTTATAAAACTGTGTGTCATAACTCAGGGACTTCTTCTGCCCAAGTAATAGGACTTCTCTCTTCAGCAGTTCTCTCTCTGAATGTAGTTAGGATTGTTTTGACTGGAGTTACTTTCCTTTACTGTTATCAACGTTGGGTTTTTCTCTGCTATTTTAACTCAATAACTCACAGCTTAGAATCTTTGTGTTTCCAGCTGACTTTCATTTTTGCTACATAGAGTAACTTGCCATCAGGAAACTCTCTCACCTCAGACTATGCTTCTTTTTCAGATAATTAATAATAATAATGGCCAGACTTCGCGAACGAAGAACCGGGGAAGGTCTTTACACCTTCCAGCCTGCGCATTGGATT
>JAYRBT010000114.1:44755679-44770508 GCA_036023395.1 Myiotriccus ornatus
CTCGGCGGTGACAGCGCCGCGTCTTTACCACTAGACCACCAGGGGCTCCTCTTTTTTTTTTCAGATAACTTTGATGTCAAACAACACAACTCCAGGGGCAGATTTCTGAGACTTCACCGAGGACTTCCCTGTTCTCTCTCCTCCCCCAAAATTTCACAGAGCCATGAGATACTTTTTCTACAAAATTTGTATCAATTTTTCCTCATTGTATCACATATGTTCATGCACCTGCTAACTACATTACTTTATATTTTCTACCAATTTGTAGAAATTCAACATCTGTCTTTTTTTTTCTTTCTTTTCTTTTTTTTTTTTTTAAGGCTGTGCCTTTCTAAATTTTATGAGTTTCATTATAGTCAGTGTCGCATTAGAAAGATTCAGCAGCAAAACTTTGTCTTTCACAAAAAAAAAAAATCACTCTGTGTTGATCAGGTGAGTTTTTTTGTGTGTTTGTTTTTTTAAGGAAAATAGATAAAACAGATCATCCACACAAAGCTGTTAATCACAAGATGAAGAATAAATTATGAGGCACACATAATCATTTTCTGGCAAACTGACTGTGATTTTTACAAATATATTAACACTTCATGACAGCAAATAAACCTGTTTGAAACATTTCTGTCACTGCATAAGACTCAATATTGCATTTCTGCCTGTGATTTCTGACCAGTAATCTAATATTTTTTTTTTCCAGTCTAGTGGTTAATTTCTCAGTGAATTTTCTTTGCTGAAAAAGGAAAGGTAATTCAGTAAAGATAAATGTTCCATATTTAAAAACACTTTTTTTTTTTTTTTTTTTTTTTTTTCTGATTAGAGCATAGGATAACTCCATCTCCAGAAGCAGTAACTCACCTTCATGAATGGAATGCTAAACAGCATTCAAAGTGCTCCTTAATGCTGGTAAAGCAGAAAGCAATCACAGGGATGCTTTCAAATACTCCTCTGGTGCTGGAAGCACTCATGGCTGCTTTTTCCCTCCACTGAGGAGGGACAGGTGTGGTGTCAGGGAAAGGTGAGGGGCTGGTTCACTGTCTGTTCCCCACTTGTCACAGTGTTCATGCGAGCTGTTGTCATCATTGCAAACAGGACTTTTCCTTAGAGCCGCTCTAATGAGGACAAACTGCTCCCCCACAGCCCAGAAGCTCTGGATATTTAGAGACGTTTGTTTCCCTGTTGGTACGTATTCCAGCTTCGGCTCTGGCACAGTGGGGGAATCTGACAAGAAGAATGATGACGCTGGGCAAGCAAAAGGGTGCAAGAGAGCCAGCAGGGATGGTACGCAGGGTTTCCATGGCCTGCTTTGGAATAAACCCAGCACATGAAATAGTCACTGTAACAACACTCAGCCTTTGTGCTTTTCTGCTTTTCTGTCTCAAAATTAGCATATCTGGGCAGGCACTAGCTCCGAAGATGCAACAGGGCACAAAGCATGCTCTATTTCAGACACTGTCATTTCCCCACAGCCAGCAACAGCCTGAACCTCTCTGACAGTGTCATGTCAGGTCCCCTCCATGCTCCTCTTACTGTGTTTCCACTTTGTTCTTTCTCCAAGTATCTTGAGCATTGCTCCAAGCCACGGATTTAATGCTATAATGTAGCATTCAGAAAAAGAAAATGCCATTGACTCAAGGAAAGGGAGTGAGCCACTTTTGCAGTTTTATGTAACTCATTGGACCTCTGTAGTTATTTAGTTGCATTGAATAATTCAGTGGGGAGGCTGTCTGAAGTGCAACAGCCTCTTTGTTTCCTATGAAGGGTGATGCCTGTTCGTAGGGCTTCAGACATCTATCCGGCAACTGGGACAGACTTTTTCAGAAACAAATGCATTTATACATTCAGAGACTAGCTCCCAGCACCCATCCAGGCCCTCTGCCAAATCATCTCTTTTTCACAGTATAAGGCAAAATCCTGTTCACAGTTTTGTCAGCATTACTCTGCCGCTTTCAGTGAAGTCACCCCAGATTCGCACGGGTGCAAATGGATTTGATATAATCTTTAGTGTTTCACCAACTCAGCACACACCATCCTAAACCTTCTGCCCCACCTTGTCAGTGGTTCTCCCCTGCCTGCTTACCAGGCACACAAGCTGATGCACAGATACCAAATCACAAATATCAGTCCACAGACATATGTCAAAACGTGTGTGACTCAGGAGCTAGTCATCCTGAGTGCTCATGCTAGACCTTGCCAGAGACCTCCTTGCTAACTGCACCCCAGACAAATGCCCCAGCCACCTCTGCTCAGGCTGATCTTACTGCGCCTCCTCACACAAGAAACCTGACTACCACCACTTCACAACAAGAGCAATGACCCTCCTCGTGGACCCTTCTTTCTTGCATCAAGCTTCCCCATTTCCATACAGCTTACCCTTCCCTTAGAAATTACACATCATTGTAGGGAATAAAAACTGTTTAAAAACCTCTAGAGCATACCTGTTTCCTCAGAGAGCTGCAACTAAAAAGCAAAAGCGCAGTGACATGGAATTACATGGGCATCCTCCTCCAGGGGACTGCTCTGCTAGCATTTGACATGGACCCAGTTAGAGGGATGCTGCTGCATCTGCACAAACTGCTGCAGTGAAACCTCGGAGCTTCTGTCAGGCTGCTGGATGAAATCACAGCTTTCTTGCTGGTATGCTCTGGCTCCCTTTCAGCTCCACACAAGCAGCCTGCCCTGCGGAGGTATGGAATTCGAAAGTTGCTTCGGTTTGTTTTTCTTTGAGTTGGTTGTGCTACTGTGTCTGCAGTGCTGCTGGAGAAAAAAAATAAAGGAAAGGGAGGAAGGAAAAAGAATTCCTGCAGGCTTTTACTGTCAGTGGTGCAGGAGGATGAGTAAACAGTGCAGACAGCTAAAAAGATTGTGCTAAGTGGTGCAAGAGGCTAAAAGCTTTCCAGTATGCCATTCCAGTGTTTGCTTGAATATTGTATATAGACATATAAAAAGGGAACAGTTTGGCCTTAAGGCCATATTTATGAACTGAGACAACTGTGTGAAGAACTAAAAACTCAGTGCTGTTCTGCCAAAAAGAGTTTCAATAAGCAATCTGAGATGATTTTCAAAATTTGTTTCTGGTCTCCAACTGGTGTTTGCTCTCTAAACACAACATTAAAAAAAAAAAAAAAGGGTGATCAAACCACGCAATCAAAATCTGCACATACATCTCAGAGCCTGAAGTTTTAGAGGTGTCTTTTTGAATTTCCATCTGCTAGGACAGCAAGGCCAGGATCCCCTTATTCTAGTCACACTAAAGAAATTACCAAACTATTTAAGCTAAATGTGGGTGATCCCAGATGCATAGGCACCAGCTGTCTTACGGCTAACACTGGTGAGCACATTTTGGCTAAATGTGAAGAGATCCAGAGCCACAAGCCCTTGAAGAGAGTGGTCTGCCTTAGCACTGTGAATGTGCTGGCAGCAGCCAGGTGTCAAAAGCACAGCTAAACCTGAGAAGTCACTAACTCTTTATGCACCTCCCTGAACTATCAATGTAATATTTGTGTTTCTCGTGAAGAACTGATGGTTTAGACTGCTTCTTTGAGCTTTCCTGACACATATAACCATGTCAATTTACCTATTAGTCTTGATTTACTGAATTACTTATTGCTTCTCCTGTCAGTGTGATATGGTCTTGGGATTTGCCTCAAATATTTGCTGGGCATATTACTTTTTTACTTTCTGCATAGTCACAGCTACATTTCAGGGCATAGTTTCACTAAGCCCAGGTGCTGGAACAGGAGTTCTCATCTGCTTGTCTGATCTTGCAGTCTGCTGGATCAGCCCACTGACCCAGCTGAAAAACAATCTACTATTTTTCTAGGGCAAGTTTTCAACCTGATCAGCTTGCTGACCTCTTTGATGACATAGTCATGAGTACTCTGCCAACAAAAGGGAAAAGGGGGACATGCACCTGCATAGTGAAGGAAAATGCCATCCGTTCTAGTTTCAGACTGCATGTCAGTCTCTTAAGGCTCTCCATAAAGGCAAAGTTCACCACACGCTCACTGAACAGTGCAGGTCCTGGCCAAGCACAGCAGTATCATGCTTGAGTCTGCATTTATAGTCACCAGACCTACACCACCTTAACTTCAGAGGATTTACTCCAAATTTATACTTATCTGAGGGGTAACTCAAGAAATCTCTGTACAAGGAGCAGCTGGTATGAAGGAATAAGACCAGTGCAGTATTTCTGAAAACATGTAATCACTATTTAATTTGACTTTTCAGTTTTGTCAAGCTCTTGGAAATTCTCCAGAAGTAAAATTCCTTTCTATTCTTATACCGAGAGAAAAACTTCTTCTCAGTTTCACGGAGACAAAACCCAGCACAGGAAGGTATGAAGTACCATACCACTATAGCAGAATTTGTCTGACACAGAGACCTAAAACAATTCCTGTGTTGTACTGTAGTGTCTCCATGTCATAAGATGACTAGGAAATCTGTTTGTACATCTGCCTGAGCAATTGTAAATATTTTGATGGCTCTTTACAGTTCTGCTTGGCAGTTGGACACCTACATTAGGCAAAGGAGGCTTGATCTTTTTTTCATCTAACTTCTCCCCACAATAAATTAGACATTCAATCTAAACCAAAATTCTTATATGATCAGTGGAGAGGGACAGTAACCTCCAGAAGGCAACTCAGTCCATCCTAACAGAGGTATGCTGCATAAGTGGGGTCAACTGGCCCCTGAAAACGCCGCTTTCCCTCCTTGGCCACTGACAATAAAAGTAGCCAAGGTCTTAAACTGAAGAAGGAAAAGAACTCTGAGCTTACTAAAGGACAGATTTGAACCAAAGAAAACCGATATTCATGAGAAAAAAGTGGGCTGTGAGGGTAATCTAGATCTCTCTCTAAGCTACGCACAGGTCCGTCAAAAACTAGTGCAAGCCTGTTTTCTTCTAACTTCTTGAGCTATCCTTTGCCTATGGAATGGGAAACCAGGACATTGGAGGTCTGGTTGTACTTAGTCAGCCAGGAAGTCCCAGGGCTGATGCAGCTGGGAAGAGGGGTTAGGAAGAAGGGTCTCCTTTCTCAGGACTGTTGTGGTCAGAGGAAGCACACGATGAGCCAGAGTGCAGAGGTCCAAAGCCAGGGTAGAGTTTAGCTCCTGCTCCCCCTGAGCATGTACCCAACATACTGGAAGACAAGCACAGCAACCTGATGAAGGTCCAGAAGTCTGAAGCACTTGGAGGTCTGGAAGTGCTCTTCTGGTAGAGTGTCAGGCTTACAAGTCTATATGCACGTTGTACAAAGTCAGTTTGTCACTTGCTGGCTCCAGTCCTGGTAGGACATAAATCTTACCATGAGTACAATTTTTAAACAGACGTTTCTGCTCAGACAAGAAGGCAAGTGTGTGTAATTTGGGAACAGAAAAGCCTAAATGCAGCATGCACTCAGCACTGAAACAGTACCATTTACAGGGCCTGTGTGTGTCACAGCTGATGGCAATGGAGCCTGAGTGCTGGAGATGGTTCCCTCCAGGCAGAGCAGGTTTGTTGCTATGCTATTGCTGAGCCCTCTGCTTACTTCTATTACTGGAAAGGACTTACGTTTGTTTCTAAATCTGTCTCTATTGATTAGCACTTAGTAAATGGTTGCATGGCTTAATATAATGATCATAGCTCTTGCTCCTTTTGTTATTCCTGATGTGCAGAAGACTGTTCTTTCTTTTTTTTTAGTTGTAGGATGTTCCTGTTAGCTTAGCTTAGCACTGTGCATACTTTACACTCCAGGGTACTTGGAATTTTATTTTGAAGCATTTTTCACTGGCAGTGAAGAAAAAAAGAAATACGTATTACTCATGTTGAATGTGGTTATGACTATCTACCAAAATATTATTGATGTGTGAAGTATAACATCAGGTTTTATTGCACTAGGTATTTTGTTGGCTCTCTGTGTTACAGAAAAGGTGTGGTTTTCCCACAAGTATATTAATTACACTTACAAATTACACTGTTTGTAAGTCTATGCTTTGGCTGAAAAATAAAGTTCTTTTATCAGAAGAGTCTGTCAGTGTTTTCCTTTAAAGATACTCATTGCAAATCACATTGTAAAATTATCATTACCTGATAAGCTACTAGGTTCTATCTGTAGTGGTTTTCTGACCAGGGCATTACACTTTTTGTGATTATATCTCTAAATAACCTTTGCTTAGCTAATTCATTTCAGCTCCTTTCCTGAGGAAAACTTGTTTTCAGATGTCAATTATTAGTTACAATAATTTATTCAACTATTTTCTTCATCAATTTCTACTGCTTTTCATCCTGATACGAGATGAAAGTTGAAAACACAAGTAAAATTGTACGTGGTTACACAAGTGGTCACTTAGCTGTACATGTTGAGTCAGATGCTCAGCAAGACGGTAACAATAGTTCTAGTGTAGTTCAGTGGAAAGAGAATATATGGACAATTATTGCATGCAGTGTGTCCACTCATGTGATATTCATGCCCCAGCCCTTTCCACAATATCCCTCTAACATCTGCTTCACCGCAGATTGGGATAAGTTATGGTTCTTCAGGGCTTGTTGGGGAAGAGGATCAGACTAAGTTCCCGTTGAGGTTTCTCAATGGGAGGGGAGCTCATCTACCAGAATTCTGCTGTACTATTTGCTTCTGCTTCCAAACACTGCAGCAGTGTCTGCTGCAGGTCTCCCAGACACAAGCCACTGTCTGTGATACTGGCTAGGGTAAAACAGAGGTTTCCAGGTGGCCACCGCTGTGATTCTTTTCGAATTGCAGAGCTGTGGTGCAGTGGTGCCCAAGTCCTAATGAGAACACAGATACACCCATTTCCCCATCCAGCAGTTTTGCTTTTGCTATTCTTCATTTTGAGACCTAAGAACATCAGGTTTTGGTCAGAGTCAGAACCTAAAACAGGTCACAAAGAACTGTTTCTGATGCAGCACTGAGCCATCCGGGCAGACTCAAACATCTCTCAGCTATTCATGACCAGTAGGAAATGAAAGCTGATCATTCACCTTTGTCTCTTTTCTGAGAAAAGGACTTTAAACTCGTGTTGGTGCTGGAGGACTGAGTGGAGTAGCCCAGCAGATTATATACTCCATCTTCTCTCACTGTACCACAGGGCTCCTGTTTGAAAACTTACAAGAAGCCACTGCGTCAGGTATTTGGGACTCGTGTCTAAGTCACTATGACTATAGACAAAATGAATAATGAACACCATGGAGACAGCATCTGGAATAGTCTTTACAGTGCGGAAGTGGGGGCAGTTCTGCCTACAGTGATGGTGACTTACCAGGTCAATTCTCGAATACATATTTTTCACAAGCTGATGCTGGAGAAAATAGGCCCTCCCCTGTGGCATGCACTCTGCATACCAGCTGCTTTAACACATCCTACTTGTACTGAACACACTCAGGAAATCACGCTCTAAAACTTTGAATGTCAGAAGAAGTGGCGCCTCAGTAGCACTAATGCTGTCCCACAGTGACAACAAAGCTAGGACCTTAAAGAAAGCTAGATGTCTGTTCCTTTTAACACAAAATCTCTAAGAGGTGGATGAGGAAGACTACAAAAATCAGAAGATAATCCTAATATAGAAAGCTGATACTGTTTTAGCAGTAACATACAATAATTTTTAGTCATCCTTCAAAGGATTCTAACCTTTGTCTTGGCAGGATGATAAACAAAACCACAAACACAGGATATATAAATTACTCATTCTGAAGGCCTCTCCTTCTTCAGCTCCAGTGTAAAAACACAAAAATGCAGAATGCCAGTTAAGAGCCAAGAAAGGCTGGGGGTGGTATCTTCGGGTCTATGCTCCACTGCTCTCACAACAGCCTTCCTATACAGTGTACAGTGTAACAGCTCCTATATTCTGCTTGTACTACTGCAAGAGAAAAACAGTGCAACTCAGTGACAGGTGGAGGCTGTCATTTCAGTGAAATGGCCAGGATCAAATCACTCACCTACATTCAGGGAGATAGCCATTTTGAAAGGAGATGCTAAGAAAGTTCCCTTCTTTAACTTCACTGTGATCTAAGATAAAAACAAACAGAAACACACATCCCTAATCATAATTTAAACAGTTTCCAATAAAAGAGACATTTTGGTCAGAGGCTGGTTTTTGTTGCTGCTTTTTATTCCTAAAATGGGAGGAAGGATGGTCTTGTGATTATAGTTGCAGGCTACAAGTCAGGAGATCGACATTAAGCTTTTTAAAATTTTCCTCAGTAGCATTGGTCTCTGTTTGCCCTAGGAAAGAGTGAGTGACGTGCTTCCTTAGCCTGAAGGATTATAAGAACTTTTAAGAATAAAACTCAAAAATGCTGGATTTAAAGCCTGGTGATTGGATCAAATTTTGGGTAACCGGGTGTAGTTACATTTCCAGCAGAAAATCTGACTAAATGAATATTCTGTATGCATCTAAATCACTGTGACTGCTCATCTTGCAAGCAAGCTTGGAGTAAGCATTCAGTGCCATACTGATTGACACAAGTCTCACCTATGAGATGCCATTTTGAGGTCATGGCCAGGTAAATACAAAAATGTCAGTTCCCAAATACATTACAGGCTGAGCTTCTCTATAACAATGTGACGTGGAAGCACCAAGTAGTGTTACTCATGCACACTTGTAATCTATCTTTTACATTTACAGTGTGATCCTGCCTGAAGGCTGGACAATTCTGGGTCCTATTGGGCCAGGTGGGGTACAAATGATCTCTTTTCTTAAAGCAGGTTTTGGAGGCAGAGGAAATCTTGCTGTACTCATTGCAGAAGTACGTACTTCATCTGGCAAAATTCACCACTTTGTAGGAATCATAGAATTATAGAATGATTTGGGTTGGAAGGGACCTTAAAGATCATCTAGTTCCAATCCCCCTTGCTGTGGGCTGGGACAGCTTTCACTAAACCAGCTCCATCCAACCTGGCCTTGAACATTTCCAGTGTTTACAAGGAGAAGTTTACAAGGAGAAAAGCAAACACAGCAAGCTACAGCAGAAAGGGCTGCTGTTTGTAAAAGCACTGCCGGTCAGAAAGTAGACAGCCCAGAGAGTGAATTCTGGCTGCCTGAAGCTGTTGGAAACTTCTGAGAGGGCAGGCCATGGCAGGAAATAAAAAAGCACATTGAATAAATCACTTGATGCTCTGATTAAGAGGCATGGGACTGTGTATCATGTGATAGTTAAAGCCGTAAGCTCCAGCCTTGAAGATATTATTTTGTACACGAGCAGTCTGAATGGGCAGATGGTATTCATGAGCAGGATTACTATTTCTAGCAAAACAGGTCAAACCAAGTCAGTCAGAAATGGAATTAAAATGTAAAGATCATTATCTCTGAAGGTGTAAGACTTTTAAAAGAGAGTTAATGAATCAGACTCATTATAATTGCATCATTTTAAACAACAGAAACATTCTGTATAATAGAGAAAAGGTTTTCCTTTGTTTCTTTTCTGTCAGCTAACTACACACTCATTTTCCAGCATGAAATTTGCCTCCAAATAGGAATGGATTGGCTGACTAATACTGACCAAAATTACTCATTTTCCTGTGTTATCCAATAAAGCTACAGGCTGAGTGGCATAGTGTTGTGAGTGACAGCAAGTGCTACACACAAAGAGTGGTTGCTGACAGCAATGCCTGCCCTTATAGGCACTACTCCACCTCACTTTCCCTTAGCTTTTCTGTTGGCAGGTGCTTCCATGAGTGGCTGACTGCTCTGAGACATGGCTTAAAGCAGGTTGCATAGAGAGCCCAGGGATCAGACTCTCTGCCCCTTATACGGCATCATTAGGATCAGCCATGTGGCAGAGGTGTTCACTTCCTATAGCAACAAGGGGACAGCTTTGCTACCTCTAGTTGCCAGCTAGTCTGGAGCAGGTGGTAGGAGGAGCTGTTTTTGCAAACACAGGTTCCAGCAGCCCTTCAAACCCCCCTCCAATCTCTCCACACTGAGGGAGGAGAAGTGACAGAGATTCCAGGATAACAGCAAGAGCCAGGCAGCTGCTTGCAGGGCCAGGATAACAAGTTGATGCAAAGTCCCTGCAAAGGACCAGAAGGTGCTTTGAAAAGGTCCTAAAGGAAGAAGACATCATTCTACCTTTTCTACATAAGCATTAGCTCTCTGGGACCATTTCTCACAGACCCATTCCCAGCATTCTTCTTTGCCATAAGACCTCCCCAAAGCACACCACTTTAACAGAGTATTAGCAGGAAAACAGTATCTTGGTTGATTTCATGAACATCAAATGCCCAGGAATTTCAAGTGCTCTGCTTTGTCTTCCTGAGCCAGCTCTCCACAGTGTGGCTAGGTGCCTTTTCAGCCCTGGGGCAGCCTCCAAATCTCGGCTGACATCGGGCTCCCAAGGCAAGCCTGGGAAATCTCCCTTGAACCCATGTCTTGCTCAGAAGCCTGCAGACAGGCAGTGTGCAGCAGCCCACTCCAGCATGTGGTGCTGGGTGGTGAGAGGCAGCTTTCAGGTGCTGGGGAAGGCATTGCCAGCCCATGTCTCCCAGCACTGCTCTGGCAAGCTGGGCTGGCTGGGGCTGTTGAAGAAGGCAGGCAGCTCCCTCACCTTAGGCAGGGGAGGAGGCAGCAAACAACAGTCTCACAAACCAGAGTAGAAAGAGGCCACCAGCCTAGGACAACTCTGCTCTCTTGTGAGAAACAGGGTGGTTCGCCCCTGCTCTCCCTATGCCACTTCTGCATCACCAGTCCTAGAAGTGTGAGGAAATTACACCTGGGGCTGCCACCAAGCCAATAAAGGCTTAGGCAAGAAGACAAAGAGTATCTTGCTCCACTGGTTGTTGGAAGTATAGTGTGGAAAAACCATGAAGCTGGAGAAGAGCAGAACTGGGGCAAAAGAGAGAGGTGAAGACTTAAGGGAGTTGTTGCAGAATTAATAACTCCTTGAAGAAGATGCTCATCATCAGGTGGCTCCCATATGAGGCATGATTTCAGCTGGGCCTTCAAAGACAGCAGAGACCAAAATCACCTTGTTACATCCATGCAGGAGGGAGGACAGTACTGTCCTTATACAGCAGATGGGCTGGTTAAGCAACACCAAGAGGGCTCAGATTGCATTGGGATGTTTGTGTGGTGAGCACTGCATAAACTCACAGTAAGGCAGTCTTTTCTGCAAAGGGCTTGCACTGCAGGTTGGTCCACTGTTAAAAAACAGAAGGAGAGGGGAGACAACCTGCCATCACAGTTTTATCTGTGGGAGGAAAAGAAGTACAGTGGGAAACCAAAGCTGAAGGTGGTAAGCTGTGGACAAAGGACAAGTGAAAGAACAGACAGAGAAGTGGCTGGAAGTGAAAGGACTGGGAGTAAAGGATAATAAAAGGTTTGGTTTGATAGCCAATCTTAAGGAGAGGTAACCAGGGACATAGCACAATCCAGGAGCAATGTCAGCTGGTATTGCCTCCCTTCCTATGCTTCAGCCAGCTCTGCCTCCGGGGCCAGAGAGACAGAGGTGGTTTGTGCAGAGCAGATGTTTAGCAGTGTGACCCTGAAGAGAAAGATTCTGTTAAATCAATATCATACCAATTTCTGTGCCAGAAGGTGTGAAGCAAGCAACTATTATGACCGACTGCTATATATAAAAGACATAATCTTGGCCCCAAAGCAGGGATATAGCTCATTCTTCAGTGATACTTTTATTCTAAGCCTCAGACCCTTGTGCAACTAATCAAAATGTGCTTTGTGTTTCTTCTACCCATGCCCACATATGAATTTAATATGCATGATCATAACACTTGTGAGAAATACCAAAACAAGGATTTGGAACTTAAAGCTGTGTATTTAACTGCAAGACACACATAGCACAAACAAGGCCTTTATGGTGCCTCATTCAGCTGTGAGATCCACGCAGATGGGGGCAGAGGGGCTGCAGCAGTTTGCCTCTCACCTGCTCCCTCTTTTCTGGGCTCAGCCTTTCAGCAACAGTGGCAATTGCTGGCAACAATGGTGGCTGCCCTCTTTAAAGTTTCAGCTAAAGGACATTTATTGATTCTTTGTCTCTTGTATCTCCCTATTTTTTTTAATTTTTTTTTTTATTTTTTTTTATTTTATTTTAATAGGTTGGAAAGTAAGGTATGTAGAGTAAGAACTATCAAAGGGAAATCAGTGACATTTCTTTCTGGCTCACAGAAACTGGAAAGGTTGTCAGCTTGTTGGCAAATATGCAAAGAACTGAATCTAACCTATCTCACTTGATGTTATAAACAGGATTTAAATGCTGCATTAGGCTTGTGACTTCTCTTTTGACTTCTGCTATCCATAATTCATTATTTGTTGCATGTGACTCGTCGAGTAAATCATATGCATTATTTCTGCTACTTAGTGAGTTTATATAAAACTAGTCTACGAAAAAGATCTCCCTGAAATGTGAGCAAAAAGAAACACCTTTTGCAAATGTTGGTAGAAAATAAGAGAAAAACAAAAGAAGGGTAAGTTGAGCAAGGATGGCTCTTTTATAGGTAAAAGATGGGGAAATATTTTATTTCCTTTTTCCCTCCCATCTTGTAAAGCAATGCCAATTCATGCAGAGAGAGACTAGGCACAGGGGAGGCAAAGGTTATGTCTGATACAGATAAACCTCTCTTTTATCTCATTATGTGGTCAGTTTCTGAGCTGTAATTTGAACTGTGGATCAAGTAAATGTAACAAAGACACAAAGCATTAGTCAGACTTCAGTAGGCACAGGTCCTCAGATTCAGTTTCCAAACTTTCCAGTTTGTGGCTAGCATCAGATATCATAAGCTGTACAACTATTCTTTTAAAAGGGTTCAGTTGACTGAAGGGAACATAAGAATGCCAGTGATGAATTACAGTATTCAGGCAATTAAGTTTGCATGCTCCCTTTTGCTTCCTTCTTCCATTTACCAGATTTTATTGTGAATTTCAGCTTGTCTCTTCACAAGCACCTTTATTTGACATCCTCCAGCAGAGAAGCAGCATCTGACAGTTTGGCTTCAGCCCTTTAGAAAGAAAGTTGTTTGAGTTTGCAGACCATATGCTCACCACACAGGTGTGCCTTCTTATAGACTGAGGTGTCATCACACCTTAATTCTGGAGTGATTCAGAGGAGCCTTAGTGTAAGTACATGCCAGGCCCCATTCAGCAAGATGGCCAACATGCAAATGAAAGATAAATAAATGACAAACTGCTACAGCTTCAACTTGCAGAGTGTCAAGTAGCTCTTGGAAAGTGTTTAGAACTTTCCACTTCAGTGGAAAACTTCCATGGAAGCTGAGAGATTTCAGCATGGCTAGAGTTGGTCTGTCACTTGGTAACACTCAGCCTTAGAGATCAAGGGGAGTGAGTTGCTGCAGAGACCCAGAACTGAGGGAGATTTGCCCATGTGACAGCTACACACTCAGGAGATAAAGCTCTGGCCGTGACTCCTGCAGCCTGTTGTTTTTCTATGGCAGATAAAGGGAGATCCTAGGCACTCTAGACTCTGAAGCATTCCTGAATAAATCCAAGGCCATCTCCATCTTGTTTAAGGATCAAATTTTCAAGTTTAACTGTTCTGAGGTAAACCCTCCTCTCCTCTATCTGCCCAGTGCAGGCAGTACGTGAGCCTATAAACCCTTAAGGCATAGATAACACCAACATGACAATAGTGACAAGTTTATAGGCATCAGTACACATAAAAGCAGAAATTTCTACTTAGTATCTCTGCTTTCAGTATATGTACTATTTTATGCTAGTTGTTTAGGTTAATTGAAAAGAGGTGCATTTTTCCAACTAGTATATTTATTTTAGTGAATATTTAAATGTATGTACTCCCATATCAGGTGTGTACATGACAGACTAAGTAAGATCAGTTTAGCAGACCAGAGTACAAAGGCAGCAAAAATAATCCTCCAGCCTGTGCTGCCTTGCCCCAGCAAGAACCCACATCACCTCCTTTAGTCACTCTGACACTCAGTAACTTTCTAACTTCATTAGGCAAACAATTTACACAGAAAGCTGATGCTTTTATGTTGCTTCTCTTCAAAAAGGATTATGTCAGAGTGCCTCCCTAAGGTTCACTCATGTGCTGCTCTGCCTCCAGATTTCAGTGTCCGTGGCAGTCATTTACCTGTGTAGGAGCCACTGCAGGATCTGGACTCAAAATGAAAATAGTGGCCTGTGGGGTCAACCTCTGAGTAGGACATTCCTCTTTCCTGCACTATTGCATGTTGTAACACTGACTGTGTGCTACACTCCAGGCTGAGATGCTTGGGAGTTCCCTAAATGGAAATGCAGACAGGAGAAACCAGTCACTAAGCATGAGAAGTGCTGAGAGGGAGATTTAACAGTGCCCACTGGAGATGCCCCACTAAACTAATGCAAACATAATAAACAGAAGAGCTGCAAATTATCAAAAGAAGTTAAGCAATGAAAAGTGGTAGAAAGCCAAGTAGCAACAGAGTCTCTTAAAGCAGAGGGAAACTACTCAGCAAACATGCAGTTTGTAATACAAGAGGGAGAAAAAGACAGATACCTTTTAAGATGATGACTTGCATTGTATTAATAATCTTTCATGTATTTTTTCTTACTGAAGATATTTATAGACATCCATCATGGCTAGGCTTCGCGGACGAAGATTCTATAGACATCCAATGGATGAAGGATTGTCACAGAAATTATGTTGTTTTAAATATATTCTTTGAAGCCAAGTGGTTCTCCTTTGGAAGTAAAAAACAGGCTCTAGAAGTATTTAAAAAGGAAAAGGGGAACTACTTTCTGTAAGTCTGCTGTACTCCAGGGTTATAGTAAGAGGGGAATGTGCAGGTATTTTCAGGAAAAGAAGGTGCCACAGAAGAGAAACATTACACATGCATTTGCATTTCTAGATCCTGGAACCCTGAAAAG
>JAYRBT010000114.1:44770608-44793422 GCA_036023395.1 Myiotriccus ornatus
TTTCAGGAAAAGAAGGTGCCACAGAAGAGAAACATTACACATGCATTTGCATTTCTAGATCCTGGAACCCTGAAAAGCTGGGACCACATCGCTATGGTTACAGACAGAAGTGAAAGCTCCCTTTGAACAGACTATCAGCTGCTGTTGCTGGTGAGGCCCACAGACAGGCAGTGAAAGATGGGATAGAGTGGCAGCCTTTCTCCAGCCAGCAGCAGAGGATGCTCATCATGGTTCAGAGACCTCTCAAAACCACGCCCTGCTAATTAGCAGAAGTAGTGCTGTAATGTACAGACCATGGCAGGGCTAGCACAAATGTGGCATAGGCAGTGGGATTGTCCGTGGGAAGCTGATCTACTTCTCTGATGCAAAAGCAGGCAACAAACTAGGCATTAATATGTAGCCACTGGAGATTTAGGCAGCATCCATAAGCAAAGCAGCTGTCTTCTTCAAAGGTGGGGCTGAAATGGAGGTAATGACTGAGTGCCATAGGGTCACATCATAGTGCAAACCAGTTCTGTTCTTTGCCTGTACGCCATATCATTTAGTGTTTGCATAACAAAAGTGTCTGATCAACACAGCAACATGCAGGAACATGAATGTTCCCAAGTCAAGGACTCTCCGGTACAAAATATTTCTATCACCCCAAGTGTGGGCAGGTAAAGAAAAAAATCAAGCCCACCACAACTGGAGTGAATTGTCCTTATATAACACTGTTTTTTTGAAGGAATCATTCCAAGCTATACTCCCCGGACTTCATTATTTGTCCTGTGAGTTGGGAACCCTTGCACTCCACTTGTGTCACTCTGCTCACTTTTCCTTGGGATATGTCTGTGTATGCATGTGGATGTCACACATCATTTTACAAATTGCTGTAGCTGCACTCTCAGGTAAATATATCATTAACAGTATTCCCAGTCTCATCACTGACTTGGTTAACCATTAACAAAACCATCCTTTTTACGAAGTCAATAAAGTGTGTGTAAGCACAAGGAGCGATTTTCTTCCCCTCAACTCATCAGGCCCTGGTTTTCAAAGATGAGGGTGGTGAGTTGCAGACCACTGAAATATTTTTCCATTTACACATGTGAACTAGAAATATTTAACTCGTTTTATGCAAAACTTCAAGACCCCTTGGGCAACTTTTCTGTACACTTACACAAACTCTCAGTATGTAAAGAGGGGCTTCGGCTTTTATTTTTATGAACTATATTTGTGCTTCTCCAGCTTCCTGTGTGCTCTGGACAGGGGAGAGATGGGAAAACAGTTAATCACTAGCCTTCATTGTAGAAAGCAATATATGGACAAACAGCATGCAGGACAGACAGGCTGGTATAAAAATGATCTGCTGGGAGGTGAATGGGCTGTTTTCCTGAGGAAAGGCACCATGGCGGAGATAACAGAAGATCCAATAACTGTAGAGTGATTTCAGTGACTAAAGTTTTAAAAGAACACAACATAGTAAGCAAAGATGAGAGGCACGTACAGGGAGAGAAAGCAGCAAGGTATTCTCTGGGAAAAGCAAAGCCTGTCATGTGGCTACTCCTGCATTTGAAGGCATAATCTGAATTTTGACTCAGCCCTCTAATCAAAGGGCACTGCCAGCTATGTCCAGTGAACTAACAAATGCGGGCTTGTTTTGAAGAAAGAGTTGCACACTACAATTATTTCTGATAGCACTACTTGCCTAGAAGGTGTGTGCCTTAAAAAAGACTCTTTGGCACGTCCATGGAAATGAGCAAGAGCTTGACTCATGTACCTTCTCTTGAGGGATCTGTTGAACTTACCCCATGAAGAAGCTGCATTCTGTCTTGCTTAAGGATGTATTTGGGGAGACTGTAAAAAAGGCTGGGATTTTGAGAAGAAACTGTGACAACTTCTTCCTTGAGGAGAAATCAAACACACGCTTTCAAATCTCATTATCATCCAGTTGCATTTCCCAAGTCTTCAAAAAATGTTTTTCCGCATTGTGTGTCAACGTGAAGGGCTCATGGACTAACCACCAAGGGATGAGAACAGAGAGGCTTTTGGTGAAGCTACTTGCCTTATGGCTTTGGCACGAGCTGATCTTAGAACCATCGAAAGGGGATGGTATCTTCTCCCTTGCCCCAGCTTTCTCTTACTTCTCCTCTCCTGGCCTTGTGCTGCCAAAACATTAGATTGCCCCATCTCTCTGACTGGTTCCACAAGTAACAGGGGGTAGAAGGGAGAGGTGGGGACTGGGCAGTGGGAGGGATGCAGAGAGGAAGGAAGACCTCTCCTTCTGCTGGCAGGGAGGTGTTGCAACAGCTTAGTCGCCATCTGCAGCTTTCAGTGCTGAGAAATGTGCAAACACATTGGTAAACACTGGTACGAAACAAATACTCAAGGTCACAGGGAAATCAATGTTGCAGGCTACCCTTCAAGCCCAAGATAATAAACCCCAATAAATGTACTCATAATTTGCCTTCAAGAGAGTGGTTCTGCTGCTGAGAGACCATACCACTCATGCTTCCTAGCTCTGGCTCTCTGTCAGAGAGAAAGCAGGTGCTTTTTTGCATGCAGTATGTCTTCCCAGCCATAAAACAGACAAGGCATCTGTCATTCAAAACATAATAAAGAAGGCTGAAGGCAAAAAAAACCCCTCAAGTCACAAAGATCCATTTTACATTTAGGAGATGCAGGCAATAAAGTCGCCCCTAAGAAATTCTTATGCTATTTTGTGACTAATGCACTAAATTATATAATTCACAAATGTTCAACTCTTTAGGATTTTACTAAAAGCTATTTGCTGATTTAGAGTTAGAGATAGCAAAATGAAGTGAAAAAGCAGGGCCTTTTAGAGAAAGGGAAGCAATCAGCACTAATGGATTTATTGTGCAAAAGCCTATGTAGTTGAAAAATTGTGCACGTACACACACATCTGGCTGCTTCAGCCATTGGTAGTCATGAATACAGCTTGCTGATGCAAAACACAAGTCTCTATCAATACAATAATTTATTTGTTCACTTTTGTAATGTAGTTCTCAAGATATTAGCCACAACTCCAGCAACAACAGAAAACAAACAGCTAGGTTTTCCAAGAAAAAGTTAAATTTGAACGAAGTTAATCAAAGTCCATGCTGAACAACTTAGCTAATAGATTGGCAGGACTTACCTACTGAGTTGCAAAGGCACAGCTTCAATATTTGCAATGACAACAGCTGGGGTATCGTGGCCAAAAGAGAGGAAAAGCTCATTCCCTTTCTGATCCACGGCCCCTGCACATAGGTCAGAAGCACGTGTACCTCTGCTACCGCACGTACTCATCACAATGTCACACCAACAGAATATTTAAAGAAAATATAATCTCAGAGTTGGAGACACATAAGAACCAAATCTTCATCTAAAAAAAACCAATAAGAAGCAAAGTTTTGAGGAGGGCATAGGTGGTAAAGTGGATAGAAATTATCAGATAGACTCACCTTAAGTAAATAAGCTAAATTTGTGCCCAGCAACATAGGCAAGTGCATGTAGGAAAACATTTGTCTAGTGCAATCAGGGAAAAGGAACAGTTAAGCTGAGCTCTGGATGCAGGTACTTGGCTGTTGGGACGCAATGCCAGGGCTCAGAACTATTTATCTTCTCTTCACTCTGTTCATCAGTACCCGGTAGTTCTCGTGCTCCAAGGCTGTCATCTCAGCCATGCCAATTCAGATGGGTTCACCACTAGTTTCATAACATTGAATTATCTTCCATAAAAGCCAAGCTCTTGCATTTATGTGGTCACTGATGAAACTCCACTTCCCCTTTAAAAGTTACTCATATCCTCACATTTGCAGATCAAAGCACAGAAAATGAAAGTGCTAAAGTCTCAGAAAACAGAAGGCTAAAAGATAAATTAGTAGTCACTATTTTCAGAAACATTATTAATTTTAAAGCAATTGTTATTATTTTCTACAGGAAGACTGATTCATGGCTTGTGTGTCTCCGGTATGATAAGCAAAATCTTAGGTAGCCTTTGTCTCCTGGTAGTAAACGGGGGCTAAATAATTCTCAGTATTCTGAGGCTGGTTAACATCACATACAATACAGCAGAATTTTACACTAGAAAGATAGCTGATGACATGTCTATTTTATGAAACATGAACATTTACCATAAGTATGTATTTCCTTAAAAATTGCACACTGAAGAAATTTGGTTCACGTGTACTTCGGCCTGTTAAAGATTTAATTGTGTTTTAAATATCTGCAGAGTCCCTATTTTTGTTTGGATTTTTTTTCCCCTACTTGACAGCCCTGATTGGCAGAGCTTACCAGAAGAAGGTTTTCAGAAGATTTCAACCTCTGGTTAGAGATTCTAAAATATAACAGTTTCTCTTTAAAAATCACATTTTTTTAAAAAAAATGCAATTTTGTGGAAAACCCTTGGAAAAGAAATCAGTCTGCTTTCAAAATTCACATTAAGAAGTGATCCTGAATAGAAGCTATTAAACTTAATAATTTCCAACTAATTTTGAAAATTCCTTACAGATTGCACTGTTATTTCCTGTTTATGATCACACCGTGAACAAATCAGGAAATGTTATAGAAAACAGAGTAATATATTGTCAGTTTTAATGGGGAAATTGCAAGGAAATTGATTAAACAGATTAAAAACCTGTTTTGAAAGGACAAGTGAGATCATTTTACATATTTCTTTTTCTTCTAAGTAGAGAAGCTGTGTGGAGGCATGTCTTGCAAGCATGCAGTGTCTGGTTCTGATAACAACCCTGGGCACCCACGGAATGTTTCACTTTTAGATCAGTGTGGTACATTTAACACAACAGGACTCATCAAATGAAAAGCAGGATATATTCATCTCAGCACAGAGTGGGTAGGTTGAGATTAAATGAAGCTGTGATTCTATACATGGTACGTTTCAATTATGTGTTATGCTTTGAATATAAAGGCAGACCTAGTTTACCCAACATTTACGTAACGTTTTTTCTCATTAAGAATTTATTAACACTGTCATCAAAATCTGAAACTGAAATCACAAGAAGGACAGGCAGAAACACACCGCCCCCCCCAGTCCATTTTAAACCACTAATTAGCTGGGCAGTCAGACTACATTCGTAACAGCTGTTATCTTCTTGGGGTTTTGGTGATCAGCTGTAGAAGCAAATGCATACTAGAATATATTAAAACAAAAAACAATTGGGTTTGGGTGTTTTTTTGCGAAGAAAAATCCCACAAAACAAACCTCAAAGGTGAAAAAATTTCATGGAGGCACAGAGTACATAAACCTGCACGGTCAAAATTGTGTTTAGTTTCCCTGAGGAACATTTTGAACACAAAGTGTCTCCTGCTGCTGCATGATTTATTTCCCTAATAAAGAACATGGAGTGCTTTCCTGAATCACAGCCATGCGGGGCTTTACTATACCTTACAAATCTTTGTTTTATTCATAATTACCCAATACGATTTGCAGCTTTGGCCTCTGTTCCCCCTGAAAGCAACAGGAGCCATGTTATTAATTTCAAGGAGGTGCAAGTGTCAGTAGCTTTTAAATCCGTAGCAAATACATGCATACAAGAACATGCCACCTTAGGCTCCAGTGACATAGTAAAGTTAAGTGTGCAAGGAAATAGTACACATTTATCTACTCCTTACTTCCTGCTGCCAGTGACAACAGGCACTAACAACACTGACTGCAATTTCCCTTTTTGTCTTAAGACATCAGCTCTTACACTACTACTACCACCTCTACAGAGAACCAGGTACTGTTTAGGTTCTGCGCTATTGCCTAGGTTGGGAGGATTTTTTAACCAAGAAGGTTTCAAACCTGAAGTCCTCTGAAGGGTAATGAAGTTAATTTTCTCCTGAACAGAGGCTGACTCATTCAATTGCTTTGCACACTGTGATTGAAGAAGAGTGGTAACTTCAGCCAAAAAATACTAGCCAGCTAGTGTAAGTCACACATTATCAATGATATATCCTGCTTTTAATGTAATTTTAAAAGTAATCTGTTCATGCAATCCTAATATTCATGTATTAGCTGGTGCAGAAGGTGTCTGTTAGGATAGACTGTTTCATGTCTGTTCCAGAGGGAATGTGAGCCACTATAATAAAATCCAACTGTATCCTTCCTGCCCTTCAGAGGATCACATTTTCAGGAAATCTTTTTCATGTCATCCCTTAACTGGATATAACTGGATATCAACCACTGACAACTTCTGAAATCTCACCTCTTTAGGCAAGCCCATACAGCTGGTTGGTCACATTTTCTTCGATCGCCTCTAATGAGCATGGTTAGAACACAGCATATATTTGAAAATAAAATAGGTTCCAAACTCATAACCCTGACTACTGACCTAGCTTCTGTGACAATTTTCACAGGTAAAATGTGTACACTCATATGCCTCCTTCATTCCGGAGCAGACAGAAAGAGCTAGGTTTTGGCCTTCAAAGGTCCAGTGTTTTGTCCTCAAAGTTAGGAACTCCAGCCTTTAAAAGCAAGGTTGTGAAAGGGTCTGATGTTTACCAATGTCATCTAATTTGTTATATACTAACACCAGAGGCTTGAAGAGCTTGTCATTCGGTGGGGTTTTTTAACTCTTATTTGTAAATTGCCCATCATCCTACAGGCTGAAAAATTTTCATGTAAATAATTTTTAATATAAAAACTTTCCTAATTATTTTTGGAATAAAACTATAAGAATGGAGTGTACTGCTTGGTTTCTTTTAAACAGAGAACAGAAATACCTATGAATAATATTATACATTCTGTTCCTGCTCCCCGTCTAATAATGCAAATAAATATTTGGCTTTGATCTCTTTTAACTTCCGTTGCTCTGTAGGTGACGATGTTGGACGTTACTGATACTGTATGAAATCTGTGGGTTTGCTTTTGCAAAACAGAAAGCAGCTAATTAAAATTTTTCTGCATTTCATGTTTACTTGGCATTTTCAATTCCGAATTTTCAAATTTACTTGGAACCAAACGCTTTGTCATACACCTATTCTATACAGAGAAAAGCCACAGACTATCTCCCTGTAGAACCCTGTCCTGATTCTGAGACTGTCTAGATCAACTGCCTCATGTCCAGTCCCATTATTTCTTGATATTATGGACAGGAAGGAGACCCACGTTTTACTAAAAAGGGAAATTAATCTGAAATGCATAATAAACTGTTGCTACTCTCTGTTGTGAAGAACTGGAGGTTCTTACTATTTTTTTCCCATGCTTTGGTAGAACTGCTTATGTTGCTACCGTGCTTCTGTTACAAACTCAGCAGATTTTAGAGTTTGTTTTACAAACACATTTGCTTCCAGTTGCCAGCCTGATCCATGAAATAGGATACTCTGAAAGTGCAACTTGCAAAGAAAACAAGGAAGAGAGCATTTGGCTTGAAAAAATAAAAAAAAAAAAAAAGAAAAAAAAAGTTAGGCATTAACTGGTGTGAGAAATAAAAACAGTTAGTTGTTCAAAGTAAAAAAAAATAACATCTATTCACAAGAGGGGTTAAAGTTCCTTAGGATATTGAAGAGAAGAAACCAGACATATTATTTTGTCAAGAATATTGATTCCTGATCGTGCCCAATAACTTCTTGCAAGTGAAGGTGCCTTAGGACTGTTAAGTGTACATGCACAGGCAGGTACATTGACAAGTCTTGCTGTGCTTTAATGGGTTGGAACTTTCACTGCTTATCAGTTCAGTAATATGTGAATCCTGCCTGGGTCATCTGAGCCCGTGGTGATGAATGAGACTGCAGAAGTTGCTCGGGTAGGCAGTTGATATTGTCACCTAAATCAAAACCCCCAAAGGTTTGAATCCAGACCTGGCCAACAACAGCAGCTTGGAGTGAACTCCTAACTGAGGTCCTTAGGAGAAAGAATAAAGCAGAACTGAGGAAATACAAAGACCCTGCTAAGATACTGAGAGGAAACCTAGGCAGTAGGAAAGGCATTTTGAAGTGTGAAGTTTTCTGTTAATTAAACCTTCCCTGCAGTGAACATTTTAATATATCCCCTGGAAGGGACAAAAGAAAGCCTTAGTATTTTAGTGGAGAAAAAAAAAAGGATAATCACAAAGCGGTTTTCAATAAATGACGCAATAAATAAATATTTACTCCAGATATGCAAGCCTGTTCAATCTCCCATACAGATTGTTGTTACACTGTATATAGGAAAAAGAAAACAGGGAGGAAATAGTGAGCCCAGGATTTTATCAATCAGGTTTCTAGAAGATTGTTGGTGAGATATGAAGACCTTTGACTGTGTATTGTTCCTTTAAGCCCAGCATGTGCACAGTTCTGCTCATCTCTGCACCAGGTAAACAGAAAGTCACTCGATTTCACTTGACTGCTTTAGACAGTCTTTGCGGAGTGCAAGGGCTGAGCAAATGTGAATCAGCAGGTTTGCCTGCTGCTGTCAGGCCTAGAGGAAATGTCTCATAGATGCTGAACTTTCTGGAGCTTCTCAAGAGCCATAGTTGGTAAAAAACGTTCAGCCTTAGAGACACGAGGTGGTTTATCCCGGGATTTTACAAAAGACGGGAAGAGAGGGAGTACACTCTGCAGGAACCAGTGAGAAAAAAAGATACAGATTTGCTGGTAATGGTCTTCCCACACATGCAGGGGCAGACTGGCAGCACGGAGTATAGCATCTCATTTTGCAACTATCTCTGAGTTCCCAGGCCTGTCCTCACTGACCTAGCAGGTGGTGGTTCCATGGTACTTCTCTACCACCAGAAGATCCAGCTGAAGAGATTCCCACACCCAGGCAGTTATCCCTTCCTTTCCTGTAGAAGGTGAAGCTGTCACCAATACAGGTTTTCTAAGACACAGTTCAGAGTCCAGTCACACAAACAGTTTAATGAGCTGCAGCGGGGACAAAGAAGGAGGAATATTTTAAGGCAGATTTGTCACCACACATTTGTAACATGAGGGTACAATCTTAGCTACTCTGCAGCACAACTCTGCAGCTCTGGAGTCTTACTATGTTGACACTCACACCTGACAAGCTAACTCAAGATGAATTCTCCTGGACAGCAGTTTATTTGAATTAGTGCTACAATGGAAGCAAGCACTCGAGTGCTATCAGTGAGCTTTGGATCTTGAGCATGAAGTACACTGCAAGGAGTACATGTATTTTATTAAAGCTTAAGATTCCTTCTTTCTCTTCCCATATTCCCTGAAAAGTATTTGCTTTATCTACAGGCTTTGGACTCCATTTTCATTTACTGTGGCCTACTAACACATTGCACAACGGATGATACTGTACTAAATGTGCTATGCCTAACAGCATGAGCACTGTTAAATCAAATTACGAAAACTTCAGAAAATAAAAGGATAAATACACGTGGTAGGTAATGCTATTAAACTATTGGACATCGACTGATCACTACAAACAGAGTTAAACAGTGAGAACATTTAAGCAAGTAGAATAATAGCCTGATTTTGCTAATCAGTCAATTTCTGCTACGTATGAAGCAGCTGCAGCTTTGTTCTCCTGCTTTATAAGAGAATCATTTTGCAAGATGTACTGAAACTAAAAACATCACGCATATTGATGCAAAAGAGGCAAGCATCATGATATATGACATAGGGCACCATATATAACTTGACATGCACTGTGAAGACATGGCCTACATCTAAAATAAATAGTTCCTATGCACAACTCCTGTGAATAGCACTTGAGATTATTGCATAGACTGACTCAGTATGCATGAAATCCACCACCGGATCCTAAAGTTTGCCTTCTGTCTCTTCTTAACCAGACAAATGTCAGGTCATTAGATATCAGTGTTTCTCTGCTCTGGTGGAAGCACACAGAGGCCATGGCTCAAACAAAACAGAAAACTTCTTCAAGCTCTCAATCATACATTACAACACAGACAAAAAAAAAATAAATTAAAAATGCTGAAAAAACATGAACAAAGCCTTGAAATGCTTGGAAGAATCTACTTTCACATGTGTGACATGTTATACCTGTAAACATAATCCCAGAGAACTACTTAGCAGGACTTCTGTGAGAAGGTGCAGTGGCACTGGAGAGGGGGTCTGAAGGGTCTAGGTAGGTCACAAATGCTAAAGAGGCCATTATTTGTCTGGTCTTAGATAGGGGTGTCCAAACTGAGAAGTATAAATCTAGTTACTGCTTAGACTAGTTACTGCATGTAAGTTATTGCTTAGATATTGAATGAAATAAATACTTCCCAGCAAGGAAAAAAATTACACTTTTGTGTTTTGTTTTGGTTTTTTTTTTTTAATACAGAGCTTGGCCCAGCTATCCGTGCCGAAGTTGGATGCTGAAGTCCTAGAAATGCAGAGTCAAAAGACAGCAAGAGAAAGGATGAGCTATGTAATGTCTCCTGCAGAGAGGAATTCTACAGCAGAGCTCCCCTCAAGGGCTGCCAAGTGTCTGCTTTGCTGGCAAGCAACAAGCCTCCAACAGCTCAGTAGAGTTTACTGTGTAATTTTCTTTTGGCCATAATGTTTCCGTGGTGTGCACATTAACCACTAACTCGTTTTCTGTCACTGAACAGCAAGAAGTGGATAACAACCATCTTCTTTTTCACTTTTTATCTCTACTAATAGGCAAGCAGATTTGGACTATCTCTGAGCCCACTTGCTTTCAGCCACAAGAGGAAGCAGAAGGAATGGTCTTCCACCATAAAGCAGGAACAGGGAACATATACATAGCCAACCCCTTCCACCCACTATAGGAAATTTGTGCATGTAAGAGCGTATTATGGAAGAAATACCCCAAGGACACTTTTTAAAGGAAAACAAGGGAGTTCAGAAATTATAACTCTTTTCTTCCACTCTTTGTTTGCCACATAACTGTGTATACCACCACTGACATTTCCTCACTATCTGCAAGTAGATTAGCATGCAGAGCACTTTTTAAGTTGAGGTTTCAGATTAATATCATAGGAAATGTAACTTTTTAGATTTGAAGCAATAAATCAGATTTGAGACAGTGTATGAAAAACCCTAAAACTTCAGCAACTGGCAAAACACAATTCTACTGAAGAAGGGAATTTTCCCATAAGGTACCTAGCCAAATTTTTAATGACATCAGTAGATGAAGGGAAGAACCTTGCAATTCAGCACATCATTATTACATACATATCTGACAGCATATATGCAGACAGATGTGTTATATGTGTTGTTCAAAACCAATGTTTTTCTTAATTTTTTCTTTTCTCCAAGAAAAATAAACTTTAAGATATTTGATACCTGTTACAAATTTAAATTCTAAATAGTTTTAGTTAGTAAAAATCATCCAAAGCCAATAAAAACCATTAACTGTTTTCCTCCCTAAAAATAATAAGCAATCTATTAATATTTGGTATAGTACAAGGTAAATATTATCTGTTTTCTTTTAAATATTAGAAGGATATTCAAATCTCTGAAGACTTCTTTTTTAAAGATGGTGGCTACTTTAATCCTCATTTTTTTTCATCACTTCTTATTGTTTGTTAGAGACATACATAGTTTCCCCTTTTTTTATCATCAGCACGACCATGGGCTGCAACACGAACAATTCACATTCCTAGCTGTGGCAGAGCAGTCTGTAAACAGAGAATGCTGTTGGCAGTGGCTGACATGACCCGAGGAAGAAAGTCTGTACTCTCCATAAGAAGGATTCTCCCCCATCTTTTGCATCGGGAAAAAAATTGAAACATGACCCTGATGGAGCGTAAGGAGTGAGAGGTCCTCATACAAGTGGTTGTTTCAAGAAGAAATGAAACCATGTGAAAGTTCCCCAGTTTCATTTTCACTGAAAATTAAAAAGTTCAATAAATTATCTAAAACAACACTGAAGTTTAGAAGGCAGGACAGAAGACCCTTCTGGTCCCTGCCAGGTGGTAGGAATTTTTTCTTCCTGAGAATTTTCTGTCGTGTTGGCCTGGGGGTCAGTGGCTCTGGCAGATAAAGCCAGAACAAGAAAATACTCAACTATTCAGACGCAGAAGTGCTGAAAATTTGTCACCCTTTCCAGAATTTTACTGTAAAATAAAAAAACCAATTACAGTAAGACAGCAAAAAGGAAGTGATCATTGCAAGTCTCACCAAAGATAGTCAGCAACTATATCTGTAGCCTGCCTAGAGATATAGATCTTTACAGGATGTACCTTACCTGCATGCTTCAGATGTATGAAAGAGAGTGCTGAGTGATTTATGTTCTGTCAGCTTTTAGGATGAGAACTTAGTAACAGGAGTCATTTAGCTTCTAAACAGACAAGAAATACCTGGTAATAATTCCACAGTTGTTAAGGGTTCTCCAGTACCCCAAAGTATACATTTTTGGCTGCTACCCTCTATCACAGGATGACTTCAGAAAGGTTGTGTTGGGGGTAAACAGATTTTTACTTTACTTCCTTTGAAATAAATGTTAGCATCGCTATTTTTCTCTGTAGAAATGAGAGAGAGCAAATTTCTAGTAAAGTGTTTTATCCCTTCCAAGTTGAATGTTTAAACAGTAAATGCTAAAAGGTTAAAAGATCAAAAAGCCCCATGCTTTAGGGGCTAAACCAACCTCAGTTCCTAACGCTTAAGAGAGAAGATTGTAATAGAAATGGGTTACCCCAAATCCATCTGCTGCTGCTTCCCACTGTTAGGGATGGAACAATGGAATAAAGAGGCAACAGGACTGCACTCAGTATGGCAACTCTCAGGAAAGGCTTTGCATGTACGTGAGATATGGTTTTGCTAACAACTGATGTAAATCATTGCCAGTGACATCACACAGCTCTAAACGATGTCCATCAGGCTGCCTGCTTTCCTGCAGGCACACCATCTGTTTCAGTCGAGTGTGCTGGAGGCTTGAGTCAAAGCCCATTGAAGTTACTGGAAAGATTCCCATGAATCTTTGCCTCTGTGACTCATCCGTAGCTTATACAATGCACAAAATGTCAGGCTCACACACTGCACTGTGCAAACACAACAGCTAATGCCTAAACAAAACACAAAGCAGCAGTCAGCGCTCTCACACCAACATATGCCAGGATTTGGTCTGCTGAAACTATCCCAGCTGTAGTGATATAGAGCAGGAATATGCAAGAAGGGGATAAAATGGAACTGCTGCCTTTTACTGGGATGATTCTAGGAGACAAGAGGGCTCTTTCAGAGCTAGAGTAACCAATTCTGTATCTTTGAAGCAATACAACTATCAGTGATGTTGTGATGATCAGTGATGGCGTGCCTAAAATGAAAACATGGGCCACAGCGGATGAGGAAATCAAACACCACAGGAGAGGTGGGAGGAAAGAATCTCTGGAAGAACAATAAGGGCAGGCAGAATTCAGTGGCAGTGAGTAAAATGGGAGGATGACACAAAAATAGTCAGCTATATTTATGGATTTAAGTTGCCTTCACTAAGTAGAGACGGCAGCACTTTTCTCTCTCAAGATTATATAAAGGGACACAGTTCCCTGCATGGAGCTCCCACTGAAGTCAGTGTGAGTCATTTGTGCAGGCTGCTGGGAAATACGTTCCCAGGAGAGCTAATTATTGCATATACCATAATGAGCTTGCAGAAGAGGCTTTATAAACATCTGCCACTGGTTCATTAACTCCAGTTCAGGAAACCGAACAACTGTCAGCTAAAATGACATAGTTTGGTATTTTCCACTAATTCTGCAAATAAAGCAGTGAAGAGCCAATCCTGACAACACCTTCAGTTTCTAAGTTATTTTCATGTAAAATGTGTAGTTTTAAAAGTATGATGATTTTTATCTCCAGTTCCCCACTGGAACATAGAGTTATTAAGACTTCTTCTCTCACTTTATGTACAAAAAAAGGAGACAACCGAAAGGCCCCCCAGGTGCCTGATTTCACCCTTGGACTTGCATAAAACACAACACTGCACCAGTGCTAATGGTTCAGCAGAGCTCAATAGGGTGAGAAATATAAAATTTCATTGTATAAAGCCATCAGAAGGAAAAGGAGGTTTTATTAAGGACATTTCTCATGTGGTGCACTCCATAGTTTAAAAAGTCTATTTGCCTAAAGTTGGACATGTCTGTAAAACAAGTTTATGACTACAATCTGTCCCGTCTGCAAAGACTAATTTATGACCCTTTAAAGCATGAGTCTGTTTGTGAGTTAGTCAAAAACCTTTGAGTGATCAAATCGTTTTATTAATCAAGTACTGAACATGAGTCATATACGGCAATTGAGATCTCTGTCTCAGCATTAGCAACAGTAGGGGCTACAGGATTTCAGAAATCAGTGAGATGGAAAATGAGGGCAAAATCTCAAGCAGAACACCTAATCCTGAAACAAAACCCTGGGATTTGCAGACAAACTTTTCTGGATTAGTGGTTCTTTATATGCCTCATACGCAAGAAATCCCTTCTCCTGAGGGACTTTCCTTGGGTGGGTAAGTGAGAAGGTGTCACATGAAACCACTTATCTCCACATGATTTGCCACATACTGAGACAATAACATCTCTCACTAGGTACAGCCTATTGAAAAATAGGGTTATCATAAATACTTGCACTTGTCATCATTATCCTGTACCAGACAATGGGGATAAATCAAAATAATGCATAATAAATATTTAACAAAAAATAAGAAAGGGAATAGAGATTATGCGGTTTTTTACAGGCTGACAATGTTTTTCTGAGTCAATCAATTGCTCTGTGAGGACCTTCCTTGTATACAGTTTCCTGAAAAATGTGTCAGAGGAAGGTGCAGCTACATATCTGCCACCTGTACAGCTTGCTTTTTAGGCAGTGTAACCTCACACGTGCTAAGTGGTCCTCACTCCTCACAGCAAGACAACAGAACAGATTGACTGGCTCAACAGCTATTAAAACAAAACAAAACCCACCCCCTCCCAAAACAAAACACAAAAACAAGAAACAAAACAAAACCAAAAACCAAAACAAAACAACCCAAGTTGATTACTTTAGCTGTCAGGAGCTTCAAGATCTGGACAGTTTTATCTTTTTACCACTTCTTTGACTTTTATACAGTAACAAAACAACTCAAGAAAGAAATGCAGCAAATTTGGAACTTGGTGCATAAACGTAACAGAAAATAGACTCAAGGACTAGGATGGCTGTGGATGACACCTTTTCCTGGTGGTTGCTTTAGTCTGAGCCACATTACCTTGGAAAAACATGGAACTGAATAAAATACATTATTTGGTTTTTGTTTTTCTACAGATACTCTTTGGAATCTATATTGCTATATTCTGACCATATACTAAGGTAAATGAAAAATTACTCGAAAAAAATCAACTGATATAAACTGCAATAGGTGAAATGAGAATGAAGTTCAAAAAAGCAACTGCTGAATCAATCCCTGGAGCATCTTTAAAACAAGGACCTATGATGTCCTTTCAAACACAAGTTCACGGGTGAGAATTCCACTCTCATTTTATCACAAGCTGAGTCTAGTACATACAGAAAAGCATTTTCCCACTTTCAGGAAAGTCATTAGTTAGAGCGGTTTGGGTACAAGTCAGATCTGGCTTTCTCCTTTAAATAACATTAGTAGGCCTAAAATGTTCTAAATTAAAAAGATTCTGGAACAAAAGCATCATTATGCACTGTGTAGCAGAGATCTGAGACTCTTTGTTATATTTTTTACTGCTTACCAATGCACGTGCCTCCAAAAACCTGGGAAAGCATTGGCATCAAAAATTATCTGGCTGAACTGGAAGAACTCCAAGTCCTATCAAACATATAGCACTGGCTGCACCTAGTATTTTGTGACTGTATTTATAGAACAGGGATAGGGAAAGATTTAATCAAGGAAAAAACACCCTCTTATTATGGCTTGACCAATTCAGAAATTATACAGTCTGTACTCACACTGCTCAAAGGGTTGTCTGACGTGTCCTGTCTAAGAGAAGACTCCTGAAGCTGAATTTCCCTCTTTGTCCCAGTTCTTTCAACTTATTTTTTTTCTTCTGCCTACAGTTTGCTTTCTCAGGGGAAGGGATGTAAAGATACAAGACACTCAGCTGAGCTGGGCATACCTGAGATGATGGATGGTGAGAGTAATTGCCAAAAGCTTGCACACACTGCAGCACTCCTACAGAAAATCCCTGTGCATGAATGCCACTCTGTGAGATATTGCCTGGATGAGGTTTTTTTTCAGAACAAAGCGCAGCATCATGGCTCCCCTTGTTCAGAAAGAAAAAAAAATCACAGTGGAAGGAATGCAGAGAGAGATGTTTGGAATCTAAAACTATCTTATAAGAGGAGAATAAACCAGCTAAGCTTGTTTCATTTAAAGAAAGTCTGGGAGGGCATATGATTGATTTTTCAGAAAACACTGGAAAGAAACATAAAGAAAGGGAAAGGGAAGTTTAAGCAATGGGATAATGTTGGCAGAAGACCAAAGGGCTCTGGACCAGCCACATACAAATTTAGACTGGAGTTAGGGGATTATTTCTATCCATCAATAAAGTGATATTCTGGAACAGACTTCCAGTTAGGAACAGTGGCTGGAAGAGGCCTACTCAGTTTTAAGATGAAGCTTGACAAATCTTTTTAAAGAATAATAAGACAAGGCTGCCTGCAATGGCAGACAATTGGATTCATTTTTAGATGATCCCTCCAAGCACTAAGCTCCCAGAAAATTGTTAAACATCTATTGAGTTTGTTAAACTGTATGCAGCATTTAGCCTAGGAAATAGACCTACTTTAGGTCTTGGCTTAAAAATATTGCTATTTTGAAGTGCCATATATAAAAGGCCTTTTGCATAGAGAAGGAAATTGGGTGGCACAACACTGTTGAAAGAGAATTATCTCCAATTTTCTCAGTTTATATCGTCCCATATTTTCAAATACTTGGGTAACCCTATTATTATAATTTATCCTTCCATTATTATTTTGCAAGGTGCTAGTAACTACCATAATTATCTTGTGGCTATACTACAAACCACAAAGGTGGCAATTTATTCATTAATTAATAAAACACACTGTAATGCCCAGAATTACTCCATGTGAAAGAGTTTTTAAATCACTACACTCAGAATTTGGAACCTCTCCCTGAAACAGTGGAATGGAAAAAAAGCTAGTCTGGCTGTCTCAGTGTTATTCAACCCTGGGCTCAAGGACCAGTGATGAGCCTCCAGAAGGAGGAGATGTTTAAAAATGTTTGGTTTTTTTGAACTACATTCCCATTCAATTGGTTTAGCTATGCCAATACTCTTACAATCCCTCTTGATAAAGAAAGGTGGATGAAAACCCTAGGAAACTTGAAAGGCCAAGGCACTCTAAGGGGGTTTGACTACAACATCTTCCTGATAAGTATGCTGGTCAGTCCTGAACAGGCACCACAACTCCTCTCCTAAGGAACGTTTTGTATTTCTTTTCTGGCTTGTTTAGTTGTTTTTTTATTGTTTTGTTGTTTGTGTTTTTCCTCCAGAACTGAACAAACAATTGGAAATGAGATTAAGCACGTGAAAAATATCTTTTACAAATATTCAATTTCAGATGAGTCACAGACATGGACCTTCTCCCGCTGTCTGTTCCAATGGCTCCATTGTGGTCTGGAGTGGCCTGTGGCCAGGTACTCCATGCTCTACCAAGGCTACAGGACTTGTTGGTAGCCAAGGACATTGACTGCCTGACATGGCAGCTGATCCCAATAGGCTGCAGGCAGATGGACTGACTGATGTGTAGAAGAGTGTGATAGGAGGAAAAAAAAAAAAAAAAAAAAAAAAATCAACCTTTTGGGATTTGTTGCATGTTTACTGGAATTGATATTTTCATAACAGGTTGCTTTGTTGGAACTTTTTTCCCTGGGAACTAGTTAACAAGAAGATCACTGACTGGCCCCAGTATTGCTGTTGGCAGTTGCCAGTACAGAAAAAAAAAGGTTATTTCACAGGCCTGAGCTTTTCTCTGCCTGCACTATTTGCGTCTCTCAGATTGAACCTTAACATTGACATTCATAATGCCTTTTTCAAGAACCTAACAGCAATTGCTGCAGTATATAGTACTGATAGAAATGAAGTTAACTCTATTGCAGTTCAGCTTTTCAGGAAATTTACTGAGAGGAATAGTAGTGTCCAGGGACCTAGAGGCTGAAGATTGCATAGGGCCTAGATGCTTTAATGCAGAGTCATCTCAGCAGCATGATAACTGCTAAGGGCTTTAAGGCAGATTAGTAAAATGATAGCAGCTTCCTTAGAATAGCTGTTTTTCAGTAATCCAGAGAGTGAATCTGTTTGGCACAGTACCATCCCAAGAGGTGTGCCTCACTAGGTTTGGCCAGAATACTGCTTGTCTCTGTTTGTTCTGCTCTTTTATTGTTAATACGAGGAAAAGGGTTTACTCCCAAAGCTGGCTGCTCATCTTTGTTCTATTTTCCACTAACATTTTACTGCCTGAACCTTCTGTACTTCCTGATGTTGCCTTTCGACAAGCTCACAGCTGTGGAAAAAGATATATAGTGTTGATACACCACCACCTAGTGGTACATACTGTTCCCACCCTGACTGCCACGGGACAAACGAAGTCTGGAGAAATAGCATTGCTCATGCTCTGCCCAGGCATGGCTTCTGCAGCACCTTTGGGCTGCTGACTTCTTGCTGGTAGTGGTCTTTCTCCAGGCCACCATGAACAGCAGCATCCTTTCTCATCTTCCCTTTTTTTTTTTTTTTCTTTTAAATTTGCTGTCCACCCCACAGAGAGCTCTGCTCAAACCATCAGTCCCTCCATTACAGACCTGACAGAGCCAAACTTGTGTTTGAGCAGAGATGTTAAAGTACTGCCTCAGTAGAAACCATTGCTGTCTGGAGCTCAGCTCTCCCTTCCCGGGGTTAAGTAGGCAGCTTCCTAGGCAGACGCCCTGTGTCTACCCTCCCCTGGCTCCAAAAACACCACCACCTCGCTTCAGAAGGCAAAAGCAGGCACTAGGACGCACTTTCAGCTGAAGAAGGGCTTCTTTGCTAATACAGCACTCTCGAAGAAGTTATACCTCTACTCATCTCAGGCCCTGCACTAGAAGGTGTGTGAAACATATTAAGGTGAAGATAGTGTAACATTTTAACCATTACACACCTTTGAAGATATGAGAAGCTTAGTCTGATGCTACGCAGGTCCTCAGAAACTAAAGAACATGGGGTGCCTGAAAACACTCCCCAAAATACAGAAATGAAGAACATACCACAAAAAAAGAAGTGTTGCAGTAGGACAAAACATTAGATTTTGCTCCCCTGATTTAGCAGTGTGAATATGCCATTGCAGAGCACTCATACTTGCTGCTGAGATGAGACATGCAAGTACTGGCCTGAAATATTTCCTCTCTGACTAAAATTCACTCTCTTTGCTGTTTGTTTTCTAGTTAGCAGATTTTAAAGCTGAAAGTACTAAAGAAGTGTTAACTCTCTCACCAACTAAAATCTGTGGTGAAAACATACAATAGTGCAGAACCCTATCCAACATTCCTTGGAAGGAAAGTAGAGAATTCTTTGCAAAATTCTCTTGACTTTTTTTCAGCTTGGCAGGCTTTTTTCATCTGAGGATCACAGCCCACTATTTGGGGATTATGGGATTATTAGTGAAGTATGGGACCATTATTGTTTAGCAGTTCTTTTTGTAAAGTATTTCTAAAACTGTCAGACTGCCTGTTGTATATACCATGTAGGAAGTTATCCACTTGTAGAATCCTTTGCAAAGGTGAATCCTTTTCAAATTCCCAGAGACTGGCTGTACAGGAATGCAGGAGAAGAGAAACAGCATTTGACATTTAAAATGCTGTACCGACCTTAATTACAATGAACTATAAACATATTAAAAGACAGCCTTCTCTGTCAATTGCAATGGACTGTATCAAACAAAATACTTAGAAGTCCAAATTAAGCCTACCATTTATGTCTTTGTCCCATGGCCACTGTGTATGTTATCTTTTAAACATTTTGTTCCTTCCCTCAGTGATGCTTCTGCCATTTTTACTGTTGCATTTGGGTAAACTCACAAGGCTTAACTTTGCCTGCTACAAAAACCACGTTTGAGATCTTTGAACAAAAAACAAAATATCTGTTAGAGAGAAGTATTGTTAAGCCCTTTCTCTGTGTTGTACAGGATCAGAACACAACACCCAGCTTCCCTTTTGAAACCTTCCCTTTTTTCTGTCCAGTCAAACACTCCTTCCAGCCAGTTATATCACCATTCAAGTCCAGAATCAGTGCTGCAAAACTTGTAATCCAAACCAGTTAACCCCCTGCTTTGGCAACTCATCTACTCCTTCCTGACTCAGATGACTTTTCTTCTGGGTCATCCAAATTGCCATGGGCAGTCTTCTTGCTTCTTCCTCTTGTTATCCTCACCTTGAACCCTCTCCTGCTGTCTCTACTATCTATTTCTTGTCCTCACTTAAAAAAATTTCACAGCCTAGTTCTACTTTAGAAGAAGGCTGATTTTCTGCTTCTCTTCCTGCACTTTCACACTGCCTTGCATGTTACCACAGAAAAAGTCACTCAACTCACCTCTGGTACACTTCAAAAGCATGCCCTTCTCTAATGCATCCTTGTAACTCCAGTCCCATAACAGAGGTAAGCACTGAAGCCTCTGGACACAATTTTTGCCTGGTTTCAGTTCATTTGGTCCAGATCCAACCCTCTGGGCTCACCTACCTATCACACATCTTGTTTAGGCCTGTAACCCTCCATGGATGGCATTGTTATTTTTCTGATGTATTTGTTTTCTCTCACATGCATACACATGTGAGGTAGAATTTAAATCACCGCATAACAGACAAAGCTCCTCATTGCATTAAGTTTGATAACCTTTTTCTAGGCAGCAAAGGTATGCTGACAAACCATTTTCCCAATCTTTAGTTTAGAGAAGGGTTGCAAGGAGTTTCATTTGTTTAGAATGAAAAAGGGCCCAAAAGTGTCCCATCACCTGCTCCTCTATCTCCATGAATCCAAACTTAGCCCCCACCTGAGAGATCTCAAAGGAGAAGCTCACACACCAGAGCGTTTTGTGTGTAACTGAGGAACAGACAGACTTACAGAGCAGGCAGCAGAGCTGCAGCTCATGACCATCTGCCAGTGGAGCAGCCATCACGGTCAGATCTGTGCAGCCTTCCTCTTCATTCGCCTCCCCACATTAGATCAAGGCTGCCTATGCCCTGGTTCTGTCACATGGCAATTCTGTAAACCTTCTCATACTCATGGTCTCAAGTTGTTCCTGACAGCAAACCCATGAGGTGAGAAACTATTATTTCCCCAATTTTAAAGCAAAAGAAATAAGCAAGTCATATTATCTTTCTGTCACAGAACCTGAACACAAGGCTTGGTGTTCAGGCGTTGTTTATGTACTTGACTTGCATAAGAACTAAGACACATTTCTGAAACTACCAAATATTTTTTCTCAGGCCTGTACAAGTTTTAGCATGGACAGCTTACAATTCCGCACACTATTTAAGCAGAAAATGCACCCACAGAAGATTGCAGAGCAAAGCAGAGAAAACAGACAGATCCCTACACCAACCCCCAACAAATGCTACAGAACATTAACCCACATGATGACCCCCTCACTCTGAGGCACTAACCACCAAACCTTTCTTGTCTCTAACAACCTCTGCTCAATAGGTGCTAAATACTCTTAAATTCAGAGTGGTTACTTTTAAGTATGTTACTTTGAAGTATGTAACCTGTATTTCACACCTGTGCCTTAAAACTGTCTCCCCACAGCTGTTTGCTTTAATAAATCACAGCTTCCCACAATTCTGAGTTCTTTTGAACAACAGGGATGTCAGCGATTTCATCTCTCTATCAGATCAGTTGTTCAAGCTACTCAGCCAAAAGCAGCATCAGAGACAACTTGCTAGAGCTGCACAAAACCAGGCAGCTGCCAGCAAGCTTATGAAGGGAGGAGAGGTCTGGGGCAAGCTTCCTGATGCTGGGCAGGAGGGAGTCAGTGGGTGGTTGCTGGGTGGGTGGAAACTTGCAGCTCTGTTAGGCTGCGGGTGCATGGATACTCACTTCCTAAGAAGGTGGAAAAGGTAATTCAAAGCACCGGCAGCAAGTCTGGATACAGTGTTGATGAGGCTGCTGGGTGATCTCACAAGGACTGGCTGAGGATGGACTTTCACAGGAACCTCTTCCAAAAAGTAAGGGAGCTTAGTATCAGCATTGAGCTGTTTGCTACTTGATGCTGCAGACACTTTTTTCCCTAGTGCTAATGGAACTGAATAATAGCGGAATTTAAAATAACCCATTTGTGCTTCCCATGTCCAGGAATGTAGAAGCTATATTTTAAGATGTTTTTCAAATAAAGATATGCTTGATCTATATTAAATAAAGGTTTTAAATTTACTCCACTAGTTACATGGATCTCAACTTTACATGTGGTTCATTAGAGACACTGGATGAAACAGGACTACATCTACTGGGATTTCCCATATATAACTGTTGATACAAGATCTCTCATTTCTTCTGCTTTTATGTGTACAACCTGTCTAAAACATTTACTTCAAGACAGAGGTTCATGTCTCAAGTTTTCTGTGCATAGCCTGAAGCTCTGGTAAAATATAAGAGTCTTTTCATAAAAGAGAATGAGACCCAGCTGAGAAGTTTTGAATTTCAGCCCCTCTTCAAACGTGGAGTTTAGACTGGAGTTCAGTTCCTAAACTGCACTTTCCTGTTTGGATGCTGTAAATTAGCTGGTCTGTTCTTTGGGACAGCTCCTTTTTATTCCCAGTAGCCCTGATATTAGATGCTGATTTAAGATCTTTGGGTTTCCAAACAGCGACCTCACCTTTCACTCGGCTATTGAAGAGTGAAGTATTGTCATACAGTGAAGTAAAAGAGTTGAAATACATTGCTAACAGGTGACATCTGTTTGTGATGAGAAACAGATCTAGTGAGAAAGGCATTGACTCTGTATCA
>JAYRBT010000114.1:44793522-44811136 GCA_036023395.1 Myiotriccus ornatus
TGAAATACATTGCTAACAGGTGACATCTGTTTGTGATGAGAAACAGATCTAGTGAGAAAGGCATTGACTCTGTATCAGCTTCCCATACTTGAAAGATATGAGGAAAGGGATGATTTTCAATTTTACTATTCTATTTTACTATATTTTGACAAATATTCATCCACAGGCCTTGCAAACTTCAAGACAAGAAACTACCTATACTGTTCTCAGCTTTAGTAACTACTAACAAAGAAGATCTGTATAATTGAGGCTGAGATTTGTTCTTTAAATTTGGCTTATTCTGCTAAGAAGAGAGCAACACAAGGATTCTATACTATCAGCTGAGAGCCTCCACAATTTATCCATCATGCTGTGCTAGCCAACACAAAATTAGTTACTCAACGTTCTGTTGGCAGTGTACAAGCAAGTAAAAAAACTCATAATATCTTGTTTCCAAAAATGGGCAAACAGCACTAAAGCCTTAACAAATGTTTGTTTGTATAAACAACATCCAAAGCAAACACTGAATTTTCTTTTGAATTTTTAAGACACTGCACTCTCCAGTAACCTCAGAACAACTGAATGCATGAAGTTTTAAGCAAAATATTAGGGAAAACATGTGTTACAAATAGCTAAGCAGTGCTTTCCTTGCAAAGTTGATCTTTAGCACTGCACTCAAACAGTTCATGCTTTCAAATCAGAGCAGACAAAAACCTCCACAAAACCCCCAAGGAAACCCCCAAACCCAACTCACAACAAACAAAATTCCCATGAACACTTACTAACTGGTTTCAAATGCATTACCATATTCCACACATCAGACTACTTCTAAACAAAATACTGATTGATGATGCTGATTAGAAAATAGTTTCAAATTATTAATACGCTGGTGAGGGATGCAAATTATTAATACATTATTTGTCAAGAAGCTGACATCCAATTCCCTGAGTTTTTGTATCGCTACAACAAGAAATTTTTTTGTCTGATCACAGAAGGGTCTTCAGTGAGAAGATTCAATATAATGCCCACTGTGAGCATTTGAATAAACCCCACGGAATGGATCAACACAATTTTGATCTTCTGCCACTAGATGGTGTCCGGCTACCTGAGCTGTAACCACACCTGCATTAATCAAAAAACAACCTTCAGAACTGCTGAATGCTCACTGTTACAGCTTTTGCTGATATTTTGGGTAAGCTATTTTCAAGGGAGATTTGGCTTTCAAGTCCTACTTTTGATCTCTGTATGGTCTTTTAAATGGGAAACGATGAAGTCTTTGATGTGGATTCTTGCATAAACAGAAGCAAGGAACTATAGAGCACTTAACTGCAACCAAGGAAATGTGAGCCAGGGTTGAAGTAATGTAAGATATAATTTCTAAAAATAAGGTGGGGAGAAGAGAGAGGAGAGTAATGCAAAGTCCAGAGAGTAAAAACCAACACCACTGTCCAACCAAGCAAGCAACAAAGGATCATAAAAGTCAGTCTGAAAAAAATATAAACCCCTTCCTCTGTGTCTTGTGGAGTTTGCTATTGTGATCTTTTATTGAGAGCTACTGCAGAGCCATACTGTCGTGAGGGAAGCAGCAAAAAAAAGAAAGGGTACAAGAGCACTCAAGAAATGTGGGGTCCAGGCACAAATATGTACTGGAAAAGAGCATTTTTTCTTTCATCTTTACTTCTCTTTTACCCATATAATTAAACACAAAGACAAACGGAAAACTCTGCAATGCTTCAGTCTGTTCCCAGAGATGCTAATAAATAAGGCACCAGGGGGCCTCAGTCACTTATTAGCAAGAAAACCAGGGCACGCTAACTCTTTACTTGCTGAATTAGTACTCTTCAAAGTTTTCATTTAGAAAGAGAAACAAAAGAGGAAGGAGCAATATAGCAAACGAGCATTAAAACTCATCTACATAGAAATTTGCAGTAAAATTATTAGAAAATGTGATTCAAACTCAGTTTTACTGCTTGCCTGACAAGTCTTGAAGTATGGATTCGTGGTGGAAAAACAACAAAACGCCCCTACTTACCAGTGTTACAGTGGGGGATGGAGTGATTTAAAATTGAATTTACAAATGCTTTTGAGAGATTTTGATCAGCTCTAGTGATGAGGGGTGTTTAGAGCTACCTATGCTGCATATGAAGGAGGTCAAGTAAGTGATAAAACTCAGGAGTTCGGGGCTGTTTAGCTGTGATTTAAGAGCACACTCTCCTTCGGCGTTTCCTCAGAGTAATATCACATGTGCAAACACAAATTAGACTCTTATTCTAGAAGAGTATTACAAATCACTGCACCCACCACAAGTAGTCTTCGCTGATGTCGGTCAGGTTGCATGTAGTCTTTCTCCTACACATCTGGAGCTTGCAACTTTCAGCACACTCAAAAGTGTACAACAGCTGCCTGACAACTGATTTAATTCAAAGTAGCTCACATTTTCTACAGATTAACATTAATTTTACTTTTTTTTTACTTTTTTTTTCTATAAAACACTAGAATTACAGCCATTTGAGTGCTGTAAGGGGACAGCACAGCAAAATAACAGGAATTCAATTACAAGCAGTCTAAAAAAACCCCCAAACCTTCTATGGTGCTAATCTATTTTCCATTTAAGGCAGCTGCAGCTGGATGCATCTTGGGAGTTCAAGGCAGCACACTGATCCAAGATACAAAGAATAAAACATTGTTCTCTTGCACAACTCTGGGAAGCCTCTCAAATCATGGAAATGGACAAGCCCCTAAGGAGACTCTACTTGAAGGCTTTCCCTTTGGAATTAGTAACTTACCTAGTCACTTGAAATGCTGAATGAGAAATTGCTGTAACTTTGGTGATACAGGGCAATTTTGTGGAAAGAAAATGATACCTGAGCCATATATAACATTATGGCTAACTGGAGGACGAGAAGCTGTATAGATAGATGGCTATTTAACTGATTACACTAATACAGTACTTAAAGTTTAAAACATTGTTTCTGATATGCAACTTGAGGATATACATTGGCACTAAGGATTCAATTCTGAGACTTGCCTGAAGGTATACAGCACTCAGCAGTATTATATTGCCGAATGTCTTGTTATCTCATGACTGAACTGACTACCTTTTAAGCATTTCATGAGACCAACAGCAACTCAGAAGGGAAGAAATATAGATCCTGAAACACAGACAGATACAAAAAATAAGAGATCTCATTTTCAGCATAGCCTTTTGTGATACATCACTAGTTCTGCATTTTCCAAACCCATTAATATATTTCAGATTGATGTATTAGAATCACTATTTTGTTTGAATTATGCCTTGTTAGCACTTGAAATGACAGAATCTTTAAATGTGTTTCACAAGGCTCCCTTTCCTGTGACATTATTCCTGACTTCACTGCAAAATAATAATGATCAGTTGGATGAAGGTCCTTCTTGTCCTACTGATCTTTTAAGAAAATGCTTAGCTCCCCCCGCCCAACATTTGCAACATGTGTATCCTTGCAGCAAAGTCTGAGGGCTGTGCTCTTGAACTTTATGATTTAAGACTTCAGCCTAACAGGTAGCAGAGCTGCAGATCTGATACCAATATTAATACCCCTGGTTTTAATCACCTAAATTGAAAAAAAATTTCACATTCCACTAGTGAGTTTGAAGCTGCTGCTATTACTTCATGACAAATATATATAAGCTGTTATTTGAGAAAGAATGTCTCCTGATGCTGAACGACACTGGTAGCCATCACTGCTCAGGGAATCCATGGAAGAAATGAAGAGCAGACCCAGAAGGGGTCTTACTCATCATAGACATGGCACTGAGACCCTCACATCCCCTTCTGCACAGTCAGTTACTGCAAGGGCCAAATTTCACCTAGTACAGACCCAGCTCTATAGTTTGACCCTGCCCAATGCCTCAGGCCCAGGAGAACTTTAGAGGAATAATTTCTTCGCCTGTCTCACACCACCCTTCCCAGTGAAGCTCCCTCAAAGTACTCCCACCTTTCTGTAGCCAAAAGCCTTTCATCTGCATTTTGGCAGTAAGAAGCCCTCTGTGTTCATGCTAGTCTTGCCAAAATTGTAGTTTGGGGGATTAATTCCCCTCTCACATGGAGAACAAATATAGCTCTCATTTTCCAGGACTTCTATGAGTCCCACGCCTTTCAGGGAGAGGAATAGTAGTTCAATCCTTCACATTAGCTTCAAGAATTCAAAACAGGACCAGCGAATAGATAAATAGCTATTTTTTTATGTTGGAATAGGGCTCCTGCAAGACAGAAATGCCAAGAACCATGAAGAATAACATTTTCAGAGTGACCAGGAAAAAAAAAAATCCACACTAACTATCCCACCTACCCCCACAGCCCCACCCTAAAGGTAAGCTTATTTCTGCTACCTAAAGAAATTATTTAGACCCAAACCCTTTGCATAGGTGCACAGGGAAATGAAAACAAGCAAGGTTACTAGTTATATCAGAGGAAATTCCCATTGGACTTGAGGACTTCAGCACCAAAGTGATTCAGCATTGAGATGTTGTCCAGAGATATCGTTGCATCTCCGTCTTCGGAGATTTCAGAAGCTGACTGCACGAGGTCCTGAGTAATCTGCTCTTACATGGAAGTTGTACCACCTTTGAGCGGAGGACTCGACATACTCCAGATCTTCCTTACAATCCAGATTTGTCCATGAATTTTCTAAGAAGGCATACAGTTAATAGACTTGGGAAAAAATAGTATCTTGTGCTGGTCTTTTTATTTGCCTTTGGGAGACAAGGTTATTGAGGATCATATGTATAAAGGCTGAGGTTCTAAAAGAAAAAGGTTTTTTTGATAAAAGTCTATGGAAAAACTCTTATTGTTTCTTAACTGCTGTACATTTGTTGCTTATTAAAAGATGCCTGAAGGACTTTTTTATATAAGAACTTGCTCATTCTCCGCTTGTGATTGTTCATTCAAGTAAAATCAAGCTCAAAATGAAAGAAAATTGCATAACTGCAGAAACATGAATTTGTCACAGCACCAGAGAATGAAAACAAAGCCAAACTTTCTTGCTCCACTAGTAATAAAATACTGTATGAGAACAAATGTAGAGTTGACAGAGTTTTCAGACCCTAATGTCATTTCTCACAGACAGTCAATCTAGCAGATAAACTAAGACACAAAAACACGAGTACTGCCAACTTGTGCTTGAAAAGTTTGGATTCCAGGGAGCACCCAGTGAGGACTGAGCTTTCAGAGGGTGCACCTCGCATGAGAGAAACAATTTCCTCATCTCTGTCTTAATCAATGACTAACATTAAAATATCTTTACTGGCAAAGTCCAGACTGTCAAGTTCATAAAATTAATCACTAAAATCTACCAGATGGGTGAGTGTAAGTCACAGCCAGCTAGGGTAAAGCACATGAAGACCACAGACATCTGTCATTACTGAAAGTTGCCCCTGCCCCTCCACATCTACGTGGAGGATACACATCATGCCTAATGTTTTTGGTCCAGCATCAAATACACTTTATTCAGTTGATACAGAGGCCATATCAGACTTCATACTCTGACTTAATGTACTGTGTGTAACACAGTACAGGACCTAGCAGATATGCCAGGATCTAGGCTGAAACACCTATAAAGAAAAAGCCATTGGTTTTGCAGGTTAAGGTCAGTCAAAAATGTCACTGTGGCCTGTCAGCATGACAATTGGGTAACAAGGCATATAAGCACAAACTGACTTCAGCACATCAGTCTTTTACTGTTTTGAAGAAATCAGTGTCATGGTTACATTGTCACTTGGGATCCAAGAGCCTAGAAGGATACTCAGGCTAGAAGAGAATGAAATGAGATATGTGGTTTGCCATTTCTCTCTATGTGTATGTTTGAAAGGACAACAGACCACCAAGATAAATGATTAATTAAAGTGCAATCGGTTAAAAATAGATAAGATACATCTTCTCAAAGGTTAATAACCAACAAGATAGCCTGTAATACAATGCAAGGGGGGAAAAAAGAGAAATTTCATTCTTACAAATACATCAATGGGGACCTCTAGACTCAAGCTGCTGGATAGGTTTATCCTCTTGTTAGAAGACTAGTGCTTTATTGCTGCTTATTATTGAAGAGATCCCTGTGACACACTTGGTGTACAGTTAATGTGCACAGCAAGTCACAGTCAGAGGATCTAGTCCTGGAAGAAGTGGTGCAGGTGGGTATTAGAAACCATCTTGCAAGTACCTGCTTAAGGGAGCAGCTGCACCATGAAATGCCAGCAGTGGTTCACCAGGCTACCTGGGGCTGTGTCAGAAATGAGGGAAGTCATGCTCAGCAGCATGCTCCCCCTCTGGTAAGAAGCTGGATGGATTATTGCTCTCTTCTAGCTTATCTACTTTGGTTTCTTATCTGCATAGAGCAGGGAAGAGAGGTGGGAAAAAAAAACCCAAAAAACTCATGCACTTGGGTTTTGTCCTCAAACAGAACAGGATCTGGAATCCTACAGTTTATCTCATAATGCCTGAAGTGCCTGGGATATTATGGTTCTAGTGGGAAAGGAAAAGGCTGGAAAGGTTTCCGGAATCCAATATAACACAGCAACTCTGCATCTTAGTCTCTCTCACAATATCCCCAGCAGTGTACTGCTGAACTAACAGACTGCAGATACACAGTATAACCATCATTTCGCAAATAATTGCTCCCCCTACCTCCCAAACTTCACACACAGCTGCATCCACTGCCATAAAATCTTCCTCTTTAGTTGCTTTCCACCACTTTATCAATTTCTCTATAACCCTGGGCAGCTCCTGGCAAGGTTTCCACTGTTATTCCCAATGCTGCTGTGCAAATTACTGGGTCAGATCCAGAGGCACCACATGGCATACCCCACTAACATCTGTACAGCCAGCCATTTTCCTCATCTTGAAGGCCCTGCACTTTACAGCTCAACTATGTGCTCCCTGTGTGTTCCAGGCACCCCATCAAGTAGGAAACACTGCCTGCCCAGAGTGAGCAACACCACCACAAACCAAACGGACTCTGGTGAATACTTAAAACTAAGAAGACAAAGGCTGAAACTGGTTACTTGTGGGAATGGCAGTCTGTCCCCACTTATCAACTTCAGAATCCTTCTGGACAAAAAACCCCGTTAAGTTACTGCAACCCCATCTGCTTTGCCACAGAGCAGCAGGGAAGCCCACTCACTGCATTCCAAAAGCCAAGCCTTTTGTTTGTCAAAGCTCCAGACTCACCAATAGGTACATTTGTAGGATGTTATACACCAGCTGTTTTATTGACATGCTATCCTAAACTTATTAAGATAAAGGACAGATTTCAATTAAAGTAGAATTTAAACAAAGAAAGTGATTCAATCACTCCATGAACAAACTGCTACCAGATCCCCAGCTGGGGACTCAGGTTCTGGAGGTACTATTTCTTTCTTCAGACAGGCCAAACACGGGGCTTCTCACAACTGTATTCTCTGTGGCAATACATGTTTCGCCTTCTGCTTCCCCCCACCCACCCAAGGCAAGTTCTGTGAGGAATACACTGTGAAATCCTACACAAAAAAACCAGTTTGCATTTAACCATAGGTTAAAATGATGCATTGTGACACTGCCACTGAGGGGTCATTATCCTCTAGTAATCATCTGTCATTCTTAATCATATGCCTGCAAGTTAAAAATCTAATACGTTGTGACAAAACTGTGCAAGTGGATAACTGCAGAGTAAGCAGTTTGTCAGCCTGGAACAACGCTGGTCAGGATGCTGAATCTTAGAAAGCTACAGTGGACTTTCACCATGAGGAAAGTTATTTCCAAGTTAAAAAGCAAGTAAAGTTTGGGTTTTCACTCTTCTGAAGGAAAGGTATCCAAACCATCTCATTAAGTCATCAGGAAGCCACTACTATTTTCAGTAGTTTCAGTTTTTTGCAACTTATTACAATATTGGTAAACGTAACTAATAAGAGTCTTACCACTAAGTACTATTGTGTGTGTTGGAAGATCTGAATGCAAGCATTTAAGAAAACATTTAACTTACCTCTGCAATAACTCTAAGAAGTATTTTGTCTTCTGTTTAACCATGGAAGCACTTGTTCTCCTTTCCTGGAAAACATGGAAATCTACCGTTTTTTGTAGCAAAAAAATGTGAACAGTTATTAGACAGAATCTTTTCTTCAACCAGAGACTGACATGATTACTAATCCCAGTCTATTATAATAATAAAAAACTAATGATAATAATTAAATAAAACACACCCTTTTTCCATCATCTCTTTAAAAAAACCCTTAATGTACAAATAGATCTGAAATTTACTTGCTCTTGAGGCAAGACCACAACAGTCAAATACTAATAAGCAACAGCCAGGAAAAGGACAGAATAGGTGCATTAGACCCAGGTCATCACAAGAAAACACTGTCTTATAAAAAGATACCGTTAACTCTCTATGGTTAGAAAAAGGAAACTGAAAATTCACATTTTCAGCATTCAAAATACTTGTGAACTTTTAACTGAAAAAATATGATAGGCACAGTAAAGATATCTTCAAATGGCTAATGCCAAATCTCATCAAGGGGTCAGATTCCTGGTCAGACCATGATTAAAATAAACTCAACACCATAAGTCATTTCAGTGACTAAAGGTTTAACAATATTCAGTGAGAAAGCAAACATATAGGAATAAAAAACTCCAGAGTGCCAGGACCCAGAGACCACTCAAACCACCAGCAGCTTAGTTAGTAGTTCAAAGTCAATCAATTGACAGAAGGTATGAAGAAAACTTGAAGGAACTTCAGCAGAGGTTCATCCACAAACAGCTCTGTTGGGAGGTCTCAGGGAGGGCAATCCTCTTTCCCTTCAAGGCTACAGGTCTCACCCTGGTCCTTGCCTGATCTGTGCCACAGCCATGTATCCCACTGATTCAGGTCCTAGCCAGCTTCCGAACTTGACTGCAGACTGCCACTGTGGCCTTGGCTAGCAATCACTGGTCCTGGCCACTATGTTCAAACCTGATTATGATCTATGATCCTGACTCGATTTCCCAACTTGACTTGTTACTACAGACTTGCTTGGTGGTCTGGTCCCTGGGCTGAATCCAGCTACCCTCACTGACACTGTCTGCCTCACTTGGGGTACACTGTGGCTGGCCCATTGCTGGTAAAGCCATTGCTTCTGCTGGCCTCCCTTAGGGAATAGCTTTGCCCTTGTTGGATGCTTGCATTGAGCTACAACAGTTCAAGTCAGCAACAAGCATTAACTGAGGAAAAAACCATGATGCTTGAGGTTCCTTTTTTTAAGGACTGCAATGCTAAAAGTTGCTTTGAAGTTGTACAAACCACCGCATCTACACCACTGACACAGATCTGCTGAAGCTTCCCACAGTCTAGTGCTCCTACTGCCAGATGTGATACCAGAGTTAGTAGAGAGTTAGTTACTCTTAAAACTCAGTCCATAGTAATACTGTTTCCCTTTGGGCTACAGACTACACTGATACTCACACATTAACACTAGAAGTTCTGCTCAGGTGTTATTTTCCTTGACATCTTTGTCATTGTTCATTGATTCACGCAGAATTAGCTGACTAGGGCTTAGTGAATTAGTAATCATCAGAATCAGAGGAATATTGTGTTGATCCACATTTAAAAAAAAATAAAAAAATAAAATAAATCAAAGCATAAAGAATAAACAAAGGCCCAACTCCATGTGCAGTCCCCAGCATAGATCAACACCAATCTCCTCTTGTAACTCTACATGCCACCTTTTAGATCCCAGTTCTCCTTGCTGCTCCATTGTCTTTCCAAAGGCTCACTTGACAGGCATGCTGCCTCTAGCCGTCCATTTATGTAGTACTGCAGTCTTCTGCCACCCACACCCCATCCTCCCTGAGGCAAGGGCATGTGTAGCCATAAAAGTTGTGGAGTTTAAGTCTCAGCATCACCAGAGCACATCTCCAGCCACACACAGAGCCTGTAGGCTGTGGCATCAGACAGCAAAGCACCCAGAAACTCAGTACCAGGACATCTTCGAGCATACAGATAAATTCTGCCCCCATTCAGTCTTGCCCTTGTTCTATATTTCCACTAAGATAGGAGTCTGAAGTATGAACTGATTTATTCTTACTTGACAAAGGTAAGCAGGAGTGTACAACCAGCTAAAAGTCTGTGTCAACACAGAGAAAGCTCTATGTTCTTTAAGCACTCTCACATATTTGTTTTGAATAGAAGTATCCTACTGTTTCCGAAAGATAAAAGGCCCAACAGCAGTTTTTTCCCCTGCAATGTTTCATCTTTGAAGAGAAGTACCATCACTAGATATGAGAGTTAGTTAAAACCCAGAACTCAACAGGAAAAGAGATTTGAGACACCACATATCAACTCCATCTGCAGCCACAACATTCTTTTTTATAGAAAATAAAAACCAAACATTTTTATTGACTGTACTGTAGATACCTGTACAGAGTGTAAACTTTAATATTTCACCAGATATGTGAATAATTCTGGAGAAAGAGTTATCAAGCACCTTCATTTCAACAAATTTTTGATATTTACAGTAAGATATACCTGATTAAGTGTATGAATAGAATGAATTAAAAGTTATAAAAAGTTATACAAAAAGACCTTTAAAATGTTTATATGTTATTTCATGATAAATACACAATTAAGAGAAACATGTCACACAGTTAAGATTCAGAATTGGCTCTGTTTAAAACTGTTACTGTTATGTCTGAAGAGGGAGTAAGGAAAAGGGGATGTTAGCTTACTGCTCTGATCATGTCATAGTGAAATGTGCTCTGGCAGAAGCCTCACAAGCCCTGTTTTGCTCTGCTGCACGTTGTCTTGCAGACAACCTTCCTTCCCAACACACGGTGTAGAAGACAAACTCCACTCCCAGATTTGTGCTGTTAATTTGACATAAGAATATGCATTTTGATATTTCCCTTTCTAAACTTACTGGTGATGATGCAAACATCAACTTTGCTTTGATTTTCAGCACATTTTTTTTTGCTGTTAATGAACATTAGCACACAAATGGGGCATATTACTATCTTTTATTCTTATAAGGACCAAAACAAAGGGGAGCTTGCTGAAAATCAGATTTTTGACTGCCATGGTATCTCATTGTCTACAAAAAGGCATGGCATGGTTTACTAAAAGAAAAAAAAAAAGGATTGCTAGGATAGAATTCAAAGACCACTTTCAGGCTCATAGAATCAAACACAGAAATACTATTTTACAACCTTTCAGGAAACAAATGTGATTGTGTATCTCTTTAAAACCAAATGAATCAACATCCATTCTTTGATGAACTATCAGCAATTGCTCAAAATACTAAATTTTGTTTAGTGGGTTTTAGGGAACTACTCAGGGATCCACCTCAGATGGAAGAAAAATATATCTCTCAAAATTCAAAAACTTAAAATACCTCCACTAAGCAGTGCTGATTATCTATAACAAATCATGTACTGTAGCAAAGGATCACATAAGCCAGGGTGAGAATTATTATCCTTACAACACACAAATAATGTACTGCTGTAATACAAGAGTCAAAAGTTCAGTTTCAAGTTTTGAAAGTGAAAGGACTAGTAGTGAGAAGGAATGCAGTTAGGCATTAAATTTGTGATATTACTGAATGTTTCACTCACATCTATTCATCCTTGGGACCCTCTGGTTTCTTCTTAGCTCAAGATAAGGCCCAGCCACATGGGCCTTATGATGGGCTTAGCATGCCACTGTGCAGATAACTTCTGCATACTCCAAGGTACAACCCAGTCTCAGGATTTGAGTAGGGCCACCCTCTTCAGTGTTCGGCATTTGCTACTTTAATTTTGCTGGGAGAGACATCCTCCTAGACCAGCACAGATGCAACTAAGGCCTCCACATTTACCTTTAAGAGCAAGGGGATAATATCAGAAGGAATAAGGTGAAGTTGGACCCAACCTGGGCAGCTCTGTCATGCTTAACTGCTACAAAACAGCCACTACCTGTGTGTATGTGTGACTGCATATGCACATTGTGGCTTGCTGTCAGCAGCACGGAGCACTTATCTTCAGGGCTTGATTGTGTTGATAGAAGTGAATTGTTTGCAGCACATTTCCGAAAGGTGTCTGCTGCTCTAAAGCTTATTTTAATGTTCAGTGTCTCTCTATACAATCCACTCCAACTGTGTTGTCAGGGCAGCGGCAAGTACGGCCTCCTGGAGTAGCCAAGCAGAGGTGAGTACAACCACCATTATTCACTGTACAGTAGTTATGTCCTGGAAAAAAAGAGACGTAAAATGTTAAAGAAAAACAAATGCAAACCCACAATAAAATCCAAAACAGATATCTACAAGAGACGTGCAGATTTTATAGCTACACTAGAAATAAAAACCTCATAACGAGATCAAGAGTGAAACAAAGCTATGCTTTGGGCAGATGACAGTCACCATGTCCCTTGTGTTACCTTGATATTCACATCAAACAAAGATCAAGATATCAGGACAGAATGGGAGAGGCAACATGAATCAACTGGGCTGTTCCTGAAATACATGTCATAAATTGGCCACGTGGTCACAGACATTAGGATAGAGAGTGGGTGAGGTAGTAGAGAAAATGTAATACATGGGGACAAAGTCCAAGATGCTATAGAACATCATCCTTGGATACCACCTACTACTAAAACATCGAGGAACGATCCATGAAAACAAAACAAAAAAATTGGGTGGGTAAGGAGCTGTTACCATTAAAAGGTAAAATGAAAGAGAAGGCAGTGCCAGAAGCAGTGGTCTGAGGGGAGAGACATCCATCACAGTAAAACACTTGAAATAGATATATGATGAGAAAGAAATGACACCAAGGTACTGAATAGTATAGCTACAAGCATATACTCAGAGCACACACAATGTTGTTTAGTTTTACATTGTCTATCAAAATGAAATTATGTATTAATTAGTAATAGCAATGTAACTGATTCCTTAATTATGACATTTATGCATTTTTAGGCTCTGAGCCAAGATTTCAGTAAAAAAAACAATTTAGTTGCATATATTGAATAATTTGAAGAAAAACTATCTCAGGAGGGTTTTTTAAGCTTAAAGTAAAAATATTGCCACTCCTATAATTCCAGCCATCTTGTAATAAAAATAGGGTGAACTCTTCTCCTAACTGTGATTCGCTAAGAACAACATTACTGCAAAGTGATGCTCAAAAACCAAACTATATTTCAAGGGTATCAACTTCCTCTCTTCCTCTTTTCAATGGGATTTCTGAAAAACTTAACATTCAAGGGAGCAGAAAGGCCAGCTCAGCCCAGCCACCCCACCACCTGCTGTTTTCTGAACATTCCATTTTGAAAAACACTGGATCTCATTAAGGAGATCTGAAAGGCCATAATATTTCTGTAGTTTAAACTTAAAAATTAGTAAATAAGGCCCTAGCCATAAATATAGCATTCAGTTTAGGTGATGATAGATATAGCAGTTTTTGACAGGTCACATGCTCATCTTAATCCTACATTTTTCCTTTCAGAAAGGACAGAACAGGCCCCTTCTCCCCTCCCAATTCTGCTGTCATGTGGAAACTGCAAAAGCTGCTTTTATGTAAAAAAATTGAGGTGGCTTTGAATTTCTTAGTAAACAGTAATTAAAGCAGCAACCAGTTCTTCACTGCCTAAATGAGTTGGCAGCTTATAAATGGGAGCTACTACTAAGGTCATTTATGCACTAAGGTGTTATGCAGCTGTAAAAACTTGAGAATCATATGGATTTACCTCCTGGGCACTGAGCAAAGGCTGTGGTGATTCCATAGAGACGGGAGCGCTTGTGAGGCTGGAAGCTATCATTTTCTAATGAAATCGTGCGATCCACTGCTACAACAGCATCCCTGCCATATGCAGAAGAGAATATACCGAAGAGAGATGAAGTGGAAGTACAGGGAAAAACAAAACAGCACGACAAAAATCAAAAAGCAAAACCCTACCAAACCAACAAAAAACCAAACCAAAACCAGGAGGGGGAAATCTGAAGTTGCCTCTTTTTAACAATTAGGAAAAGGTTCCAGAAGTAAAACCCTGCAAGACATCTCTCCTGGACAAATCAAGTATGTTATGACCTTCATTCTAGGCAGCTAAGAATTTAGCTGGAGATTCCTTACTAATTTTGAAGGTACTTCCAACAGAGGACAACATCACCCTACAGGAGGTACATTTGTTAGTAGTTTTGACACATTCTTCACATTCTGTCCCTCCTACACGTTCTGTGGTACAGCTGATGCTGAAGCCATTATGCATAATGATTATGACAATGTTGTATTTCAGGTGGAGTCTGATCTCCAGAAGGAATATAGTTAGTCACAAGCAAGCTTTCCATCCTAAATATAAAAGGGCAGTCAACAAACTATATCAGTCAGACAAACCTGTATCATACTCCTTCCCATTTATACAAGCCTGTTCTAGAATAGCATTTCCCAGGTGTAAGGTTCTAACTTGAAATCCTTACACACATTAATAGCAGATAGAGCCATACAACCATTTACACCGAGGAAAAATAAATATTTTAAAATGCAGGGACTGGATTTATTTTCTGGAAATTTTAGAGTGAACTCCAAATTCTTGATCATATGGCAGCATTTTTAGAGCACTTACTCTAAAATGCTCTGAAATGACACAAAGTGTCATCAAGACAGTAAATATTTCATTTTTCTTATTTCTTGTTGAACATTAATATAATACAGGGCATAGAAAGCCAAGAGTGATGATTTTCTGCCCTTTAAAATTCAGCAAGTACCACCATAAGGGAAACAAGTTAGTGCCCACTCCTTTTACAAAAATATAAAGTGTTAAAAGCATTTTCTTAAAGGACAAATCACTATCCTGAAAATGAAAACTCAGTTAACTGGCAGCATCAATAGGTCAGCTCTACAGATCCACTCCACCCTGCATCAGCTATTGCCAGGAAAGCAGCAACAAAACAAGAATGTGTGAGAGGTCAGCCATGAGAAATGCAGTATGTACTTCAGTTTCTACCAGGGAGAGGAAAATATTAAAGCACTCCATAATTTCTTTAACAGATAACGTACCTTCTCCAGTCTGTATAGTATAAATTCTTCCCATAGCTTGTGACACCAAAAGGATACTGAATACCTTCAACAATCTTTCGTCGACCAAGCTGGTTAGGGTTCATGCATTCCAGCCTTTTGGTACCTGGAATGTAGTGAAACCATTAAGCCTTTGAACCAGAGCAAGAGAGTTCTCATGAAGGGTGCAAAAAAGGTCTACCTGCAAAACTACTATAGGCTAGGAGCAATGCTAGTGAATGTAAACACCTGTAGGTGTCTCCTAAATAGTGGGTTTCAAAATTAGACAAAAAGAGAAGAGACAAATGTGAGAACAAGAAAAGCAGAGAGAAAAAGGAATTAGAGACAGGAGATACATTTGAAGGTTGGAGAAAGTGTTTTATAGTGAAAAGTAGATCTCGATCATTTTAGTTTATTCAAAGCTTGAAAGGTGACTTAATGCATAAAAGCACCTCCACAGGAAGACATCTCTGCCAGAGCCTACAAGGAGAAAGACAACAAGATACCAAAGAAACCCCCAACAATTAAATGAGAATTAAGAGCACACTTTTTTTTTAACCAGTAAGACAGTGGAAAAAAACAAGCAGTGGGTTGATGGCAGAACATTCATTTCTTGATCTTTAGGATGCATTGCTTTTTCAAGCCTTGCTTCAGTCAGATATAAACCAGACTTGGCCTCAGGTTACAGGTCTTAGAACAATAGTGCCAGGATAACATTCTGTAAGCCAAATTAGATAAATCTGTTTTTTCCCCTCTTGTTAAACTAATAACTTCTTCTACAAAGGCCTAAGTGCTACCTAAAGAGATGGCCACATATAAAACACACAGACAACATCTGTTGAAATCCTAGAGAGTTTTGTGATCAGAAATTAAATCTTTCAGCTTGCACAGAGTCTCATGTGAATTCCACAGCTACCTGGAATAACAATGAATAAATCAAGAGATCATTAAAGCCAAAAAGAAAGGCATGAGGCCTGACGTGTAGTCCAAAGAGCACATAATTTCAGGATTGGACATATTTGTTCTACTACTAATATGAAGAAACATTTTAGCACCTCTTTACCTGCATCTACCCAGCACAACATTGAGGAATAAGGATCAAATGTCAGTCCATTTGGTAACCCAAGATCATCTTTAACAAGAATTCTTCTGTTTGTGCCATCCATGTATGAGGTTTCAATTTTAGGAGCTTCTCTGTTCCAATCAGTCCAGTACAAGTTTCTTAAGAGGAAGAAAAAGGCAAGAGTCAAGACAGTGACTGATCTCAAAAGACTGTTGTAATTAAGGAAAATGCTAAGGACACAAAAGTAACACACACACCTCCTAAATAATTTAAATAGCTAAGAAGAACCACATTGTACTTTAATGTAGAAGTCACAAAAGTATAGTAAAGATGTAGGAAATATACTTTCATTAAAAACAAAAGGAACAAGCACACACACAAGAAATGTTTTCTCTACATAGTTTAGCTTATGTGCAAGATGCCACCAAAAAGACCTCTATTTCAGTGGTTCTAGGGACCATTCAGGATGTACATCTACATTTTGAGTTCTTCATCTCACTGTCCATCATGTCTGCTCAGGCTACAGCAAGAACATTTGGCATACATTTGGGATTCATTTGAAACTACATTTTTCTTTTCACTGCATCAAGTAAGCAACATACAATGGAATCAGAGTGGTTTATCCTCAGGGGAGATCCTCAGAGAGGGTCATTAACTCACTGATGTTTTTTTATTAATGGTCATTTTTTAGTGCTGTTTTTTCCCCTTGGTTGTACATTCTGTGCCTGAGAAATTACGTGGTCTCTCAACGCAAGAATCTTTGTTGTTTACTCCTTAACACACAGAGAGTCTACTATGAGACAGAAGTCTGTGCTGCTTGACCTGAACCCAGAGACCTACTCTGTCAGGGTTCTGCACGGAACACAGGTCTCCCCTCAGTCAGATTACTCTGTGCCTCTGCACTTCTCTCACACCAAAGTGCATTTGTTTCTCCTTGTTATGATGTTTGGTGTACACCCACAGATCAGCTATTATGTGACTATGATGTAAAAGCCTATTTTGTATTAAAGGAATTAGAGAAGTCAAGACCACTACTTTTTAATATAATTTTGTGTCACTCCAATTTTCATGGATCATGTGCATTCTTTTCTCACTGCTAACCTTGTTGGCAAACATCTGGAATCAGGATGCCCCTTTCAAAAAACTTTCCCTGAGAAAAACCAGTACTTCTGTATGGTACTAATGTCAATTAAGCAATCATTTTGTGGAGTTTCCTAGCAATTCAAGACTGAGAAAGCCTCTGTGCTTCTGAGCACTTCGAGTTGCACAAGGGCAACAGCAGGCAAGTTCAGACAATAATTAACAGACATGCACTACTACTATGGACTCTGTACTAGTTTTAATTTTCCCTGCATTTCTCTCAATATTCAGAGAGAAAAAAATGTCAACTGATCAAAGACTACATAAAAGTATGTAGTCCATCAATTTTTGCAGGCTGGAATCATAACTTAGAAACATTTACACTTTCCAATGACACTCTGCTTCAGGCTCAATTTTTAAAGCATGCAGTTATCTGCTTCTTCTAATAGAAGCCTAATAGAATCTTCTTAGACAACTGAATGACAGAGGTGAAA
>JAYRBT010000114.1:44811236-44841473 GCA_036023395.1 Myiotriccus ornatus
GTTTCAGAAGTTTTATTTCCGGTATACCACTCAGACATAGGACACAAGTAGATTGTTTCATTCCTGTTTGTTAGCTGTTTTAGGAAAAGGTAGTCTATTACTATCATCAGACAGCAGGACAAACACAGACTCAGAGTACACGCTCATGTTAAATAATAAAGTAAATAAATTTAAGCTTGCACATATCTCTTGAAAATACATCCATACCCTCTCACAGGATCCACAACAATTGCTCTGGGGTTCACCAAGCCAGTGTCAAAAAGGATGCGACGCTGGCGCCCATCCAGCCTGGCCACTTCTATTCTATCCAGCTGGGAGTCAGTCCAGAAGATGTTGCGACCTAGATGATCTACAGCTATCCCTTCGGGGCTTCCCAAGTCTACAGGAGGAGAACAGAGAAAAACATTCCTAGGCATTATATTTATTCCCAATACACATCAGCCTCATAAGCATAACTTTTGACTGAAATAAGTTTTCTGGCTGTGGTCCAACAAAAGCTATTTCATGTCATTTGGAAGAGGAACATACATTTTACCTCCAAGTTTAAATACACGAAGCCTTCAAAGACATAGAATGACATGTTCTATGAGGAACAAACCACACATGTAAGCACTCTTTGAGGGGTGGACATAGAAAAAGAGTTGATAGCAGAGAAACGAACAGTAGATAGTATCAGAATCTTATTCTACCCTCCTTAGCAGGTCATAGAATGGATTTATAAGCCTTAATATTTTTCCTTCTTTGGCACTGACATACATGAATACTGGATTTATGCTAAGTTTATCCAATGCAATAATTAAACATAATCAAACTCTGAACACTAGAGACAATGACACTAGTTAACTGATGCAATGTAGATCTTTGTTTTTGCAGAGCAATCCTTTTTGGAACATGTTTTAGTACTGTATGTGCACAGTTTTTCTTGGACAGTTAGCTGTTCCAAAAGCAACAGGAAATAGCAGATAATGACCTTACTGCTTTTGCATTAGTAACTTCTAATTCAGATGAGGGATGTAGAAGAAATACATAAAGTTTAATTCAGTCATGACGAGAAACTGGTCTGTACTTTTCAAGGTTCATACATCCACTGAAGAGAGCAGGCAGGTTGTGGGGGATGTACTGAAGCCAAAGGCAATTAAAAAAACATAAATCAATTTTAGTCCAGTTTTAGTTCCAAAAGAAAAAGAATTGTACATGGCCACTCCCCAAAAGAGACGAAATGACTCTTCACACCAGCCAGCTATTGAAAAAAAAACAACCCACCTTTCAGATGCTGATCCACACACCGATGGAATGTGGCCTGTTAGCCTTCTTTTAATTCTCAAGTTTATTTACTGACAGCCATTAAACAAACAGTATGTGACAGAAGCAACCTTTCTGAAGAAAATGGATTTGGCCCAGAACATTGGGTAGAGCTCTCTAAAATTTGCTACTGTGACTTTGCTATGAATAACAGTTGCACAATATCTTAAACAGCCTCTACTCTCTCACTGAAGTCGATTACACTTACCACCCTTAATGTGCACACATGACATTTTAGATTTATATTAACTGCTCAAGAGATTGAAAGGAACAAATAGGATGTACCTCACTGCTTCTGACTCACAGCTCATGTTGGGGGAGGAGGGTTCCCAGTCTCTGTGATCAGAATATTACTGACTAAATGGTGGTGGAGGAGCTCCCAGACTCTTTTAGGAAACAGAAGACAGTAGCAGACAAAAGATCTGCTGTCACTGATTCCCAGGAGACCCTGTTCCCTGACTAGCTTCCTTGTTTCAGTTTCCTTATGTCAGCTCTTTGTCAGGAGATTTAATGTCTGAAGTAAGTAAGTGTCTCTTCTGCACGGTTGATAATGAGCCAGAAACAACTGTCCTTCATGGAGGGAGAGGTAAGGGAACATTTAAGACTTCACGTATCACCAGTCTTTCCACAGGCACAAATATGTTCTTGCTATATTGTCATCAGGCCTGACACAGTCACAGACTCTGTCCCTGAGGACAGGTTTTTACAGCCATGCACAGCTGATATGACTTGAGCAATTACAACAAAGGAAAGCTCTTCTCAACTTGCATCCACAGCTGCAGAACTGAGAAAACCTCCCCAGGTTATACAGCTGCAGGGACAGAGAACTGGATGGGGCTCCACAATAGAACATATTTCTGCAAAGCAATGCAGCTTGGATCACAAAACCTTTTAAAAAAAACCAAAAAACAAAAAACAAAAAAAAAAAAAAAAAACCTCCAAAATAGTAACATTCCACAAAAATACACATGAATTGAAGAAAGCAGCTGGAGCTCACAGGAGGAAAAAGGCAAGGATTAAACCAAAACAAAAATTTCTCATGAGTCTTCTGAGAGGGAAGCATTTTCCTATTCCATGAGATTTTAAAGTTTCAGTTTTGGTCAACATAGGAGATATCCATTCAAATACTGAATATTCAGTATTATTTTGGTCTGACTCCTTATTGAAATGCCTATTAAGACATAGAAGGTAAAGTACACCATCTCTCCTAATCTCTTCAGGAACAGCACTCACTTCCTATGGCAACAACAGAAATCATGAGATTTCATCACAATGTTTTTTGTAGCAGATAAAACCCATGAGGTTTCCATGTGACATTGAAGCATCTCAAATTACCTTAAATAATTAACCTAATTTAGTTGAAAGCCTTCAAAAATATTCTTCAAATTTTTTTATACTTTGCAAGAATTTTAATGTGTACACACACTCTCATTAGACATTCATATCCATATAAATTTTTTAGCAGTAGTAATTTCCCCCATTTTTAAGAGTGCGGATTCTGAAAAAATACTTTAGAAGCTGACAGCAGAAATCCTTTCTTGAAGAATTTGTAAGTTGCACAAAAATATTCTTTTACTACACGCTAGACCCTTTCAGATGAAATATGTAGGGAGGCAAAACAGGTCTTACAAATACCTCAGCCATGAAGTTGTACAGAACTATGAAGCGCCATAACTGCTGGAAGGGTTAGGGATGGCCTTAAGCTCTTCCTTTTCCCTTCCTAGGACAATGGTAGGATCCAAGCCATTCCCATCTCTCTGCTGTGCCTAAGAGCTTGAATGGAATCTCCACAAACTGGCTATTCCAAAGTACAAACTCCAGGCAGCAATTCTCTACACATCCAAAGAAAACTGAAGCAAATTTATTGTATAATTTTAAAACTGGCTGATCATTTTTCTAAAATAATTTCCTAATTTTTTATAACAATAGCTGCAGAGGATTCAAAGTAAGGGTGACCTCCTGTATCTTGACTTCACAGGTGTTCTAGGATCTTGAGGACACTCGTATTCAAAATGCCTCCAGCTATTTTTGCTGTTTTTTCTTTTAATGACACACCCCCTTCACTTTGTTCTCCAAACCTCTTATTTCCCTTAACCCTTTCCAGTCAAAAAAGATTTTAATATCTAAGCTCCATGGGCTTACACTTAACCCTTCTAATGAAAATGAAGATGGACTGCAGTGAGCAGCACGTTCTTCAAGGTAGAAGTGTAAGAATAGGATATAAACTGTAAAGGCACTAAGTCCACAATACCCTCTAGTCCAATTCTCAAATCCTTGAGCAACTTCAAGGGCAAAAATCAAACAAGGTGGCTTTATTCACTTGCGTTTTACAACTTGAGTGGTAGGCATGGAAAGTCACAGCTGACATGGTTTCTAACCACTTTTCAACTGTTTTGATCCTCAAGCCAAGGACCAGAGCAGGGGTTTTACTCTTCAGCCTCCGTGGTCACCACAGCAGGCAGCTGACTGGCAGAGGTCAGGAGAGCAAAGGACTACATATAACCAAACCTCAGCTATTCAGCAACTACCTTGCTTGCTAGAACACAAAAAATCAGAATGACACACAGATGGTATTCCATTTTAATGTATAAACACAACTCTTTAGTCAGCTCAGGCAACCCCTAGGAAGTATACATTACTAAATTCAAGCCTCTAATACCATTCCTAGGGAGTAGCAAGATAAATAATTTCAGGCTGTTACCTGTTTTGATGAGGATGGTTGGCTCCCCACCATTCAGGCTAGCCCTGCTGATCGAAGGGCCGCTGATGTCTGTCCAATAAACCATCTTGTCCACGCAGTCATAAGCAACTCCAATAACGACTTTGTCCTGTTGGCCAATAAGCAAGTCAGATCAGCCTAGGCTAAACAGTAATTATTTGGCCAGCAGCAGCTTATGGTTTTAAGTCTCAAGGCTGAAACAAAAATAATTCTTGAGAGAAGGTGGGAGATGAGGACAACAGGCAGAGAAAATGCTTGGGTGACACTCACCACCAAATAGCTTAGAAAAATACTTTCAGTCATAAGTCCCCTTTAAACTAGCTGACACCATTTACCATTATTTCAAAGAAGCATTGTAGATATTAGTACTGAACAACTGGTCTGACTTTTACAACTTCACCAGTATACCCATCTAAAGAAAGTTCATGTTGACATTTGACTGTTATCCCTCATATGCTTGCTTTCTTTCATTCTTTCCCTTTAAGGGGGAATAATGACTTCTATCAAATCTGACTTGCACTGACATGCAACCTACGCATTACAGCTGTGCTTTATTAGTGCTACCTACATGACATCATTTGACTAAAAAAAAAGTTATAGCAAAGTAAGGTTTTAAAATAAAAAAATAGCTTAAGCAAATACTACATAAATCATTCTGCTGGAAATAATATTCCCAGGCACAAGGAACATTCAAATGGAAGAAAGATAGGACTAGACTTTGAATTTAGAGTTCAAACTCTCTCCTTCATGAAAGTGAATGAAACTCTTAGGGTAAAACAATTTGACATGGATTCCCAGGTCTATCACAGTTGCTGCTTTTGTAACTTGCAACTTCTTAGAAGGATGGTCCAAACCCGTGCATTAGAAGAGATGCACTTAATCATCAGCTTATGTAATGCTGCACGTTGCAAAACAATCTAAACACCTCAATTGTCACTTTGGAAATACACAACACAGACAAAAGAGTCAACATCTTTAGCAGAGACTGAAAGTTTCGTTTTAATTTAAAGTTTTAAGGAAGAGTTGCATCTTATCTCTTGGAAGTTCATTCCTGAAGATACACCTAATTAATTCATTTAAGCTAGCTCAAGTAAATAATGATATTAGCTGACAAGGGTTCAGAATCATGTCTTTTCAGCCTAACTACCCCATTTTACACACAGTATTTGACTTTATTTTTACATTACTGCAGCAGCAGTTTAGACAAGAGTCAAAAGCTTAATTTCACCCTTACATTGCAGCAGTTTGTGGTATTATTTACTGAAGTGAATCTGTGTAATTTAGACAGTATTTGGTTTACTAAATACTAAATTCAACATAACAAAACAAGAAAAAAAAGATCAGTGATAGATATTGGTATTTATTACAAAAAAGGTAACACTAGAATGAAAACCTAGGCCTCAGGTAAAACAAATTAATGCGATGAAACTGGAAGCGAAAAGGGTTGGCACGTGACACAAGTGAAGGAAAACAGACCTTCTCAGCATCAGAAATTCATTTGCAAGGAACAAAGATTCTCAGAAAAGTAGTAAGAAGCGTGGGAAGAAGATTTGCCATCCACTGGGGCTGCACATGGAAAAGGAAGCTTAAAAAAAAGGAAGAAAAATATATGTGTAGCCAAGAAGTGAAAAGAACTGACTTAAAAAAAAGAGGAATAGATTAAGACTTTGGGAAAAGCTTTGATGGAGTAAGAATGAAAAAAGGACCTCTCCACAGACTGCTATTGTAGGTCTCCTAAATTTTTATACCAGAGTCAGAGAGTCAATGGAAGTATGAGGATAGAGAAGTTTATATGATGAGCTGTTGGAGACATGTGAGATTAGATTTTTGTCTTGTGAGCTTTTATGAGCTGTTCTTTAAAGGCAAATAATTTCTTTTTGTAGCTCAACTTTAAGCTTTGTGACTAGATAGGTCAGGAGTTTTCAGTGACAAATTGATGAGATACTGAAATTTTAATCAAGAGTAAAATTTGAATTTGTAATGAATCTTCTAAAAGACATGGACTTAGTATACTAGGTTACTTACTGGAATATGCAAGAGTGCTTTTGCACCATTTTTCTTCATATTGTTTCCCTCTAGTGGAACATGTTCAATTTTACCACTTTGGGCAAAGAGCAAGTGCGTTCCTGGCGGCAGAGGTACCGTATCTGGTCGAACAGAGGGCCCAATAACAACAGGAGGAGCAGCTGTGCTTAGACCTTGTTATTAGAGAAGGAAACAGATGGGGAAAAAATGAGTACAGCACAACAAGGCTCCTTATTATTTGCAGAGACACAGTTACAGTCAGACTTCTCAGAAAAAAACAGCCTTATAAGCAGACGCTAATAACTAAAATCAGATGCAGAAACCTTCTGAAGTTCTCCCCTTGGCTGACAGAGAAGTTCTTTTCATGTTTGGCTCTATAATTGCTCTTTCCTTCAAATGTCTAGAAAAAACTCTTATTTTGCAGCTGAAGTGAGGAAGATGCAGGAAGGAACATCCTTCATTTCCTGAGGCAACTCAGCTACCACAGCTCCCAGAGGGCAGAGACCGTATGGGCTTCTCACAGTTCCTAGGCAGTGAAGAAGCTAGAAAACTATCTTCTTATTCAGAAGCTCACCACAGCTGTCTGGATGCCCTGGCTGAAGGAAAAATATGTGTTGGAGTTAGCGAAGGGCTGCAGCATGAGGCATATCATCCCCGGGACAGCAAAAGCCTGCATTGCTGAGATACAAGTGCTGTATTTCAGGGACATAAGTAAGCTCCACATTCGGAAGACAGTGCATGAGTAGAGAGATATCCACAAAAAACAATTGCTTCAGTCACTTACATGGTGGACGAACTCCTGGCCCACTTCTTGTGCCATCAATCTCGTTTCCATTCCTGTCCACGCACCAACAATATCCACTGCCAGAATGGCACTGGGTGGGTAGGTAATTCCCGTGCTCATCACACTGGGGAATGAAGTGACCAACTCTTGTATCCCTTGGGTAGAAAGCACCTCCACTGCCAAGAGCTACTTCTCGTTCGTGCTGACATTTGGTCTTTTCCATTTCTGAAGAAAAAACACAACAATGAAACAAACAAATAAACACAAATTCCAGTGAATATTTTTGTTTCACTAACAACTACATTCCATTTATAGTTAACACATGCTGACCAGCTATACACAAGCATTCTTACCTCTATAGGAACGTGGCACTATTACCAACCTTCAAGTCTGCCCTGTGAAAGTGTGACACATTTACCTTAAACCTATATTATTTTATCTTCCATTGTTCAGTTTAAAAGAGAACAAACAGGTGCCCTGCATCTTTCTTCAGTGGAGAAATTGGAAAACATGGTCTTTCTCTTTGAGGCACATGAGCAAGGCCATTCTGTCCGACTTTCAAACTTGATGTCTTCCCATTGGCAATTATCCACAGGCCTTAAAATGTGACTAATTAGCCAGACCATAGAGAGGCTAGGTTTTTTTTGTAATGCTGAAAGTTGAGTTTCCCTTCAGAGCCACAAGAGGAAACCACAAATGAGGCAGATGCTGGAAGCAGCTCATTGCTATGAAGTATATTATGTTATTAAAGATCAGTTGTCAGGTTTGAGCACTCACTTGACACTTGTGCATCTAAGAAATGAATTACAGGGACAGATTGTCCAGTTCCTGCTGAAGCAGAGAAACGTATGACAGGCACAAACATGCATACGTATTACTGTAGAGGATACAGAGGGAAGACAAACTTTTCAGATTATCAGGAGATTCAGGGATCTGGCTCTTTACATTTCCATTTTACAAAATAGTCTGGACTAAATATACATCTCATGGTATTACCTGTCATACAATAGGGAAAGTCATCTTATTGATGACTTATATCATGATCTTATATCATAAAGATCAATATATTGTTCTAGATGCCAAACAACAATGAAATTACAAGAATACAATGGAAATAGTATAGTTCCTTCCTCTGGTTTAATTTTACCTTACACTTGAGGACCCTTAAGGGTTCTCTGTGCTGGGAGAGAAAGAGCTCTGATTATGGGGGAGTATCTTTTTCCTGTAAATGATTTCTGCAGACAGAAATGCTTAGCACAAACTGTGTGCTGAAAAGATTTTAACATTACTTTTCCATTTATTCCTTGTTTTCACACTGCCTGGTGGACAGCCTTAGTTATGCGTGGCTCAGATTAGGCCCAGCCCAGCTGAGCAAAAAGCTAATTCCATGCATCTACAGACTGCTGTGGTGTAAATTACACAAAATCAAAAAAGAAGGGTAGTTTTTTATGATTTAAACTAGTTACGCAAGCAAATCTTTGGATGTGTTTCATGCACCTGGACACAATTAGAGAAATATAAATGACTGGATAGTGGTTGACTCTAAACAACTGAAATATTTGGCATCAGTTTTAATGTGGGTGGTGGAGGTCCTTGAATCAATCTACAAAACCAGATCCTGTAGGAAAGCCTCTATTATCTGTCTCAAATTTTGTTTTCATGTATTCAGTGAGCTCTGCAGTATGCAGATAAAAGAAATGTTGATTTCAGTAGCTTTTCAAAATTTTCAGATAGTTTCTCCACTATTTCTTTTTTAATTCTAAACTCTCATTATATGCAATGCTCATGAGAGAAAGCAGGAAGAGTACAGAGTACTGGTAAACTGACCCCGCTGCTTTTGTTCAGTGCTCCTTGGTAGATTATAAAAACAAAGGCAGAAGCTGGTCTTTTTACTTCCCGTCTGAAACTTACAAAATTAGAGTATACCCTGAGAGTTTATAATTTTTCTAATCAATAGTCTATATGAAAATGAATTAGCAAATATGATTTATAGAAAGGAGTATGTATACATTCCCAGCTAGGACACAGCTGTTATACGTAAGATATGTTAGTGTTACTGGTAACTTGAAATATCAGTGTCTGTTCTAAATTTCAAGACAGGTCTACATTTATATCTGCAGATTTTATATGGGACTTCTGATTAAATTTTTCAAGAGTACTTCCATTGCAAAGATCAAGACCAATCTAACAAACTGCCCAATAATGCAATTAACAACACTGAAGTCAAGAGACTTATCAAACAAATTAATTTTCAAAAATAGCATTAAGTTCCTAGACGGCAGAGAATATGATTTGTTCTTTCTAAAAAAGATCCATCGACACTGAATTTTTATTTGCATAAAAATATTTGCAAATAACCTATTGCTACTCACTTTTAGGAATAACTGTACTTTACTATTTCTGTGCTCCTGAAAGTCACTTATATTAGTAATAACTTTATGAGCAGTATCAAGTACAATAAGCAACCTATGTTAAAGAGACATTCCGAAAAGAAATAAAGCCAGTGTTACCACGATCATTTGTGCTGACTCCATCACTTTAGCCTGTCTTTCAACATTAAGGTTGTTTCAGCTCGCTAACATGAATTTGACCAACAGTAAAATTTATAAACCAAACAAGTCACTAAACTAGTTAAACAGTCCAAACCAGGCACTTGGAATCCATGCTCTATTTTTTCTCCTTACCACTGAATCATGACCAGGCTTACTACGCTTACAGTTCAGAGGCACCTAAAGAAATGTAAGCTGAAACCAAGTCCAGCGTAGTAGCCTGTACTGCAATGAGGGCACAATAATCTTGGATACAGATGACAGGGGGTTGGTAGAAATAGTCTGCTTATACTGTTTATTCAGTCATATGTTTTACTCAGTGTGCTTAAGAGAAGATGCTCGGATGTCAAAAATTTTAAATTGCATTAATTAACTGTCTGAAAGGAGGCTAGCTATGACAAAGTTTGAAAAATGAGCCTGACACAGCAAATAAAGCACATTTCCTGCCTTGATGAGATAGCAGCACAAGTTAGACAAAATACATAACAAGAAATGGCACATGTTTAGGTAGTACAAGGGCTACTTTGTAAGCCAGCTTCTAGACACAAATCTAATAACTAGTAAATTACCTTCGCTACACCACCCTAAATGTGGTTTCTTAATGACCCTGCCCTTAACATAAATATTGTAATATTTCATCCAGCCAAGATTCTTCAAAGATACAGAACAATTAAGAGGAGAGTTCTCTGATTTCTAGATTGGCAGGAAGAAAATTTCCATTAAATATAACAAGTAGAGCTAAGAACAAATAACACCCACCTGGTGTCACATGCTGTTACACATACTACTGCACCTGATTGCAGCAAATGCAAAACAAGCCATGCCTATTTCAAGGCTTCATATCCAGGAGTTACTAGGCCAAATTTTTAGAGATTTTTAAGATTCTTATGAAACCCACATTTGAAAGCCAAGGCAAATGATCACGTCAGTGATGAGAAAAATCATATATACTAAGGTTAGTTCATTCTGCCAGAGATGAAACAACCAGTAAGAGCAAGACCTTGGTAATCCTTTGTGACAGAGTAAAGCAGGGCTGGCAGCAGCCTTTTATTAACAGCAGGACCAAGTTCCAATACTTTTTCCATATATGTGTTTAAACGTTACCAATTAGCGTTTGCTATAAAATAAGTAAAACTCGGTTGCCACTGGGATTTGGTGCCGTTGATGCTTGACTGATGAAGGTAGTGCATTGTTCTAATAGCTTTGTGTTTCCCTATGACATTCTACACAGGCCCACAGGACAGCATCATTTTCGAAACAAAGCACCATACGGTGGGCTACCTTAATTTGGGAAATGATAAAAAAATTGAAAAACTAATCAGAGTAAGTAGTCAAACGTCATGAAGTAGTGGTATCTTTAGTAAATTCCCATATTACCTTAGTCTTGGTTATAAATTCCCTAGTTAGGAATTTAATTCTTTTGTTTGGATTCCAGAGGAAAATATACAACCATAGGTTGCACCATTTGTGGAAGAGAAACACATCACAAAACATGAGAAGGACAACATGTACATGTAAAGTTACACTTCTTGAAATACATTTCTTGAAATATCTTTAAATAGACTTACCTTGGAAACTACAATCAGAAAAAGCTATAGTAGGTCATAGCTCAGTGCTGTAGAGGTTGTGAGCAGGTATAAATAAGAATTCAGCACACAGGTACAGAAAAGAATATGAGGCTGAGGAGATGATTCAAGGAATACTGGGTCCAGCTCTGGCAATCACAGTTCAAGAGAACAGTGAAAAATTGAACAAGTATACAGAAAAAAAGCTCCTAAGATAGAAACTGTAGAGCAGAACAGAGATCAAGGGTGTGGTGAAGAATTTGCATCCCATGGACCACAGCACATCCAAGTCAGAGTAGATATGCAGGATGGTACAACCTGAAATTAAGCTAAATGTCCATCCCTCCCCAGAAAAATAAATTTGTATTCACAGTTTTAAACAGTTTTTTTTCTCCAATTGATTCATAAATTACCAGTAGCAAACTGGAATTTAAAAGTCACTGAAATATGTAATGGAACTTGAATAAATGAAATGAAAGTACATTTTTAACTGATGTTTCCAAATGTTGGAGTAAAAAAAAAACATGATGAAAACACCCAAATGAAAACAGTGCACTTCCCTTTGTCTCTTTATTTTCCTTTGTAATTCTTCACTTATAGTTTTGCTCCGGTAAGTGTGTTTCTCGTGTGAAACTAGTTGCATATACAGGACCAGAGAATAGCTCTTAACAGTTCCTAGTTCCAAGAATCTAGACTTGTTTCTGTTTAGTAAACAGTGTCTGTGGTCTGCAGGGGTAGAAACACTCAGACATCTGGGTTTTTTTGAAATGGAAAAATGAAGCGTGAGGAAATAATGAAGTACAGACTTTCTTAATAGCTGGGAGCAGCGGGACATTCCAGCATCATTAACTCTTTCATTAACCTGCTGGTTCACTCCTACAGACATTCTCTTGTGTGTGACTCGAATCCATTTTTCTTGCTAGTCCACTTGTTTCAAGAGCTGCCGTTCAGCATTGTTAAGATTTAACAATAGGTTTCACACAATAATAAAGACACCAAACAAGCAAGTAATTGCAACATGGGTTGGAACAGGGTACAGCAAAAAAGAACTGCACATTTGGATGAAGGAAACTTCCCATGCTATTAACAACCAGGAAAGACTTCAGTTACTTCACAGAGGCTAATTAGATCAAAACCTTAGTAGGCAAAAACGGGAAGAAAGGATCTCTAATTACAGCTGAGTATAAACAATACAGCCTCATCTGCAATCTCCATTCTGAAGTAACTTAATTTACAAATTGGGTGCTAAAGTAAACAAAGCTACTTTTGGGAGGCTTCAGAAAGTATAGTTCGTTTCTGTCTCCTGGCAATGATTAACTGATGGATATATCCATTTTAAAGGCACTAAGGCAACAGATGACACCCCAAGGGCAGCTGTTGTTCTATTAACTCCAAGAAAGGAGCAGTAAGCTAAGCTGTAAACACTTCTATTGCTGCAGACTAGCAGAGCAATACAGATACTCCCTATTTCAGTCACGACTCAGCAAAAATGAGACTTCTTATCTACAAAGATTTTTTTTCTGCTCAGAGTGTTTAATGAGCGGAGACACAATTGACACAAGTGTTTCTGAAAGCTTATCTTCTACTGTCGGTATGAAACAGTATATGAAAAAAAGCAAAACAGTGAGGCATATATAAAGACTAAAAAAACCGGGCAGATCTTCACCCACTAAAACAGTGGATACAGAAGTTTCAAAAATATTTTGTTACTGCTATTAAAATTGTGACATACGAAGATCACCATTCAAAATACAATTGTGTTGAGTACAGAGAGTGAAGAAGTGTACATCATAAGCAGCAATAAATAAAGTTACTACAAAATACTACACTATGCTTAACAGTTCTGTAGATGCTAACCACAGCATGAGAAAAAGTGTTGTTCTTAACAAATCCCAAACAAACAACCAAAAAAAAAAACCACTCCACAAAAAGCCAACCCCCTCTCCCAAAAAAATCTTAACTAAGTTATCTCATGTACTCAGAAGAAACCGATTGTGTTCTTGACTTCAAGCATCAGTCTACCAAACCAACTGTTTAAAGTACAAGGGGTATGTGGCAGATATGAAAGCAATATTTTTTTTCTTTACAATTCTGCCTGAAGAACTAGAAGCTTTAAGGTTTAATTTGCTTCAAGTTATTCACATCAAGTTTCTCCCCTAGGAGAAATAATTCTGTTTCTATCAGCTGGTTGGTTAGCTAAATATTTTGACACAGGTCAGAAATACTAGGTTCTTCTTTCATCTGTCATTAAAATGAAAATACACATGGGTGATCATGCATGAAAAGTTAGTTAAAAATAATATTAAAAGATTGACAAAGTGGCAAAAGCTAGACCTCAGAATTAAACACTGCAAAACCTCCAATTTCCCTATGACAGAAAAACCTACAAGAACTGGGTGACTTCACATAACATGATGAAGTGTCATGTAAATACGATCTAAAACCAGAAACAACCTTGTGATTTCCATTTTTTGAATCACCAAATACTTTGGACATCATTAAGACCCCAAGGCAGAAGCCAAATTATGAAGGGAGCCTTCCTTCCCAGTCCTACTGCTCCATGCTCTCTTTCCTTGTGGCCCTATGACTTCCTTCTTACTCTGGACTGCACATTTTGAGTTTCAGTTTGTTGAGAGATGCAGGGATTTTTGCCCAACAGCAAGAATGTTAGAGGAAGGAGAATTGGGTTTGAAGAAACTGGGAAGTTAAGCTTTATTTTCTGGATGAAAGCATTCACCTTTCTGCAAAACCTGAGTGCTGTCCCAGAGGTTTGCCATGCTGTTGAATTTAAGTAACCATAACAATGCTCCTTTGTGTTCAGTGTTCCTTACTTTCTTGCTTTTTAAGTATGCTTTCAAGATGAGGAGTTTTATATTTCAAGGCCCAAAGTACAATGGAGGAACAGAAGTGTGGGATGGTAAAGAACTTTCTGTTGAATAGAGAACAAGCTGTGTAAATATAGAAACAAGTAAGTACCAGCTAGAAACCACAGTCTTTCTAGACTACAGGCTATATGTGGGATGTAGGCATCTAGATACCACTGCGGATAACAATCTCATGACTTTGGTCACATTCTTGACTTTTCTCCTGTAATTGTATTCAATGATATTGCCAACAATTCCAGATTTTTTATGCTAAGTGACTACGGAGTATGCAAACCAAATCACCCCCGTGGTCAAACCATGACACAAGGCAACTTCAAAAGACAGTATCAGCTTGGGGCTGAAAACTGCTGAGGATAGAACAAACAAAACATAAAACAGGACTTTGAGCAGGATATCATGGAGAAGTGATAGTAGTCAAGACAGATGTTTTGACACAAGCCTGGTGAAATTCTAAACTTGAAAGACTTGAGAAAGAATAAAGACACCAGTTTGACAAAACACATGTTCTTTCAGAAAGGAACCAAATTAACATATATCCTCCAAATCCCAAATTATATTTCTAGTTCAACTTTCAAGAACTATATAATTTTACCTCCTAACACACATCGGAAACCATCCCCACGATAACCTGCCTTACACTGGCAGCTGAAGGAACCGGGAGTGTTATAGCAAAAAGCATCTGGATGACAGTGGCCCTGTTGACATTCATCTACATCTGTAAAAGAAAAGAAAAATCTCAGGTAACTGTTTCTCCTGATGGAAAAAATCAGAGTGATGAAATCAGGTGCCAACATGCCATGTTTTCAGGCTCCTATTTTAGGATATCTGATTAGACTTACAGATAGTTCTTTGGAAGTATGTCTAATACAGAAAGGCAATGGGAAAAAAAAAAAAAGCATGCATGTATTTTAGATTCTGTATCTCTACATTCTGCTATTCCAAAAGGTAACTAGCATTATTAACACACAATATTTTAGAAATACATGCCTATATTTCTCAAGGAAATCACTTATCACAGCAAGAGAAGTAGGATTTGGACAGTGATATTTCTAACATGTAGTCAGGTCAATCTGCTCCCCCACTGCACTCTGACTGACATGAAACAGAATGTAATTTTTTTACATAGTCTGAGCATTATGTTTCACCACCGTAATAGTATAAACCAATACAGTGCAAACACATCCAGCAGATGAAGACCTGCAACTGCAAGTACTGCAACTTCTGCAGTTACCTCATCTTGGACCTTTTATAGCCCAAATACTGAAGAGTGAATGCAAAATTGAAGGGAGGAAAAGACATATGCTTAATACAAATTCCCACCTGAGGGACTTAAACTATGAAATTTCCTGCTTTAGATCACAAGTAACTATATGACATTTCAGTGACCGTCCAAGTTGTGCAATAAAGAATATAAAAGCCCCACAACAAATGGTGCTACTCACCCTCACAGGCACGCCCATCTCCCGAGAAGCCCGGGAGGCATGTGCAGATGTAGGCAGACCCTCCAGTGTACACACACTGAGCACGCTGAGGAATGTCACAGTTGTGTGTGCCTGTCTGGCAGTGGTTTACCTCATAGTCAACAGCTGCAGGTTAAACGTATAAAAGAGAGGAGACGAAAATTTCAATTTTCCTTCATGAAGTCTAAGGCTCATAAGTTCATATGAGACAACAGCTGTGAAAGCTTACAGAAGAGAAAGGGGGTTGGGATTTTTTTTTTTCCCCCCAAGATCTCCCCTTTCACTGGTATTAAATCTTATTAACGTTTTATAAGGAACTGACTGTCCTCAGCACCTCACAGATGTTTGTTAGCATAGAACGGGGCAGAGAGGCTACCACAGTGACAGAACCTAGAATCCATGACAGCTTTGTTTATGAAAAGGAGTCCTGAATGAAGAAATGTAAGGCATCTCACAGAGCTACCTCACATGTTAGCTAATTGTTCAGTTTGCTGCACTGGGAATTATTAGATGACCTGCTACACTAACCTACCACTGACCCAGGGCTGCCGTCACTTGGCAGTAGATAGGAGCTGTGACTCACTCAATAGGAGATAAACAAATTTGTCAACTACTGGAGAGATTTTTGACCAACATCGTAAGCTGGGACCAGATCTGCTATTTATCATGACTTTCTCATGTTGACAGCTGTACTATGAAAGCATTGCACTGCTTTACACACAAATTATTTCAGGAAGTCGCTGGAGCTCTGCCTGTGCTTACCTGTTACATCAGTGAACAGGAAAGGAAACAAAGGAAATCATGGTACTTAAAATAGGAAGAGGCAAAATACTACAAAAATTCTGGTCCCAGAAATAAAGCATCCAGTGTGTGTATTTAGGAACAGACTTGCAGCTGCTGTAAAAGAGAATCCACTGAGGCTCTCTTTACACAGTTCTTACGAGGAGTTGACAGGGCACCAAGACAAGACTCCACAATGCTCCTTTAATCACAGTACACAGATGAAAACTACCACTGTATCAGGAGTGAAATAAAAATCTGCCATCAGAGCCAGATCTGAAAACAGTCATTTTTTTTCCATTTCTCTGGAGGAAACGACAATGTTAGTAGAATCAATCTCTTTCTGTTTGATGAAGTAAGTTTTAGATTACAAAAGTTGCATTATAATTGCACTGGAGTTGGAGCACAGAGGGAGTCCTCAAGTCCTCCTATTTCTCATCCTACAAGTAGGAGAACAGGATTTATTTACAACTCTCTTCTAAAGCTATCCAGTGAGTCACACAGCTGGTATGAAGAAAAATGCCAGTTCCAAAAAAGCTGAGTCAGAGCTGGTATCCCAGAACAGCCTGAAAAAGCACGGAGGGTTGCTGTTGCCCCTTCTGGGGTTCAAGATGTCTGTGGGTTACAAAACCCTCCACTGTGAAGAGGAGAACAAGATTAACATGACATTTATTTTCAATCTGTTGCAAAATTAGAGTTTATCTTCCCTCTCTTCAGTCTTTCAAATGCGGCTTGGTTTTGGTTGGAGGAAGAGCTCAAACTGAAATCCTTCAAGTCAGGCAAGGAATTACTTAGTGCTTGCTGAAAGTGGGACATCAGGTTCATGGGAAAGTGGTAGAGTGAATTTGGTGAGGTCATGACTAGAGGGAATAATGTTCTCTTTTGGGTCTAAATCACAAAAGTGCAGTGATGGACATAATAGAAGGAACAAAGCTGCGCTTCCACATCTCACGCTGTCCCTTCCAGTGGCCTGGTAGAAGAAGCTGCTTTTTCTGACTGTTCTGCAACAAAGGGAGACTTAAGGTGCACTGCGACTTAGGGAGTAGACTAATTGTAATCCTTACTGAAGCAGAGAAATTTGGCTTGTGATGGAGCATAATACACAGCATACAAAGCCACAAACTTCAGGAAAGTAATGCAACTGTCTGCTGTAAGATGAAGGCTCCTCAGTCTTAGCTGAAGAACAGTCTTGGCTATAATGAGGAAAGATATGGATGTATGAACTGATCAAAGGGTAACTAAGCTTTTACCACAAAGCAGTCGGAACAGAAGCAAACAATCCTTAGCTGTTATCACTCATTTGCAAAAGAAACAGGAACTGGTCCAGCTATACTGGAAGAGGCTTACAGGGTTTGTCAGTACAGAATTACTGTCAGGTTGCAAAGACAAATATTCTAACTAAACAAAAAAAAAAATCCAATCTCTATCCTATCCTGACAGTTGCAGCTCTAGAAGTAATTAACTATTTTATCTGTCATTATTCCTCTTCTGTCAGCCATTTGTAGATTCCTTTTTCCAAAATGAATTTTTAGAACTTGAGTGAGGAACAGGGCAAGCAGAAAAAAGGTCTCTCTTGTTAGGGCAACCTTAGTCTAGCAAATACAGATTGACTTAGACTTCCTTCAGAAATAAAGTTTTCAAATTACATAAAAATAATTCAGCAGCAGCTACTGAATTTGAGGTCTTAATGTTCATTAAAATGAGCCACATTTTCTCCAACTCTCAAGGATTTTAATAGTGTAGTGATCTGTGGTTACCATTTCTTTTCATCATTATTAACTATTGCTTTGGAATAAGCCTGCAACAGCCAAGACACACTGATTTAGACCTGTGCACCATCTTACTCAAAGGATGAACCTGTAACTAAAGTGCAATCTGTTAAATTGAACTCTAGATTAGACATAAGAAAGAAACAAAACACAAAACCCCAAGAAGTCAAAGCATAGCCTTTAGAAAATGCAGAAAAAGCCAGTAATCAGTGGCTGAAGCGCAAACCCCTAAGTTCATCTCACGTTAGAAGTCAGTGCAGATGGTGAAGCACTGTTTGTGTCCCTGTGAGATGAATCACAGCCCAAAAGCCCCCGGTCAATGCTTTCAAGAAATGTGGAACTCACCAACACAAGTCCGCCCATCTGCTGCAAACCGATATCCTTCAACACACTCACAACGGTAGGTTCCCGGCTGGTTATTGCAGTCTGCATTGCTGCCACATAGACCTGGCTGCTCCAAACACTCATCAATATCTAGGATATTATGAGGATTTTGGTTATGACAAAGATGCATTTAATCTGGATGCCAGAAGAACAAGATTGCTATTAATCAACAGTTCCAAGTTTATCTATTTCAGCCACATCTTGGCTAGATCATACCTCTTAGGAGATATTAGGAACCTGAAAATAAGTTTTCAGGTAACTGTGTCCTCAGCTAATCGGCACCAAAAAGAAAAAAAAAGCAAACCAGAAGAGGCTTTATAATGAAGTAATAAGAGGACAGCACAGGAAGTTGTAGAGGAAAGAGGAGCCACTGAGGAAAAAAAATGCAGCCTAGAAAGTGATCAGCAGCAGTGATGACTGCAGGGGGAGAATGCACTTATGAAAGACTTCCCCTTTCATTATCCATATACATCTCTAATCCATTGCTGCTCAACTCACAGCACCAGAGGACCAGAAGGGACAATGCGGTGCTCTTGTTTTCATTTGCAAGTTGATTTAAACGCTGAAGTGGAGGAAGAGTTGTGTTTTGGGTTTTGTTTGTTTGCTTTGAGGTTTTGTTTGTTTGTGGGTTTTGTTGTTGTTTGGGGGTTTTTTAATCAAAAAAACCAAAACAAAACAAAAATTGGTTAGCTAATAGGGATGATACATATTTCATTAACACTCACTTCCACCTCTTGAAAACAAGTATTTGTGCTGTGATTTGATTACAAAGCAAAACCCAAAGACGTTATGAATACATAGTCAGGAAATATAATCTTCTTGAACAGAAAGGATTTTCAAAGCAGATCAAGAAAAAGATTATTTCAATGAATTGCACATATCCATGCTCTGCCCACTCATGCATATGCCATTTTTCATCTCCCTCGAGAACTTTTAGCCTGGTTGATTCATTTTAACCAGAACATGTATTACAGTAAATTTCTCACAGCTAAGTTCCCACATATTTTATAAAAAGACAGACTGGGTAGGAAAGATGCTTTGCAAGCTAGCACAACATACTCTTCAAGACAGTCCAACTTGCCTAATTTGATTATTGAGATACCTCAGCTAGCCCAGCAACCCTCTATCCTACTTTTCTCAAAACCTCTCAGGACAGCTCATTTTGTTGAAATGGCTAGTCCTGAGGGTCAGTGCACCCCAAGGAAAACAAATTCCACATTAGCTTTCATTTTGCAACAAATTAAAGTTTTTTGATACCATAACAAACACTTCCATCTCCACGGAAACCAATTGAACATTCACAGAAGAAACGATTTCCAGTTCCCGGACGACACACAGCGTTGGTGTCACAGTTATGAGTGCCAGTATAGCAAGGATTCCGGTTAATATCAGCAGAACCATCTGACAAGAGAGACCATGTTTAGCTTTGATGACTCTATCCAAGTCCCAGAAGGAGTTTGCATATAGTACACATTAAACAAGGAAAGAAAATACTTTTTGCACCAAAAAGAAAGACAAGCCACAAAAACCTCTCTGGAGGCAAGACTGACAAAAGTAATTAATCTTCCACTCACTGACAGTAGACTCAAAACACAACTTTTAACAGCTTGGTTTATTCATTTTAATTAGTAGAACTTTATTTTGTATCAAACAAAAATGAGCACAGCTTTTTCTTATACTCATCTGGTGTGCATTTTCAAATTGTTTCTTCGCTTTTTATCTGATTTTAGTGCAAACTTGGACAGCTCATCCAAAAAAAAAAAAAATACACTTCATGGGCTACCTACAATTCAAAGATAAAATGCCATGTTTCAGGATATGTTACAGAAACTCACCCATGGTGAATCTTAGTCCCCTCTTTTGCCCTTTTCTCTGATAATACAAAAAAATTCAGTAATAGAGGAACTACAAATTTAGGTAAAGATAAACAATATACTCCAGTTATCTGAGTGGCAATAGATTCAAGGTGGTATCTTGAGAGTATTTCAAGGAATTAAGACGCAAATCCCACTGAATTTCAAGATGAGATAATCACTTGAATACTCTTTCTCAAGTAAAAATACAAACTTGCAACAGTCTCATTTCTCTTCTCAGTTGATGGATCTGAACTTCTGCTGACTAATGCAATGAATTAATTTAACTCCTTAATACCCAGCTAAGGCAGGCTAGAAAAATGCGGATGCCTGTTCTTAATGACTCACAAAAGAGAAAAAGCTTCAGTTCATACATACCACTGATTGGGCCAATGGAATTACTCATAGCGTATCGCAGAATCTGCTCGTCTCTGTTATACAGGACAAACACACTGTCCACTGAGAGCTGCTGAGTAGCAGAAACAGAATGGTGAGAGTCATCGTGAACACATTCATCAAATGAGATGGTCTGTCGCCACTGATAGGCGCCCGTGTACGTGGAAGCAACTCCGTCCCTTTCTGGCTCTGTCACTGTGTACTCCCTCGTGGATGATGAAGTGATCACTACAACATGACAGCAAACACACTGATCAGAACAGAGATCAAAAGTACTCCACCAAATGTTATCTGTAAAATTGGGATGCAGTCCGTGTAGTGTAAATAGACATTTCAAAAGCAAGAAGCAATGAAAATGGATGTATTTCCATGAAGAGGAATAGGCACTTGACTACATTTACTCTATTCTCACGTCTCACAGCACTGATAAATAGAGTAATTTATTTTGACATATTTTAAAAATTTAACTTTATTTTGTGGTTTCCAAGTAATGAAAGGAAAATTCAGCTCAGCAAACTAAGAGGTTCCTTTCAGTCAATTTATAATGGATCTACAAGCTAAGGACAAGAGCCATCAGCACTAAACTAGAGCTACTTTAATTCATTTTAGGCTATTAGCCCTGGACTTTAACAGAGTCCTGAAGGAGCTGCCAGTCTGAGAGCTCTTACATTCTTCACAACTGTTTTCTATGCTGTGAAAAATTGTGACGAAAGCTCTTCAGAGAAGGTCTCATGGATCTTCCCACCAACAGGAAAGTCCTCAGAATACTACTATTCTTTGTTTGGACATCAGAACACACCTATACCAATCCATTTCCAACAACTGGCAAAAGATGGATTTCTGCTAAGTAACAGTGTTAGATAGGCCATAGGACAACAGAATAGCAGCTGTTTGAGTACTAGTAAATCAAATCCAGCCTCCCTCCACAGCCTCTGATTTTACCTCCATGGGAACAGCATTTCTGCCAAGTAGGCAAGTGTTTTATAGAGCACATGCTGCACAAACAACCTCTCCCAAACTTCATGTTGTTCAGCACAAGGCAGAAGCTTCCTACTGCTTCCACTTTCTCCTCCTCTCAGTCCATAACAACAGGCAAAGCACAAGAGGGGTTCATCACTGGCTACCAAAGCCGGACATTAGTGAATATAAGGCAGCTGAAAATGGTGTAGATGCATCATCGCTATCTCTACCAACCAAAAGTGCACCCCTGGAACAAAGTGAAGCCTGTGCATGTGGGTGCACCTCTTCACTTCTCTTCGACAGCAGGGCTAGCTGACCAGCAGCAACATTCCAACCTCAACTTCCTTTTTTGTGTGTTGAAACAACCATAATTTTTTCCAGAAGAGGAAAGCAAAAGAAGGGAGGTTGACCTGTAAATAGTGAATGAATGCAGTTTACATGACACATACTGGTAAATAATTGGTTTACACAGTCTCATCAGACAACGAAGCTCACTTAATGACATTACCACAGAAAAATATACACCACTACAGCTCCTACTAAAGTGCTCTGGACCTACAAAAAAAACTTTGCAAATTATACACTGCCATCAACAGTGTAAAAACAAGACCAACAAAAAGGGAAATTGACAGTGTTTTGCAAACATCAGTTAAGGGAAATTTAAATTTTTTTTCAGTAAAAAATTTGAAATTTTTGCATTGCCCCACTCAAAATCCACCCTCTTTTGGGACCTGTTCCTAAGAGGCAAAAAGCAACTTCCCATAAATCAAATGGTCCTAAATACACTTGCTAAAAAGGGAATAAAATAATGGTTTTCAGATTGTCTTAGTCCCCGCTTTAAGAAATGTGCACTTTCTTATCATTTCATTCTTTGGGAACCTTACCAGAACTAGAAGTGTGATAGAGTTCAGTGTATGGTTCTATATGGACTGATGCACCAGATGGGATCTCAGGTATTCTGCCCTCCATTTCTGTGCTGATGGTAAGGTGACCATGCTCATCGATACCACTGAATTTCTGCTTTACAACCAGCTTCTCATTGTTGCCAAGAAAAGTTACTTCTGTTTGCCGTGTAAACTCTCCACCTAAAGAAAGAGAATTAGTTAAACCACTTAATAGGTGCTTCTGAATCCTTCTGTTTAAAATATTGCTTTTAATAGATAAATACAAATTACTGTTTTCTGCAGTTTTTGATAGAGCACAATTGCTAACATATTGTGTTTCTAATGAAATAACTCTCAGAGATATACTGATAATATCCTTGGATACTATCTTGAGCACTGAACATGATAAATTGCAAATAAGCCTGAGGAAGCAGGGTTTTTTTTTAATGGAAAAAAAAAGAAAAAAAAAAAAGACGTTCTGACCAAGCTAATAACAGCAGGCCTTATCCTACTATTTAAGAGGGCAGTTTAGAGAAAATTTCCATTAGGAGTATAGAAAGTTAAAAAACAAACAAAAAAAATTAAAAGTCCAGTACATCTCTTTCCAAATCAAAACCAAGTGAAGTGTATGTTGTAAATTCCAGAACAAACTTCCAAAATGCCAAATCCAAGAAAACCCCAAAACAGAAGGTTGTGCTCAAGTAAATTCATATTACATGGCTTTAAAGGATAAAATTTTAAAAAGAAACACATGTTCTCCTAGAACAGATTGCATCTACAGCTTGAATTCATGTGCACAACTGCACAGCTTTGGCCTCACACTCTTATGAAAAGCTTAAATTCTGAACAAAGGTTTCCCTCAAACAAATTCAGTGAGTCGTTTGCATGTCATGCAGCAGTTGCTTTTGTTATGAATTTCAGACCCTCATGAGGTCAGATTTTTATTTCTCTTCTGTTCCATTGATGCAATCACTAAATTAACATGCTAGACTTCTTGAAGATATAGAGGCAGCTTTTTTCAGTAGCTCTGTATATTCTAGTAACAAACAAAAAAAAAAATCAGACGCTTTCAGTAATCTCTTTCTTGCACAGGAACTGGCTAAGCCAATCTTCTTTCTAACACACTTGCATGCTTATACACTGATAGTAAATTAAAAAGCCCAATATTTATATATTGTAAACACAAAAATGGTGAGTTTGATTACAAAGAATCGATTTGTAGCTCAGAATAGATGTGTTTTCACCATGTATTGTTCTAAATATGTGTTTCTTTTCTATCAAGACACAGAAAAGCATAGCACGGTTTTGAACATTGTATTAATTTAGAAGTTACCAGTAATGCTGAATCCATTTTTGTATCCTTGCTGTTCCACTGCAAACATCCATCCTATGATACCTCCAATAGAGGCAAGAGGTAGCAAAGAATACCCCAAGGTCTCTGGGATTGTGCTGATAGCAGTGTAGGCACGTCCTTGGTTCATCACAACATAGGAGTGGAGATCAGTGTTCTCAAATGTAATTGGAACAGGGTTATTTCCTACAAAGATTCTTCCTTTGACCTTCCCGTTGACTCTCTGAGGAGAACCTGGCAAATCAATACAATGCATCAGAACAAAGTGACAATTCTCTCAGACTCTCCAAGAAAGATGTTCAGAGCACTCACTATGTTCAAAGGTACTAATGTTGAAACAAAGAACAAACAAAAACAGAATTAAGACAAGAAATTGCCATGTGTTTACTGGCTTATGTACGTATGTTCATATTTGTTGACATTATACAGATGCCTAAATAGTCAAAATTGCCTAAAGAGATGCCCTTTATCCTCATTAACAGTTTTGTCTTCAAGGATAACTCTCTAATGCTGTTACAGTATATCTGACAGTAAGTGGCACACAAGCTTCTTTTGAAGATCACACTTCAAAACAATACACACCAAATGTAAATTTGTTCATTCTCTATTAGAAGGCTAACACCACTAGGTGTTAGAGTAATAGACTTCTTATTCTAACCTAGTGCATTTTTTGGCTCTAAACTATTGACCTTTCTGAAGACTGTCAGTGTTATAACTATTTTGTATTGCTAGTTTTCTTCTGTATATAATTCCTACATGGAAGTTCAAATTCCATTATCATCAGATCCTTTTCTTTCTACAAAAAATACAATTTTATCAGCTGAAAGCCAAGTACTACGTTTTGCTTTCCTGGCTTATAAAACACAAAGTCTACAGTCAGCTATTTGAGTTGTTGAAATGCATCTATACTCTGAGTCAAATCATTGTGAGGATTACAAGTGTATACATAAGAAATTCCTGTATGGATTTTACACAGGAGCAAAGTTTAAATGGGTATTTAACAAAAATCTTGCAGATCAGCCCTTTAGTAAAGCAGCTTAAGAGTCAGACAAAGAGGAGCCATGCTCTTTAGTTCAATGATCAAAGTTAATTTGCTCATCCCTTTGAACCGTCCATTTCTAGAAGGAGGACCATATCAGATTATAATACAGTGGAACTTCATGGCTAATTTTATCAAACACCACCTAATGTTATGCTATTTTTCAAATTATGTCACTTACGGAAGAGTTTATTTTTCCTAGAAAGTAATGTTAAAATGCATAAAGCATATAAAGCACTTAAAATAATTTCCTTCATTCAAAAAAGGGCAGCATTTTAGAAAGTACTGCTCACTGCTTAAAATACCATTCAATACATCTCAGTGATAAATCTTTCAAAAATTTTTTAGTATTTAAACCAGATCACGTCATTCAAGAATGCCATGTGTAATTGCTACTTATGTGCCTAGTTTTCAAAGAGTTACCTTCTGCTACGCATTGTCTGCCATTTCCTTTGTAGCCAGCAATACAACTGCAGCAAAATCCATTGGGATAATCCTTGCAGATAGCATGAACAGAGCACTGGTGACGATTGTTAGCACAGGTCTGTTGGACATCTGTGTGGTAGCGAAACACTGCAGAAAATAAGACCAGACATTTTATGCTTCATGTAATTACTGTATCATTCACATCTCCCTTGTCTGGTTTAAAAGCATTTCTGGACTCACTTGATTAGCTTTTTCATTTTCTCTCTAAGGAAAGAACTATTGCAATTGATTTTGGCTAACCTTGCAATATGTAAGTAATAGTCTATTATTTTGCAGAAAACATCAGGACTTTAGCTGCTTGGTTTTTTAATTAGAAAACAGTTTAATTCCATTGACTTTAGTAGTTTAAACTTCTTGTCAAAACTAAACACCACAATTTTAACCTGTTCTTGTTTCCAAACCAAATTAAAGAGGAGACTTTCCCAACCTTAGAACAAAACACATCAGTACAGTATCCAGGACGGTGCAGCACCTAATGCACCCTGTAGTCCTAATTGGTTTACCCTATTAATTCATGGAGATAGCAATTCTCACATCTGCTTCAAGAAACATCTAGCCAGTCAGTCACACTACTCTCAAATTTCTATAAACACTTTATCAAAACTTAGAATTGCTAATTCCACCCGCATAAGACTGGAAGCCATGAAACCCTAGACAACAAATTTCACAGCATTTTCTATTCCCAACCTTTATTAAATCACCTGTATTCAATAGCACACATAAGAAAGGTCTATGAGCTTGATTAGGGAACTGGTTTACTTGACTGGCAAGATCTGAATCAGACAACATCCAAGTGGACGACCTTATTGAATAACAAACTTACGAAATGTGTCCAGATTTTCAGATATGAAGACAGTGAGAAGGAAACAGATAATTTCTTTAGCAATTCAATTTTTTCCACATCTCTGTTGTTTTTGTTGTTAGGTTTTTTGTTTGTTTGCTTTTACTTTTGGGGGTTTTTGTTTACTGGTTGGTTTTGTGTATTTTTGGTGGTAGGAGCTAAGGTGTACAAAAAGACCTCACCTATTCCAGTTTCATCAAATTCTTCCACATCTATGACTTGAGGTTGCTGGGGGGGGAACCGCTGGACCTGAAACTGGCGAGGTGGAGCTTTTGCTGTTGGGAAATCATGAGGACTGTAAAAAGACTCAGTTGAAGGTGTTCCTGTTACATCATGGTATGGAGTCAGAAAGTCTTCTGCAGCTAACTGAGGAACACTGTACGTAACATGGTGCTGATCCTCTTCAGTGCTGTCCGTACTACTTGTGATATACTGCTGTGTTATTTCAGTGGAGCCGTAGTCTGACATAAATGGTTTAGAAGTCATCTCCTGGTCTTCTTCATCAGGCTCTAGGCTCTCCAAAACATTGCTGATCTTGGCAGGCACAATGCTGTTAGATGAGCTACCAATCTCGAACACCCAGACACCTTGCTTCCCAGCATTGCTGCTCCTGTCAAAGAGAAGCATATGCCAAATCCAAACAATCAAGCACAAGTCGTGTGGTATTTCTAGCCTACACAAGATGTTATCCTTCACTGAGGAGTATCAGGACAAAACTGTTGAATTATCTTATCTACATACCTATCTACAGGTACAGTTTATTCAGCTCTAAAACACCCCTGACAGCTCAGATAGCATTTTATTCTCCATACCCAGAGATCTGAGAATGTCTAGATTTGTTGTCTCCAAAGCAATGGGAACAGGAGATATTTTGGCCACAAAGATCTTGCTGCCACTTACTAGAACTTTCTAAATCAATCCCTTTCCTTCTTGTTCACTCCTTCTTTCAAAAAAAGGGCTGCCTAGGATAGACCATAAAGAATTGAAGACTAAGTGATATGATTTGTAGAACAACTGAGTATGCAGCAGTTCCTACCAGTGACAATGGAACTGTGGACCTTTGAAAAATTATACCAAAGTACTCATATTCCTCAAGAGAGTGGATATTTATCAGTGACAGACTTTGTGATTTCTCATGCAATGGCTAATGGCATCTTCTTAGTTCTCAGTAATTCATGCTACAGTTAAGAAAACCATGGAACTCTTGAGGAGTTTAAACAAGGAAAAAAGCATACTTGTACAGGTTTCTAATGCTGTCTTCATCATTAGCAATGACATTGTAGGATCCTGGCTTTTCCCAAAAGTAGTAGTTTGTAGAGGCTTGACTAAAGCCAACCATAGCAGGAATATTTTCATCGCCATTTTTAGAGTATGTGCTATAGAACTGCAAACCATCTTCTGGATAAAGGAAAATAGCATAGGAACTGGAGTCAGAAGAGGCTAAAACAGCCTGGAATGTGTTTCTCTGTGGAAAAAAACATTAACACTCATTTACTCACGTAAAAATAGTCATGCGAGACAACAGAATAATACTTTTCCTTTTTTTAAACACAAAATCAACATTAGAATTTCCGTCATACATAATGTATCATGTACTTCCTAAGAAAAGTCAACATTACACAAGGTTATATTTTGCTAAGGCAGTTTCAGCTTTAGCATTCATAAACATGAAAGAGAAAACATTATTAAAGTTAAATCTGTAGGAAATAGTCAGAGAGGCTGCCCAAAACATAACAATTTTAAGTTCTACGGAATATTTAAAGTAAAGTTCAAGTTCCATGTTCCTTCAAGCCTTTACCCATAGGAACATTCCTGCTTACTGTAAGAACCATTAAGACAGCGCCTCAGACATCAGTATTCATTGCTACCAGAGTGCAAAATTGTTATTACGAACACAATACTTGTGTCAAGTTAAGCAAAAGAAGTTATTGTTGACATAAAAAGATTTTAAGTTGTGGTAATGTTCTCAACTCGATATATTGTGAACAAGCTCATCAGCTGGGATAATTATGGTGTACAGAGTTACATATCCATATAGGATAGTACCTAAATGGTTTAAAAAGGGGGAAACGGTGAGTAATAATAGTAAAAAAAACCTCTAACTGCTTCTTCATTCAATCCTAGCTACAAAACACAAGATTTTTGTGAATTCAACATCATCTGTTTAAAATGGTCTTCCGTTCCTACTAGTCTATATACTTATCAGATTTTAGATACTCTGACATTAAAATGACTTGAGTCTGTTGAAAAAGGCAAGCCAACAGGATTATATCGCAAGGAGGGAGGGCAGGTTATTCTACTATTTCAGTTATTACCATATCACACTCAATATTCAAAGTAAGAGTTGTCAGGGAATAGAAAGACATCAGCTATGTATCAAAGATTTTTTTTTTAATTAATAAAATATTGTAAAAAAGAAAATCAAGTAAAAATTCTAGAAACTCTTATTTTGCTACAGCCTTTCCAACAATAAAATACGTTCTTAACTCTGCAGTATTCATTTAAACACAAAGCAATTTCAAAGCAATTCAAGCCCTCAAAACAATAGGTTACGGTGTTACACTTTAGCTGAACACGTGTCCAACGTGACTTAAAGCTCTGAGTAACACTCACCTTTTCTTCCAAAGTATGATCTTCTCCTGGTGCCTGGTAAGGACCCACAAGCTTCCAGGTAACAATAACAACACTGCTGGGATCAAAAGCAGTCTCAGGAAAACCTCTTTTGATATAGTCTGATGCAAGCTGCAAGACATCTGACGATGAATCTTCTCTGTAATACACATTTCCACGCCCATCTGTTGTGTCCAAGTCAGCCATAAAAGGAGCAATAGCCCCAAAACTCACTGGGAATTGACCAAGATATTTTTCTTCACCTGAAGGTTCATTCACTGCAATAATCCCATTAGTGGTAACCTAATAAAAAGGTGAAAATTGTAACACAGATATTGCCCATATAGCTGTCTCCTGTACATAGGTGCTCTAGATCACAATACTTTCATTGCATTTCAAAAAGAAATTGAGTCAAAAATCATGTTTGTATTTGAAAAGTAACTGGGTTTTTCAATTTTTTTTTTTTTTTTTTTTTTTTTAATCCCATGCCAGGAGTCCTGGTATTTAAGTTGCCTAAAACCAGATGTCTACTTTACGGATAGACCAGCCTATTTTCCCCTAGATAAATATTTTAGCTATTTAAATTTCAGACACTTACTGCCTCTTCTAACAAAGATATACCTCCCCACCATTGCTCCAGAAGCTGATAAAACTTGTGAGCAAAGAACTAATCTACCCATAGATGCCAATCAAAAAAAAACCCTCCATGCTTAAATATTGTAATAGTTTGGGTCAAAGTCTTTTGGAAAGATGTACAGATTTCTCTTCGCCTCACCAGGACTGCTTTAATTTTCACTTCACTACAAATATCCTCCTAGGAACTTCTCTACTACTGTGTGAGGCTGACAACAATAAGCTGCTGCTCATGCTTAAGACGTGCTGTGAGCACAGCTCTTACACCAGAAGCTATGGAGGCTAGGAGACAGAATTTCCACAGCAAGTCCTATGAATTCTCTTACAGCTGAGTGCTCGGACACAGTTCAGTGGAAAACTGGGTCTATTATTTGAAAGAAGAAAAAAAGTGTTAATGTATATAAGTGAAACTATCAGTTTGAAAACGCATACAGAGTGGCTTGGTGAGATTTAACTAGTCAGTGAAACAATGACTCAGAGCCAAGCACCTCTGACTAAATCTGAAATAAACACATACAAACAGTAGGTGCTAGGGCACGTCCAAGTGTGACAGCCAAACTCCACTGGGAAAACAGAGCTGGCTCTCACACACACAAGCAGCAAGCAAGACTACAGGTGTCAGGCCTTGGGGTGGTGCACAAACTGCTCAAACACAGCTTTGTGTCCCAGGGCTTTCTTCCAGGTGTGTGTGGCACTGCATGAATCAGACACATACAAAGTTATTTCCAGGTCTTGAACTGCATAACAGGACACATCCGACTACCTGCAAGCAGCCAAGCACTCACTCCAGAGCTGCTGCCACATATAGAGGTGACTTCGAAACAAAAAGAGGTCCCAAAACTGTCACTACAAACTGTGAAACTAAAGCTGCAATCCCCTGTGTACTGATCTCACAGGAATTCCTGTGAGTCCAAAGAGAAAAAAACTGCTGCTGGATGCTGTGGATCACATAGTCAAGATGT
>JAYRBT010000114.1:44841573-44853512 GCA_036023395.1 Myiotriccus ornatus
TGATCTCACAGGAATTCCTGTGAGTCCAAAGAGAAAAAAACTGCTGCTGGATGCTGTGGATCACATAGTCAAGATGTTCTCAGCTTTATGCAGTCTTTACAGATGCTTAGAAGTGGGTCAGAATGGCCACTGTGACTCAGACTGCAAGGCCATCTAACCCAGTAGTCTGTCCCCAGTCGTACCTGCCAGTTTACAGATTAAGCAAAACAAGAAGACATGCACATACTTCTCTGACCAGCCTCCAACCACATTCACCTCAAGAGATTCCCTGTGGTTTGACTATTTATTCATCCTCCGTGGATCTCTTCACATATTTGTTAAGTCTTCCCTTCAACAGATATAAACTTTATGCATCCACAAAATCCCTGGAAAAGGAGCTCCATGAATCTGTGACTCAAACCCCGAGGTCTTTCCAACTCTTGGTTGTTTTCAGTCTGGCTTCCAGCTTCGTTTGATGGCCCCTAGTTTTTGTGCTGGGACATACAAAAATCCTACCCAGTCTCTCCTACTACATCATTTCTCCTCCAGAATGAAGACCCCAGTCTATCCATGCACTCCCTGTATAAGAGCTGTTCTCTGTCTCTGATCACTCTCATTGTCTCCAAATTTTTCTTCTCCTTTTTCCACTATATAAATTTGGAAACAAGGAGGCCGGTAAGAGGCCACATATACTCTTCACAAAGAAATTTTGGGCTGTGCAAGCCCATCAAGGATACAGTCTACATGTGTCTTGGCAACATCCTTTAAAATCTGGACCACCATTACTACAGTTGCATACAGCAAGTCAGGAAAAGTCTAGTATGAGAACTCAGGATACCAATCCCCCTTCACATATAAAACACACCCATACCTTGAAGCCTCCTTTGGCTACCCAGGGGATCAGAGCATGCCCCTTGCCACAGGCTGGTAGTCAGTCAGCTTGGCATATAACTGGATAATGGTTAGCACAAAACTATTAGCTAAATTTAGCTAATAGTTCCTACAGTATATCAGAATTTACTTTAAAAGTGGCTTGACACATGTTGACTATATTGTCTGCAGATGTATAATTTCACTAGCAGCTATTGTGTAAAATATTAAAAAAGTTAAGATCGTGTAAAAACCGGGATGCTGGCTTTACATATAAACAGTGTATCTAAGATATATAAGCAGTAAATAATCTGCACAAGCACAATGGGAAAGGAGGTCATGTTAGAAAGGGGGAGAAGAAGCTGAGTATTGTGATAATTTTTTCTCTAATCATTTATGACTTAAAAGCGGCCACAGATCCCAAGACGAATTATGAATTTTAAGAATACAGAACTAAAAAGACACCATGGGTTACCTGAGTACAGACCCTGCAATTGCAGTCATCCATGCAACAGAAATCTAATCCAGAAAGGTTTCCAGAACTCCTATAACATCTGTACTCTAGAAAATGCTTCATATTCCTACAAAGCAGAGCGAAAACATGACCTGAAAATGAAAACCTACCAAATATACTATACCACTGGAAAACAGTATGAAGGATGGTGGGCATTATGATCTGTCTGCTAAGACCTTTAGCAAGGAGATGCACTCCATCTTTAAAGTAACGAATTTAGAGCCAATTAAAATGTTTTCCCTTCCTTCTCCTTGCTTACACATTTTGTACACAAGCAGCCCTACTCCCACTCTAAATCTTCTTGTGAGAGATGACTGGTGTTTGAAGTATTTTAAACAAATTCCATGCTCTTCATCAGATTTGGTGTGTGCAGACTCTGCGGCTTCATGATCCCCCATTTATGGCAGAGATTAAGATAACATTAAGAGAAATACAATCAGGACTAGTTAATACCACAGAGTAAAGCAGAAACCAGAAGAAATGTCCCTCCTCTTTTCACCTATTAGTGACATGCTTCTGACTATTCTTTTCCTATTTTACTAACTTTAATGCAAAAAGTAATTGTATGAAGGAGATGCAAAATGCCAAACCCATTTTTTTTGGTAGTTTATAAATGAGACAATTGACTTTTAAATGTTAAGGGAATGTTTGATTGCATGTATTCTATCACCCAGAAAGCACTTGCAAGCCATTAAGTGAAAATAAATATACAAACTGCTCACTTCTTGCAGTGATTTTTAGTATAGAGAAAGAACATTATTAATAATGAAAAAACATTTTTAGCTTTAACTGTATATTTATATTGACAAAGATGGTGAATAGTATGATTTAACTTCACCCTGTTTCTTTTAAGTTCACACAGATAGGTTAAAGTGCAAAAACCCAAAATAAAGAGAAGTAATTCGGAGTATGCCCTGGGTTTCATCAGAGCATCATTCCTGTCAAAAGGGAAAGGGGAAGAAAAAAGGCCTGAGGTGGGCGTTGTCTAAAGACCAGCTTTACAGTATATCCTTCCTTTTAGGGTATTACACTATTTAACTTGACAGGAACTAACATAGATGTATTTTTAGCATGTTAAACTTCTGGATTACATACATAGTTAACATACATTTGGGGTTTGTAGCAGAACAAATCACACACACACACTATTATAGGTCCACCCAGACAACCAAATGAGGAGAAGGAAGTGCAAAGTAATGAAGCACTTCTATTAAGAGAAAAAGTGTATCTCTGTGTGTATTACAAAAATTTAAGTTTCAAACTAATGAGGCACTTTTTTCCCTTTTCAGTAAGTAGACATTTTAAGGACTTGAATATTTCTGAGTAAGAGACATAAGAAAAATTGAATTTATTTTCATAATGAAGTGACAATTGACTTAAAGCAGCAAAGCTTTCTAATATAAACATAACCAACTATTCATTTAGCAAGTTAATAAAAGTAAGGATTTAAAAAATTGAGCCAAGCTTGCCTTAAAGGATTCTGGATTCTTCCCCAAATAAAGGTAATCCCCCATCCTTTTATTTTTCCATATCAATGAGTCTTAGTGTAAACTGAAAAAGCCTTAAGAAAAGTGTGCTATTAAAATGAATATGTTTGCTTAGTGATTGGATTCAACATTATAAATCTTTCATAAGAAAACACCATATTGAAGATTACAGTATGTGAAAGTCTGTTTCCACTTATGAAATAAAAAAAGCTCTCTTCTGTCTATGAAAACAGGCTTTGTTGCCAAGGATTTTATGACAAGTTGATATTAAACAATTGTTTCTCAGAACTCCTTGCCTTTTTATTCATGTACAGAGATAAACAACTCAGCTTCTAGACCGTTGAAAAAAATTGAAAGAGAACCCACAAATTTTCAACTGATTGAAGGCTAAAATTCAAGTTCTCAAAAATTAAGGTAAGCTTACCACATTATCCTGGTGAATCATACAGAAAGAAATATTTAATCACAACACAAAATCTAATCTAGGAACTCCTTTGTGTATTATCACGTATACTACATGTTAATTGTATCAGCTTGATAACATTTACCACCAACTAGCAATACTTTGGTACATCTTGCTTGCTAAATAACGTCATAGAGCTTAATAAGTAGTCATTGCAAATACACATAAAAATGCATGGTGTGAAGGCATGTTTAAAACCGCTCAACACATTTCCTTAACAGGTTTACTTCTCTTTTTCCGACTCATTCACAGTTTGTACTGTGCTTCTGTTTTGCAGTACTCTGTGTCAGATTCAATATAAGATAAAAACTTCTTCATAGTGTGTAGACTGATATTGAAATGCCATTCATTAGAACTACCCATCCTTAGTATTGAGTAATCAAACTGGCAAAGTCCTAAAAGTGATTCTGAAATAAACTTTATATGACTATTCTTTCAGACAAAAGCTAACTAGAACTATCCCTCTTTCAGAGTATGGGCAAGTAAAAAGATCACTAAACTTCAGAAACCTGGTGTGGTTAATCCGTTTACTGCTCTTTGAAAACTCTGTCCCCTTACCTGACACATTACTTGTTATCTTTGCTTCTCAGTGGCTGGATATACAGCCCCCTATCTTTGAAGAGTATGCCTGTGTTTTAAAAAGTGTATCTTTTACTTAGGTTGGCTAATGAGTGGCCAAACTTAGAGTACAGAAGACAAGACAATGAACTAAGGGTCAAACTGAAGTCTGAACTCCACTTAATACTTCATCTTTACTGCCAGCCTCAGTGAACAACACCCATTTTCCACACATGCATAATTTGAATACCACTGAAGTTCGTATTTCAGGTATGATTGTAAGGATTTATCCAGGTTGGGGCAGTGTGGACAATGAAAAAGAACGTAAGTGGCAGAATATAATGCAGTGTAATGCAAGCATGTTATATCTTCAGTGAAAACCCATAAAACAGGGTCAAGTACATGGGAACTACATCAAACTTTGCATAACCGCAGTCAGAAGGTAACCCTAGTTTCCCAAGTGTCTTCACGTAGATTAGTCCGCAGAGTTGCATCTTAGACCCGCAATGCTAAAACTCACTGGTATATTTGGACAGGGAGATGGGTTTAATTTATCAGATTAACACACTGAACATACTGCACCTTCCCTACCAAGGTCTTTTAATTGCCAGCCTAGATGAAGCTTCAGGAGAAAAGAGGCAATGACAAAAAATGTAATACTCTTGCAGTGTTCTGAAGACATGCTGCCATTTTAAACATTTTTTATGGCTACTTTTGAGCAGCTCTGCTCCAGACAGTCTGTTTTCAATCCCACCTTCAAATACTAAACACCCTCCATTAGCTATAAATGTGCACACACAGCTCTGGGATACAGATTCTGCTACAAAGCACACACACATGGCTGAGATCTGCCTACAGCCCAAAGCCTGCAATTACTCTGGATATGGATTTCCCCTGCCCAAGAGACTCTTAAGCAATGAACACCCGAGAGCACCCAAGACATTAAGGGGCAAAAAGCACTTTTAATGCTAAGAGGTGCAAGTCTTGGACATGTCAGGCTGCTAGTCAGACACTCGTAGTTTCAGGTTTTTGACTTCAGTATGCTGAAACACATAAACCAGACCAGAGCGAAGATGTTTCTTAGCTGAACACACTCGGTGTGTATAAGCACTGGAAACGGCGTTCATTCTGGTTAATCGATCACATTTGCTTTACCCTCCTACTACCTATTGAATCGTCTCCCAGTACAGACTGTAAAGAATCGGCAACAGCCACAGCATGAAAGGGATAATAACAGGACCCTAACACCCAGCTGAACACAACTGGAGCAATTAAGGTCTTTGGACCGACCTCCGACCTCGGCGCTCACACAACCGACACGGAACCCAACAAGTACCACCCCACACCACCCCAAAGCGCCCCGCGGAGCCCCCAGGAGCCTTCCCGACCCTCCGGCGGCCAAAGGGGGCCCCTCACTCACGTAGAGGGAGCGGACGGCGGCGCCGTAGAAGCGCAGCGCGGTGCTCAGCTCCAGCGCCGCCGAGCGCGCGTCGTCCCCGCTCTCCAGCGCGGCATCGCCGCGCTCCTCTCCGTGCGGGAGCAGCGCCAGCCGCCCGGCGGGCAGCGCCAGGATGGGCAGCGCCAGCACCAGCAGCGCACAGCGCGGGCAGCTCGGCGCGGAGCGCATCCCGGCGGCTCCCAGCGGGAAGGGCAGCGCCGTCCCGCCGCTATAAGCGCGGGCAGCGGGGGCGGCCGCACGCCTTCCTTTCTTATGTGTGTATATATACATACCTATGTATATATATATGCACTCTCTATTTTAAAACATACGCCTTTCATTTTTAAAAATAAAAAAAATTTCTGATTTTTAATCTTTAATTTTTAAATTATTTTATTTCTTAAAGGTATTTTAATTAATTTTCAAAGACATCCCGTTAAAAGAATTAAATTGCCCCTCCCGCCTCAGTTTTGGGAGGCAGCGAAGAAGGCGCCGGGGACACAAAGCGCGTTGCCGGCAAGCCGGGTGCGTCCCAGCCTGAGCGATGCTCCGCGCCCCTGGATGCTCCAGGTCCCCGGACGGCTCCAGCGGGTCTCGGGGTGTCACCGCCCCGCTCGGCACGACCCCCCCGCACCCACCTGCATCCACCTTCCCCCGCCCGCCTCCCCCGTCTCCGGGCCTGCGGTAGTGCCGTTCCCCTTTGTGCTGCTCATCGCCGGGGCTGGAGCTGTTCCCCACCCAGCAGGGGATGGATCAGCCATAAGGACAACGACACCTGGGGAACCCCCCAGGGCTGCCTCCCCCGCCCCCAACCGTGGTCCCGCTGGGGCTGACACCGTCAGTGACCTTGGCCAAATCCCCCGGTCCCGGAGGAGCGATCGGCAGCGCGGCGGGGGGAGGAAGCACAGTGACACAGATATTAATTATTTATGGGACCCAACCGGGTGATCGCTGTTTCACGCGTGCTGGAGCAGGAGGCAGGAGTGCGCTGCCAGCCCTGCGCGGTGGGAAAAAGCTGCTCTGATCAACACAAAGGCACGTGGCTGCACGCCGGGATGTGCTGGAGCAGCTGGGTGGGCCAGCAGGAGCAGGACGGGCAGCAGCGTCCCTGCACATCCCGACGTGGGAAGGTTCAGAGCACTGGGGGCTTGGTGGCTCTTGGCTGCCCAGCCCTGCCCTGCAGGTGTGTGGCACTGCCAAGGGAGTGTTTGCATCATCTCTCGTTCTTGGGGGAGCCAGCAAATGCTGACAAGTGTCTCTTTGGAATTAGACAGCCCCACCTTCACCCGCCACATATTCTAGGCTGCCAGTCCTTCTCCAGCACAATATTTAGGGGTTGTCTACAAGGGAAACGCTGCCTGGCATTGCTGCTGTAGGGTAATTATTCTGCAATCACTCACTGCTCTTCCCCCATACCCATCCCCTTCTCAGAAATAAATGGGACTTTATTCCTGCATAATAATATAATTATTATTCCCCAGCAGCTCTGCTGCACCATTTCCCCCACGGAGACAAACCCTTCTGAGATCTGCTTTTCATAATCGCCGTCAGCCTGTCGCTCCCCACGGGACCGGAGGGTCCCTCTGATCAGGGGGAATACAGCTGGCAGGGAGGCAGGAGGCTTTGCTGATCAAATGTCTCCTCCAGCACTTCACACAAGGTTATTGTCTGTGGGAATGGGAAGAAGGAGCCAAGCAGAGGAACGATTAAGGAAAGAGTTGTCTGGAACAAAGAAATTCCTTAGTTTTAAGTAAAAGCTGCGCAGCCTCAGCAGCCAAAGGATGGACCCTGAGCCCAACTCCCGGCTCAGGGCTGCTCCCCACGAAGGCCCACACAGCGCAGGCTGCCAGATCTGCTCATCTGGTTTCCAAAATATTACATTCCCCCTTTCTGCTTTGGAGGAGCAGTTAAGCATGTCACAGCCTTTCATCTCTTTATCCTCAGGTGGCCCTGTGCTGCCACCCTGACACAGGAGAGAGACAGGACACTGCTGGACTCAGACATCCTTGGTCATCCTTATCCCAGCAGGACCACAAAAGAGGACTGGACACCACTTGGATGTGGGATTACAAAAAAACCCAGAGGCTCCTTCTGCCCAGATGGATGATTTCAGTGCTGGCTTATCATGAGAATCATTACAAAGAGCCACAACAATAAAATTTACTGTCTTTACCACATTGTGGGTACACACAACCCAGAGCCTTCATGGTAATGCCACATCCTGGTGACAGCAGGGGTGGGAAACAAAAGGGCTGAATTCCCACCTTAGTGGAAAACACACCAGCCCCCCAGGCTGTCAGTGTGCCCGGCAAGGGCTGGGTGGAAGGCTAGAGAAAGGCTACGGGAGATGCTGGGCAAAGGGGAGGGAGGAAGCTGGGCAAAGGGGATGGAAGATGCCGGGTGAAGAGGATGAAGGATGCTAAATAAAGGGGATGGAGGATGCTGGGTGAAGAGGATGAAGGATGCTAAATAAAGGGGATGGAGGATGCTGGGCAAAGGGGATAGAGGATGGCGTGTCCCAGGCCCCGCGCAGGGACAGTTCTGCAGGACCTGCCGCTCCCCCTGTTGATGTCAGATAGAGTTGCAAGTGCTCCACAGCCCTCAGCACCCGACCCAAACCGTCCATCCCTGGCTGATCCCAAAAATCCAAGCACCTGGAAAAACCGTTGTCTGCTTTCAAGGACGTTCAGCTGGGGATACCAAGGGCACAGAGCTGACCTGTGCTGGCTCTGCGCCACCGAAACGTTCACGCTTTTCTTTTTGTGTTTTCATTTTGCAATAAGAAGGTGAGGAATGCACGTCTGAGCAGGATAGATCCCCGAGGAACACGGAAGGCTGACACAGATCCCAGGTCGCACACAGGCAGCCCAGCCTCCATGCCTACTTCTTTCATAAGTTTTAGAGGAATCGACATCCTCCCCAGAACTGTTCCTATTCCATCAGATCAGCAAGATTTTCTTCCCCAGTGGAAAGTTTCCATCAGATATGTAGCAACCAGCTCTTTCTCTGACCTATTTGCAAGCCCCAAGCCACTCTCCACCACCCACTGCTTGAAAGCTTTGATAATTCAATGAGATGTTAATTCTGACATCCAGCATAACTCTCGATACAAAAACTTCTTTTTTTTTTTAATTATCATTAATTGCAATGCAGGAGTAATGAATCCTCTCCGCAGATTTGGCATTCAAAGCACCCAGCAGCATTTTGCTGCACAACTCCCATTAAGTCAATGTGTATTAAGTGGTTTTTGACAGTCCCGTGTGCTCTGGGGTTGGCAGAGCCCAGAAACAACGAGGCAGCACAATTCTGCCTCGGGGACTGAGGCACGAGGCAAAGTCCAGCCTGGTCAACACATGTAGGTGTCAGCACATGGCTGCTTAAAAATCACACTGCAAAAGGCCACTGTCACTTTTAAGCACGTCAGGATCATCTTTTAGGGCAAAATTCTGCTCTAAATGCAAAGGGTTGTTAGTGAGATCCCATGTGCTTTGTCAGGACACGCAGTCTGTGCGTCTGAGATGCACATGATGCTGGAAACTTTTTCACCTTCATTTAAGAGCCTGACTCAGTGGGTCTTTGCAGGACTGGCCCCTGAGCAAGGTGCCCTCCATTCCCTTTGCAGAGCCCTGTCAGAGCCCTGTCAGGCTCTCCCTGATCCGAGGGATATCAAATATTCTTTAGGCTGCACTTCCTCCATGAGTATTTTCTTTATTCCATATACATATTTAAAATTTGTTTTAGTCATCAAACAAAGAGTTATTGGGAGTAAAAAACCTCAGGAGCATCTGTACAAACCCAGGCACAAGACACAAGAACTGACTTAAAGCACAAGCAGAAGCCATGGCTTTATTTTCACTGCTGGAGCTGCATAAATAGTATGTGTGTTGGGAAACAAATAATTTTTATAAATCTTTCTGTTTCCATGACCAGGCCAACATTACCAACGAGAAGATGACAATTAGAGTGCAGAACTCTGTGCCTCCATCTCTTTCTTCATCTATCTTGAAAATAAAGCACCTTCTAAGTGGTTGCTCTGGAACAGCAGCCCTGCCTGAGCTGAAGAAGCGCATGCATTGCCTACATTTATCTGCTGATTTGAATATAAATGAAAGTGAGTGAATTATAAATGGAGCCTGGGGAGTTGTCTCTGCAGGCCTATGGCTGCTGGTGGCAGGGCTCGGTGGGCAGAGGCCTGGAGCCTCACCTCTGTGCATGGGAGGAGCAGCCACAGCACCACTGATCCTCTACAGGAGACAAATCCCTCCTTCGCTGGGTCCAGTTCCCTCACACACTGTGCTCATGGGGAATTTACCCTTTAATATATTCCCATATTACCATAATGCTGAGCACTGAGCATCCATCCCTCCAGCTGCCTGCAAATCCACCCAGGAGAACCCCTGGATCCTGGGGCATCCCTTTGCCCTGGCCACGAGCCTCCCCACACCCTCCCCACACCTTTTTATCTGCATAAAGCCAGTGAAGAGATGAAACAGCAAATGCTTGTTGTCCTTGCAACTTCCCAGACAGCAGAAAAGTCCCAGCATCAGCCAAGGGGGTTGCAAAACACCACGAGCTGCATCTGCTGCCGCTCCTACCGTGAGCATAAACAAACCTGGTGTTGGCACAGGTCTGCTGTCATCTCAAATAAATGCAATTAGCAGCCAGACCTCCTTCTCTTGCTGGGGGGACATCAGCAGCAGGGGCAGGACATGGTGGGGGTCCCAATTCTGTACCCACTTAAAGAGCAGCTTAACTTCAAGCACTTCAAGGTCATACCAATGTAAAGCTAAGCTCCTTTTCACATCAAAAATTGTCCTACAAATGCAAAAGACTGAACAAATTTGCCAGTGCATATGTTTATCACTGCTCTCCGAGAGGTTGGATCACAAGGTCTGAGCAGGGAGGGTCAGGCTGCCGGCTCAGATTGCTCAGAAAGTGCAATTTCTCTTCCACGGGCTATTGTGGCACTTTCAGATGTGTTTTCCTCTCCAAATCCTGTTGTCCACCCAAATTTGCTGGAGAAGGTTTTCAGACGTGTCGTTGGGCAAGGACTGCCTGTGCTGTGTGACTGGAAGGGGAGCAGCAGAGGAGGGTGCTGTGGGTGCTGCTGGATCCCAGCACTGCCAGCGCCGGCCAGGGCACAGCCCAGGAACCAGCAGCTCGCCCACATGGAAGATTAAAACGAAATGAATTTGAGTGGTAATGTCAAAACTAAACCAAGCAATTTGCTGAAATGAAATGCTTTTGAAAAATATTATCCTCTGAAGGTCAAAATTAATGGTTCAGATTTTTTTCCCCCATCAATAGTTTCCTGCGTGTCCCCACAAAATGGTTTGATTTCAGGAGAAATGTACTCTCCAATAAAGATCACTTCCACTGAAACCCTTTCTAGCCTTCCTGCTGCCAAAAGAGCTCTGCCCGCAGCCAAGCACCCCACAGATCTGCAAGTGGGGCAGGACCCCCAGGGTCCATGCCTGGGGGTGCAGCCCTGGAGCAGGTCTGGCACATAGTGCCCCTCAGCTGACCCAGGGAGCTGGGTATGGCTGCAAGCAAACCCTCCTGCAGCTGATCCGGGCTCCCACCTGCAGATTTTCCTTCCCATTCCCCTCTCTCACACGCCCAATCTCCATCCCAGAGCAGGACAGGCAGCCACACACATTTTCCCACAGCAGACATACACACACTGTCCTTGTCACACACCCCAACCAGTTCCTTCCCCACCATTCACACCGTGTCTAATGCCCAAATCTTTTTTCTTATGTCCAACACAGACTGAAACAAGCCTCTGCATATTCCCTCTCCAAGGCAGCACTGCCTTGGACCTTTCTCCTCAGCCACTGTCCCTGGGAACACTGGGACTTTGAGGGGCATAACTCCACGGCAGGTGCTTTCTTCTCCCCTTTTTATTTCTGACTATTTCTGCAAATGTGGGTCACAAAACAGGGACAACCCTGACACTCGGCAGCAGCAGAGGAGCATCCCTTCAAAGGAGATTTAGAAAAGCGGTGTGGAAAGGGTTTCTGTAGTGCTCATCCACAGAAGAGAGCAGCAAATCCTCTCCTCTGATGGCAGATCGTGAACGCAAGTCCTTGAGCGTGAGACACTGAGCTACCAGGGATTATACAATTCCTTTGAAAAAGGGCTTTTCTTCCAGATCCCTTTTGCAAATCTCCTGCTATTACCCACCCTAAAGCACTGGTAACGCTTTCAATCTCATGCTTTCTGCCACAGACAGGCATTTCACCTTTCACTCACTTTTTTTCATTGGATACTGAAAGCGGGTTATTGCCTGGGACATGCAGTGGGAGGGGATGAGGGATTAGGGGCCTGTCCAAATGAGACAGTTATTCCCATATTACCTAATGCAGGGGACTGACCATACTGAGCCAGGTGCTCTTCCCAGAGCCTGAGCTCTCTCCCAAAACACTCAAGGTGTTTGATTCTTTCCATGTGTTTGTTTAAATGAATCCCCAGGAGACTCCAGCAAGGCTGGGGCTTATCCTGGTTCACTTCAGGGACTGGTGCTGCTCATTGCACAAGTAGAGGGGCCGAAGGATGCAGCTGGAGCTGGGATCAGGCTGGACCAAAGCCTAACTGAGCACGGTGTTTGGGATAAGATGCCGTCAGCAT
>JAYRBT010000114.1:44853612-44874794 GCA_036023395.1 Myiotriccus ornatus
GGATGCAGCTGGAGCTGGGATCAGGCTGGACCAAAGCCTAACTGAGCACGGTGTTTGGGATAAGATGCCGTCAGCATTTGACCATTTGTGCTGCCAAACCCTCTATCCTCTGCACAATTTAGGAAAGTCTCAGCGTGAAAAGAGGACAAAAGGTCCTTGTTATTCACAGGGGCACAGGTGGGATATTAAGTGGCCATTTCAGTTCTAACCCTGGACAATCCATCAGCTGACAATGCAGGATCTATTTCTGCTTCTCCATCAAGTGCTCGGGGCTGAGCTTCTTTGCTACAAGGAGAAGCCACAAACAGGCACCACCACATCCCAAAATCCAGCTGTGCCCAACTGCTCCCAGCTGTCAGGAGAGGGTGGGTGTGAGGAGCCTGGGAGCAGGCAGTGGGAACAGGGCCAGGCACGGCAGCAGGAGCGGGAGCGCAGAGGAAGGGGCCTTCCCATTGTCCAGAACAAAGGACCAGATGTGCGCCCAGAGTAGGGAAAATCCCACCCTCCGACAGCCAGATCTGGCGTTCCCACTGGGAAAGGCCCCAAGGCTGTCATTAGGAGAACGCTCTAAGCCGGCACAGCTAAACCCCCTCTTAAACTGATTTCATTAATTCGGGACAGCTACTCGTCCCGAGGGTTACTCTGACTGGCCATACCTGGGCAGCTGCTCTGCACCTGCAGGTGTCTGGGTCAAGGATGTCACCTTTCCTGCTCTCTGATTTTTTTTTTTTTTTTCTTAAAAGCCAATAAGCAAAATCAGCCCCATGGTGAATATTTTTCCCTTTCTTTTCTTCGCTGCACCCTTGCTCCTGAGTTAACATTCTTCATTAGTCCTGCTCAGGTGGACAAGCCCAAAGAGAAGTGCTAGTGCATCTCTTTGGGTGCCACTGCAATGCTGACTGTACCCATACAATGATTTTAACCCAACCTCCACATTAAGCCACTTAGTGCTAACTTGTGCCTTAGCTAACACACGTCTTTCAGAAAAGCCTCTAGTTTTCATTTTCAGACATTGTGAACGAAAAAAAAATCATTTTCCTTTGTATTTGTTCCAAAACACTGGACTTACTGTTTCTTTTTTTTTTAAATAGGGAAGGTGATTTATTTCCAGTTTGACTTCATCTGGCTCTTGCTTCCAGCCATCCGTGGTTCCCCCCCGCTAGATTACAGAACCTGCAATGCCCACTCTTTTCTGCCTGTGAAGGTATTTATACACTGTCATCAAGTCACCTCTCTACCTCTTTTTTTAATAATGCAAACAGATGGAGATCTTTAAGCTCTCCCTCCTGTAAAGCTGTTTCTCCAGCCTTTCAATCATTTTTGTAGCTCTTTTCAGCACTTTCCAACACCCTCTCTTAAATGCAGACACCTAAACTGGATGCAAAATTCCTGAATCAGATTCCCCAGTTCCCTACAAAGGTTAAATCCTCTCCCAGCTCCTACTCAGTTTGTCCCCTCTTACACATTCAAGAGTCTTATTCAGTCTTTTGGCTAAAACATCACACATTGCCAGGAAGCTTCCATTGAGCTGGTGCTCCACTACAGCCCCCCCCTCGAGTCCTAACACAGATCCAAAGCACCCCCTTTGTTAAGACTGGGGCTCCTTCTTCCTTCCTAGGTGTTCCTCACTGAACTGCTCCAGTTTCTCAGGTATTCAGGCCATAACAGCACCTTTTGGACTTTTACTGTAAATGCCAGATTTGTTAAACACCGGACACTGAACCATAACCGGAGGAAAGGGAGATTCTTCTTGCATCATATATCACAATATCCCTGTTTTCCCTTTTCTCCCATTCCCTGTCATCACCACTGCTGAGTTTTGGTGGTCAAGGGTGGCAGACATCCATGGCAGACTGAGGAGCCCTGTAGAGCAGAGGATACCCAGGTGCCATATGAGCTCACATTACCCTGACTGTGTGCCAGGCAACACGGTGACAGTGCTGGGGAGCAGGGCTGGCAGCCAGGGGAGCCCCAGCCTCATGCCATTTCCCCTGGCCAGGTTTCAAAATGGATCAGCACTGATAAAAGGGACAGATTTTCAGCATGGACACCCGGTGTGATCGAGCTCTTCTGAGCAGTGTAGCAGCCAGCATCACATCCAGAGCTCTGGGAGCTCAAATATCTGAAACTCTTCCCTTCCCAGTCTTTTCCTCTTCTAGTTCAGCATTGCAGCTATAGCATAAACATACACTTTTCCATCTGGGAACAACCGTCTGTCAGCATCCTCTGGGCTGCAGCACCGTCACTTGCAAGCAGTGTTATGGGACAGTTTTAAAAAATTTAAATAACACGCTGGAGAAAAATGCTTCTGCTATCAATTCCCTCCTCTTTACCCAGCAGGTGGTTTCTCTGTGGCAAACACCGTTTTTGTGGGCTGAAGATTACCAGCCGGGATATTTTTTTCCCACTGGGAAATAGCTACATTTTTGGGCAGCAATGTGAAACTTGGCCTGGGTCCATCCCCTGCTGAGGCTGGGCAGGGGAGGGCAGTGGATGCAGGCGGGGATGCAGCCGCCGACCGCTGCATGTCAGTGTTGCTCCACGCAGCCCGCCCAGCTGTGCAACATCTGCCGCCCGCCGGAGCGGCTCTGCCCGCGCCCAGAGCTCCGCGGTCTGGGGGGAGCGCGGCTCTAGGGACGATGTGACAGCACGTCCTGGGCAGAGGGACGGTCCTGTTTGTGTGGCACGACTGGGAAGTGGTGCCCGGCTCCTACCGAGGGCTCAAGGGGTGGGAATTGCACCCCCGGTCCAGTAGAATCTGCCCGGCCAGCAAGCAGGTACCCATTCCCTCCAAGTCCTGCTGGACAAGAAATCTGTCATACGGGGCCTGGATTTTCCATTGCCTTGGTAACATATTTCCTTGTTGTGTCCATTACCTCAAAGAAATAGATATTAAAGGTGTGAGGAGAAAAGTGAAAAGTGCTGTGGCCACCGGAGGAGACACATTTTCCTGGGAACCCGACATGCTCCCCACCTGCAGACTCAGATCTGGGATTAACCACACAGGTGCCAGGCTGGAGCAGTGGGTTCATGAAAAAGGAAAGAAAAGATAATCATTTTGCTCTGATGTATTGGAAAAACAGTACTGGTGGTGCCCCACGCCCATGTAGAAGGGGAGCTGGATTTATATAGTGAGAATTCAGCTGTCCAGAGGTGAACAAAGCTCTTGTTGACATGACATGGGGGGCAGAGGGGGGTGTTTAATTCAAAGGCTGCAGATTTGTTGGCTGCAGGCCCAAGTCCTACAATCAGCAGGGAAAGCTTGTCCAGGTGTTTCACCAGGAATGAAGTGAGGCAGCTCAGTTCCAGAGGTGTCCTCCCTCTCTCTTCAGAAATTCCAGCACTGAGCTCTGGAGGAGAGGCCATTCTCTAGACCAGAAATGCTTCTCCCTGCTTCACTTCCAAAAATGAAGGGGTGGGAGAATTTCCGGCCTTACAAAGAGGCCAGAGGATTTATCTGTCAAAGCTCTCAGAGGTAGTGTTTCCATAATATCTACCCCCATGAGATTCTGGTACCTGCAGGTGAGGCCTGAGGCATCCCTGGGATGAGCTCTGCAGGAGGAGCCTGGACAGTGGGAGACAGCAACCAGCACGTCAAAGACAATGACAAAGGATCACTGATATGGATTCAGAGGAATGACCATAAGCTACCAGCTTTGGGGTTTCTCACATGTCTATTTAGTCCTAGTATTAGACTTGTTACATGGCATCATTTGTTGAAGAGGAAGTACAGCAACTGGCATAGACATTGCTCAAGAGAGAGTGTCCCAATGCCCCACGACACTCTCAGCAACACAGATTCTGCTAGAATAGGGTTAATCAGCTGTTTTTTAATTTCAAAACCATTTTCTAGAGCAGTATTCACAACAGACTGCTGTGCTCGGGGGAGATGACAGCCCAAATCCTGGCTCACTTCAGCCTGAACCCAACAGGGAGCCATCAAGCTGGAGCTGTGAAGGCAACAGAAATTCATGACCCTCTTCTGGTCAGCCCAAGAGGCTCCATGACCCACGAGGGAGGCACAGGAGCAGATTACTCACACCACAAGTATGAGCAGCGGGGAAGGAGGGCCATGTAGGGCTGCACTGCTGAGCCAGAGGTCAAGGCAGAGCCATGGAGAGCCCATGGAGATGCTGGAAGAGCCCCCCAGCACATGCAGAGCCTCGTGCATCTCCCAACACTGGCACATCCAGCACCCCAGAGCCTCATCAGCAACTGCATGGTGGGCAAGATGGCAGGAAATTAATTCCTGGGATTGTTTTCCTCACCCAGAGCCTCAATGGGCTTGACCTGCTTGAATCCTGAAAGCATCAGCTTTGCAGTTAGGAATGAGCTTGCAAACTCCTTGTGGGTGTCAGAGAGCAAACAGGAGGCTCCAACCTGACAGCTACTGGAGTACTGGAATGTTTTTGAGGATCAGAACCATATTTTGGCTGCAGTTTGGCTCCCTGTGCTCTCCAAGCTGGATCTGAGCTTCCCCTCCCCATCTTTGTACTACACAGACGCCTCTGTGCAGCCAAGAGATTTGCTTGGTGGCTCTAACACAAAGTTGGGAAATATTCCCTCAGCCAGGGAGTTATATAAAGTGCATTCCCTACGATGCACGACTTCTCTGTGCAAGGAATATCCATGGTGATGGTGCCCACAGCATCTCGCCTGCACTGCCTGCAAACAGCAGAGATTCAGCTCTTGGTGCAGGTGCTTGGAAAAGCCACTTGCACAGAGTCACCATTCTGTTGGACAGTGCAACCATTCAAAATGAAAACATCAAGAGGTCACGGCCATTTCACAGAAGTGTCACATCAGGGAGAGAAGGAGGAACACATTGCTTCCACCGAGTCACAACATCCTCTTCCCAAACTTTTGGAATGAGTTATCTTGAGTTTTTCCATTTTGAAACAATTTATAAGGTCTAATTTTGGAATATGAAATAAATCATCATGAAAACAAAAGTGTTTCTAATTATTAAAATCTGTTTGACCAAGCAATAAATATTTTTTCCAGCCTCTCGCAGAGAATTCTGAAACTTTCCAGTGTCCCTCCTGGCTGGAAGAAAAGTCATCACCAGATCTCAGATACCCAACTGCTCTGTTGAGCAGACACAGAGAAGGTGGATGAGCAGAGCCAGCAGAGCATTGTGCTGAAATTCCCTGGCTCTGCTGCCAAGCTTTTGCCCTGAGAAGACTGAGACACAATAAATTCACTTTGGTTATGAGAACCAGCACGGGCCACCTGAGTTGTTTTATTCTTCAGAGTTCATGAGGCACCAAGGCCTTGGATGTGTGGCAGCACTGTCACTGGTTGTTCATGGCCCAAGGAACAGCAGCATCCTTCTCAAACACACAGGGCCCCTTTTCTGCAGGAACAGGCTCCTTCCAGCCCCTTGCAGTGCATATGTTCACTAATTCATCCAGAGCCATATTCTAGCCACAAGTTTCTGAGCAAATCCAACCTCTCCCACTAGCAGTCAGTGTTTCCAGCATTCCCTTACACATCTTCCTCTGTCACAGCACTGCATGTTGTTTCCCAACTCTTTGGAGCTGTCTCCCTGTGGTTACCTTCTCTTCCTCTGCCCTCCCCAGTGGCTCCCACCCCATTGTTCCCATCCCCATCCCCTGCAAAGACCCCTGCAGGAAAGAGGCACCAGCCAAACAGCTCCATAGTTTTGTTTTTTTTTTTCCTGAGCCTCAGATGCAGAAACTTTTGTTGTTAAATCCCTTGAAAAAAATAACTGAGTCTTTATAAACGCCATGGGAGGAAAAGCCCCGTTTCAAGATCTGAGCAAAGTCAGGACGAATAATATGGAGCTGCAGGAGCGGGTTCCTGTGCCCAAAGGGCAAGGGAAGGGGGAAAGGCAGGGGAACACAAAGGGAAATGCTTCATTAACTCCTCCTGAGGTTATCTGCTCACATTAAAAGCTAATGCCTCCCCCAAAAGAGTACAATGCATCAGCTTGCAGCCCAGTTCATTACAGAGCTATTCCTGCAACAGGGACACTTCTGCCAGGGCCTCTCTCAGGGCTGGCTTTGACCAGAGCCACCTGCCACCACACAGCCCAACTAATGACCTGCTCCCTGTTATCCTGCCCGTGTTGTCTGCAATCACCTGGCTCTGTGATCCTGTCCCCCATTGTCTGGGAATAGATCTGAAATTCAGTGGCTGCAGTTTGGGGGGGGATGTTTTTCCCCTTGTGTTTCCCTGAGTCCTTGAGGTTTGCCAGCCAGACTGAGCCATTTGGACGAGCATGGTGATAAGTCTTGGCATTGGAGATGAGCAGGTTTTATGAGAACTGAGATACTCCCCCTGGACAATCCCCTGAAGATGCCAGTAGCCCCCTCTCTGTTGAGGCATCTCTCCCACTTGCCTGTACCAGTGGGCACAGAACATCTTGGCACAGGCTTTTGTACAGCTCCAGGCAGCTCATTCCTGCAGGGTCCTGTCTCAGAGCCCGTTTCTCCCTTCTCTCTCAGACAGCTGTTTACATTTCTGTTTGTGTGAATAATCTCAAATATGAAGGCTTTGCTTTGCTTTTCACCCCATTAGATAACATTAATTACTGTAGGGAGCCAAGTAGTTTGAAAAAAGGGGGGTAAAAAAACCTACTCTGGAAAAGTTGCAGGCCTTGCAAGTATTTAAAGGGCCATCTGCATCTCCTCCAAAACTGTACAGACAAACGAGAGCGGCGGTAGCACATATTTGTTCAGTAGACATCATGGCAACATTCCCACTCCTGCCTCAGCCAAGAACTAGCACCAAAAAGGTAAGGCTTGCTGTTCCTCAAGCCCTCCTCTCCACTGGGAATGTAGCAGAGAGGTTGTTTGGGTGCGTGGCAGGACTCAACCTGGGGAAAGGACTCACCTGGAATTTTGGGTCAAACACCGGGTCTGCTCTCTGCCTCCTCCCCCTCAATGCATCTCACCTTGGGGCTGCCCCTTAGAGCTGCTGCACGTCTTCTCCTTGTAGGTTTCCCAACAATATTATGGATTGGCTGGCCACTGGAAAGATGCTTTACTCAAGCAAACAAGTATAATCCTCAGGTGGGCAGGGATGCAAAGAGAAACACAGATTTCTGATCCTTTCCTACTGCCCCACATACACAAATTCCCTTCAGGCATCTCTCACTGACATTTACCATCCCCATTTCACATCTGGACATAAATATTTGCTAGGCATAATAAGGAAAGATTGAAATCCATCTTAACATGTGCACTGAGACAAGCTGTTTAAGAACAATAATAAATAACAATAAGTTTAATAATAATTCATCCATTTCAAGCAAACATCTTCAGGCAGACATTCCTGCCTATTGTCTCTCTGATATTAAGCAGAGCTGCTGAGGCCTGGCTCTGATTTTTTCCTTTGGATACCAGCCAGCAAAGCTTCCAGGTGGATGATGCTGATTTACAGCCCATCTCCGTTCCCTGCTCTATTTACACTGCTTTGTTTAGGGGGTATTGTGTGAATTACCTTCCAGGGCAGTCATTGCTTTTGAAATATAGGAAGGAAACAGCAGCAGTTGGAGGAAACCTACAGTGAAATTCAGTCACAAATCTGGTATATTAATTCCTGTTCCATCCCTTTCCTTCCCCGGCACTTGCCTTGGGAAGTCGAGCCTATCCCCGGCATGCTGCTTTTCACCAGAGATATTACACTGCTATAAATGTCAGACATTTGAAGAACAATCCTATCTATTAGCATGTAAAAGAGTATTATTATCTGCAAGTTCTTAGGTTCAAAGGCATCATCCTGCTTGGAAAATTGCTGTTTGCAGCTCCAGATCCCAGTACCAGCTATGGGAGCTGATGGTATGCTCTGGAGAGACAGAGGTTCTCGTCCAGCCCAAAACACAGCGCTCAACAAAAGGAGAACATTAGGTAGGAGAATGGTACAAATGTCTTCAATACACTTTTGTTACTCTTTTATGTTATCACTAACTTGCCCTTTGAAAGTAACCTCAACTTCTAGATCTTTCCTTCTATTCCCAGACTAAAATGATACTAAAACGAGAGAGACCTTCAAAACACAACCTAAATCATCTGCTGGATGAAGTGGGCCCTGCTTGGTCCCTGGGAAGGAGCGTGAACCATCCCAGCATCTGGCCTTTGACTTAAGGGAATGATACTCTCCCACCCCAGATGTGCTCTGCCTGGCAGGTGTCAGATCACTTCCAGCTGCTTCTCCAGCAGCCACTTGTAGCTGCCTTCCCTCCCTAGCCCCTGAGGGCTAGGGATACCTTTCACTAGCCCAGGTTGCTCCAATCCCCATCCAGCCTGGCCTTAAACACTTCCAGGGATGGGGCAGCCACAGCTTCTCTGGGCAACCTGTGCCAGGGCCTCCCCACCCTCACAGGGAGGAATTTCTTCCTAATAGCCAATCTAGACCTCCTCTCTGTCAATTTGAAGCCATTCAGCCTTTGTCCTGTCACTCCATGCACATACAAATAGTCCCTCTCCATCTTTCTTGTCAGCTCCCTTTAGGTACTGGAAGGCCACAATTAGGTCATCCCAAAGCCTTCTCTTTTCCAGGCTGAACAATCCCAATTCTCTCAGCCTTTCCTCACAGGAAATCATCGTGGTGGCTGCCAACCCTGGCCATGCTCCTGTCAGAAACAAATATTTGGGGGGAAGGATATATGGCTGGGTGTATATATATAAATATATGTACAATGCCTTTATGTAGTGAATTACCAAAACAATCAGAGCTGCACAGCAAATCACACGGATTTGGGCAGGGCAGGGTTTCAGCACAGGTGGTGGAGCTTGTGCCCATGAGAATCTGCAGCAGAAAAGAGCAGTAACCTCAGCACCTCCACAGCAATGGGCTCTGATACAGAGGGGCTGAACCGGCTTTGAGGGGGGACTTGGGGGAAGCCAACACGGAGCAGGTGGTTCGAAACTGTTAACAACCCCGTTAACAAGCACCGCAGATTAGACCAAACAACAGCTCATCAGCATTCAGCCCAAAGGCCACGGGCTGCAAGGGAGAGAATAGAGGAACAACGAGAAGGAGGAGAGATGAAAAGAGCAGAGATGGGAAGTGGTTTTAATAATATTGTTTCCTAATTACAGCAGGGTACAGAGAGCAGATGCAGGCTGCTTTGACGTTTACAATCAGCAGAGGATGTGCCAAAAGCACGGCGAGGGAACTGCTCACACGAGGGAGGCAGTGGCAGCACCTGTGTCCCCAGTGTGGGGCGAGTGGGTGTCCCAGCATCTGACCTGGGGCTCCTGTCAGCCCAGGTGAGCTATTGCTGCTGCCGAGCACCCTGCTGGGGTTTCTTTTGAGGCTACAAAATGCAGCTTAAGGGCTTTTCCTGACCTGTGTGAGAGATGTATCGGTGAGGTTTGCAAGGGGAGAGGTGGCATCATCCCGAGAGGAACTCATCTGTAGGGTGGTGGACAGCACCTGCATCACCTGGTGTGGAGAGACATGTTTCTACACACTGCAAACTTAGACCGCTGCAGATCAACCCTCCCAGCACAGTGGGAACCTGTTGCTTTTTTCATTACGTCCTGAAACATTCATGATGGGAATGCAGCACCGTTACCCACTATGAGACACCGAAATGAGTTACTGCACAGCCCAGCAGCACAGCTGGGGCTGTGGGGCAGATCCTTGAGCCTGTCCCTGGCACTAACCACTGCCCCACAGCAAAATGAGCAAGGATGGGCACGTGTGGGGCCCGTTTGGACCTTTCCCAGCACGTGAGGGTGCCCTGGGCCCATTTCTCCCAGCAGTGTGTGTATGGGAAGAAGACTTCAAACCCCTGAAAAACTTTCCCCCAGCCTGGCCTGGCGTCTGTAAGCCCCCCACCCTCATCCTAGCTGTACACAGAAATGCACAGGATGAGGCACACTAATGCATGTTTTGGCCCCAAGCCAAAATAAACGCTGGCTATAATAACCCTCACGGGAAAGCCAAACAGAGGACCCCTTTGTTAGGGATAACTCGGCATGTTACGCTTCATTTGGGCCAACAGCACTTGCAGCACGAGGCTCGGGGCACCATCTGCTTGATGTGGGCAAGGTGGGCTGAGGCCAGAAACCAGAGAAAAAGGGGAACCTTGGGACAGGGAGATTTGGATGATGCCTCTTGAGTCAGCCTGGCCCATATAGACCCAAAAAATCTGGGAGGAAGAAATCTGGCAGGTATGTTGGGCCCTTTGTGGTCTCTGCTGGAGGTAATGGTTTGTAATGTGACAGGGAGCAGCAGAGAGTGGTGTCTTCTTTCCCACTCACCTTTTGTGCAGGTGTATGAAGTGGTCTGGCTTCAGGATCCCCTGTCTCTGGCTAATCGCCATTTGGTTCCCTTCAAAAATAGGGACAGAGGAACAACAGCACTGGATGAAACCCTGTGGTTCTCTACTAAGCCCAGCACAAGCTCTGGTCATTTGTAGAATCTTCTTTACTGGTGTATAGACATGATGAAATGACTCAGGGGAAGGTCTGCCCTGACCTGAGGGGGACAGGACAGATGGGATCCCTTGGCCATATCCCAGGACAGACTGGGCCCCTGGCCCCCTCCCAGTATGAACAGGCAGCTGTAGCCCAAAGCACCTGAGCCTGAGGGCAACAGGGAGTGTGCTGATGTTTGGGTTAGTGGTAGTGGTCGGTACTCCCGCAAGGAGCAGGGAGTTGGACTCAATGATCCTTATGGATCCCTTCCAACTCAAGACCTTCCATGACTTTGTGGTTCCATGATGACCTGTGATCTCCTGCAAGAGCTGCAGCAGGATCAGTGGGTACAGGTGGTAGCAGAGCCCTGTGGCCCTGCCCTGCCCTGCACAGGTGCTGATGGTCAGGGCCAGCCCCAGCTGGACGGCGATTGGTGATGGGAAGGGGCTGTGCCGAGGGGGTGGGAGCAGTTCCAGCAGGCAGGGAGATATCTTTGCTGCAGGTAGGGTTGCTTTTCCCTCCTCTCTAAGGTGTGTGCTGGGTGGAAGATGTCCTTCCTGTCTCCAGGTAAGGCCACTCACTGCTCTAGCTGGGGTGAGATGAGCTCTGTGTGTTGCGGGCAGGGGTTGTGTTTGGGGGGTGGGTGATGCAGGTGCTGGGGGTGAGGAAACCTGCTGCCCTCAGCCTAGGGGACAGGTAACACATGTCCTCTGGTGGCATTACTGAGTATGGGCTACTAAGGAGGTGACCACCAGAATGTAACAATAGCCTGGTCCAGAGGGATTTATCCCAGTGGCAAGTGGTCTGAGGCAGCAATATCCCTCAGTGCCCTGGATTCCTGGAACCAGAGTGCTTGGGGTGTTTAATCTCTGAAAAGCCAGAAACAGCCTTTCTGGAGCAGGTTATGGACTTCTGGGGAGTGGTCCCTGAGTTTTGCCCGCCTGAAGTGCCCAGAAGAAGGGACAGTGGTCCTGGGGCCAGCAAATATCCATATGGGCACCCCATGTACAGCCATGCAACTGTGCCTGTATGGTGTCTGTTGGACTCAGATTTGCTGGGAAAGCCTTATTGACTTCTAAATAAATAAAAGGAAGCACAGAGGAATTGAGCATGATGGGCCTGCAGCTCCAACTCCTGCAAAGTTAATATTGTTTCTGCCTGCCTGGGTGAGGTTTCTGGTATTACCATAGTGGAAATCCAGTATGTGTTGCTGCTGGCAGTTGGTGCTGACTGGGGGTCCTCCCTCTCCCCTCTGCAGCTAAGGGAGCAGAGAGAGGCTTCTGCAGCAGGCAGGGGATTCAGGCCTTTGATGTGCTTCTCAGTGGTATTTAGACACCTAAATCATGATCTTCAACAACGAAGTTGTGGCTCAAAAAGATTGTAATGCTTGTGTTCATTTAAGGGGGAAAGAGAGGGGTTCCTGCTGTTTCCTGGTGGATGTGGCTGCATGTGGGTCTTTATAGGATGGAACTGGCACATGGGAAATCTGTTTGTAGCTCAGGGGTGAGAATGGTGCACATGAGGATGGGGCTCAGACCCTGAAACTGCAGTGTCCCAGCAGCACAGCAGTGTTTGGCATCCGTGGGTGTGCTGGGCTCCTCGCTGGCTCTGGGGAATGGTGAGGTTTGGTTCCTTTACCCTCGTAAAATGCTCTACTAGCCTGGAAAAGGAAGCATTAGGGATGTGCAAATAATTAATTACTAATTAGCTGGTAGATTGTTCACAGGATACAGCCAGAGGCTGAGCAGTTCCAGCACAGACCGTGAGAGTGCTGTAATCTGTGTGGGTCTGCGAGGTGGGTGCTGAGGAGTCGCTGTGCCCGAAGGAGCAGGAGGTGCAGGGATGGGAAATACCTGGGAGACAAAAAGAGGCATTTGGGGAGTGTGAAGGGAGAACAGATCATGCTGGGGGGATGACAACAAGGAGATGATACGGTGCCCTTCAGGAAGATGAGAGCAGTCAGAAACGGGATCAAAGCCTCTGTCAGGGACATCCTGAATCCTCTGGTGAGGATCAGATTTCCTTAGGGAACATTAAGCAGAGCCCCCCAGGCTGCTGCACAGAGGGAGGAGCAGGGGCTGAGCCCTGTGTGGTGATTAGAGGTGAATTGCCATCAGCTGTGTTGAGTTAAGCTGAGGTGGGGTTTTGGGTTTCACCACCTGTTTCGAGTGGTCACAGAGTGAGGTGTCCTGGGCAGGTGGCTCCTCTGGCAGCCCCATGCCAGCTATCACTGCCACAGGGATTGTCTGGGGTAAGCATGAGGGTGATTTTGCTGTGGAAACTGGTGTGGGGGTGCTCTGGCTGGGGTGAAACTGGGATGGCTGTGCTGCTGCCAGTATGTGCCCTCCTCCACATGGTGAAGGGCTCAGGTTAAACAGGTGGGGAAGGGGGCAGAGGTGCAGCCCAGTGGATCGAGCACTCTCCTGCCCGGCTGGGGGATTTGCTGTGGGTTCGTGGGCAGTTTGCTTCCCCTGTGGGAATGCCTATGGTTGTTTTACACCTCTGAGATTGGGTCAGAGGGTGGCAATGGCTTCTGTCACTGCCCTGTTACACGTGTCTCTGCTCTCATTAACATGTAAAGCTTCCCTGGTTCGCTTTGCCGATAAAAATCCTTGCTGCTGAGTGAGCAACATTAAGTTAAATCAACACTATATTGGTGGTGAAAATGCAAAGCTGGTGCGTTCCCAAACTTCTTTCTCCCCTCTGCCTGTCCTGCTGGGCTGCCCCACGAGGGGACTGAGCAAGGCTTTACCAACAGTTACTTTAAACCCCTGGTTGTTGGTGCAGGAGGATGGAGGGGATGGCAGGGTCCCCAGGCAGCAGCTGGCATGGCTTCTGTTTGACAGAAATCACCTTCCAGGTGGGATTTTGGCTCTGGTTTAACTATGTCCATCCTGAAAATATGTACTGGTGAAACATGCCCGGTTCCTTCTTCTTCAAGCTGTTTGTCTGCTTTCTGAGGCAGCAGTTGCTTGGGTCCTGAGGGATGTCCTCAGTGTCTGAAACAGCAATAAAAGGTGCTGCATTAACACAGAAAGGGTTAATGGTCTTAGGCTGAGGCTGCTCACCTCGACCTGAACCAGGAGATCTTCCAGTGGGAGCAGAGCGATGCAGCTTCTATGGTGTCAACGTGGGAAAGCGATAAGGGGAAGCCTCTTCCCGTCCAGCTAATGATCTGCAGTAATGAGAACTTGGCCTCAATCTGCTCTCCGGGCAGGAATTAAAGCGGCCGGGCCCGGGCAGCTCTCGTGGCTGGGTGGTCCTGCCCCAGCAGGGAGTGTGTGCCAGCGGCACTGAGCATCCTCCTGGCTCCAGTGTGAACGTGGACGAGGGGGGAGTGGGGGCCTTGGAGTGCAATAAGGGGGTGAGCTGAGCCCTCCCGACGGACGGGGGCACGGGGGGGAGCCGGCAGCAGTGCCACATGAGCGGTGAGTAGCTCATGCCAGCGCTCCCGGGGCTGGCTGGACCCCAGCAGCCATACCTGCTCCCTATGCTTGTTTGGTTTGTTTTCCTTTGTGGAATTTCAGTTCGTTGCTTTTGCAGTGAGATTGTGAAGCTGTGGTGGGTGCAAATCTCGGGAAGGTCCCTGCAGACCCGGGTGCCAGGAGAAACATGTCCCTCCAGCCACTGCCTTCCTGTGGTGCGGCATCAGCCCGAGCCTGGGGGATGTGGTGGCTCCTGAAAGCTGCCACATCCCTGGCAGGGGATGCAATGAACCAATTAGTCTCGCTTGGTTGTTTCATTTGTTCCCAGTTCTGGCTGACATCGCAGTGCCAGGGTGAGGAGGTCCTGCCCGATGTCTCCTGCCTGCTCGGGTGAAAGAGCACTGAGCCTGCGTGGCGCCCGGGGCAGGACGGAGCCCTGTGAATGAACTCAGGGAGGTTTGGAGAGTGAAGCTCCAGTCTAAACATGAGTGTGATTGATTGTGGTGTCTTGTTTGGTTGATCCATGAGTGCAGCTCACAAGAGAACCATCTGTGATCTGATCTGGTGGGATCTCAGTGCTCCCTGTGCAAAGGAGGAGCTGCTGTGTGGATCTCTGTATCTCTGCACTGCTCAGTTTGTTGTGGCACATCTCCTCAGGCCTGTCACCTTTCCTCCTGCACAATCAAAGAGAGCAGTGCCCAAATCTGGGAAGCCAGAAATGCTCCAAGGTGCTCGGACCCCAAACCCCACCCGTAGCAGCAGGAGATGCTGTTTTAGGGGAGGTTGTTTTAAGGAAATCGCATGCAAACTGATCTTCTCCCTTGGCAAACTGTCAGGGGGACTCTCTAACTTGCACAACGTGCGTGGCATCTGCCAGCAGCTGCGGCGCTCCCAGGTTTTCTCTGTGTGCTTTTACCCTGTGCACTGGAGGTGGCAGCAGAGCACTCCCGGCTCTCGTGCACCTCAGGGTTTAAATCTGCTGCTTCTCCCTTTGTGTTGAAATTGCTTGGAAGTTGGAGTATTGATGGCTTTTTCAAGGGCTTGGTGTGTTTGTGATGTGCTGGCCAAAATACGGATTTGCTCTTATGTCTTAGCCATTCAGTAAATTGCATTTCCATCGATTTTCCTGGTATTGTTGTTTTTTCCGAAATTCAAAGTCTAATAGCAGATCTGGGAGCTGGAGGCAGCTATTGAATCATCTGGCCTTGAACACACAGGACATGCAGCTCCATCCTCTGGGCTCTGTACTGAGCTGAAGTTCAATTAGAGCGGGTTTCTCTCTGCCTGAGGCTGTGTTGTTTTGGGGAATGGAGACTGCCCTTGTAGGGTTTGCTTGTTTAAGCGTCTCACATTAAACTATGACTGCAAATCCTAGAATGAATTGGGTTGGAAAGGACCTTAAAGATCTGACTACAACCCCCTGCCACAGACAGGGACACATTCCAGTGTAGACCAGGCTGTTCCAAGCCCCGTCCCACCTGGACAGGAACACTAAGAGGGATGAGTTGAAACCATATGTGTGACCTTTATTTGTTTTAATCCAGTGTTTCTCGTTGGGTGGGTTGGTGCTTACAGCAGATGCTGGAGTGAAAAGCTTCTGGATAGGCAGGACCACCTAAGGATACCTGTGAAGGGCAGGAAGGAAGGGGTCAGGTGTGGGATGTCCTCAGGGGATGTGCTGGACCTTCCTGAGGGTTCTTCAGCTCTGTGGTGTGACTGTGCAATACCAAGTACGTCCTGTTTGTGGCATTAGGGCCCCAGAGTGATTGTAGGTTTCTAGACAATGCTGGGGAGGTGCAGTGAACTGCAGGTGGATGCGTGGACTTGCTTGAAAGCCTTGCAAATGAGCGTGGCAGGATATGAAACCCTAAGGCTGTGGTGTCCGTGTGATTTGCTCCACCTCGGTGAGTGTTCTGAGGTATAAATAGAGGTATTTGAGTAGCAGAATCTCATGAACTCGTGTGGTTGTGCCAAAGAAGGGTGCAAGTGTGCCTGCCATCGCTTCACTTACTTTAAACATCTGCTGGTGGCCACTGCTGGGGACAGGACACTGGCTTAGAGACCTTCTGGTCTGGCTGTTTTGATGTTGCTGCAGTAAATGATGGCAGTTGCCAACAGCCTGTCTGGGGAAAGCATCTCCTGGAAGCACCTGAAAATGTAGGATGAGCTATTCAATACAGTGCACTGATTGCAGGGGTTTAGCACCTGGGAGGTGAGAACTCAGCTCAGGAACCACTCCCAGCTCTGTGGTCCCAGTGTCTGTGATCTCCTGCAGAGATGTATTTAACTCAGTTCTAGGCAGTGCTATGAGTTAAACTACCTGCTTAAGTGACAGTTCTGGGGGAGTCAGACAGCCTCTGGCATTATTGATCTCTCACCCTGGAACACTTACACCACTGAGTGAAGAGAACACTATTTCTATTTTAGAACAAATTCTAATTTAAACCAAGAGCTAGTTCAATAAAAGATGAAGTGCCTTTGTAATGGAAATTATAAAAGTGAAAACAAGTAATCTTTACTTATGGTACAGCTTTCGTTGTTGGTTTGAAAGGATCCAGTGTTTCATAGGATTTATTTGTGGAGGGACAAGAATAACTTTTTGGTTCAGTTCTTGGCCAAAGCAGAGTTTGTTTTGATTTGTGTTTTTTTGGGGGTGTTGCTTTTTTTTCTCTTTTTTAAACAAACTTTCAAATGGTTTTTGGCCGGAGCTTTTACTGGAAATCCAAACTTCTTACATAGAGAATTTTTTTTTAATTGTTTCTATGAAAACCAGCACTGAGTGGAAGGATGTTGTTCTGAGCTGCAGGACATGTACAGCTCGGCACAACCAACTTAGTGTGGAGCTCGAGGGCTGCTTTGGAGAGGTCTGGGAAGGTACCTGAGGAAAATGTCAGTAGGTCTCAGTGTGATGCGGAGCTCTGATCTTCCAGCTGGGAGGGAAATACTGAAAGCTGCTGCCACGTCTAACTTGGGCTTCACCACGAGAGGGCAACCCGAGGCCACAAATCCTCAGCTCCCGCCCGGGAGAAGATGTAGGAGCACGGGGAGAGGGTGAGACTTGGGAAAAGGTCCCCACCACCTCCCCGGTGCAGAGGGGTGGCTGTGGCAGCGTGTTCTGGGGGTGTTCGTGCAGCAGAGGTGATTGCAGGTGGTTTTCTCAACAGGGAGCAATTTATTGACATTGTTAAATGTTGTTGTTAAATTTGTTAAATGTTGTGCTTCCAAAGAAGGACAAGCGAGCTGGGGAAGGGGCTGGAGCACAAGTCTTGTGAGAAGTGTCTAAAGGAACTGCGTTCTTCAGCTGGGAGAAAATGAGACTGAGTGGGGACCTTCTTGCTCTCTACTACTGCCTAAAAGGAGGGTGTAGAGAGGTGGGGATTGGACTCTTCTCCCAAGTAACAAGCAGTTGGACAAGAGGAAATGGCCTGAAGTTGTGCTGGGGAAGTTTAGATGGCATATTACAGAAGATTATTTCACTGAAAGGGTGGTCAGGCACTGGAACAGGCTGCCCAGGGAAGGGGTGGAATTGCCATCCATGGAAGTGTTCAAAAAACTTTTAGATGTGGCACCTTGGGACACGGTTTAGTGGTGGATGTAGCAGTGCTGGTTTAACAGATATCTATGCTCTGTGAATTCCAGTGTGTAATTCTATGAAATTCCCACCAGATGCTTCTTAGTCCTGTGGATCAAGGCAGAGGTTGCTGATACTGCTGCTGTGGGACTCTGCCCTGTTAGCTGCTTGCCAGCATCCAAAGCAGCAAAGTGGATGAAATAAAAAGGTGTGAAATGCATGTCCTAGAAGAATTTAGGTGCTGTTCCTGCAGGTCTTAGAGAAGGAGATGTGCTGGAGCATCCCAAGCTGCTTGATGCTGTGTGGAGTTGGATGCCATACCTTGATGGCATCTGCTGCTTCTTGACACCCTCCTCCTCCTCCTGCACTTGGAGGGCAGGGGATGCAACAAGGATGCAGCAGAATACTGAGCTGAAATTGAGCATAAAGAAAGAACTCCCAGCTCATCAGTGGCCATGCAAGTGGAAATGACCCTGTGGAACCAGACAATGGTTTTAAACTCTTCTGACATCACTCTGGAAATGGGTGGAGTAGGCTGAAAATGCCTTAAAAGTGGTTCAAAATGGTTGGATTTTTAGAGGGAGGGAGTGAGAAAAAATTCTGTCTGCTTGTGAAGGGATGAGCAATCTCTGTGCAACAGCCACGCTCCTGCTGGGAAGGGAATTCCCTACTGGGAGGTGATTGCTGCCCGGCAGCCCCTGGTCACGCCGGCTGAGCTGTGCCAGGGCTGCTGCGTTCATGACCTGACTCAGAACAAGGGCTTGTTTAAACAGTAGCAGGAGCTCAGTTAAAGAGGAGACACTCTCAATTTAAAAGTACGTAATGGCAGGAAAAACAACCCGTGATGAGTTAAAGAACTGACTCAGGCCAGCAAAGGCCAGTCCTGAAATAGACCTCGAATGGGGCTCGTTCAAAATGCTTCCATCAGAACAGTTTCCTGACGGAGAATTTGGCATTTCTGCTCAAAGAAATCTTTCAAGAAAAGCATCTGCTTCTGTGGAAAAATTCATCTTTTCGGGTTGGAAAAATGGAGCATGTGAAAACTGAAATCTCCCAAGTCCAGCCACGCATCGTGCCAGTTTTCAGGCAGACTCCACCTCTCTGTTGAGCTTCACTTCTCATTCCCGTGGTCCCCACTCATCTTCACAGGAGGGAAATCCCCCTAATTATTGCACCTACCCCTCCCCATCTCCCTGCTTTTCTTAGTAACTGCCATGACAGGATTAAAGCCTCCCCCTTGGTGAGGAAGGCTGAAAGGTCAGATTTTGGAGCAGTGTGTGTGTGGCAGCTCCCCCAGGACCCCAAACACTCTCCCCTGCCTTCACTCCTGGTCCCTTCCTACATGGACTTCTGGGAAACTCATCTCCATCCCATGCTGATGTTTCATGCACCCTGGGAGGTGGCTGTGACTGGACAGCCAGGAAAGACAACTCATTCTACTGGGCTTGTTTGTGACTTTACTGAATCATTTTGCAGCAAATGGTTTATTTTCCAGGTGTTTCTGTATCTCCTTCCTCATTTCTGTTCCTATCCCTGAGCATCCAACTCCTGATGGAAATTTAACTTGGCAGATGGGCAAGTTGCCTGCCCTGGTCCACACAGCAGGGTCAGAGTTGGTCCCAGGACCTGTTTGTTGAGTCAGGATGAGTCAGCTTGGATTTTATTGTGCCTTCCTTCAGCAGCAGTGAGAACTTGCTCTTCAAATAACACGCATGAAAATGAGAGAGGGTGGGAAGGAGCAGCATTGCTGGGTAACACCTGAGATCAGGTATTGAGGAGGGCTCAGAAGAATCCTTTGGTTTACGAGTAACAACACTTCTACTTACAGTGCCTCGGGCAATCGTGAGGAAAGGGAAGATCAGATATAGAAAAACCCAACTTAAAGCGCATAAATTATCTAAAACCTGTAAAGAGTGCCACTGCCCTTCTCTGCAGGACTTGTGCTCCTCACTGTTGAAGGCTAAGGCTCTCACTTCTGCCTGTTTTTCCCCTTCTGATCAGCAGTGTGGGGAGATGATGCTCATCTGGCAGTGCTAGGATGTGCCATGCACTTAAACCTATGCAATACTTTGAGGTCCTTGAGCAGAAGGACTAGCAGAAATGTTGAAAATATATGGTCATGTGTCAGGATTGTTGTTGTTGTAATGGGGAATAACCCAGGTCTGAAACACTAATCTGACACAGAAGTGCTTCTACCTGGTTTTTTGAATACTGCAAGCATCCTGCTGTTTTTCCAACCTTAGAAATGTGTTGAAGGCAAAAATAGATACTTATATTCACACTGAAGTGCCCAGACTTGAAAATAGAGGGGGGAAAATGTCTGAAATACTGTGTTTTCCCAAGACCACATCAGCAGTGGGCAGGTAGAGGCAGCTGAGGGAGAGCTTCAGGTCGGTGTCCCATCACCTGGACAGCAGTGGTGAGAGAATTGCCAAAAGTCCTTGCAGCTCTATGGATGCAAAAATCTCAATAGAAAGGGGATTTTGTCCATGTATGTGGTTCTTCAAGGCCTGGGCATTGTCATGAGATGCCCATACTGTTGATGTGAGTGAGGGGCTGAGCTGAAATCCTGCTTGGACCCTGAGATGTGTTTTCCCCACATGAACTTTATGAAAGGACTTCTCAGTCCATTTAGGAAAACAAAAACGTGTTAGGAGCAGAGGCTTGGCCAAAGCTTGGGGTCCCGGTGTGGAGACTGGAGGGAACAGAAAAGCCTCAGTGGAGAACATTTTCTAAAAAAACAACCCAGGTACAGGCCATGCTTGTGTTTCTGTGCTAGCATGGGCTCTATTTACCAACCTTCCCCTGCCCCAAGAGAAGCGAGGAGGCATTTAAAGAGAAAACACGAAAGAGCCTTCTGTCCCGAGAGCTGCTGCGTCCTGTTTTCTGGTGTCCTGGGCTGTAAAGGGCTGTTACAGCACAGGGACAGCACTGCAGACTGACAGATGTCTTTTTTAACATCAGGGCTGATGTGGTGGCTGCTGCCAGAGCCAGCACTGGCCCCAGGGCAGGAGCAGCAGGAGGGAGAGCCCTGTGTGCAGCTCCTATCTGCCCCACAGGATGCTCCATGTCCCCTTTGCAGGAGACAAGATCTCCTGCAGGCTCTGGAGGGTTCCCTCTCCTCCCCCCACTGTGACCCCCGGGTCCATATTATGACAAAGCCATTCAAACAACTGCATTTCTGTGCCAGATTTCCCTGTAGCTCCTGGGAATAGGTGTGCTGTTGGTAAAAGCAGCCTGTTCTATTCCAAGCATCCTCTAACACAGGGGGAACCATCGATATGCACTCCCAGGGCTTCTGAGAAATGAAACAGAGACAGAAGGCACCGGCTTAACAAACTGGTAATGTCCCAGTTGATTTTATCCACATCTGCTTCCTGCAGCCTCAGGGCACCGATTCCCCGGTCCCACACCCCGGGAAGGCAGCCCCGAGGTCAGGCTCTGTCGTGCTGGGGGCCGTGCTCCCCTTGGCAGCCTGCAGCATACAAAGGGCTGATGAGAAAGGGATTCAGTCCAGTGTATTGGCATTCGTGTGTGGCGGCTGTATTAAAAGTACTTGCTGTCAGCCCAGCCATCACTTATAATTGGCTTCTATTTTTCCGTGTGCCTCCTGGCAACAGCAGCTCTTCCCAGGCTGCTGGTGGTGGGGTGCTGGGTCTGGGAAGGCTGCTCTGTGCAGGAGAGGTATGTGGATACAGTCAAGGATTGGCTCAGGAAAGGGAATGTGGCCCCTTCCTGCCTGTCTCTAGGTTTGTCTGAGCATCCCACTAGAAGCATTTCCCTCTGCAGACT
>JAYRBT010000114.1:44884624-44965561 GCA_036023395.1 Myiotriccus ornatus
AAGTTCTTTACAGAGAGAGTGATCAGGCATTGGAATGGCCTGCCCAGAGAGGTGGTGGATTCACCGTCCCTGGAGGTATTTAAGATGAGGCTGGATGTGGCACTGAGTGCCATGATCTAGTAATCACAGTGGGGTTGGATCAAGGGTTAGACTTGATGATCTCGGAGGTCTCTTCCAACCCAGTTAATTCTATGATTCTATGATCACATAGCAATGAAAAACTCTAGAGCACAACTTGGGCATGCCATCCTGAAAGTAAAGAAGCAAGAGCTGGGTGGCTGCCTAACCATGTGTGCACTCCCAGACATATCAAACAAAACCCAAGGTCTGATTCCCTGCTGGTCTTGGCACCCAGCATGATAAAATGGTTCTTTTCTTTGACAGAAGATCTCTCTTCAGTAATGCTTGACCAAGTGAATTCTCTAAATGAGGGCCTGCTGTGTTTGAATAAAGGAGAAATGCTGCTACTCAGTAATAAGGAATGATTCTTGGAGAAAGGAAAGGAGTAGGCATGCCTGACTTGCTAGGCACAAGAAAGGCACCGGTACTGGTACAAGAAGCAAAAAGCGGGTGAAGTTAGTGCCATCCAAAAAGAGATCACTACACAAGAGACACTAAGATGATTAAAACTGTGTTTAGAAGTTATTCCTTGTTGAGATTGTCTCCTGCTTCTTATGTCTAATTGTTTATTTCTTCAGACTTTACTCAGTGAGTATTAAAGACTTCTTGGTGTTGCAGGCTTTCCCTTTAGGACCGTTGGCAAACTAGATATAAGAAAGCAGCAGCTGAGGGCTCCAGCAGGTTTCTCCCATGCATGTGAAGCCAACCGGCAAAGATTCAAGCATATGCTATTCAAAATGAATGGGCTACAATACACGATACTTTTAATGCTGCATACCTTGCAACCTCCAAAAGGTGACTTTTCATAGCTGGCATCGGGATTACCTGAGGACAGCCAAGAAACTACAATATCACAGGGGAAGCAACAGATCTCACCAGAGGATGCACCTATGCAGCCAAAGCCTGGAGAAGAGAAGACTGAGGGGAGACCACATTGTGGTCTTCAACATCCTCACAAGGAGAAGTGGAGGGGCAGGTACCGATCACTTCATTCTTATGATCAGTGACAGAACTCGAGGAAATGTCATGAAGCTGAGACAGGGGAGGTTTAGGCTGGATATCAGAAAAAAGATTTTCACCTAGAAGGTGGCTGAGCACTGGAACAGGCTCCCTAGAGAAGTGGCACTGCACCAAGCCTTTCTGAGTTCAAGACAATGCTCTCAGGCACATGTTGTGATTCTTAGAGTGTCCTGCACAGGGCCAGGAGTTGGACTCAGTGATCCTGATGGTCCTTTCCAACTCAGCATATTCTACAATTCTATGCTAAAGGACATAAGCCTCTGTTGTGCAGCTCCAAAGGGATATTTCAAAACAGAAACAGAGCTCAGACAAACTCAAATCCCTAGCATGACAGACTGAGTCCAGTGACTGATGAAAATCTCTTGTCTGCCAGTGTTTCAAGCCTTACACTTTGAAAGAGAGACAAACCACTGACTCCTACCACGCAGCTTTTTGGAGCAGTCTGCTGCAGGCTCCTTCTCAAAGGAAGCTGTTCCCTTCGTGCTCCCCCACCTCCCGCCATCCCACTGTAGCTAACACACCCTGTCTTTCTGACTGCTCACTGTCAACCATTATTAACTACTTCACGGATTTTCGAGGCTGTGACGGTGGGAGTTTGCACAGGCCACGCTGGGAGGGGAACCACAGGACCTCTGGCTGGCACACGGTACTCCCAGTACGATGTTACCCTCGGTTCCTTTCCACCGTGCTCCGGCACAGCAGAGTAACACCAGCACCCTCCGCTGGCCCCTGGCATGAAAACACCTGCAGAGAACAGGCTGATCGGAGCTGCTGCTACAGCTATTATGTTAAATCCAGAGAAATACACCTTCCAACTAAATATATTAATAGGTAGTGACTCTCTTATTAAGCACATTCAACGTATTTTAACTTGGTTTTTTTCTTTGAAGATCGTCTGTAAATTGCTGATCTAGAAATGTTTATTTTGTGTAGTTACAGAAACTCTTAATCTGTATCGAGGTGTCCGGTAATAAAATGACAAAGGTCCATGTTGAAAATAATGGTCTACCTAAACCAGTTCATATCTGATTACATATTTATTTTTGAGGGGAAGTTGTCTTTCTTTTTAGTGTCTGGTTGGTATAGCTTTTTTTTTTTTTTTTTTTTTAGTGGCTGCTCCTGCAGAGTAGCAGTGATTCCAAGAGCTGTCTGATATGTATATTTGATTCTGATTAGTCTTACCAATTATATAACCAAAGCCCCTTAGACTGAATCTGGGGAAAGTCATTAGTAGGATTTGGATACTTATGTGCAATTTAAATGGATAGACTGCCTTTGAAATACGCGCTCCAAGATCATGTAAACAGGTAGAAAGAGAATACATATGCAGTGACTAGATTAAACCTTAGCACAAATTCCTGAACACCCTAACCCTGTGTAAGAATATCAGGTATTGTATCAGATCTTCAGCCAGTATATCATACAAACTGGAGTATATGAAATCAATATATACAGTGACTTCAACAAAGCAAGCAATCATAGTTTCCAAGACAGAAATATGTCCTTGAGTAGGAGGATAAAATCAACATAATCTGTCTCTGCGCAAAAAGGCAAGTGGTGGCACTGTTAGTAAAGTTACCTACTCCAGTTCTGGTAATGTTCGAGATTCTTTCTAACAATTTGGCAGCATGGGGGTTTCTAGGAGTTTAAAAATGCTGTGAATTTGTATTAGCAAAGCAAATTAAAAAAAAAAAAAATTGCTTAAAAGTAAAAAATATGTTAAAAATGTGGTTGAAGCAAAGAATATACAATGAAAGCTAAAACACTCAAACTGTAAGTCTGTATCAGTGGAATCCCCCTGAAATAATAGAATTTGTTTACTACTGAGTGTTCAGGATTTTCAACTGCTTTGCACACACAGGTATCTACCAAACAATGTGATAGAGACATTTGTATTTTCTCCTCATTAGTCTCTGTGTTTTACGGTGAATTAAAAAAGGCCGAGAATTTTCCATGGTCTCTGCCTTGCAGGAGAAAGCACGGAAGGAGATGTAGTTATTTTACTTTTCCATGAAAAGATTTTTTTTTCCAAAATATATCCCGTTCCTTCTAACATTAAATTGATTCTTATATACTGCTACAAGGCATTTGTGAAGAGAACATATGGTGCAAATAACTAGTTTAATTTTCACTTTTTTTTTTTCAAAGAAATCACTTTCTTTTATGAAGTCCTGTAAACTAAAGAAATGAAAATAATTTAGATTTAGTATGTCTCATGAAAATACTTAGAAGACTGAATTTTTCTTGTGTAACTCATTTTTATAGAGCTCCATGGGTGAAACCGACTCTCCACCCTCCCTACTGACTTCTGACTACCAAATCATACTCTTTTCTATTGCAAACATTCTGACATTACTATTTTGCTTCTCTTAATGAAAAATTGTTGGTAGACATACACACAATAAAATAGGTAGGTCATTAGAGTAGATCAGATAAAATCTTAACCAAATTATAACCAAAGCTGTCTGAAGATACAGACAGAGGCTTGCATAGCCTACCTTTGAAGATACAGTCCTGGAAATTCTTTCTTTCTTCTTCATATCTTTATACTCTTTTGCCATGTTTTTGAACTCAGGACGTGCCTTTAGCAATGTGCAATAAATGGCCTAGTGCCATATGCCTTGTAGGACCACAGATTTATACTTGTGGTTATCAAGAAACCAAATACTTAACATGACTTATGTTATGCACACTTGATGTCATCAAACTGAGAAACAAGTGGGACAACCAGTCCTGTCATATAACAATCCCAACAAGCACTGTCAATTAGCTAAAATTACTTTTGATTTTAGCTGTGTCATCAATGCCATTGACTGATGTCTCTTTAATACATCTCTTGAATTTAAACCTACAAATTTCTTTATGCAAACTTGAAAACATTTCATACTGATTAACAAAACTCAAATTCAACTGCTCAGTTTCTTTCATTAAGGTAGTTTGAAATTCTGTATATTTTTTTCTATTCCTTCATCAAGTGGCTGTACCACCCTTGCCTAGCTAAGATTGAGACAGTCCTTACTTTTAAAAAAATATAGGGGAACCAAATGTGAAAAATAAAATAAAACCCAGCAGTTTCTGATGAAACATACAGATAACATCTGCAATGGCATAGTTAAAATGAAGCAAATACAGCTGCACATGGGAACAAAACTCCCAAAACATTTTATTAGCAAAAATGATTGAAGGAATTTTACTGTAATTTTGTCTGTTCTAGAAAAGGATTGGAAGTCTGCCATTGTACTATACTACCGGATTTTCCTCCAAAATAAACTACAGTCAGAACAGCTGGAGGTAATAGAAATATGTCCAGGATAAATACTTTCTCCCTGCCCTCCATCCCAGCTGTTAAATAATTTTATTCCCCTTCCTTTCACAGCATGTACTACTGGATAGTTTCTACCCTCTCTTCTCTGCAAAGTCCTTCAGCTCTCCTCACCCTGTACTTACGAAGAGCTGATATAACCTGGGGCAAACCCTTATTTTACCAAATGTCACACGTATCTTACACCCTACAACCAACCATATTGCTTCTTAACAACTCTGGTTCCTCCTACAACACCTGTTGCACTACCGCTCCAAAGTCTGGATCCCGGGGGAAAAACAATCACTAAAGATAAAACCACAAAATTCTTGCAAAAGTGTTCAAATAAAACTTGCACTGACAACCTTAATTCCACCATGTCCTAACCTATAAATAGCTAATATCTTATTACTGAATACTTGAATATTATAAATTATTATCTATGTATAATTTGAATTATATTTATATTTATTAATATATTAAGGGGTAATATTAATATAGCAACACCATGTGTTTTTTCTTTTATAGTTGTGATTTATTGTAAATGTATTCCCAAATATGATTATTAAGAAAACATATTTGTAGTTGTCCTGATTTTGATTGGGATAGAGTTAATTTTCTTCTTAGCTGGTACAGTGGGGTTTTTGGATTTAATATAATAATGTTGATTAGCTGCTTGCTGGGGTTAAACCACAGCAGTGGCTTGGATGCTTATTTATTATAATACACTTACGCAGAAAGAGGTTTATAAAAAGAAATGAGAAAGACCAAGTTTTTTTGCTATCCACATGGTGATATCATCAAACAACTTGCTTGTGAGAATTTTACAAAAGTCCCCCAAAGGTTAAGGGATAGCACATGCTGTCTCCAAGCAGAGTTTCTCTTTAATGTCGTTCCTGTAATAACATCTGCAGCTCTGTTTTTTGTGTTTGTTTGTTTTGGTTTTTGTTTGGTTTTTGTTTTTTTTGTTGTTGGTTTTGGGTTTTTTGTGCATTTTGTTTTGTTTTGGTTTGTTTGTGGTTTTTTTACATTTTTACAGTCCTCTGCTCTGCTCCACCCACTAGAGCAATTTATTCAGCTGGGCCATTTGAAGTCTAATGTATTTAATGTTCCGCACGGTAAAAACAAACATGAGCAGTCGGCATGATTATTGCATTCATGAAACTATCATCTCTTTTTTTAGTGTCTTAGAGGCAAAGGCAGTTCTGTTTATGAACAGGCAATATATACTTGCCACTTTTTCCCCAATAAAACCAACATTTTGTTAAGCCAGCTACTATTGTTTTTCACACAATTGTATCTTAATGATGTAAAGGAAGAGGAGACCAAGCACAATCGATTTCTACCACTGAGGCACAGTTCATAACCAAGTAAAACGCTGCAGAAGCAATCAGGACGATGCTGGTTACTGCTTTGCAACAGGGGCAAATAAGGAAAAGCTACTGGTCGGGACAGGAAACCGCCTGGCTAAATGAAGCTGGCTCAGGGACAGGAACCTATGTAACAACCTCTGTTTCTCTTCCAGGGGAGCTTTATGGACAAAACAGGCATCTTCACAGGCGGGCAGTACAGAAAAGCTGATACCTTCAGAGCTGCAGAGGAAAGCAAGCAGCTTCAATCTCTTGTGTCCATCTCAGATGATCAGCGGGAAAAGAAATAAAAAAAGGAAAAAAAAAAACACACCCCAAAACTACGCTAACAAACACGGGTTTTAAACCCATCCAGAAGGAGCTGGTAAAAACATTCCTTCCCATTTCTCGTTTTCCGCGAGGGGGCGCGGGGGTGCCGGCGGGACAGCCCGGCACGGCGGTGGCTCTGCTCGCCCCGCCCGAGGGGAAGGGTCGCGCAGGACCCACCTCAGCCCCCCCTCTCATTCCCTCTCGTTCTCCTCGGGGCCGGTGGGTGGTGGATCGAGGTGAGGGGTCCCCTGCTATCTTCATCTCCTTTCTGCTGCCGGAGAGGCACCTCGGAGGGGGTGAGGACGCAGAGGGTCTGTAGGTGCCGCCCTGATGCCTTGGCAGATGAGGTGCCGGCTCTCTCCAGATCCTCTAACTGAACCTGGAGGAGCCACCAGCGTCCTTTGCCCTCAGGTGTAGGCTGACAGCTTGGAGAAGTCATACGGCAGCAGGGAAGTAACAGCAGAAATACACGTGTAAAAACATGGGATGCGGCATGCAAATGATAGAACTGGGTGCTGCTGTCCGAATCTTATGTGTTCAATATTGAATGCAGATTTTCTTTCTATAAAGGTTTGTTTACTACTTGGTTTTACCCAGGATTTAAGAATGTATCTCAGGTCTTTCAAGATGAGCTAAAATGCAGATTCACTAATAATCGAAGAAAGGTCATGGAGGAATTCAATTCCGAGCTGTAAATTTGGCACATATTTCAGGAATGCTCTGTTTCTCTGCACAGTTACATCACCTTGCAGTCCCATATACAATCATTTGCTACCAGCTACAGTGGCTACCGCTTCCATTCTATTTTTATATGCCAGAAAGGCCAGACTGGAGTCCCTCACTAATAAAAATGTCTTCATCACTACTCCAAGGACAACCCAACAGCTGACAAGTTTCTACAGAGACCCTTCAGAGTTCTCATTTACCTGAGAAAGCTTAAGAAAAATTCTGGACTTTTTGCTTCCACAGCTGAATTCTCAGCTACTTGAATGAACAGATAATCAGGTCTGAAGCAGGTGATTTCTAACACTTAGGGCTTTCTTAGCTGTGAGCCAGATGCTTCATGTTGTCTAAGTATCAGAAGACATGAGAAGAAAATTAATTAACTCCCTTTACTGAATGTGGCTAAAATCATCCCTTTTCCAATGGACTTTTATTATTTATGCATCAAGACTCTTGTGAGGAGAAGATATGTTCCCTATCAGAAAGTGTCATAGATAATATGAAACCTCTGGACACTGGGCCAAGTGATCTTTAGCACTCAAATCCACCTCCCTCTCTGTTATCAGTCCACATCTAATCCACCTCCTTTTCCCAGTGAGCTCATACACAACTGACTGACCTATCTAAGGGAATCCCCACTGAAGAGAAATGCCTGACTGCTTTAGTTCCTTTTTAATGGGTTTTTCCAGGGGAGGGTGGGGATGGGTGCAAAGAAGGTGGTAAACCCTAAGTCAAAGAAAGCAGAGAAGTCTAGCAAAGGAGAGGGTATATTCTGCTTGAGCCAGCATGGATTCAAAGCATCTTTCTGGGATATGGGGGCATCCGGGAAACTGAAAGTTGCAAAGAATGATTTAAACAATGAAAAGCAACAGATCATGTTCAGTTCTTTTTAATCTTATATCTCAGTTTACTGAGATATGCTTTAAACACCGAGGAACGTGCATCATAGACAGAAATGTCAGGGTGTCCAAGATTTTTCTTACCAGTCTGGAATCCAGACTGCAACTCCAAGCTTGAGACTGCTCCTGTTGCATGTTGCGCAATGGAAAAGTCTGCAGCAGAGCCTGAAATCTATGTTTAACCACCCTAATAGAGACAAAGTTCGAAAATGACACAAAGGCAGTGGTGTTCTAATGCTTCCATTTTCAGGTTGTGTCTCTTTCAATCTTCTATTCACTGAGTAACACATTTAATTATTTTAGAAAATTTTCTTCTGGTCAAGTATGGGCTGAAATTATGAAACCATTCTTTTCTTGTTTTGCATTACTCTGATTATTTTGTGCGGTGAGTTCCTGCCCTTGATGCGTAGGCATTACTTTATGTGAAGCCAATGGAAGCTTTGGCCGCCTTAAGGATTATGGGTTAAGGCCCTGCATTTGTACTGGTTTACGCCACTGTATGACCTAAATGAGATTAGAATAATAAATCCTGATTTATTATGAGGGTTTTATTTAGACATGTTTTGAGTATGAGGTCTGTGTCAGGATTAATAGTGAAATCTAACATGCCCAGGCACAGAGAAAGCCCAACAATGAAAGGACATTTTTTCCCTTGAGAAAACTGGTTCCCAGCCCTCTGTTTGGCTTCTAACAGAGTTGCTAAATGCTGAATGGCACAGAGATGCTGGATCCCAACGATGGTGACGTAGTCCGTGACTTGGAGATGAGCCCATTCCAAATGAAGGACAGAAGTATCCCATCAGAAGTGTTTTCCAAGGCTAAGTACTCATGCTCTGCAATGCAGTAGCACTGAAAAGGCTTCAAACAAGTTTCTCAGAATCCAAAGACAAATGAGAAATTACAGGTTTAGGATTTTCTGGCTAACTCATCTGTCATGTTGAATGGGCACTGGTTTAGGTGCCTGCCCAGTAGTTAAATCAGATTGATGAACCTGTTCCAAGGGAATGTCCATTGTTTTCAGCATCCTGGCCACCATCTCTCATCAGGAAATGTGATATCGTGTGATGTAATGCACCTTAGTATTAGATGCAGAAGGTGTGCGCTTACACCACATAGTTAAATTTCTCTATTTTAATAGTCACATTACAAGAAGCTTCAGAAGAATTTGCCTTTCCAAAAAATTATTTAGATTTAAATGAGGGGAGTGCAAGGACTTGAGCTGGTACTTTTGTGAGATACAAAATGAAAGGTGTAAGGAGGAGGTGTAAGTGTTGTGAAGAGTTTGGGTGTATTAAATCATCATGAATTCCACAGTAACTCTACGCTTTGTCTAATTCAAGGAGTCTTAATAGTCCCACTCTCCACCAATTACTTGACAGATCTTTTTCAACATCAGATTTTTGTCCCACTTGGTTTTTTTTAATAGACACAGGAAGAATTATTTCCTTCAAAATGCTGTTGTTGAATTTTGTAATCACAGGCGGCATGGGGTGCGGAGCAAAAGAAAATGCTGAACCATAATACCATTTCATTTTTCTTTGGTTTGGCAAGAAGCCTGTCTGTCTTGTAACCTCTCCTGGTACATCTCAAGTGGGGTGGAACTGAATGGAATGACCTCACAATTTTTCAGATAATTTTAGAGAAAAGCAATTTCTGAAGAAGGGTGGACTTTAACATCTAGCACTAATACTTTACTTAGTACTTCACATTTAAACCTTGAGAGCCTGGTAGTCATGAGAAACACAATCCAAGAAATCATGAAGCCTCAAAAGAATGAAAAAAAATTGCCCATGTAACTAAGGACAAATTCTCTGGATTTCCACAGTATAATATCAAATATGAAGATGGTTCACTATCTAACAAAATCTTAAATTATTTTCTTCGCTTCTTAGAAGTGCTCTTTTCTGCAAAATCCTTTCTAAAAGACTTCTAGAACTACATGCTAGTGAGAGTCATTAGGTGCAGGGTCCTTTAGCACAGTGATTCACTAACAGTCTTGCCAGCAAATTCATTTACTGCAAGTGACATCAAAGATGAGAACTCGAGACCTCTTTGCAAAGCAGCAGGAGCAGCAGTTCAACTTGCAGAATCCAGGCACTTTATGTTATCTACTTTTGTTCATTTCAAGTCAAATAGCAGTGGGACAGCCTAGAAAAGCAACTTTTTGAACCCTGGAGGTCTGCTCAAGATTATTTCTTTGAGCAATGGCCCTTAGAAAGAAAACAGTAACAAACAGATCATTTGGAATTGCCCAACATCCCTGGACAGCAGCGGGAGTGTGCTGAAGACCAAGCACTGGCTGAACTTCTTAAACGCTGAAGAACTGCGTGGGAAATTTGATCTATTAGGAAGTTTCTTGTAATGCTGCAATGCAGAGTTTCACAACCAACCTTTGCTCACCCGCTGGCAAGGACACGTGTCTGTGATGCAGTCTGTGCGACCACTGTTCTTTGCTGTCCCTTGGCAGCACCTGACCAAGAGAGGAGCCATTTCCTTTAGTTGTTTACAACATGCTGCCCACGAAGCGTGAGTTGGCAATCACATCCACAAGGGCACTAAGGGAAACCTGCAGCTGGTTGAGCAGAAATGGATGCTTGCTTCCCTGTACACTTTATAGTATACTTCAGGCATGTGGCAGTCTTAAAATCCTGGTGGTTTTGCTGAAGGCATGTTGCAGAAGCCTTTACCCTCACGTAGCAGGTTAAAGACTTACAGCACAAGCTGTGAAGAGTTGTTATAGGTCACTGATAAAAAGCACTGCAGTGCTTATGGCCACTGTGGGTTAATGTTAGCCACAAGCATAATGAGAAAGTTTGTGCTGAGAGCTGAGAGGTGGCATGTAACCCACTGAATTTATTACTGCTGTACTATGTCCTCTAGATAGTGTATGTGCGCACTGGGCTTGTGCAGGCTGAGGGATATACAAGGCTGGCCCACCAGTGGAACTGAGGAAGGTTAGAAAGATGTTTTCCTTGTCTGCTAGAAGGAAGTATGTATCAATATAGGGAAGAAGTTTTCCTGATCTGGGAGATGGAGCCTTCTCTAGTATGTACTAAAATATAACTTATTGTATCTGTTTTGTTTGTTATGCATATTGTCTAAACTCCTGTTCAAGCCCTTTATCTTTCCCACCTTTGCCTGATGAACATTATGGCCTGAGCACAGGCAGCTTCTTTGACAAATTTGCTTCAGTAACTGCTCAGTTTTCCATGTTTTACCCTGGTATAAAGCAAATTTTACTTTTTTTTTTTTTTTTTTTTTTTTTTTTTGTTCTTGTTGTTCCAGGAAATACACAGGATCTAGGAGTAGGTGCTAATTTAAAACTAAGTCCAAGTTTATTTATGTTGAAGCCATAAAATCCTCCTTCTGTGCAAGCTATAGCATACCTCTGTACATGCACAGGGTTTTTAGTGCTTGGACATTTGTTATCCTCTCTCCTCTTTCCCATGTTCACTCTGCATTCTGTATATTTCTGTATGTAGTCAAATCGACAATCACCCAGTGCTGTGTATCACCCTGCTTCTGTAAGCTGTTTATCCTGGATTTCCAAAGCTGACTGCACCTGGTAAGGGTCTTAAAATCATATCTAGACACCTTAATCTGTGACCTGATTTACAGAAGCACTGAGAACCCACAAATCCCTTTGCAGTCAATGGGACCTGAGTTTGCTTAGCACCTTGAAAATCAAACTGCTTATGTTTCAGCACCTAACCATGAATTTTGGAACTTTAGCTTTAAGGGTTCAGTGTGGGTATTTTTAGGGCAGGATGGGGTTCACTTAGAGATATTTTTTAATAACTATTGAAACATATGTCTGCTTATTTATATTAATAAGCACAATTATAGTAATTGTCTTTTTCAACAAAATAGTAGTTCCTAACTCCTCTTGGTGCAAGGCATTAAGGCGGAAATCATTATTTTAGTTGATACTCATTGTCAGTTTCTGCACATCATGTACACTGTGTTAGTTCACTACATGAACTCTTTCACTAAAGGAATCTTTTTTCACTGCTCACCAGAAATGTGGGGTCCTCCCTGGGGATTGTTCCGAGTAATAAGCACTTCTTGTAATCAGCTTACTATAAATAATAGAGCAAAACATGGCTGAGCTTGAGCCATGATACCAAGGTATCTTTCAAAAGCCTTGTTGTTTTATGGTATATGACACTATATATGACCTAGAGAGATATGAAGCATTTCAACCACACTATGAATGTCTAAAACACTCAGTTTCAGTTCTCAGTTCTCACCCCTGTGAGTCAAACCCATCAGCCTGTCATAGAACCTATTAATGTATAGATTTCATCCCAAGGGCACATCTCCACTCTTGTGAGAAGGCGTGTCTGGTCAGCTGTTTCCACAGAGATGGCACAAATAACAACCAAGAAGAAAAGAACCTGTAGCTGCATGTATGCTTTGCTGAATTTGGGTGTTAAGGGGGTTTTATTTGTTCCTGTATATGCTATGTTTGGAAGCCCTGATGTGCCTTTTCTCCCATTCCAATGAAATGTCTTATGTTACAAGAAAAAGAAGAAACTGAATGTGTTAGATTTGAGTGCAAATTGTGTATTTCTTTATAAACACAAAGGTTTCTGCAATGCTGAGCTGAATTGCTACAGCTTACTAGAGCAGATTGAATTTCATGAATACTTGAAGGTGCTTAAAATGATTTCTAACAAAAGGCAGCAAAACAAAGTACTTGTTAAACAGGAGACAAAACAAAACAAAACAAAACAAATCCTACAAAGATACGATGTGGCTACCACTGGGAAAATGTCAGGTACTTGCTTCTTGTAGAAAATAGAACATTACTTAACTGATTTAAAATCCAGATAATTTTCCTTAGGAAGAAAATCAGCAGTAAGCTGTTCAGGGGCTGGTGGATTTCTTTGTTTCTTAAGGATGGTAAAGATTTGTGCAGAGACATCAGCAAAGAGCAGCTTTCTGAGCTGTTCCCTGCCAATTGCTGACAAAGGCAGTCCTAATGAATCATTCTGAATTGTGATCATGTGCTACCAGCCCACAGTGAGCTGCCAAAGAGGAAGTGCAGCTTGTTTTCTTTCATTTTCTTGATTCCTATGCTGTAGGAAGATGAAAGGAGAAGGAGGAGGAGGCAACAGCGGCAGCCAAACTTAATAAATAATTCTGACGATTCCTGATATCAAATGGAGGCCCCAGAGTGGGACCCACTGAAAAATGACACCCTTCCGCCGACCCTGACGCCAGCTGTCCCTCCGTATGTGAAGTTGGGCCTGACCATTGTATATACTGTTTTTTATTCACTGCTTTTTGTGTTCATCTACGTTCAGCTCTGGCTGGTCCTTCACTACAGGCACAAGAGGTTCAGTTACCAAACTGTCTTTCTGTTTCTGTGCTTGTTTTGGGCCTCTCTTAGGACTGTACTCTTTTCATTTTACTTCAAAGACTTTGTTACAGCAAATTCTCTCAGTCCCTTCATCTTCTGGCTTCTCTATTGCTTCCCAGTCTGCCTCCAGTTTTTCACCCTGACCCTGATGAATCTTTACTTCACACAGGTAAGCAACAGATATTTGAATGATTAAATCCGACAGAATGGTAAAGCAGTATTTTGTAAGAATCATGAGAAAAATGTAATTTACAAATGTACCTTGGTAATGCAAAAGGCAAATTTTGGTTGTTTAGTTGTTTATTTTAACTTTTGATCTATATGCAAGTGATCAATGTTACAATGAAACTGGAGCCTAAAGTAATCATTATAGAAATGGCAATTAATATACTAAATGTCTATAAAATGGATGTCATTTAATTTAAAGGTTGGGGAAAAAATGTACAGGAGAGCTTGAAAGCTGGACACCCACAATGCTGTTCTATTATTATGCTTTATTATAGTTGTTGTTATTAGACTTTATAAACCTCCTGGCTTACCAGACTTGATCTCTGTGTGCAGTTAGAATTGTAATTTCTAATTTTGCCAGCAATCCCCCTCCACATCCTAGTTTTTCTTAAGTTAATTAGCAGGTTTCTGAGTGAGATTTCTATGTGTATCACAATTAAAACTGTTGATCAAGTCCTACTGCAGACCCAAATTTCTATAATTATCAGTATTACAAACAGATTTGACTCTGGACCCCAGTAAGTGCTAAGTGCTGTACAGAGATACACCCTCTATTTCAAGGACTCTCTGATGTAAAGGTAAATTAGCTGTACAGTGGGGTACAGGAAATAGTATCATCATTTCAGAAATAGCTCCTGAGAGTTTATCTGTGCCACTGACAGCTAAGGAGCCAGATGAGTTAGGCTGCACAGTGCTCCAGGTTGCTGCAGTTAGAATTGCGTGGAAATATTTATGGTGAACTTGGTATCTTGCACTGTGCTGCAGGGTGGGATATTGGCATGCTGAGGCAAAGAAAGACTGCTGGGTTTGCCTAAGATTGCACAGGAAGGTTGCAGGAGGGCAGAGACTGGGCTCTCTATCTCCTTAATCCCACTGTAGTGCCCGGAGCAGGATGCCAAGCCCGCATCCAGATGATCCTTGTCAAAGTCCACTTTCTCAGTGCAGGAGCAGTTGGTCAGGAGAGCATCAGCCAGCCCTGGAGCATACCAGGCAGTGCTCAGGATGCTCTGGGAGTTGCTGTGTGCCCCACTTGGAACCAGCTTGGTACCAGGGTCTGGGTGCTTCTTTAGTCCCCATGGTGTTTAACAGTGCTCTGTAGTGATGACAGGCCTATCAGTTCTGAACAGCCTGTCTGGAGAGATGTAAGACCTGTCATCCCAGAGCTGAAAAAGCAGCAATGTAAGCATGACAGCTGTAAGAAGATCACTTGAGTTGTAGAGGGTATTAAATACTTAGAACCACATACACAGTTTTGTGCTTAGGTTTACTGTTCTGGACTCAGTGTCTGAAACACCTGCTAACTCACCCCGCTCCACTCCCTGGGACTTGAGATATATTAAGGGATTACAGGAACCTTTCATCTACACACTACTCAAATCCAGCTCAGGCATGTGGTGACCTTTGCTTTATCCCACAGCTATTGTGAGAGTTATTTGATAGCTGTGCAGTTTCCCAGGGCCAAACGTCCATCATCACACAGTCCATCTCCATCATAGTGCCGGGACTAAGTCGTAGCCTAAAGTCAGATCCTTCCCTCAGACACACATGTAGGGCTGCTGTGGAAGTCTGCAGGCAGAATGCAGCATCCTGGCTCTGGGCCAAGAGAAGCCGAGACTGTGAGCACAGAGGGGACACAGCAGTCTCTGCATTAGAGGAGGCTCAGGAGGCTTAATGTTGTGGGTAACATTTGTTTTGTCTAAGGAAGACCTAAAAAGAGAGTACACAGAATGCACACGTATGTCCTTTCAACTTATTTTTAGCATTGCTGTCTGATAGTATTCAGGAAGCACAAGTTGGTGGTTGAAAACAGAAAAAATGCTAAGGCAAATGTTCTGCCTTTGAGACAATTCCTGCTTTGTCAGCCCAAGTCTTCATGATCTTTCTCTGGGCCCCTCTGCAAAAGAGTGTAATAGTTACCTGTCTTGAAGGCTGTTGCGAGTCTTTTGAAACAGCATTTGCAAGGCACTTTCAGAGTTTGTGATGTGCATCATAATCTTTAAATACCATGGGCCACTGTAGATAGGCATAAGATTAGTATTGTTGTTTGCTCCAGAGCTGGTTGCTGGTTGCTGAAATCTCATCTCAAATATCTCCCCAGGTGAAACAAAGCTTTAAGAAATAAAAGCACAGCCATTGTACAAATATAATATGACATGGAATAAGTGCACATATTTTTAATTCACTGCTATTAATTCTTTACTTCTAACCATTAAAAGGTGGTTTGGCTTGAAATTCAGCATCTTGTATTTAATGTGCATCTAGCTTTCCACAGTAGGCAAGCAAGAACTAGTGTGAAAGGGGTGGGGAGAGAAAATTTTGTTTTCAGTAATGGCTTATAACTTCACAGACCTGTTCAGAAACAACTTTTGTGCTTTTATTCTCAAGAAGGTGGGCAAGAAGGGTCTGCAGCTGTGTCTCATTGCATGAAAACCTTGCTGTTTCACTGGTGCTTAGCTCGAGGGAAAGAAGTGATCTGTGTATAGTATAGGGATAGAGAACTGGAAGAGACCCCATGGGTCTCTGGAATTTCAGGTATTTATTATCTGCAGTACAGCACCCACCATTTCTTTATGTAGCACTGCTAGGGAAACTTTCACACGTAGATGTGAGAAGGAAAAAAGTTATTTAAAAAATACTGCAAATCCTCCTGGCCAAAAAAAAAACCTCATTTGGCGAGTGCCTGAGGGTATTTTTCAAAATAATAAGCACCTTTGAACTTGACAGAAAGTTAGCCACAACTATTCTCTTTTTTTTAATTGGTATCCCAAAGCAATAGGGAAATTTTAAATGTGTTTTATGTGTAGCAAGACAAATAAGCCCTGATGATGTCAGCACAGTGGAGTTTTGTTCCCAGACTTGAGCATCAGCAGCCGCAGCAGAAGAAGCTGCAATGTGTTGGGGCAGGTTGCTAAAGCAGGGGACCTGTAGGCAAAAGGGAAGTTAGAATCAAAATAGTTTTGACCTAGAACAAGGGATCTTTGGATTAAGAGCCGAGTTCAGGGTCCTTTGCTACAGTTTTCATTCTGCTCTACTTAGGGCAGAATAGAAAAGGTGCTGCAGATAAGGCTTATATAATATTGGTTCCTCTCAGAAATCCCATACTGGAGAAAAGTAATGTGATTTCTAATGAAATAACTGAATATATTAGAATCTATTAATCCTGTGTCTGTATCCATTCTCTTCTAAAGAAATAATAATAATGTGACCTATCCACTCAAGAGGGTAGACCCTCTGTCTACTTGAAAACCATTAATCTCAATTGAAGATGAGATCCAGTGGCACCTCTGTAAAACAATAGGGTGACAAGAGCAAGTAACTGCATTGTATCAAGCCACAGCAACTCCGTGATCCTGATCCATCAGATAAGGAGCTGAAGTGAGAATTTCCACCTAGAGACACCAAAAATCCCATAGATATGTTTGCCTTACACGTGCAGCTTCCATGTGTTTATTTTGCTGCTTGATAACATATTTTCCATTTTAAAGTGGAAAAGACAGTGAAGATCCTAGGGCTTGGACACTCTTTCATTTATCTTCCCTGCCCCTGACAAGGGGAGACTGAGTTGAGTCCTCAGGCTTTACAGTTAGTGCTGTGGGCAAAAGAGTAAAGAGGCTCTGGGAAACAATATTAGCTGCCTTTTTTGGTGCATGTGAGGGGTGGGCAGAGAAGGGCTTGCTTCACTTTGTCCTGTTTGCTCAGACTTTGCATTTCCCTGGGGAACAGAATACAAATGAAGCAGGAGGGAGGCTAAGATGAAGGGTTACAGACTCAAAGAACAAGGTCAGGGCCAAAGACCGTGAGCTATAGAGGACACTGAAAATCCCAGACCAGGCACAGCAAACAGTTTGGTGAACTGTAGGTTTCGTCATTAGGTTGGGAAATTCTCCAGGACCTAGAGAAAGTAGTGCTGAGCTAAAGAGGTGAGAGACTGTATGGGTGGAGAAGGGCTGGTAGGCAGATTTTACCTTTCCTTCCTCCTCCCTAACTATCTTCCCTTTACTCTGGCATCCACACTGAGAAGCTTACCCTGCCTTCCAGGCAGAGCTGATAAAATCAGGGACTTTCAAATCAAGAGAAATTGTACAGAATAAGACAGTTCAGAGGGGAGCTGGCCATGCCAGAACTGCCTGGCTGGGTGGGGTAGAAACAGCGCAAGGCTTTTGGAGAGCTTACATGTATCTCAGTGGAACCGGAATACATGTTAGCTCTGGGAGGAAAATTAAGGGAACTTTTCATACTCTAATTATTGAAGATAGCATTTCAAAAGTTCTCACCAGTGAGAGAACACAGAAGGCTTTTTATTTAGGAAAAAGATTTGGGTTTTTTTAGTAGAAATAAATAAACCATATATTATAAAGCTTATTGTTAATTTAAAGCATGCTTTAGATGTACATAGAACTACACAAGAGTCTAACTACATATGGTAAAGCATCAGCAAACATATTTGCTTTAAAATGTTGTCCTTACTATTGTATCTACAGAAGACAAATAGCAACTGCAGACTGGCTTGCTGTCAGCATCTGACATGAGGAATGAGATCATTTGACTTGGAAAATAATTTGATAGGAAAGCTACACATGAAAATTTACTGTGGCTGTCAGCCCCACAATCATCCCTGTCCTTTTAGGACTGTTTTTACCAATTTACAGAAGACTGATTATGGTAGTGAGTCACGTTGCCCAAGTCTGTAGGCCTTACAAACTGTGTAGAGTTTAGAGAGCAGAGAGAAAACTTGCCTATTTTGGGAGCTCTGAGCCAAATAAAAGAATGAATGTGGGAGAAAGAGAGAAAGGGGAAGGTGGGCCTTGGCCTGGAAGATACACAGCAGAAGAAAGATATATGTGTTGTTGATGAGAGACTCTGGGCCTGCATGAGGTTGTAGCAGATTTTCAAGGTTCAAAGAGAAGTTTGCATGGCACATGAAAGAGGAAGAGAGGAACCATGTCGAAAGGAACTGGGAAGGAAAAGTACACGCTATGCTTCTTATAAGGTTTTTGAAAGGAGAACTGTTAAATAAAGCTGAACCTCATTCCTGTGCAGAGGGCCAGCTTCAGACATATGCAAGCACTTGTCACATACCTGAGGCCTTTTGGTAAGCTGAGCTGTGGTTCCTGTGAGTGTGACTTGATCAGCTAGCACTGGAGGTACAGTAGAGGTTTGTGCCAGCGTCACTCCTGCTAAATCAGAGCATGGACCTAAAATTTCTTCGGGGAGATTTTCTTTTTCTTTTGGGAATATCTGACTTGGCTTTGACAGCAGTTTCACTGATACCTGTAGGGCCAAAGTGGCTCCTGACTGATGTTCATAACCATGGCTGGAACCCCCATTAGCTAGTACAACCTGGCCCTGTCTGCTTACTCTTCTGCCCAGCAGCTCTGCAGAGCTCTCTGCAACCGAGCTGCTGATGGGCTCCCATGCCATCCCCACTGCTGGGGCCTGGTAAAATGCCTTTGAGGTCAGCTCTTTACATCAGTTCCTGCAATGGGAATTTTTCCTGGTCGTATGAAGAGCTTTCTGGAGTCCTTTTGAACTGCTGCAGTTTTCTATGCCAGACATATACCTCAGGGGAGTGGAGGAGGGAGTGTGAGAATCTCATTTGAGGTTTCCAATCCTTTGGCAAAAACAAGGAGTCAAAACAGGATATTTCTCCTTCAAAGAACAAGCAAAGGGGGAAATACTTTCAAGAAGAAAAAGTAACCCTTTAGACATAAGCAAATTTGCAAGTATTTTTACTGAGTTTTCCATGTTACTGCTCATCTTTGGGCTCTCTGAAGGACTGCTTTAAAAGAGCCTGCCTTCTGCTTGCTGTTTAATCTATTCTTAGGAATAGTCTGGTTTGCTCTGGTTTGCTGGAAGACTTGCTTATATGACTCAGATATTGACTAGAAGCTTTCTCAACACTGCTGTGGGGAGGGGCCATTGAGCAACGAGTCTCTTGAGCTAAATGCCCGTCGAAAGAAAAAGCTGCACCCACGCATGGAAGGTATATTGAGATCGGCTTCTGACATCCCTACTCCCACTGAGCAGCCCTTTAATCTCTGACAATCACATTGCTTCCAGCAAGGCTACTTGTGAACTAAGGCCCCATCAGTGTTTAATCAAAGGTGGCAGAACTTGGCTGCCTGTGTTTCTGCCTAGCAGTGAGTTGGTCAGAATTGTCCATACTGTAGCTTTGATTCTATACAACATTTTCTGTACAGTGTTTATTTTCTTTCTTAATGATCATTTTGCTCTGATAAAATTCAGAATATTTATGGCTGACATGTCCACCAAATATAAAATCACTGTAATGGCTGTTTTGATGATCTTGAATCTGGAGATCCTGATAGATCTGCAGCAGGGGCACCACATTTGGTTTTAGCTAAGTTATCCATGGAGATTTTGCTAGGTAGTGCAGTCTTGGATTGGTTTCTGTGACAGGACTGCTCTGTGACATTATAGGGATGAGTGGATCATTTTTGGGGAAACACAGCAGATGGTATTTAGAAACTTGAAATTTTCTATGGTTTTTGAACTCAGAACAATTCATTGCCTACTGGAAATTGCTTGTCTTTTGCAGTTCTTTGCAGAGGCTCTGAACTCTTCTGTTCAGTGCAACTCCTGAAAGCTGTCAAAATTAACGGTACAATAAATGTGAGTAAGTGCTACTCACAACAGGTGAGGATTGTGGAATGGCCTTAGAGACAAGTTTTACTTGTTTAGTTTCATTGAGGTCAGGGATGTCTTTCCTCCTGCTTGCTCACAGTTTCTTCCAGAATAAGCAGGGTAGGCAGTAAGTCTTGTACAAAACTATGTGGAAAGTGTTTTGAACCACATATCTTCTCTAAAAGTGACAGCTACTCTTTATGCACAGCAAAAATGCAGAACATTCACAAGGCTCTTGTACCTCTCCTTTCAATAGCAGGAGAGGTAAAACAACATAAACCAACATAAAACTTCCTGAACTCCTGTGAGATTTCATGACCCAGGAATTTGGAGAATGAATCACAGAAATCTTCGGTAAGGGATACTGCCAGATCTATTTGAAAACAGTATCAATGGTTGCAGAATATTTTTAGAGATCTTTTTCCCCCAAGTTTTCAATTTTATTCTCAGCCTGCTGAAAAGCTCAGTGCTCTCTGCTACTTCAGATGGTGCTAAGCAGGCTGATGCGTCACAAAAACAATTTCCATGTCAAGGCAGCTGTTCATGGTGAATAGAAGTTAAATGACAAATTGTTCCAGGAGCACTGGAACAAGTGGAGCCTGATTTTCTCCAGATCTATGTCTCATGACCGACTTTGTTTCCATAACTGGAGCATTTCTTACAATATTTTGCTATGCAGACTCATATTGGGTGGTGTGTGGAATCATTATGCAGGGCTCTCCTCACTGAGATCACAACTCAGATGCATTTTTAGAGTTTCTTCTTTCTGTAGAGTGACTAATTTTTTAGGAGGGTGATCATGCCTTTGATACTTCAAGTATTTTCCCATCAATTCTCTGACAAGAGTATTTTAACATTAGTAAAGGACCGATAAACAGATTGACAGGTGGACACATGCCTATGCATATATTGTGATCATGTAAATCCTGTTTCCTTGGGAAAGCATGATAATCATAGCAAATATTATGCAAACGTTACTAAAGGGCATGCAAAACCAAGTTAAATGAATAGGGCAGGATAACTTGAGGAGAAAATGATTAGGAAACAACACAGAATAAGTCACACAGCATGGGGGTTTTGTAATACTAGCAACCAGTGTGCTTTGGTATTGGTTTAAATGAACATTTTTAAGCTGAGTTTGTTTGGAAACCATGTTAGCTTGTAAAAAAAGTGGTGATGCTTTCCTCTAATTTTTTAATAAACAAGATATAAAATATGGTAATATATTTTTGTCTAATTTCTGATGGTGGTTAAACACCTGTGACTGATATTACCTAGCTACAGAAAACATGTCAGTATTTTGTCTTTTCTGTTACATCAAGCTGATTGCTGGGCCAGGCTATCTCTGTAAAAGCACTATATTGTTGCATAGTGAAGCGGCAGTCAACAGAAGCCAAATAATACCTTGGAGTGAAATAATGAGTTTGGTTCTTGATGGCATCTTTTTGGCAATCGAGATGGATACAGATGTACATATCTAATTTCAGGCCAGGGTACTATGATGGGCTCTACACGAGAACAGAGCACTGGACCGGGTATGAGTTGGTATGTGTGAGAGACATGGACTGTTAGGCCATGTAAGAGCCTATAATAATTTGCCTCTATGATTTTACTGGCATTGGTCCTGTTGTGAATACCGGTATAAAGGGTCTTATTCCTAAGCCAGAATAAGTGAAAATAATAGTGCAGATAATTTGTACACAAGTACATCATGAACACTTTCTGGGTGGTTTTAATACTTTACTTGGAGCTTGCCTGCCATGGGCAAGCGATCCATGCAAATCTGTCGTGTAATGAAACCTGCCATTACGTTTCCTGTGACCTGTGAGACACGATTTCTGTGGATCACCGTGTCTTTCTCTACTGACATATAAGATAAAGTTGATGTAATATTTTTTTTGTTTTGCAGGTGATTTTCAAAGCAAAGTCAAAATATTCTCCAGAGCTACTGAAATACAGGTAAGAACTATGCAAACATTTAATGTGGTATGGAAGAGTAGCCAAGCACTTTGAGAAATGATACAACTTTTCTAATTTGTGGTGCTCATATCTCAGCTATTCATATTTATATGCCAATGTTTTACAGTGATGGTTCTCGGGTCAGCTTCTTCCTGTGACATTTGGAAGACTGTCCTTTCCCAACACAAGGACCATTTTACATAGTCACACATTTCAAAGGCAAATATTTCAAATGCAAGCAGAAAACACCCATCCTGCTGATTTGTTTACAGGTTCTTAACATTTGTATTGCTAGGTAAATTCAGATCCAGCGCTTTGGTAAATGAAGCAAAACGATGTGGGTTTTTTTGAGAGGAATGAGTATGTTTTGTGGGTATGTTTTAACACATGAGGTCACTGGTAATAAGAGACAGAAGTTTTGGGAAGATTAGAGAAGGATTGTGAAGGGAAAGAGCTAGAGAGAATGGATTCAAATTGATGGTGTGTTTGGAAGCTTACACATAACCTCCCTTGACTCCATATAGTTGAGGTTATGATAGCTTTGCATTTAGGTGGGGAGATTTGTTTGACATCTTGCTGAGCAGGAGGAACTCCCAGGAAGTACTTGAAAGTACACCAAATGTCCAGAAAGCTAAGGGAGAGCTCAATAAATTAATGTTTATTTGTGACAATGCTTAAAAACCTCAGTTGGGCAATGTTGTTTAGACAGAGGGGACAGAGAGAGGTTGTCTCCATTGTAAAGAAAGAATTTACAATATGCATTCAGGGTAGGAAAACAGAATTATTTCAAACAGAAATCTAACTTGTTACTTGCTGACTGTTAGGAGAACATAAGTACTGTATCAACAGGGCAAATATTAACATTGTCTTTGCCCTAGAAAGTTTGTCATCCAATTGCTTTTGATACAGCTTGAGGGGCAATTGTCTGGAGCAAATGCTTCAGGAACCATGTCTGGTATAATGGCAATACAAGTGAAAGTAGACATGGAGTGAGCTGTGCTTGATCTGGTGAGGGCATGGGACATGCAGGGTGTGACAGCTGCCTCAGGAGTACTTCAGGCTGAACCGCAGCTTTGAAACCCCCTTTGCACTCTGGTTTCTGTGGGCAGGAAATCCAGGAGTACGGGCTGGAAGACAAGCACAGCACACACCAGGCAGGTCCCCAGCCAGCCCCCAGTTCAAGTGTGCCTGCCCCTGATGGTGCACACAGGCAAGAGAAACAGAGGATCACTTTACACAAAGCCTGGGCTGCAGGTCAGGGTGGTACAGGACTGTGTGGGCATGTTCCTCGATGGCTTTGGAGGTGAGAGCTAGAAGCTTTGAACCTCATCCGTTACCAGTATTTGTGTCAAGGCCTTATTTCTGAAAGCTGCTTGAAAATGTCTTTCTTGAGGCAAAGGGAGCTTGTGATAGTCAATACCTATGAAGTGACTACATTAGCACCTGCATGTAGCTCTTGGAGCATTTCCATTCCTAAATTCTTACTGTGTATTGTGACTGGAATTACTCATGCACCCTCCCCTCAATAGCTCCGTGTCCACCCTGACTCTTGCCTGCTGCATTTCTAATACAGATCATTCTTGGATATGATATAGTTTTTTCTTTCTAATTCAGCTCTGCTGGTAAAGGTTTTCAGTTGTATTTTATTTTAATATCTAGGTCTCTTAGCATGAATGTCTAAAAGGGCTATATAAATAAAGCTGACCTCGCTTCCTATCTTATGCTGGGCAATTGAAGGGGTGTAAGACATGCACACCCACAGCTGAGGTCCTGAATCTTAATTGTAACGGGCTATTGAAAGATGACAGACTCACAGAGCGGTTTGGGTTGGAAGGGACCTTTAAAGATTGTCTCGTCCAGCGCGTGTCCCTTGGGCAGGGAAATATTCCATTAGATCAGGTTGCTCAAATCCTGAGGGAGAAATGGGTGATAGATCGTAGAAAGATCTGAGGCCTACAGACACGTCTGTGGTCTGCACTTACTGAATCTGATTTTTCTTCATTACTGAATGTTCACTCTTCGATTTCCCCTGCCCCCTCACATTTTCTTTAATAAGTGTAGGACTTCATTACCTAGTATTGGCATTTTTGCAATAGGTGATGGCAACACAAATGGGACAATGCAAGGTAGGACTGCTGTCTATGTATTGACACAGGTCTCAGAAATCAGAGTTACTTTAGCTACCAAAAAAAAAAATTGATAAAATCCTATCAGGGATCCAGAATTTTAAGCAAACTTTACTCATCACAGTCTTCATGATATTAGTAAAAGATCTCAAGGTAAAGTCTATGCCAGCCCAAATTGGTATTTGAACAGTACCTCTGCATGTCTTCCTGGGCTTGGGTATTTCTTACTGTCACTGGGTTTGGACCAGGTTTGTTGTACTACATGTGCATGTGCAAGCCTCAGACACTGCATGGTTTTAGAGGAAACCAAATGCAAAATGCAGTAGTTTCAAACAGATTTTCCTGTTAATCTAGGGAAATTTCACTGCATTTATCTGAGTTTTGATTTTAAGCTCAAAGAAAAACTTATGGATGCCTCCAGCCTGACACAGAAAGAACAGAACACTCGGGCATGTGTGTTCCCCAGCCAAACCAGATTACACACAGCTCCTTTAAAGAGACTAGTCCCAAAGTGGGGATTAGGCACAATAGGCTTTTGAACTTTTGCTTGCACTTGCATTGGTGCAATCTGGAAGCATCTCTCCTGTCCCACTTTTTTGTTTTCTAAAAAAAATCCACACGCTTCTTCATGCCTTTTACATGCCCTTGTAGTTGAGCTGTAAAGATACTTTCTGCCTTTAATCTGCAGCTGCTGAGACCCTAAAACTGCCCTGAGAGGGACACCCTGCATCTCCATCAGTCCTTATTCATAAGTTCAGCAACAATACTTCTATTGTCAAATCAGGCAGCCATTTCCCCAGACACATGATGTTAATAAGGGGGCTGGAAGATCATTATGTGAAGAGCTGCACAAGTGACTGGCCATGACAGCTCACCCTGGCACGTACGGGAGTGTGTGGACACGAGAGCATGACAGTGCTTTATTTTTCTGCCAAACTCTGTCAAGGAGAAGCCTGGCCTGGAAACCTCTAAGCCCCTGATAGTTGCAAAACAGCTTGATGCTGCATGCAGGAATGCAGGCTGTTCTGCAGCAGGAGGTCCTTCTGACTACTATGAGCAAAAAGAGAGCGTGTACTTACTCAAGTCCAGCAAGCAAAGCAGCATGTAAGAGTGTACCTTTCCTTGTAAGCCCAAATCCCCACCAGGGGAGTAGAGATGAGACTGTTAAATAACCTTCAGAAGGGGAAGGAAAGGAAGACACATGACCACTATTTAAAGACTTTTGAAATGCTAAATAAAAGCTATAAATGTGCCACCATTACAACTGGGAACTACATTCTCTGGAGGACGCCACATAAGAGGGGAGCTTCAGGTCTACAATGCTTCCAGCATTAGACTATGAGGTTAAAAAAACTGCATTCTCCAGCTGCTTATCCTAAAAACAGAACCCTAGCCTGGAAAGTTCAGAATGAGCACAATCTTCCCCCGAGAGGGAATTTCCATGCCTGGCAAGGAAAAAACGTCATCCTTACTCACTGACAGATATAACTGTAAAGGAGGGCATTGATTCACAAGCAGTGGCTTTTGGGCTTTCAGTTCCCCCTGTTAGACATTTAAAAGGTCTCAAAGATATACACCCTCCTTTTTTGCACTCTGAAGAGAAGCCAGATATGCTTCAGTTTTGTAGCTGCATTGGTGCTAAACCAAAAGAATCACAGAGTCAAGAATGTGCTGAATTGGAAGGGATCCACAAGGATCATCAAGTGCAACCCTTAGACCTGCACAGGCCCAGCCCCCAGAGTCACACCATGTTCCTGAGAGTATCATCCAAACGCTTCTTGAAATCTGTCAGGCTTGATGCTGTAACCACTTCTTTGGGGAGCCTTCTCCATTACCCACATCCAACCTAAACCTCTCCTGGCACAACTTCAGGCCAGAGAAGAGATCAGTGCCTGCCTCTTTGCTTCCCCTCACAAGGAAGTTGCAGACTGCAATGAGGTGTCCCCTCTGTCTCCTCTTCTTTTTGGCTGAACAGACCAAGTGACCTCAGCCACTCCTCATACGGCTTCCCGTCAAGGCCCTTCACCATTTTTGTTGTACTCCTTTGGACACTCTCTAACAGCTTAATATCTTTCTTATACTGCAGTGCCCAAAACTGCGCACAATATTCAAAGTGAGGCCACCCCAGCGCAGAGCAGAGCAGGACAATCCCCTCACTCAGCTGGCTGGTGATGCTTTGCCTGATGCCCCCCAGGACATGGTTGGCCCTCCTGGCTTCCAGGGCACTGCTGACTCGTATTCCACTTGCCATCAACCAGGACCCCCGGGTCCCTTTCCGTGGCACTGCTTTCCAGCATCTCATTCCCTGGTCTGTACATACATCCAGGGTTGTCCCTTCCCAGGTGCAGAATCCAGCACTTTCCCTTGTTCAACTTCATATGGTTGGTGATTGCCCAGTCATCTAATTTGCTGAGGTCTTTCTGCAAGACCTCCCTGCCTTCCAGGGAGTCAACAGCCCCTCCGAGTTTTGTGTCATCGGCACAAGTCCTGCGTCCAAGTCATTTATGAAGATGTCAAAGAGCACAGGGCCTAAGATGAAGCCCTGTGGAACCCCACTAGTGACTATGAATGAAAAAAATTTGAATGTGTGAAAGAAAAAGATGCCCACTGGGTAAAGTATTTTTAAACAATCAGAACTGGATTCCTCAGGGACAATCTGTATGTTTGCTCTCAGCCAAATTCCAAGTTCCCAGCAGGCATGAAAAGATGTGGCCAAACCCTCTTGTTCAGTGACTGCAGATTATGAACCTTATCAGTAATTGCCTTGGTCAGCAATGATAATGAAGTCAGCAAATACCTGAGATTTTTTTTTTTAAGTGCAAAACTCCCCAGCCTGTGTAGGAGTAAAGAGGAATTAGAAGCAGTTTTCCTGGAGTATGTGGTATACTTGTATTGCAGGTATCAGTGCTGGGTAGGTGGGAAAAAAAACAGATAGGGAAAACCAGTCCAACTCCTGGGCTTATGTTTGCCATATTTCTGTTCCACCTCTGCTTTTGTGGTTGTGGAAATGGACCTTTCTCCTGGTAGTGATGGCAAAATGCCAACCCAGAATCAATATACATAGTTAAATTAATTTATGTCTCTTTCAAGAAGTTGACTGTGACCAAATTATTTAGAAAAAGGGAGGACAGAGAGACATGCCAGGGAACCAGTAACTCAGAGATTTTTCCTGCTGTTAGACACTTCCCTAATTTAATATGAAATCTAATGGCAAACATCAGCAGTCAGTGATTCTTCTCATGGCAGCAGTGGTGTAGTAAATCCAGTACATGGTCAAAAACAGTCCTTTCCATGTCATTCAACCTTTTGAAAGGTTTCTCCTGGCAGTGAGTAGCCAGGCAGCTTATGCTCCACATGAAGTGCACACTCTCAGAAATTACATGTGTATTTAAAGCAGGTTTTAACAACCGTGCTGCTGTGTTTCTGCTGCAAACAGTCTTCCATGTTTTGCTGCTTGATACTAGTTGGCTTTTTTTTTTTACTTACAGCTTGTTGTGTAACTGTAAAAACAGGTTTGAAATGAGCTAGGTTAATCTCTCCAGCAATCTGGAGCACTCTGATTTGGGCTCTGGCAGCTGGTTACTCTGTCATCTGTGGCAGCCCAACACATGCAGATTTCATTGCTCAGAGTGCAACTTTTGTCTCATGACTGACACTTGCTGAACAATGACACTAAAATTGTTTTTTCGTTGCTCTCCCAGGTTGCCCCTCTACCTGGCTTCTCTTTTCATAAGCCTCCTCTTCCTCTTGGTGAATTTAACATGTGCAGTACTGGTGAGGACACAGAATTCAGAGAGAAAAGTCATTGTCTCTGTCCGGGTGGCAATTAATGACACGTTGTTTGTGCTGTGTGCTGTTTCACTCTCCATCTGCCTGTATAAGATCTCCAAGATGTCTTTAGCCAACATTTACTTGGAGTCCAAGGTAAGGTACATTTTCAGTTCTATTCAAGTACCTTCTGAAAGACAAGGATAGTGTGACATAAAGCCACACAGTCCTTTAGGTTCCCTGAGAGCTGGAGGCCTTAAACTTCACAGCTTGCACTTGGCTGGCCATCCTGTTCAATATATGAATGAAATACTAAGTGGTATCAAGGGAGCTTTTGGCTAGGACTAGAAATCCCAAATGTTTTTGAACCAGAGTCTGTAGAACTTATTGGCTGGAGTGTCTCACAGTTCTTTTTCAAGTGGATGCTGCTTTCTCCAGGTCCCTGTTTGAAGACCAGTTTATTTCAGTATTGCTAAATAGAAGTGTCCTATACTTTGGGATCCTTCAGCTTGTCAAGTCATTGATTAAGTTAACTGTTTAGGGTAGCAGCAGGCTGAAGATAAGCCAGAGAAATATTAATCTCCCTTTATACGTTTGTGTATTGTCCTATAGATAATAAGAATATGTTTTAAAAGACTTTATACATTATAATTTAGCCAACTGGGGAGAAGGGGTAAAAAGTTCCTGCTATTACTTTACAGAACATTCTTTAAAGAAATAATGTTATTTTTACAGCTTTGAACACATTCAGTGGTCAAAGTGCTGGGTGGGATCACATGAGTGTGCAGAGTTTATTATATAATAAGTGAAGATGTTTTGTATCTATAAATAATGAAACAGGGCTTTCAAAGGTCCTTGCATTTGCAGTAGACAGTTAAATCTTAAATTATTAGTTTAGCTAGTTGCCATTACCACAACAAATCTTTAAAAAATGTAAGTTTCAGCTGTTATTTAGAAAATCTGATAATAAAATTCCTCTCTCCATTTACTTAATCTGATGAAATAAGTACATTTCCTGTTTAATCAAATCTGGCCGTACTGCACAACAACTGAAAGTTCAGGGTTGAATAGAAGATTTAAAAACACTGCTTAGTTTGTTTTGTTTCTTTCAAACCTGTCATTTGCTGACCAAAGGGCACAGGCAATGGATTATTTTTACTAGTAAGAAGAGTTTTTCTGCTCCTGCAAGTCACAGAAATATAAATCTCTGTAAAAAAGCAGTGTTAACCTAAGGGAGGCTTTGGTAGACTACTTTGTCCCATTTCCTCCTTCTGCGGGAAACCCTATCTTCTTACTTCAGGCTATTTCACAAAACCCAAACAAAATCTAACATTATTGCAGACAGGAAAGGGCAGAATTCTCAGCTGATAAAAGTTTGAATGTGGAAATGAGAATCAAGAGAGTGCTTTGCTCCTTTCTGTTGACCTGAAATGGGAGTTCCTGTGGGGATTTCCAGTAGGGTTTGACTGCATGTACTTTAGGGATACAGATGGCTGGAACTCGTATTGAAAAAACATCCTGCTTTTATCTGTTACTGCTATGCTGAAAAACTTGCTAAAGAAGAAAAATACATTCTCTGCAGTGATATGACAGAAACAATGTTGGAGATAAGGCACGCTCTGTGGTGCACGAAGATAGGCATGGGTACTGATGGCCTTTTATTTGCATCTCCCATCTGCTGGCATGCACCATCTGATCACATGTGAAAACACATCCATCTCTGTCACCTGGCATGGGGGACCATTCTGGTTCTCTGTGCCAAGGCTATGCCAGCACCAAGGAGGTGCACAGCCCCTGCCCTTAGGTGCTGACTTGAGCCATTTCTAGGCTGGCCAGAAGCATTCTGTTGTGGGACATGCTACCAGCTTGGGGCTACCCCTCTTTTCTGCAGGGGCCTGGGGCTGAAAAAGGATTCCTCTGGCTTTACTTTCGCTGCTGCACTCCTTCTTCCCAGTCCACTAAGTATATTTGACTGGCAGCAAAACCAGGACACTTTTATCCCCTTTTTTGTGTTTGGTGGGACGGAAGTTTGATAAATCTCTAGCACATTTAACTATTAACTATTAAAGAATGACAGCTATGTAGGGAAATCTACACAGGGAAATACTGACCCCGTTCTGCTCTTTGTTTCTGCTATCCCCAGTCTGTAAATGCCACTGACTGGGATATGGTATGTGCCAGTCAGCAGCTTCTATCTGCTCTCTCACCCTCTGTTTCCATGACAGCATCACTGACTTGTTAGTGTCGAAGGAGAACAGAGAAGTGCCTAGCAAACATTTCCTCTCTGAGGCATTTCCGGCTCCCTGGTCCTGCCACAGCTTTCACTGCTGCCTGCTAAGGATCTGGCTTCAATTCCTGTGTAGCAGCAGCCTCTTGGCTCACTCCTGTCATGGCTGCAGGTTGTGGCCTGGTGAGAGGTGGTGGTTCCAGCATGTTGTAAGCAGGAATTCAGAGACATTGGCTGCACTGGGGGTTCTGTAGTACTTTCTGAGCCTGACTGTTTCCTGAATTAATACTATTTTGCTGGGAAAACAGGCACGCTAGTTTTATGCAAGCTTTTCTGATTAATCCCTGAGCTACTCTTCACTTACACTCATTGGGGAGTGCAGACTGAGGAACTGGGTTGACAGAGCCGCAGGGACAGTAGCTAGCAGCATGGGTGAGCAGCAATGGAGCCCTGGTAGTCTCTCAAAGGCCAGGAATTCAGGACATGATGGCTTGGTGACTTTCCCTATTCTTCTATGTCTGATCTACCGAAGTGCTACCACACTTTGGACCTTTGCTCCTTGGCTGCAAACCTGGAAGCAGAATGTGTGAGCAGACTTTGCAGTCTCCAGTACTGGTATAAATAATACTGTGGTGGGAGGAGCAACTTCTCTCTTGGCCTCTCTCATAGAAATGAGAGGAGCTTGTCCTCCCTGTGTGGGTGTCTGCCAGGAGAGGGAGAGGGCAGGGCTAGCGAAGCAAATGACTGCAAGGGAACTTGCCTCTAAAAGCACACAGAGCTTTAACCCATCTTTTCTCCTCTGGCTGTGAAAAGCACTATTCCAGAGCCAACTGCAAAAACTTCGAGCTTCTTTCAAAGCCAGTACATCTGCCTGCCTCTGTGATTAGACTCACACAGATTCCTGTAGCCATGGCTCCTGGATTCCTCCCTTTCTTCCTGCTACGACTGCCAACTGCCGTGCTGGTTTCTCAGCCCCTGGCAGTGACCCTCTCCACATGACACAGTGGTCAGCCATCCCACTTACCCCTCTCACTGGATTAGGCTCTTTCCCCTGCTCAGTCCAGTTTTCTCTCTAGGGCTTGGGAACTGTTGTGATTTCACAGTTGTAGTCCCATCCCTGCCCTTGTGCCCAAGCTGCCACTGAGACTGCCCTGCCTTGGTCACTGCACGCAGGCCATGCTTCCACTTTGTCTGTCCCCTCTGTGTTGACATTAGCTAAGGCAGGATGTTCTGTTCCTGTCCATGCTGTGTTTAACTGCTGACTGTTACAACCTGCTCTGTACTTAGGAAAGAGGAGCAGAGCAAGCAGTTGTAAAAAGATGCAAGGTTGCATCATGTTAGCTAGCCAGCATCTGATACAGGATGCTCTGTAGCTAATGCAGACCTGAAGGCTGAATTCTTTCGCTCCACCTGATAGCAGGTGCGGTTCTTATGTGTTTTCATGGCTCTGAAAATAGCACTTGTCCATTAAATTGTAGGAATTAGTTGCAGCCCATTTTGCTAAGGGCTGGAACTTCTAGCACTACCTGGAAAGCACTGTACCGACAAAATACAGGAATATACATAGTATAGGATATACTGGCCAAACAAGGAAAGGAAAAGGTCAGTTGCATTACACAGTGTGACAACCCTCGAAGCCCATGGAAAGCAATGTTGTTTCTCAACATCTCTTATGGATAATAACCTGTGCTTAAATCTCTTCCAGGGCTCATCAGTCTGTCAGGTGACAAGTATAGGAGTGACTGTTATACTACTTTATACCTCACGAGCCTGTTACAACTTGTTCATCCTATCGTTTTCCCAAACCAAGAAAGTCAACTCTTTTGACTATGACTGGTACAATGTATCAGATCAGGCAAGTATGAAAATATTTGCTAATGAGAAAATCTTATTCTGTATGTGATGATTGATTTCTTAAATGCTGTGACAATAAATATATTGAAGTCCTATTATTTTTTCTTTTATTCAATGCCCTAAGATTGTTTTGCTCCAGAAATGAAAATTTCTGATGATTTTGGTATAAGGAGAATAAAACCTCCAACTCAGTGCTAAAACAGAAGGAAGTGATGACCAGCCAAACAATTTTTTTAAATAATTTTTTTATTTACCTTGATCTTATTATCAAAAGAAAAAGAAACCTTTATTAAAAAAGATGGGTATTTTGTCCATTATTTCTGCTTGAAGCAGCAGAGAAACAGTACATAATTCCAGTGAAATGCTCAGTTCTAAAATTATCATAAAACCTCCCATTGCCATCCAGGCTGTGGAGCTATTTACCTTAATTCTGTCATTAGCATGATAATTTCTGTACTTTGAGGATAAGGTCAAGATTCTTCCTAACCTTTAATTGCAAGTGAGTATTTAAACTGAATACTAACGGTGACAAAAACACTTAAGGAAATAATGGGAGATTCTTTGTTGAATTTTATGAAATTTGGGCATCTATCTCCTTTCTCTGCTTTGAAACATGTCAAGGTCCCAGTATTTTTTCCAGCTATGTCAAGGATAGGCAAAATGGCAGGCCTGGGTCTGGATCATGAGTATATTTTCTTTGGCCTCAAAATCTCAGACACCTGATGTCTCCCCACTCTCTCAGCAAGCACCTGCAGATCAAAAGCAGTGTTCCCAGCAGTGCCTTGTATTGCCAGGGTGGCCAAGCAAACCTGGAGCCATTAACAACTTTCTGTTAAGCAGGAGATAGAACTGTAATTAAGAAGTAGGTAAACAGTAGGATAGGATTGCCCAGGGGACCTCGTTATGAGTTAGCTGAGCAGGGTCTGTCAAGGGATCTCTAATCAGCCCTGCTGAGGTGTGGAGGAGGGCAGCTAGGAGTTGCCAGTCTGTGTAATTAATATACACAGGTTTAGACAGAAGAGCACTAGGCTCTGACTTGTCTCCTGAATCAAACATTTTCCCTCTTGCTGAGGCCTGGAGTGTTGCTGCTGCTCCTGCCGACCCCTTGCAGGGGACAATTCTTGTGCTGACTCTTGCAGCCTGGAGTAAAGGGGCTGGAACTTTATGGCCAGACTACTTGTCCTGTTTTCCCTGGTGGAGGCAGAGGTTGTTCATAGGGAGCTCAGTGGAATGCTGTAGGCCTTGGGCCACTACTATATTTTTTGAATATCTCTTCTGAGTTGTGACATTAGAGTTGTATGAATTTTGGGGTAAATTATTTGAACTACATGTAAAGGGCCTGGAACGAAGGAGTGGGTACTCAATTTGGTACCAGAATCAAAAGTAACTTTCAAAATTACAGGCCGGTGTTTCTACTTTGGTATAGCCTCAGGTCACCGGTCAGAAACACCCTTTTCTCTTCTGTACAAAACACATGAAAGGACAGGATTTGCCCTCTGTGGCTATGGGGAATGGTGGAAATCTAGAGAGAAGATCAAAGCTAATGCTACAGTAACAGCAGGGTTATTCAAGCTTACAGTGCGCACCAATTTGAGGAGAGCCAAGCCTTTCATTTTTAAAAGCAATGCCCTTGAACATTGATTGTTCCTTTATTAATATTCCCAGCTGGAAAAGGACTGGAAAACTAGTTTCTCATTATTGGATTTGATTACTTAATCAAATAATTGGTTGCTTGCTGGGCTTTTAGACTGGGAAGATCCCTGTATTAAATTTTGATTTTGCTGAAGGAAAGATAGGAGGAGGAAGAAAGGTAGAAGGAAAGGGAAGTCATGTACCCAAGACAGTATATTGATTTTTCTAGTATGCCTTTAATCATTAGCCAGGTTAATGTGACTCTACTGAGTGGAATTTCTGGCCATGTTGGCAAGCATTTCAGCCACTTAAATACAAAACTTCATAAGAAAACACTTTGCCTCCTGGACCTTTAAATGAGCTACCAACTTTATTTTTAAACACTTTTCTCTTTTACTTTTTCAACAGGCAGATCTGAAATGTCAGCTGGGAGATGCAGGTTACATAGTATTTGGAGTGATCCTTTTCATCTGGGAGCTCTTGCCTACTTCCTTGGTTGTGTATTTCTTCCGTGTCCGAAACCCTACAAAAGATCTAGTAAGTGGAATTTGTTAGGGTATTTGCTAAAGTAATGTGCAGATCACCCTGGAGGACTCGGCTTCTGAAGGAGCTTCTGCTTCTTAACATTCTGATTTCTCTTTTTCAAAGTGTTCTTGACGGAACAAAATCAACCCAAACTTCCCACTTCTTTAAGCTAACTCCTCATGAAAGAAACTCATCAGATTTACCAAGGAGGAAGGCAAGGTGTTTCTCAGGCATTTGACCTTAAAAATCAGGAACCTTCTTAAATTTAGGGACCGCTTTCCCTAAACTCTAAACTTTCTACAGCACTTTACTGGAGTCAGTGGAAAAGGAGTTTGTTATCCAAATTTGGGATGTGTCATCACATAGCAGTGTGCTAACTGTTCAGTGGTATGTGTGAAATAACAGATGGAATTCTTTCAGCCATGGAATTGTTTCTAAGTCAAAGAGCAGTGGCCATAATAAGCACTCGGTGACTTGTTTGCCATTCCGGCAGAGCAGAGATTAAGGTGTGAGTTGTAAGCATAATTCCCTGTAAGTATCCTTAAGTTAATATATGGACAAGCATCTTTTTACAGCTGTAGGCAACATCTCCAGTCCCATTTCTGCTTAGGACGGGACAACTGCCAAGACATTAAATGTTTTTAAGTACAGTCCAGTGGTGCTGGTCTTCTAAAAAGTGACCACAGAGAGACCTCATTTCATTTAAAATGAGTTTAGTAAGGCTAGACCTGGTGGACAAGTTTGGATAGTGTGTGGGAGATCATAAGAGCATAAAAATAAGGGATGGGGTCTAATCACTCCTTTCAAAAAGCTGATCCTATGAAGACTTGGAATCCTACTCAAATGAGAGTTCAAATGGAGTCCGGCAGCACTCTCACAAGTCAAAGAGCACTGCAATAAGACATATAACATTATATTTTTGCATCATGATTTGCAGAAAGCCTTAAATCTCCAACTTCATATGCAGTTCAGAAGAGGCAGTCAGTGATATTGCTTCTTTCATAAGTACCTTTTTTAGGGTAGACACTATCTGTCATATGTATTAGGTCATCTATAGATTTTTTTCTGTATATAACAAACATTAAGAGTAAAACCAGAAACAACATTAAAATGAAGCAAAAAATTAAGAGACTGTAGCAAGGGAAAACTGAACTTCAGTGCAAGGATGCCACAAGAGGGAGACCAAGGGCTGCAGGACTTCAGGCTAATGCGTTCAGGAGGTTGTTAACAATAGTTAAATGTTAGCACTTGAAAATACTTAGTCAGAAAGCATGGTGCTAGAATTAAAACAAACCCCCTTTAGTTAAAAAAAAAGCATAACAACAACTTTGTTTTAGATAAAATCCAAAATATTCTTTATTTTTAATAAGGAAAACATCCTGATAAATAGTTGTTCTTTGGTTTTATGTTTCATGCAGGACTTCAGAAACAAGAAGTTTGAGTAGAGGCATCCTGCATTCAGCGTTGTTCAAATGTGAGGCTCCTTTTCACAGACTATTATAGCCTGGAAAGAGCTGTCTGTCAGCTTTGGTGCTGACACAGGGTCACTGCAGTGTGTGGCCCTTTGCCTTTCCTTACCTTCAGTCAGACAAATGTTGGAAATGCGCACACGACAGAAATGTATCTATCTTTACTTCATCTCTGTCAAAGTTATTTAATGTTGCAGTTTGGTGGGTTTCTGGAGGGTCCCTCCCGGCTGCTCTGTGAAGGTTTCCAGGGCTGAGATCACCCCCCCGCCTCCCGTCCCTCATGGCAGGGGCAGGAGGTGGAGGCACCTATGCCAGGAGACAGAGACCACGCAGGGAGTCCAGCAGCGAAGAGAGAGGTTTATTCAAATTTCCCGCAGCCTTTAAAGGCTGTTGGAGAGAGCAGGGGATTGGCCACTCGGCCAGCCAATGCAAGGAGACAATATAATAACTATGGCAACACAGAAACCAATGATAGGCAAGTGAGTTAACAACTTCAAAACCCCGACAATTTAACATCTAAAATAAATAGGGAGATTCATGCTCTCCTGCCTAAGGCCAGGGAGAAGATGTTGTCCTGGCTCATCCACAGGTGCAGGGAACCCTGTTTCCTAGGGATGGAAGCCGTGGATCAGTGGATAAGGCTCAGTTGGGTTCTAGATGTTCCTCTGCACTGTTTCCAGAATCAAACTGACCTTTCAAATCTTGTATATCTCCTGTTTTGATTCATAGGGAAATAAAAGGAAAATGCTTTGTAAATAAAGAAGTTACATGTAAACTCCTTTCCCTGTTTTATTAAAGGACCTGATCTTGGATTTTGACCTTCACAGCACTATAGGGTAGATGCTAAAATTGTTCAGTGAGGTCCGAAGGGGCTTTTCAGGCAGGGTTTCACCAAGCAGGGTGCCAAGCTTCCAAACATCCATCCCTGAGGCAAGGGACATAAGGCAGCAGGAGAGAGTGTGACCAATGTGGGAGGTAAAAATCAAACCTCTTTTAAAATCAAATCCTTCAGCTTCTCAGCTGCTTCCCTACTGCTCACTTCAAGTCAGCTGGCTAAAAGCACAAAGTGCTAAAGGATGGACAGGAATTCAGCAGACAGATTAAACACAGACTGGAGAGTGGTTTCAGAAATGGGTCATGTGTTAAAAAAAGAAATAAGGATAGGAAATGCTGTCGAGATCAGTAGGCTATCACTGTGCTGATAGAGATGAACAGAGAATGCAAAATTATTTCTATTGTCCACAGCAAATGTTAAATTGCCTACTTTATTTTGGAAACCGGGAGGTAAAGTCTGCAGTGACTTCTTTTAGAAGTCAAGCACCAAGAAGTTTATCTATCCGGTGCAAGAACTGACCGAGGTTTCCTTTCCCTCAGGCCAGTGCAGGAATGGTCCCAAGCCATGGCTTCAGTCCCAGATCTTACTTCTTCGACAACCCTCGCAGATACGACAGCGATGACGATCTAGCATGGAACATTGCGCCACAGGGGGCACAGGGCAGGTGAGATACAAGAGGGAACTGCTTGCTTCCCGAAACAGAAACTAGATGAGGAACAACTCTGACACACTGCAAAAACACTGGTGTAAATTGTCTAGCTGCAAGTGTTGCTTAAATCCCAAGGAGGGTGAAGGGAAGCAACTGGGGAAGTTGTAGTGGAAAAATAGCACTGAGTTGGGATCATTCACAAGAATGAAAATGGTTACATAATTTAAGAATGGCAGGAGCATGCTGTGCTTTGAAAAATGCAGGTCAGATGTTTGAGTTGCACGTTTCACCCTCTGTTTCTTCCAAAAGTGGCTTTTAAGAAGTCCCATTTACTCATTCAAGTGTGTGAGCAAGGCAGCCTAGAAAAATAGTTGTCTCCCCGCTCAGGGGGAGCAGGAAAGAGCTCAACAACACAGGCAGCAGCTTGCGATGGGGGCAGTGAGAAGCCTCTCAACGTTGATTGCCCTGTGACACGGCTAAATGTCTTGAGGGTTACCTGAAATGAAGGGAGCGTTTGCTTTCCCACGTACTGAAAGCTTAGGAAAATCCACCTAACTGGTGAAATCCCATGCCACCCAGAGCTGGCATAAGAATTTGGTTTTCTCTGTGCAACTCGGAGCTTTAGGTAAGGATTCCCATCCAGGAAGGAGCAGCTCACACCAATGATAGCACCTAATTCAGAGAAGGAAAGGCACTTCCAGGACTGTCCTGTTCTGAAAGGAGGCTCAGGCATTTGCTGTTCCTGTATCTACACTATGCTACGAGTAGATTAGTGTAATCACTCATCTTAAAATGCCAAATAACTTGGCATTAATAATGTAACCATAGGTTACATTACCTCGATCTAATTCTTGTCACTCATTCAGCTAAGACTGTGTGGTCACTGTCTCTGAGCCCAGACCATGATTCAGTAAAGTTAAATACTCACTATTTATAGTTATCAATCATCCTACCCTGCATTCATTAGTTTTTCACTTAGTAACTAAACCCACCAGGATGCTGGAGGTGGTGTTTGCCAACCTGGTATCCAGCCTAGAGCTAGAGGCACCCTCTCCTCCCACACAGAGCCATCAGGGAACCAGCCGCACTGGTAACATGTACAGCTCCCAGTGGGAATCAAGCCAGCCACATACACTGTCTCACACTGCTCATGGGAGAAATGCCAGCATGCCAGAGCTGCTAACCAGTCCCAGGCCCTTGGGCACAGACACAGGAGGTTTAGGGCTGTCACTGACAGGCCTCACAGCGCCAGGACTTGGCAGGGATGAGCAGCAACATTTCTGGGATTTTCAAGCATCTTCTGAAACAATGAGTCGGAAAGGAGAGGCTCTTTAGTGAACTGGGAGAATCAGGAAACACATAGTAAGTTGAGAACACTTGAGGCAAAACAATTAACAGATCAGAAAAACAAACAGCTGCCTGAAGCCTTGCTTGGAGGTTTATCTTACTTTTGTACTTCAGCATGAGAACCTCCTCTGCGTGATTTGCATTTTTCCCCCAGGTATCTACAGAACCACCCTGTCAGGCACTAATCCTTCTGTTTTCTTTTGAAGTTTCTCTCCAGACTACTACGACTGGAGCCATCAGAACAACAGCTTCATGGCTTACATAGGATCCCTCCAACAAGATCCAGCACTGGACACAGATCGGCCCAGCCCTATATAACATCAATCAACTACAGCATTCCAGGACGTTCCGATATTAAAACCAATATTCTGAAAAACAAAGCTTAGCAACTTTTCCTCAGCTTCTGGTTTTTAGAAGTGTTCCTATGCACAGATAAATGAAGAACCTTGCCATGAGCTTTCCACAGTTCAAGGAGAAGTATAAGCTAATGATTTAAAGTTTGAAGACTGTTCCAATTAATACCTTGTTCTAAGCCATGGTGTTTTTGGCTTTGAATAGAGTTGTTAGGAAGTATAATTTAATCATTTTTATGCTCATTTTAAAAGAGCAAATTTCATGAAGTTGAACGGCATAATTATTTTCTAAGCATTTTTATTTTTACACTGTGTATTAGATTAGAAATATATGATTATGATGAATATACTGTAAACACATGAATGGGTTTTTCAAATGCATGACAGTTGCAATTCTTACATGCACATAAAAGCCTGTAAGGAAAAAAATACCAACCCAATTAAATACTGTATTTTCAAGTTATCTCTATGTTCTCAGAGCGCAATTTACTCCTTGGATATCACTGCTTACTCAGTGAGGCATGATAGTTGGAGGCTAAAAGTCTGTACACCGCTTTCTTCTAAGAAAGTAGGAAAATTGTATCTTCTCAGCAGATCTAAGGACTGTCGCAGAAGAGTAAAGATGGGCATGTGCGCCAAGTGGAGCATTGTGAACTGCAAAACAGGCTGAAAATGTCTCTGGAAAGTTAAAGTTATGTGATCATCTTCATCAATTTGATTTAGATATATTATGTAGAAGAGTAAGTCAAAGGCCTGTCCAGGGAGAGGGATATATCTAACAGTATGTACCTGCTTAATTATTTATTAAGAACATGGGAAGTACAGTCTGGGAATAGAACAAGAGCCAGGAGTATGTAAAGCAAAAAAACTTCAAGTGCATCTTTCTACATAACGAGCAGAAGGTCAGCCTTGTATCTTCAGGGGTAATGTAGTGCGTTGTGGTGGAAATGCTGGAGAAATACCATTCTAGGATGCAAAATCTGCACAGAGAAAGCGTAGAAGTAATTATTACTACTCTAAGGCAAACAAACTCTGACTCTACTTCGGGTCTTTTTATTGTGCCCATTGCTCGATGGTGAAGAACTCCGCATCCCCACTGTCTTTCTCCTTCCCCATGTAAAACAAATACTGTAACTCAATCCATACATCCCTTGAGAAAAATGTATTACTTCTAGTAATCTTTACTAGATTACTAGAATAAAAGTAGTTCCTTCATTTTGAGGTGTACTACAGCAGGCCCAAATGGTGGACATGCTTCATGTTTTCCTCACACTCAACTTCAGGAAGCCCAAGTAGTCAAGAATTCTAATGTACATTACACCAAGTATCTACAGGAAAAAACAAAGGGATGGGGAATAGATCTGATCAGATCTGCTTGAAAGGCAAAAGCATAGTAGTGCCACACTCACATGTCGAGTCTTCCACAGGTTCTTGGGGTTTTAGGGTCTTCAAGTCAAAGCATGAACCTTGCCTCCAGCAGAAGTAAACTGTTTGTCTTCCCAAAGCTTCCACTGCCTTCTTCACATACGTGCATTGATGAAAAAAAAGCCAATTAAACTATCAGTAAAAGATTAAAAAAGGTGCCACGGGGTTGGGAGAACAGAAATTTTATTAAACCCTTTGAAGTTCTACAATCGTGTTCGTACAAAACTTCCTGGAGACCCGGTGCAAGAGAAGTCTGCAGGAATTACATTTTCCTTACAATATATACAGCTGCACAGCAAAAACTTAAGAGAATCCTGCACTTAAAAACCAGCTTAATCCCTATACCACAGTATGCATGCAAAAAAGTGGAATGACAAGTGACTATAACCAACCATAGTAATGAATTAAATACTCTCAAACACAAGAGATTTAAACAAGACTGATAGGTTAGATCTTAAATTTAAATTAAATCACTATAATTATCATCACCTGTGTAACAGGTACTTACCCACCTAAACTGAGGATGAAATATGTGTATCAAATTTTTAGTAAGACAATTTGTTAAAAATGCATACATGGAAAGAAACAGAGAGCTGCAGAAACCCTTTCAGGGAAATAATTTCAACACGAAGAGTCCCACTGGGTGAAGCAACCAATAAAACGTTATTTATAAATCTGATTTTATAAGCTATTCTGAAAAAGGCACAGAACAAACTTCATTTCAATATAAGCCTTTTTGTCTCTTAAAACAATTGGGCTTAAAGAGGGGTTAATGGATTTCTGATGTGCAGACACACTACAGTGCACTGTAAACTGTAACAGATACACAGGTTACCTTCATCTTTTGAATGAAAGTGAGATGAAAATCTGCTTATCATTTTAAGCTTAAACAAATGTAAAAAAATATTGTAATTTATATATCTACCAAGTGTAGTTGAAGGGTAAATGAAAATCAAAAAACATTTTCAAATGAAACCCAAAAAATTACATTCACAAAAAGAAGTTGTAGCAGAAAATACTTTAATTTGCATCTTGTAGATTCAAACATAGCAAAGGTTCAGAAGTGTTTAGATCTCAGTAAGCAGTTCTAACATTGATTTTGATTTTAATAAATATTACATTTTAATAGGGTAGCTATATGGAGAAATCGGAAAGTGATGAATTGCTGATTGCTACTTTATAAACATGAGCATCAAGATTATTTACAACACATTACAGGTCATTTCTCAGAAAAGCACAAAGCAAGGTCAGATAAAGGCAATCCAACCATCAAAACACAACTCAAGAAAGTGTGGCACAGTGTATTTCATGCACATATAATGACAAACAGCACAGATCATCAGCTGAAAAGTAGAAAACACTTATTATTCTAGCTTATGCAAGTCTCTGTATTTCATTGTTTTAAATTTGTATTCTGACCTTTCTCCTCAATTGAAGAGCAAGTTGTTCACAAGAGTGCTCTACTTTTTACCTTGGTGCACTCTGCACCAAGTCTTTTTTTACCATTTCACAGAAGTCTTCTTGGCTTGGGAACAATTAACCATTTTTGTCTTTGTCTTCTCACTACCTCTGCGATTACAATCATTGTGTCATTTGTACAAAGAAATGTACTGCTACTCTGAAATGAATGACAAAGTTGACAAGCTGATCTCCAACAGGGAGCTGGAATTTAAAATAGTTTACAGGTTGTGGACAATGTAACTAACCTTATTCTTTAGTATAAAAACAGAGCAGTAAATTTCTAAAATTTAATTGAACATATAAAGAACTAAGTCATCGAACCCACATGGTAAAACTTTATAGGCAGCATAGTCACAGAATGTACATTAAATACAGTAAAAAAGATGGTGACAGAAAAATTGTTTCAACCAGATTTGTTACAGGAAAAATTTTATGTCCCATCGCTACAATGATAGTGAAATGAAACGCCTTCCATATTTGATCATTAAGCAAGATTCATCTTCAAATGCAACAGAACTTCCCCATACACAGAATCTGCTGTTCAGTTGCATTCCTGTGTTTCCATGACACAAAGGAGAAGAAAAGCTTCCCATCTCTTTATGTCCTTACCCAACAGTATTAACCTTGCCTGCACTTGTGCCAGTGAGGGCTGCAAGGAGCAGGTGTCCAGGATCTGCATACCCAAATCTCTCTCCTGTCTCATGAGCAAGTGCATGATGTTGCTTCAGTGTCTGTAGATTTTAGCCAGGCACAGGTGGAAAAAAAACCTAAATAGCAAGTTGCATCCCCAGAAGGAGGTTGGAAGCAATTCACTTTCCCCACAAAGCAAGGGGAAAGAAAGGAAGAAACATTTTTGAGGCTCGGGTCCTTCCTGGGGTGGCGCAGACAATACATTTTTTTCCCATTAGAAAATCCTGCCTAAAGCTTTAGGCACTGTAACATATAATAATACAGGTAAATCCCAGCTGTACAGCATTCCTCACACAAGTGAGTCTACAGGTTCTAGCCCTTGCAGGTCTATCTAAAAGGCAAGGAATTAATGGCCAACTGAAAACTACACTTCCAGTATATACAGTTACTCAGAAGATTTGGATACTCAGTGAGTGACTCATTTACTAAACACAGCTATTCACATCTGAGCTAGTTACTTAGATTCCCACTTCAGTTTAATGGAGAAAGATAAACTCCAGGGTGCAAATGCAGAGCTTGGAAGAGGCCAGGTGAATCCACCTAGACATCCTGCTCTTCTGCATTAACTAGAAAAAGAAAACCTGTGGTGACTTGCTCAGACACAGTTGCCCACAGGCTAGAGAGGCTACTAGGTAAGAACATAACATCCCCAGACTGGCATCAGCTTTCCCTAACACCACATTCAATTACTTATTGGCTTAAACAGGAACTTCTGACTAGATAGCAGTTCACTGCCAATTTATGCAACTACCATCAAAACTTTGTGAGGGTGGTTTAGTTTTTGGATTTTTTTCCCTCTTTCTCCTTCCTCCCCCCCCCCCCTTTCATTTAGCTTATCCCAGGTTGACTCAAGGGGACTTAATTTTGAGGAAACAGTATTTTTTATAAAAGCAAGTGTCAGCAGGATAGTCTATTTCATTTCCAGTCAGGTAAAAATTTGAAGCTAGTCTGGTAACAAAGGACAGAGCATACTCCAGCCTTCAGAAAATCTCAGCAGTAAAGGAACACATTATGGAAGCCAATACAGTTACAATCAATTACATAAACAGGTCACTCTGTATCTGGTAGGGTGAAAAATGATTAAGAGCACTTAATTTTGTGAAGACTTGTTTTGAAAAACGAGATGTATCTACACCGTACCAGCACTTCCTACATTCAGAACTCCTAACTTCATTTTTAAACATGCTGGTTTAAAAGAAATGACTACTTCATTTTAGATTTAAACAGGCATTTGGTTGCTACTAATTGGCAATGCTGTTTCTGAATTCTGTTCTGACACTGGTAAGTTATCACTGATATTTGTGGACAATGATACATGAGTAATTTCTTATTCTATGAAAGCAATGTTATTAACATACCCGTTTTTTTACACTGAATATCCTTTTAAAGAAAATACAGGAAGGGTTTGCATAGATAGAGTATGTGGTATTAAATGTCAGTATGATTATGAATTTTAAAAAGCATCATTTTTTTAAAAAGTGACTACAAAAACAAGTTCTTTTTACACTGACCTTTCAACATAGCACTCAGACATAACTCATATAGAGCAAATTTATTTCCATGGCTCAAAGACCAAAGTGTGCTGTTTTAACATTTTAGACGTTAAAAAGACAATTTCCGGAAACTGAACTTGTGATTACAATCCAGAGAATAATATGGAGCAAATTTGATTGATTGAGGCTTTTCAGATAGCAGCACTTCATCAGCCATCTCCCCCTGCCCTGACTCCCACCCCCAGGCAAATGCAGGTGTCTAAGGAGCTGCAGAAAAGTCATTTCCAACTGTGCTGCATCAGAGACAAGGTAGTAATTTTAAATAAAAGAAATTCTGAAAAACACAACACAAGGGAAAAAAAATGTTGCTCTCAGCATGATGCAAAGGAGCTCAGTATGAAATCAAATTTTCTGCTCAGTAAATCTGCTATTTTTAATTAAGTTTCATTATTACGGTAAGAGGCCAGAACTCAGCAAGAGCCTTATCTCCTTTTTGTGGTTTGGTTGTTGTTGTTGTGTTGGTTTAGGTTCCTTACCCCCCTTCTTTTTGACAGTCAGAACTTCAGAAGTAACATACCAAATCCTCACAATATACTGAAGCTCAATAACCAGGGAGACTATACGTGACCCCCCTCTCTCAGGACAGGCCTAGCCAGGGTGGAAGTACACATGGTTTCATATAAAGAAGCTGTCTCAAAAAGACAAGGAAATAAGAAAATTTATGAAGTTTCATTACAAGAGAATTGTGAGCAGAGAACTTAAAAAATAAACAGATCAGCATAATTTACACATTTAAAAACTATATATTTCATTCATAAATATATTTTCTAATTAATAACCTTTCCTAGTTTAAACATAAATATTCAAGTTGGTATTTGATTTTATTCTTTAGCAGTTCATGTGAGTCCTGTAAGGATCAGTTCCTTCTGCTCAATGCAGTCATGTAAATGATCTTCACTAATGGGTTGTGCAAAGGCCTTCATTACCTAGTTTTTTGTAGTAGAACTTTAAAATTCTGCAACTCTTTTATACTCGTGGAAAGCCTGTAAAACAAAAACCACCTAAGTGTTATTAAGTCAGATGTGAGAGATAAGTACAAATCACCACATTCATGGCGGCTTTTTCTTTCTTTGTTTTTTTTCAAACACAATTCTGTTCCAAACATTAACATGCTTAAGACACACTTTCTCTCAAAAGATCTACTATCTGACTCTCCATTTACATATATATTTACATAATATACTACAGAGATTAAAGTTTATATGTTTAAATGTCCCAGCTTCAGTAAACATCTAAAAATCCCTAAGCAGAGATAAAGTTTATTACTGTCTTTTATCAGATTGTTTAAATAGATTGTTTAAACATGAACAGATTGTTATATTCAGGATCTGAAGAACTAACATAATGAACAAAGCAAGAATCGTTTAAAGCTGTTAAAATGTTTCATTATTTGAATGCAGTAAATTTTTTAAAAATTAATTAAAAAGTCTATTTAAGAGATTAAAATCCACCTTTCACAAGATGAAATTTATGAGATTTGAGATGGAGAGATGAATTAGATCCAAACACAGAATGATGACCAAGGCTAATAATAAACACTTCACATGCTCAGTTTTGAAGGCATTAACTTTATCAATATCACTAATGGTAATTCAACCTTTAAAAAGCTGTAGCTACAAGTTCAACACCATCTTTCCACAAAGCCTGAGCACTGACACTCAAGTTTTATGTTTCTCTACTACACAAATGATAACACCTTACCTTCCAAAGGCATTTACAAGAGCAACTATTTCTTGTCGCGTGAGTTGAAAACCTTTTGATGGGCTATTCTCAGGAAGGCTCTGTATTTCTTTCTCAGAAAACAAGATCTTCAGAGCAGTTCCTAAGCCTTGAGTCTACAAAAAAAAGGTAAGATCACTCCTTCAAACACTCAGAAAACCATAAAAACTTATGAAAATTACTAATCCAGGCAGACTGTAGTACCAATTCTCATCTCCCAATATCTCAACCCAAATAACTGCACACAAACCAGGGCACTAATGCAAATGCATGCCATCAGCCATGTACCGGGTTCAGTCACTTATTTAAGAACATTTGTTTCCTCAGGTAACTTGCTCTTCATCCCTCTGTTTTTAGTATCTTCTTTCCCCATCTCTTTTCTCCTTGGCCACACTTATGTGCCCATAGCAACATTTCCATCTCCCTCCTGCCTCCTACTTTACAGATGCCCCACTGCTGCAGGAGCACATGTTCCCTTTTCCTCTCCCCTCCCTTTTATAGTCAAACAAATTTTTCTGATGAGGTGTCATAACATGAGTGGTTTTTCCACCTCCAAACCCAGCGGCAGACACTGCAGTTTCACTTTCAACCCCTATTTTCTATGCAGAAATAGAACAGAAGCAGCTTTTCTTATTTTTGCTTTTAATCTGGCTACAGAGACAACCACCGGATTTTGACAAAAAGCGGTTGGAGCTAGCTGCAAGGGAACTTTATAGGTCAGGAAGTCTGACCCTATTTAATTGTGAGTGAGAAGGAAAAAACAATAGATCAAAAGCATCGGACAGGGTAAGCAGAACTCTGGAAATTCAGTAGAGATCACAATTTTTGATGTTAGGAACTTCTTTGAGAACTGCACTCTGATAGGTTCAATGCAATACAGCCGTATAGCACAGCAGGCACTACAAAATAACCATTCTCAGTCTGGACTTAATATTAGTCTTGAGGCTTAAAATATTATTATCAGTAAAATAAAAATAGTAAGTGTCCAGAAAATGAAACTGTTTTTCAACATTCAGCTTTACTGTTTGCGTTCATCTGCTGCCTTCTGCGTAAACTGTGAAAATCTGAATTACTTGATCTTATGCCTCAATTTGTGATGTTAAATATCACCCTGGACTTGCCAACAAGTAAGTGCTGTATTTACAGGAAGGTTTCCCATAACTGATTCTACAAGGCTCATCTAATCAAGGAATACAGATAAGATACTGACTACCAGTAGTAATTCATCATGAAATGTCTGTTTTAAATGCATCTTTTTCAGAAGAAAAACTCTACCTTCTAGTAAACTAAACAGCCTTTGACTAAATAAAATAACATTTTTAACTTTTTTTTTCAAGTTGTTTAACAGTAAATTAAACATATGTTTATTTTTAATACATAGGTAAGGACATCAAGGACCAGCTGTGTGCTGAAAGTCTGAATGCTAAGGTAGGAGGCAACCTGCCAAAATGAAATGGATGCTTATCTAGGAACCTGCCCTTGCCATGCACACACACACAAAATAAACTGTACCTGCAGCTTGCCCCACAGCCTGCATTTGTCACATCCAACACAGTCCATTATGCGGGATATGTTCTTGAAATGCAATCTGAACTCTTCCTATCAGTTAAAAGCAAAATAAAAAATGTTAAGTTAATGTACAAAAATAGAAGGTTAACAAATCTAGTACCATTAGGATATCAATTATCTCTTACCAAGACCAAATAAAACCATTGCTTTTTGTAGTCAGGCCATAACAAAGCTCCATGTAAACCCAGAATCTTGTTTCTAAGCCCCTTCCGACAGGTAATTCCTAAAAAAATCCTCCAAAAACACTGAACGTGCAGGATAACACTTGGATTCTGTACACTGACTTTCTACCAACTTTCTCAAAGTTTTCCAAGTTAGAACTACTGTATCTGTCCCTACCCATTTTTAATTCTGTTTTTATTCTAATCCCTTTTGAACCAGCCTATCTTTTTGATGAACAGGCAAATAGGCTACAATTCACAAAATGTATTTCCTGTTCAAAGCTATGGGTAGATCGTTGCTTTGCAGCTTCAGTCAGAGTGAGAGCAAGCACAGCACAGAACTAATTAGGCTGATCTCAATTAATCTAGGCCCAAAAAACACTAGCTGGACTTACAAAACACTGGCACTTTTCTAATAGCATTCTTTGTAATGCTGACGAGATTCCATACTGCTACTGGAATAAGTATTAGAAGTGTTAACAAATATTAACATAGCCCTTCATTACTGAGCCATACAAACTGTGGAATTGTAGTGTACACCAATCTGAACACTAGCATGTTAACACTGGAAGTTGCTGTATAGTTACAGCACTCACGTTAGGGTCCCATGTCTAGCAACTTTGCTTTTCTAATGTTAAGTATAACATTATATTACATGATACTATACTGTATATTATAAGGCATCAGTTTTTAAAACAAACATGACTGGGTTGGGGTATTTTTTTGGAGATACTTATGTGAAACATTCTATTAGTCAAACAAATTTGTTTGAACTAATATTCTGTTTAAAAGTAAACATCACTGCATCTACTGGTAATACTAATTCAACTCATTTGCCCCACCACAGTGCTGATGGCAGACTCAAGGCACTAAGCCAGTTTTCAGTCTGCTTGGATCAGGACAGCAGCTTACTATATAGTAGATTAAAAGGCCTCAGATACAACTCTAAGTTTTTATCCCTGCCTTTTCTACTCTCAGCAGTATGATTCTGGTATGTAAAAGCGTTTTCTAAAATAAGACAACTTAATTCCAAAATGGGTATTTTGGATGTAATTCAGAAAACTAGCTTTACCTTTAATGACTTGGCTCCTTTTTTATCTCCAGCAAACATGGACTTTTCATCAAAGTGCATGTGGAAGGACCTAATAAAAACAAAATACAATCAAAACAAATTCTGGCATAAACTACAATGTTCAATCAAGCTTGGTGAGCAGCTGATGCCATCAGTGTAAAACACATTTCAGAGTTCCTAATCTTTGTAGATTAGCATTAAAAAAAAAAATTACTTGATGGTATCCATTTTACTGTTTAATCACTGTAACTTGAAATCTGCTATTCACAGTTTTATTCTAATATACACTGAAATTGGCTTAATTTTTGCCTTCCAATTGATTGTTGTCTGACCACGTGTCAAATACCTAGGAAGACTATGATTAGGGACAGCAATGAAGCCACACAACATGTTAGCAATCACAAAAACTAGCAAAAAGGGGAGCAAAGGAACTGAACTTAAGAACTTTACAGAGCAAACAGAAGGAAGAAGGGATGGATAAACCACCACAGGTTAAGTCTGTGATAAGAGCTGGATTACTCAGTGGATCATTGAAAGACTGTATGTAGTACTTTCCTTTTCAAAATAAATCATGCGCATCTTACATTGAAAAGATCAGAAAGAGCAACATGCAGGGATAGTCCAGGGTGTTGTGTGGTTTGGGTTTTTTTGTAGGGTTTTTTTTTTTCAGTTTTTAAAGACTGGTACATTCAAACCTCGAAAATATTAATGTCTCCTGACAAATGTAAAAATTCGTCTTGATCTCTCCCATTACTTAATACTATTTCTTCGTTCCACTCTGAATCTTGTCCTATCCTATCAAGAGGTTGCCTATGCTCACTTCCAAATATGACTGAGAATTTCAAACTACTGAAAAAAAAAAAGTAATCCTATGCCTTACTTTGTATCCCTGAAGATATCGAGTAAGAGAGCTTTAGATTCAGCATCCTCATGGCCATTGCCAGTGTAGAGGTCAACAACTGAGCGCTCAAAGTACGGGGCAACCTTTGACAAAGCACGCAGCTCTATCAAATACAAGAAATACAAGTTTTTGAGCCTCCTTGGTCCTTCTCCTTTCGTTTCAACAGGGTCAAAGCGGCGAGTGAACTCTTTCACATTTGGTCCCCAGCGAGGCTTCCCCCAGGTTTCTACACAGAGGAAAAAAAAAAAAAAGGGCAGGAGGATTAAAACATATGTGTTTAGAAAAAGAAAGCAACTAAATATATACCAAAACCTTTCAGAAAAAAACAAAATACACATTACAGATACTGCAGAATTCTATAGCAAATTCAGTAATTTTACCTAGACTCACCTTCAAGGAGGTAGTTTGCACACAGATGCAGGTTGATGCTAGCATGAAGTCCAGAAATGAGTTTATAAAACACTCTTTTCTCAAGGCAAAGACCTGTCCAGGAAAAAAGACAAACAGATCCCAAACTAAATACTGGAAATAATTTATTAAAATGAATATACCTTGCCATTTTAGTGATGCAAGTCTGCATAGTTAACTACCAAGAGTTACAATTACAGCATTGTTAATAAGCCCCTATATTCCATCATAGGAAAACTTTACCTCCTACTTTTTTATAAAGCAATACTAAGAACAAGGTTTGACATTTCTTGCTTGGTATTTTAGCATTCTTAAACACAGTCAAATAATTATCTGGTCAATTGTGGTTCAGATAAATTGCCATGCAAAAATAAGATGCTTATATTGTTTAAGCAGTAAATTTGAAACAGTGAATATTGACAGTATGGAAATCAGAAATATACTGTGACCCATCTTAATTACAACTAGTGCTACCACTGAGGAGTGGCCTTACATAAAAACATGAAAAGCCCCAGAAAACCTTACAGCATTGGAAAGCAGCAGAAGCACTTCTTCACAGCTCTACTGTAAATTCACCAAAGATTTAAATGCACAGAATAAAACTTTGGAAAATATGACTGATGAGTAGAGACTTCAAGAATGTACAGAGAAATACAGTGGCATTGAGTAGTCAAAATATAATTTATATGCAGAAACTACTTAAGATTCCACTTAGAACTGAAGATAGAGACTACACTTGAAATTTAAGAGTTTGCTCCTTTCTCAAAGATCTGTTTGGGTGACTTCGCTGCCACTCCAATCTCCACAAAGGGAAGCCTATCTGCAAGGTTGAGATGTGTTCTCATTACAGACATCACATCTTTAAAGGTATGTACATCTATAGGCTTTTCTACAATAGCACCAGCTGAGAGATTTCCAATTAGACAAGTAAAGGCTTAGGAAAGGTAGAATGAACTAATTTTAAAATTAAGTACATTTAACTCACTTAATTTTCTGCACACCTCCAAAATGAGATTTTGATTGCTACTACTGCCATAATAATTTCCATTTAAACATGAATAAAGAGAAAATTGCTTTGCCTTCTGAACACACATTACCCTTACGTTAGATACACACAGTATACTTCTGTTAGATTCTACAGTGGGAAAAGAACCATCCAAATCTTTATGTTCTTTAAAGCTGTTTCCAAATAACGCTTACCCATATAATTACTAATAATTATCTCCCTGCTTAAATGTCGAAAATAACCAGAAAATTCAAAGTAACTGGAAGTGAACTCCCCCTTTATAGAAGATAAAACACTTAAAGGTTCAAGGAGTATATCATCTAAGTGAATCAGAAGATATCCAAAGACCCTCAAGTAAAGAAATAGTCCTTGAATGACAGAAGTTACTGAAGTTATAATTCACTAAAAAGCCTAAACTATGAAAAATGCTACAGCGTTTCTTCTAGTGAATTTAACATTATATTAACCCATCCAAGAGCCTTTACCTTCTAGCCATGTGTAGAAAGATTCTCCTGTAAATACAAAGCACATAGTTAAATGAAGAGTATTCATTTTCAACATTACAGTATCTTTAGATTACTATGCATATTAGCTGCCACCTGGACACAAAGCTAAATAATTTAGCTATTACAATGAGAATAGGCACTGAAGTGGCTGAACTCAGAGTAGTTTGAATCTCTTGGGGTCAGAATAGGAGAATACAAGAATGAGCATGACTAAGCTACCGGTGAGGGCATTCAGCAGTGTATGGAAGCACAAGTCTGATGATATGCACTAGTGGTGCAAGATGTGACAGCGGAGTGTAATTATATGTGACAGTCTCTACCTTGACTGATACTGTCTGAAGGCTTCCTTTAGACTTAGATCTTTTTGCCCAAGAGCTTTCAGTTGACTGAAAAATCTTAGTCTGTCACTGTAGACAGACCAAATGCTTTCCTCCCACTCTCTTCCTATCTTCCCAAAATCAAGGACATTCAAGAAAGTATACAAAAAACTGTCCCTTTTCTTTTAAGGGATCTGACATCAGTATAAATGGGGTTCTGGAGAAGCTAATAACACTACCACAAACACATATTCTGTTACAAGGATAAGAATCAACAATAGAGCTGTGTTTTGCTCTTATCCACTACTTCCCACTACTCCAAATGAAAGAATGATCGAATAAAAATATTTTCTGATCAATAATCTGCATAAAAACAAAACTTTCCTGCTCTCCAATTCAATAACCACAAAGTGAAGAAATCACAAGTCCAAAACTCTCCAATGCTTACTTAATTTCTGCAGCTCAGGCAAAATAATATGACTTACCATCATCTCCTCCTTAGGGGGAAAGAAAAAAAAATCCATAAGTATTAAAAAGATAATTTCCACAGCAAAACAGTAATGAACTACAGACTTCACTACAAACACTGAAAAAGCACACAAAATCTTACTTAATCTACAAAAAAATAGGCTACTTTCCATATTTCCATTCTTCCTCCTCAAGACCACGTGATTTAAAATCTTAGTAGCAGCTGATTTACATATTCTTGAAAGCTATGTTTTAGGTTCAGAAAGGTGGTTAGGAAGTCATTTTCTTCAGTCTGCATTGTTCAACAGTCTGACCAGTGTTTCTTTCTGCAGTTCTGATCTCTGCATTAAACTGTTCTTGCAATTCTTTTTATTTGTCAGCAAGGTATCAGCTTTTATTAGTTATAAATACTGAGAAATCTTGATTTGCTAATGGATTTTTTTTTTTAACTCAGTCTATTGGCTAATAGTTAACTTTTAAGGGAAATGAGACACACTATCGGGGGAAAGCTGATTCATTTGGAACACCAGGTTATAGTGTTCAATTTAAATTTGAAAACCTAAACCCCAAGTCATTAGCATATTTTTCTTAAACATTCTTGCAGATAATTAAGCCTTTCTAATTGTCCACTCCTCCTTCAAATAATGCAATTATTTGTACACTTGTAACACACATTACGTATTATGGATGAAAAATTTACAGCTCCATTACACCAAACTAAGTATGTGCTAAGGTGATTAAATTAAATGTTTTAGGAAAAAAGAAACAAGGTAAGAATACAAAAGTGCATCCAAATTGGAAAATCAATGTGTCACTAAACAGCTTTGAGACTTATACTACGGTTTCCACATCAGCTCCCCTGACATTAATACGTCCATTCATATGCATAGGATTAGGCATGTATGTAATCAAGTACCACGAGCCTTAGTCTAAATATTGAAAATGTACAGCTACTTCTACAGAGGAAATTAAAAAAGCAGAAAGCACACCTACAGACTGAAGATTGCTATTTTCATCAGTGGAATAGTCACTATGTTAAAAGAAATGCATTAGAAAACAAAACAGGCAAGACCCACCCCTACTAGGCGCCAGTGGATTTAAAGGACGATAGACAGATCGAGGCCTAGAAAATAAGTTAGAAAACACAAAGATCAGTTTTAAGCTAAACTGAGGTTCAACTATAAGAAACAGGCTTCCTCTTCCCCCAATTACTTAAAGCAGTTTTCTTCATAGATGCTGTTCCATACTCTCCAAGCAGAAGGTCCCTTGTATCCAGTGTAACGTTCTGGGTTCAGCAGCAAATCCACATACTGTGCGTCTGGAGATCTCTCATCTAAATAGGAAAACTTTCGTTACGTATGCTAACTGATCAATTAAAGATTTAAACAGTCACACAAAACTAAATACAAATAAGAGGTCTCATATAATATTATTCAATCTTCCAGTTGGATTATAAATGCCTTGTGCATAAATACAGAGCAATATACAGGCTAAATACAAAGCTTAAAAATGTATGATTTATTACAAAGCCTCCTATTTGTCCCTATTTTCTACAGTGTCTGATCATCATCTATGTGGCTTCTCCAAGTCCACCATAAGAACTTGACATGCAATATGTTCTCTCACCCTATACTAAGATATATACAGTGGTTTGTTTTAAATGGGCTTCAAATTCAGGGTTTATTTGTCTGGCAGTATTTGGTTGAGAGGGTTCCTTTTTTGAAATGGATACACTGCAAATGGGATTCTTAATAAAGATAGGGTCAAAGTAGTACGTCTTATAGTTCTTCATATTGTATATATATCAGCTAAATCCATTATTTTTTCAAATACCCTTGTGTACTGGCAAAAAAGTCTGAATCACATTGCTTAATTAACAAACTTTCAGCATATTTCAGAACAGTCTGTTGGTTGCAGCAAGAAGCACATTATTTAAACAGCATTTCAACGAATTATACCCTCAACTCTGAAGTTCACTACAAATTCAGGCAATTTATCCAAAGAAAATTGTCAAACTGCTTAAAAACGCTGTAGAAATAGAAAGTTAAGTTTTGAGCTACAATCAGTAAAAAGCAGAAAGAGTTCTCCCCTCTCTGAAATTCTAGGTCAAAAGCAATTCACGCTTAAACAGACCCCACATACAATACAAGCCAATAGTTCAGTCTTGGCTTATTCACAGGAATAGGCCAAGAAGTGCCACGTAATATTTCCTCAGATATTAAAAAAAAAAAAGCCACAGAAACAGAGAGCAAACCTGCTCTAAACAAAAGATGATTCTGCATGAGCACTTAAGCATCACTTCGGCAGCAGCAGCAAAAACAAAGAGAAGAGACGCACAACAACACAATGAGTGCCAGGTGAAAGAAAGTCAAATCACAGCTTTATTTACTTATTTGACAGTGTGGCTAACCTAAGCAGTTCCTATGCTTCCTGGTCACTTCAGGTCTCCACTTTTTCTTCTTGTTATCCACATACAACTGAGTATACGTGCACTGTGGAGCCATGCAACAGAAAGACGGAAAGCTGACCAGGTTACTAAGTATTTTTCAGCTAGATCAATTCCCCTATCTAGTTTATCATTAAGCCCCCCCAAAAAGGTAGTAAAAAGCAAAACTGATTATGTGGTTCTGTGCTACAGTTGAGTTAATTAAGAGCTCTTTCACCACCTGGAAGAGAGGAGAGGAAGAGAGCAAAAGTTTCTGCTTTCTCCCCATAACTCCCAGTGGTTGTTCTCTCTCCCTGCTTCAGCTCACAAACGCACACGATAAGCCAGTTCATCACAACAATGTGGGAGATGGCAGGGAGATGTCAACTTATGCGCTGTTTAAATAAGCTGAATCAGCTTACCACACAGAAGGATGCACACCAGAACCAGTTTAAAAAAAAAGCACTGGAAAAACATAGCTGGAGAAAGTACATCCTCCTTCAGCAGGGCATGAGAGATGGAGTTAAAATCAGAAACTAATTAAGTTAGCATTACTTCTAAAAGAAATGCTCCTGAGCTACACCTTTCCCAGCTGAGTACTCTTAAAAAAAATGTACTTAGACAACATGAAGATAGTAGAGACAACAGCAGCTTACTGCATATAACAGGTCAGATCTGAAGTAATGCTCACCAGCTACTACAGAAACAGCCTATATAGAAAAGGAGATCAGACACAGCAGAAGTGCTGAAAGAGAACTGCAATTGATAAGTACACTGCAGCTGCTCCTTTCTCAGGTGACACCAAACATAAGCCAAGAGGTAAAGGAAAACATCTAGCACTATGCCCTAAATATTCCTAGCATAGAAAGCTTTCTAAGGTGTTTATTAAAAAGGACTTAAGTAGTCATTTCTGAACTTGGCAATTCTCATGCTTATCTGAAAAACATTCCTTTGAGCTTTGAACATTACAAGCAAATAAAAAGACTCACATATGCAGAGCAGAGGGAAGACATAATCTAGTATCCTAATGTTTTAACAATAAGAAAGTCCTTACAAATAAGGTTGCAGAGATCATTTGGAAACAGCAAGGCTGGAAGAAGAAAAAACTCAGTCCAAGCATAGACAGTAGAATAGCAACAAAAATAATGCAGTAGTAAGAAACTGAATCAGCTGCAAGTAATTTGTCCTATATTTGTGCTAGATGCAATTTTTTGAGAGAAGTTTTTTAAAAAATATACATGCTGACACTCCCCCCATTTACCTCCTTTATTACTTCCACGAAAATTTCTTGTTCACTGTACTAACAGGAGGTAACAGTGAATGTGCACTATGTAGGCTACAAAATTCTTCTTGTAAAATTGCAAAAATTTGCACTTTGCATTTATGATATGAACTGTCACATTTCCACTTTTAAACCTTTTAAAAATGATTTGCAGAGAAAATATGATCTTTTGTGGTTTTTTTTAAGAGACAGTAAATAAAATAAACACTGAAAAAGCTTAAACATTTTACCATCAAGTTCACAAAAATGATCCTGTGAATCATCGTATCTTGCCCAGTCAATGAAAGCCTCCTTACTTTGGTTACTGAGGGGAGAAAAATACACTTCATTTTAAACTTTTAAATTAACAACATCAATAAGAGCTACTGAAAGAAATACAATCCACATACAGCAGTTAACTCAGAACTGAATTCTGAGTTACTGTATCTGAAACTTGAGAATATATGGAGTTTCTTGCAGGCATCAACTGCAATACTTTCAAAAGTCATCTTATTGTTGACACAAAGATCTCACCATCATTATTTGAATTAACTGTGCAGTGGGTCCTCTTCCTTCGGTTAGAGTTTGGTAAAAGACATTCATAGCATTCATTTTTAACACTTTGAGTACTAATTTAGCAGAAATCCTGTTTTCATAACCTATACTTTCAATGAAACCTACAATAGTTCGCCTCACTTTTTACTGGGAGACTGGATGCCTAAACCCCCCTTCCGAACTAAATTACTCTATGACTTGTCTTAAGCCATTTAAATAATAATGGTATTCTATTCACTCTAGCATTTTCAGAAGTGCATTGTACCAGAGAGACAAGTGTTAAAGTTCCCATACTATGAAACACAAATAGTGCCAAAAGCTTACTTCTGTGCCTATGTGCAGCACAGAACTACTGATGCCACACTACTGACAGCAAAATGTAAGCAAAGTTAAGGTTGGGAACTCTGCTCCAGGCTGAAGTGAATTTGATTTGATTGAATCAGTACTAGCTCAATTTTACAAACAGAGGCAATTCTACAAGAAGATACATTTCTAACCATCTGCCAAATTACAATAGGAGACTTTATACTTGGCATTAAGTGAGGAAATTCTCTGGTAATTACTAGCAGGCAAGACTTGGTTATTATAAGAATGACAACTGATAAAAGAAAATAATCCAAAACCGTGAGGATGATGCACTCCTAGGCAGAGAATATGGAGGCTTGCCTACAAAGCACAAACTCTTCCTGCACTTGCAGGACCCATTAGCCGCCCTCTCTCAACTTTGTCTCTCCTACTCTCACAAAGGCATTCTCTTTAGGTCTCCATTTGTATATTCAATCTCATGTTCTTTTGCCCTCCAGAAGTGGAACAGAGTTAATAGTTTCTTATTTCCCCTAAAAAACCTTGGATAAAGGCTCTTCCCAGTTTGGTTTAAAGCACCACATACCAGGCAGAAACAGCTGGTCTTTCATGGAACAAGAAAGTCTCAACATCTCTGTCAGGTAGAACTGCTGGAATTTGTGGTCAGAGATACCACATCTCTCCATCAATAGTTAGGAATTCATTTTTCTATTTTTCTTTTTCTTCAAAGGTGGATAATTTAGTAGAATGCTGGGTTTTCTAAATGCTGTTCCTCACACCTTTGTACCCCGGGGCAACACCATTCTGCAGAATTCCTCCCACCCAACCCTGACAGTGCCACGGAATAAGCAAGATCAGGGAATTGATCCAAGCTAAAAATAACTTTGCCAACAACAAAAGTAATTCAGAAGCTCTCTGATTTGGTTCACTGAATGACCACAAACAGGCACATCAGTGTAACAGTGGGACAGAGCAGGACAAAATCTCTTCATCCAGCACAGTAGTCAAGAACAAAGAGTAGAAAAAAGGTGGGGTTATTTGCAAGTTTCCTCTGACTCTTGACTCTCTTTCAAATAATATCAAAGTGTACTTTAACAAAAAATAAAAGAAGTCTACTTAACACCTTTACCTTTAGATGTTCTTGCATCATTTCAGATTTCCTTTCTAATGGGTTATGGAAAGAATGAAGAACAAAAACTAGCACATTGCCCAAACCAGACAGACAAAATAAAATGTTCCTTACTATTTTTGTACTGTTGATGTAAATCACACCATACCTTAAGGTACTGTTAATTGCTCCCAATTTGTTAGCTTGCTCACAGTCTTCCAATTCTTTGGAATTGTTTGCCGCTTTTGAATACTGTAAGAAAGGTCATATTTAATATGTAAATTAATTACTCAAAATACTCTAAGAACAGGTGCTGTGAAAATTATTTCTAAATTTAGCACTGAATTGCCTGGCATCAGAGAATATCTTCAGATTCTAGAAGCAGCAAGTAATTCTGAAACATTTCTTACTTCTATTTTTTTTCTTCACTTAATTTCATCAGGCTGATTTCGCTCTGTATTTAACTACTACAAAAATTTCAGCTAAAGATGTCAAAATATTGTTTTGCCTTTTCTTTAAAATGAATTCTTTCATGTTATGAAACACCCTAAATGGAATGTTTCAGATAGTTATTCAGTCCCATAAAAGGACCTTGAAAGACAAGCAATGTCACACCTTGTATATTGCAAGTATAACCATACCTCATTTCATTTATCATTTCAGTAGGTATATTTACCAGTTTTGGCTATTTTACCCTCATGTTTCATTTAATCCAATTCATTGGCTTGCTTTAGATGTGCATAGGATGGGAAGAGAGGCTTTTCCAGCTAAACTCAAGTTTTGTGTATTTTAAAGACAGAATTTAAGTTTTTAAGCTGAAATTTGATTCTAAAAAAGTAATCCACTAAAATAGATTTACTTGTGGAACACTTCTAAGGAGAACACTTGAAGAATTAATTATTAAATTCCACTACTCTACAAAAATATGGTTATGTTAGCAGGGAATTTCAGTCTGTCAGTTTAAAGCTCAAAAAGTTCTGAAATATAAAAGGTAGCAACAGTGCTCTCTTAAAAGATAAACTCAATTTCCCCTTTTTTGGTGGTTTTGGATAATAAATGATGATTTCTAAAAGAAAGAATAATCCATTTCTGAAGACAGACTTGTGGTCAAGATGCCAGAAGCAAAGTACCTCCCCAATACTTCTCAAAAAAGGAAAGGATTTAATTAAAACTGTTCATATGAGTAAGCAAGATGACTTGCTTTATAAAATGCATTTGCCAGAACTAAGAGACAACAGCAGAACCTACTGAAGACCAATGAAGTGAAGGAGATTAAATAACCCCAAATAACTCAAACCTTGTTAGGGCCCTTGACCATAACAAATATTTACTCTAGAAGGAACTTTTCACTCAATTTTCCTGGTTTTGACAGACTGGGACCTCATTCCTCAGCATCATATGGATGTTAAATGGAAAAATCTGAACAAGGAATGATCTGACCTAGACTGAAACAGATACTGCTGATGAAATAACATACTGAGATGCTGAAGTAAACATTCTGCACGTCTAGAGCTGCAAACCAATCCCTACCCTGAAGTGAAAAAAGACTACTGCCAAGATTATACTCCCAAATTTAAGATTTTAAATACAATGAACACTCAAGTCTCAAAACATCTTTCCAGCCTTCCCTATTCTCCAGTGTTTAACAGCAATAGCTATCAGTGCTCTGTGACCCCTGACAAGATCAGGACAAAGAATCTGTTCCTGCCAAGCAGGATCTCCTAAGAGCAGTTTCTGGGAAAAAAAAAACAACAAAAAACAAACAACAGAAAAGAGAAGGGCAGGAAGTAAATTACTAAGTTAAATGTTGTAACCTCGAGTTACTGAATGCATCCTGTCCCTTGCTTCAAAGATTTATACAGCAGCTGTCATGACAGTTCTTTAACGTGTAGCCCCAGTGTGTTCACCCCTCAAATGAAATAGGACTATAGAAGGGGAAAGTACTCTGTGCCCCTCCAGCACTATTTCAAAAAGCTAATGTTGGTGTGTAGAATTAAAAACAGATCTTTTATTGCTAACTGCACTCCTATGGAGAAGCTGTGCATGTGTAACCCAGGTTTTTGCTGCTAGATGAGCTTTCAAAAGAACTGTTCTCTTTATTCCTCAGCAAACAAACAAAAAAAAAAATCCCCCATGAAAGCCTAAATGAAGCCAGAGTTTACAAGCTCCTCTACCTTAGAAGAGAAAGGCAATGGGAAACTGCACAGAAACCACAGAAAACCACTCCACGGGACTCTACCCCAAGTATATCTACTCAGGAGGTTATAGCTCTCACTATTAAAAACATGCCTTTGGTTGTTTTCATCTTTCCAAGGCAGACATTACCAGGATGAAAGAGGGGAAGTGGACACGTATGTCCCCAGAGAAAAAACACCTTTTTTTTTTTTTTACCCAATACCTTATGGATAAGCAACTAGACACAAAACTTTCCCAAATGGGAAATTAGCACAGGCTAACAGCCCAATACTTGCATAGTCCTTGAAACAAAACACTCATACTAAGATGAATTTGATATTTCCTCAAAAAGGATATTAAATGAGATTGTCAATTTCTAATTGGCTCCAATATAGATTTTTTAACTGAACCATAAAAAGTAAGAAAACGGTGTAGATAAGACTTATGTCAGTTCTGATGACAATTTTCCTCTGACAGAAAAGCAGCACATATTACTGACTTCCACTGCAGATTAAAGGTGCAGAATCACCCAACATTCAGTACTGCAGCTGGTTGCAACAACCTACAAGGCAACTCAAAGGAAACCACTGCAGCAAACACACCAGCAAGTGACAGCTTCCCAAAGAAGCTATCCCAGTTTCCTTATTGTGGTGAAAGCAAAGCCTGTTGATTTTTCACTTCCTAAGTCCAATTTGATATGCTCATGTGAAGTATCTAAAGAACAGCATAATCTTTGGCTACTAATTAACAACGTACTTATGGCTCTCAAGATTAATCCATCATGAAGCTCAAATGCCTACTAGAAGAATCCTTTCTAAAACAGTCTTTAAAGTTTTACAATGCCTCTTTAGGAGGCATTATGGTATTCTAGGAGTCAGTTTCTCTACAATCAAGCGGGTGAGAGAAAAGAATCAATGAAAAAGAGAACTGGCAACAGACTATTCAGCTAAAACACCTGATCTTCCACTCTGAAACAGTGTCAACTTTCCAGAACAACCACTGCTGCTCATGCTGAAATGGTCAATGACTGACATTTAAGTCATGCCAATGAGAAAGATGTTTCTTCTCTGATTACCAGGAACCTTTAAATGAAGAGGCAGCATTTACAGAGTGAGTTAACAATATGTGTATGAACAGGAGACAAGACTTCCTCCTGAGCTAAAGCTCGAGCAGACTTGCCTGCACTGCTCAAGACAGCAAGACACAGTCACAATTCATAATTAAGTATTCCTCTCAGCTATCTTCGATAATGTTTCCTTGCATTAAGTCTAAACCTAATATCATTTATGATATCATATCATTTATGATATGATAGGCTATCCAGCGAGGCAGAAAGCACTGGGAAGGGTGGAGGTAGGATAGTTAATCAGGACATGAGTCCACGAGGCAGCTGAGGCACCCAACAGGAAGATCTCTCATTTGGGCACCATTATCCCATCAACTGCTAAAATCCTATTCTTGGGCACTGTGTTTGGGATTTGGGTGTGGGTGAGAGTTATTTGTCTTTTTGCTCTGACCTCTTTTCCTGGGCATATATACTCTCTTTATTTTTTGGCTTTGCTAAGATCACTTGGTGATCTAGGAAGGATGGCTTGGAGAAAAGCAAGTAAAAGTCAACAGCACAGACTGACTACTTGAGCTTAAACTGACCACTTTGGTCTAAACTATCTTTAAACTAATGACCAAATAATCCCTGGAGTAATGACTCCTTGAAAATTAGATACAGCAAAACTGCATGTAATTGTTTGGGCTCTTTTAATTAGAGATTGTGATTATACACAATTCTTAAAAAGGACTGTACTGCTACAGCATCTGTGCATCTTAGCCTATAGCTTTACAGAAGGTGGCCTGTACTCAGAAGTGAATAAACACTTTTGCATCAGGCGCTCTGTGGCCATGTACTGCTGTCCCTGGCCATTCTTTGATTCAGTTTGCACCAGCTCTCAAACTATGACAGACTCAGAATGACATGACAGTACCAGCTACCTCAGAAACACTATTATACATAAAGGTAAAAAGGTAAAGCCACATACAGGAACTGATCAGTTAACTATTTCATCAGTATGCCAACACTGAAGGTTTGTACTAAAAAGTCACTCAGCTATTGTAATGTTGAGATTTAAAAAGATCAGAAAGAACTTAGAAAATAAATGAGTACTTACTTTATTAGAGCTCCCAGCCTTAATTCCAACAGGTATTTTGCTCTAAAATCGAAAAATAAATCACAGGTTTTAAGCTATTCATAGAAATGTTTATACTTGATTAAAACCTACAAATTAAGTATCATCCCTATAGAGGTCAAAGCAAACTTTTTAAAAAAATAATTACTTTCCAACATGTTACATCCCAAACAGTGTTAGAGCTTAGAAGAGATTTATTCTTGAAGTTAGCCACTTTGCTCATAAAATGACTATGACCTTAAAATACTTTGGTTGTACTTCTACTTTTGGAATGGCAAAGGATTTTGTCATTTTTACTTAAATTTAAGTTCTCATCAGTAAATATTGTTACTATAGTACTAGTCAGCAGAAATTAGCAAACTTTTAGCCAAAAAACCTTTTTCTATTATATATTGTTGGATCCATACCTCAGGACAAGGCTCTACATGACAATCTTTGATAGAACAATGGCCATCATCTGCCCAAAACGGGCATGGTCTCTTCAGGTTGACCTAAAAATATGAAAACAAAAGTTCTTAACCAACACTTACATAAGGTAACTGTAGAAGAAAGAGGTCTCAGTGTCAAGAAATCCTTTTGAATTACAGGAGAGGATACAAGGTAAAAGAGCTATATGTAGTACTTTAAGTTTAGGGGGGGGAGGTCAGTCTATTAGTTTCTTTTAATTACTCTTTCTCTGAGTACATAAGCTGCAGCTTGCTGCAGTGCAATTGTTAATGATAATGGTCTTCAGTGAATGAAAACAAACACATTGCATACTAAACCACTAATTAAATCTCTCACCACTGAAGTTTACTAATTCAAATATGTGCTTGGATGATTTTGGATTTCAAGCAATGAAAACAGGTTATTATTTTAAAACGTTATAGAGATTCCTCAGTCAAAACAACCCTAACAAGACACTTAGCAGATGGTACAACTTCTTAGTAGTGATGACATATCTTCTAGTTACAATTCAAACCATGCTAGCACAGACACAATAAAAGCAGAGATTTTAGACTGCTTCCCCCCATTTCCTCTATTCAATCCAAAACCACCATCCCTAGGGAAAAAAAAATACATAAAACTATTTTTTGCACTTGTTCACTCACCTTTTCTTTAAATAAAGTACAAAATAGTTTTGCTTTCCACAGTAAGACCTATTATATAAAACTTTCCCCTCCCACCGACTTCCATCAGAAAAAAAAAGACCAGCTAGATTACAACCATCTTCAAAGTAAACTCTCGCAATGAAAAATGCTTACACACCGAGAGAGATATAAGTAGGCAGTCACTGCTTTTACACAGAGGAACATCGCAAACAGAAGAACACTGCTGTATAAACTGCAGATTAGTTCAGAAAGAACACATGCAAACCAAGATATACTAGTCCCAGAATGACTGAAGAGTACTAAAACCCAGCACACACACAAACTGACTGTGCTTTAATCAATACCTATCATGCACTGACTCCACAGAATGTCCTTTAACTTTCTTCAAGGCCTGAAGCATTGGATTTCATTATTATAATTTAGAGTATTAGTCAGTAGTTTTCACAGATTAAAAGAGATTCTTTATCATGAGGCTCCTATAGTTTGTGTGTTTTAATGTATAAAACTAAAGAGAAAAATTTTTATTCCTTTATTTCTTTCACTGAGAAGTATTCTACCATCTAGAAACCACCTAGCACAAGTTCTGCGAGAGTTTATAAAGAAAGCTTTATGTGGCCTTTACATAAAAACTACCTCATCCATTCAGTATTATACGTTAAGATTTTCTTTTATGGCTGTTGAACTAGCAACACCATAGGAATACTACTGTGACTGTAGTTACAAAAGTTCACAATCCAAATTCCTACTACAAATTCAATTACTTCAGGATAGGAGTGTTTTCACTCCAGAACAAGTATATTTCCCCTATGCTGTAGCAGACCTAGATGGTCATTGCCTACCTCCACAATTTCCACATCCATTTATGTGCTTAATAGCACTTCCACGATTCTCTGCAGGGATATCAAAAAAACTGTTGCTTATTCAGACAGGAAGGAGTGAAGAACATTCTGACTTAATCACGCAGTTGGCTTGTTAAACACAAAATCTTCCCTGTCCCAACTGGAAGGACTAAGGGAAGTGTGGTGATGGGTGGACTGCACACTGGCCCTTGTAACCGCCAATCTATTAGGAAGATCAGTAAAAAGTAAAGACGAGGCAGGATTGTAACACACCATTAGAATATGAACTGCAGAACTGCTGCTGAAATGAAGATTAGCTCTAAATTTGCAGGATGAAATTACTGTTGTATGAAAAGTCGTATGAAACCTGTTGCTCCTCTTCGAGTACTTTGTTTTGTATCTTTCTGTTGCCTGTGGAAAATCTAATTACCACTACTAAGTCATGTATTAGTACCAAGGTTGCACATATCTTGTTTCTCCCAAAAAGCAAATTTAGAACTATACCATGTAGCAAGAGATTCAGGGTGCAGATACACATTACTGCTTGCTCAGAATAAAAAGGGAAGAGTCTAGTACTTTTTTCTTCTTCCTGAAATTCCTAATCCCATCTTGCACGACGTTATTACTTGTGTAATTCCAGACCAGCTAGACAACTTGCTACACCTTGAGGAGAAAAAAAAACCAAACCAAAACACAACAAACCAAACAAGAAACCCCCAACAAAACTGCCTACCAAATGACAAATCCAAACTAAAAATCTACCAGGTTAAAGAGATGCATTGGCCTAACCAAGAGCTAAAAGCAGGGAAGGGGCAGGATGGTCTGCCCTAGAGGACTGTAACCTCCTTTTTCCTGGCGCAGGCAACCATCTGATTAGCTCAGTCAAAATACAACCTCACTTTCAAGTTAAGCATATCTGAAAGGAGAAGTATCAGGCTTCCAATCTTCTTTTGCACATCAGATTCTAATACAGAGGAAAAAAAAATGTTTAAAGTAATAAAAAAAGTGATACTACATACTACTTGAAAATGGAATACTTTTACGTACTTTTCAAAAGAATAATGGTTCTCTAGATAGCAAACACTAAAATCAGAACTAAGACAGCAATTTATAAGAAAATCATAGCAATATTTCCATTTCAAATTACACATATTTCTTAGAAGACAAGTACTGCATGCTGTCAGAAAGTTGCTAATATATGATCCTTTTCTAGATGCAGCAGTACAAAGGCACTACCTTTAAAATTACCACTTATCAGTTGAATGAAAGCAGTCATGATTTGCTGTCACTGACTCCAGGATTAACACAGCAAACAAGACTTAGTACCAACATAACCGTCAGGGACTGAAAACCTGCTACAACCAAATTAAAGAGCTGTGGGTTTCTTACAGGCAGCTTAACACAGGCAAGTTGATTTGATATGTAATCCTTCATACATTTTCTGCGTTTTATTTTAAATATTCAGGAAAATACCATTATATTTGTACCTTATAATATCTGAAGTAATCACGTTCTTGCAGTTTCTGTATTTTGGGGAAGATCTTGAAAGTATTGAAGTCATCAATGCTTTCTATGTCACACAAACAATCATCTAGGACTCCTGTGAGCTGTTGAAACAATACATAAAAATTTTTTAATATAGAAATAGAATATTAACTACAGAAAAATCCTCTAAAGAGAAAAAATATGGCAGTTGAAAGAAATACTAGTGAAATGTAGTTCCATGGCAAATATTTTATTTATCATTAAAATGCTCTACACTACACCTTACACACTCAGAAAATAAGATCTTAACACTTTTTTGAGCTTAAGTCCACCTCCAAATGCAATGCTGAACCGATGTTAGCCAGATTAATTACTGCAGCCCTGAAATTTGTTGGCAGTTTCAGCATATGCAACTTTCTGTAGAATGAACAAGACTTTCGAAACTATTAACATGTGGTACATTTGCAGAGTTGCATGCCAAGTATTCTCTTACAAAATGCTTATGAGTTGAATTGCCTAAAAAAGCCCCCACAGTCAAACACTGTCATTTTTATACTTCTCAAAGGGTAAGAACACTCCATCTAGTTTCTTTAGAGGCATGTGGAAAAGGGGTATAGGTACTTCTGCACCCAAGAAATTTGTAACTTCACAGTTAAATTCTACAGACAAATCCTAGGAAAACCAGGTGCAGGGATACATATTGTAATGCTATTAATCTATTGTGACACTTAGTCGGAACTTTCCAGGTCTCATCCCTCCTCTTGTGCCAGCTGGTTCAAGGTACTGCTCTAGGTTAAGACCGCCTGTATGAAAAGCAGCACACACAAGTGCAGAAGTGCTGCTGCCAACACACAAGGGCAAGGCAGAAGTGTGCATGTAGCAGAGGACAGGCCCAACTAACTTCAAAGACTAGGCTACAGCAGCACTTTTGCTGAGACCCTGAGAGCATCTTACTGAAAGTGTGATTCTAAGAACACTTGTATGGTAAATTTCAACAAATCTAAATCAACTGCTCCTAAGGCACAGCTTCTTAAACTACTACGTGTTTGAAAAGCCTTTCAAATATGAGTTTAAAGGTTTTAAACCACTTTTAATAGAATGAAACCAAACACTGCTGTCTACTGCTACTATTCTTCAGTCAGACAGGAAATTGATTGACGTCTATGATGGCCTAGAAAGCATTTAATATAGAAACGCCCACACATCTTATATCTTGCATGGGATTAGAAGAACTTTTGACTATTTAAAGGTTATGTGTAAAAGGAGACAAATATTTTGTGGCTTTTTTTTTCCTCCACTGATTCCACATAGATGAGATTATGAAATCACCTAATCTGTTTTATGCATGATAAATCACTCCAGTACTTTACAGAACAGATACCCTTATATAACCAAGCTTGATGTAAAAGAGCCACTAAAAACCAAATTGTAGGCTTCTGGGTTTTTTATGAAACCTAAAGGAAGCCTGGAAAATGGATTTCCCCCACCCCTCTGTGAGAATAAAGAGGTGAGGGTATGGCAATAAAGTACATAAGTGAAAAATTCACCTTATGGAGATCCTATCTTTCCTGAGGCACTAAATAGGCTGTCACAATCCTGTAGAGTGATATGCCAATGAAGTAAAACTAATTTAAGGAAAGTTACTTTACCCAAAAGTTTCCACGCCATTATTCTTGCCTTGTTAGTGTTATCTAACTTCAAACATGGGCAAACAACTATGAAAGAGCCAATGTGCAATTACAGGTTTTTCACGAAGCCAAGAATGTTCACAGACCACATGACTGCCAACTTCAAAGTCAGAAGACAAAACTTGTTATTATCGATACTTACAGAAATAAAAACCCCACGCATTTTAATCTATCATGATTTCATTGCAAGTTTCAATTTTTCTTATTGATCGCACGCAGGCAGAAACCTGTAAAGCTATGGCCTTCACATGTAACACCACACCACAAAACAAACAGCAGAACGTTTCATTACAATATATAAAGGCAAAAAGATAACTGTCAACATTTTGCTCAAATAATACTAAACTGCATAGGTAGGATGATACAAGAAATTTTCTTTGGACTCAGAAGATAAAGAGTAGGAAACTATTTTGATGACCAGCTCATGACCAGCTTACAGAAATAATGTTACCATCTATTCAAAACAGAAAATGCTTTTTCAGGGGAAAAATGTCCCAGATAAACATGTAGTAGTTACACTCAGTGTCAAATACCCATGGAAAAAATAAAAAGCTGCAGCCTTTTTATTCGACTAAGATCTCAACCCAAAGAATGTCTCTAAAAAAGCAGTACAGTTTACTGAGATCAATGAAGTTTAAGAAAGGAACCCTCCTCAAAAACTAGAACTGCTCTAAGGAATTATGAAGAGAAAAATTAATTCAGAATAACAAGATCAAGCAAACTAAATTCTCCATTTTTTTCCTCACAACTTTTTCAAAACTGAAACAGTTAGCTCCTTTTATACATAAAATAGCAAAATCAACGTTTCCTTGAAAAGCATGCTCTAAAATTAAACTATGCTATATCTGTACCAAACCACAATTCATTAAATAGTTTGACAGCACATAAGAAGCACCAATACTGCACAGCAGTGGAGTCAGTTCATAGCACAGTAATACAACAGCAACACAGCCTTCAAGTACCCCAGTGAAAGGGTTTCTTTACTGGTCCATGTACTGTCTTCAGTGCTCTCACTTGTGTGAGATGGAACACTCTAAGAATACACAGAAAATTGTTTCGTTTTTGTCAACACCTGGATTTTCCAGTGAATTCTTTTCTCCAGCTGGAGATAGCAAAATAAGAACAGTGTACTGCAGTTAAAAATCACACATTGCAAGACCTACTTTGTTATTCACACAATTGATGCTTTGCCTTATTTAAATTGAACTGTACTAATTAACTTGGTTCACAAACAAAGACCCAGCTGTAGTGTAAGCTATCGCAACTTTTAGTACAATGACAAAGTTACCAAGATTTCTTTTCATCTTTTAATTACTTTGAACTCAACAATAAACTCTAAAATCATTAGCTTACTATAATTTGTGTTCAAGAAGCCACCTGACATTGAGTAGCTGCTATTTCTTTTTTTTTTGACATTTCCAATATGCTTATCAAAGTATTTCCAGGTATTGTCAAACCTAGTTTAGTTCTTGAACAAGTATCAGAGCTATACCGGAGATGTAAAACTTATTCTCTCCGAGACAAATCAACCTTTCAGAAGAAAAAGTCGATGTCCAACCTGCATCAATTTCTCCCCATGAAATCTGGAAAGAGAAATGCATTCAGCACTTCAACATTAAGAAAAACCTGAATAAATGCATATGTTAAGAAGCAGTCTATTCACACAAACAACCTTATTAGTGTTAACAGGTTGTTGTCCTTTAATTGCTTCAACAATTAGAAGACCACCTGGGACACCTTGTTTTGTTTCTTAAATGTTATACTTTGCCACAGCTGCAGAATATGAGAAAAGCTTTAGGTAACGTGACTTCAAGAACTAATGGCTAGCTTATCTTTTTCCTGCGCAAGTCAAACTCCGAATACAATATACTGACAATTTTATGAAATAGCAACAACCAGTCTCTCTGCCAAACATCACAAGAAAACCATGCCAGTTTATTAATGGCTTCTTTGAGAACTCAAATTCATTAATATTTATTAACACTAAAATAGCTACTACAGTAATGGGCTTTTAAACCTGAAACAACCTCAACTTACAACAGGAAAAAGGGCAATTCAGAGGACAAACTTTGTTCCACGTGGACATCGTATTTCTCTATAAACTCGCTCTGATGTCTTCGGGCAAGCTAAAACCCTTTCCCACTTGACACCAGCTTTTCATTTCAGTCACAGTCATGCAGCAGATAAATAATAGCAAGTACAGACACTTGCCCTCCTGAAGCTGTGAAGGCAGCTCACAGAAAGAAGGAGCGTTCTCATCCTTCTCTGTAACGTGGACAAACAGACACGACCTAAGCACAAGCCAAGTCCGGGCACTGGCATCACCTTTCGAACATATGGTTTCTCATGGACTTCATCAGGATACCCAAGTTTCTGCCTGACGCCAATGGCACGATCCCACCCAGAGCTCCTCGACACAACATCCCACTGACTGGTGCTATCCGTGCTTCCCAGGTCAACCAACTTCTCCCGGGAGACCGGAGGCACCGGCCCCAGGCTGGATGCCGGCCGCAGGGGATGGAAAGGGAAGGACGTGTACTACGGACTTCAGCGAGACATACCCGACTTCTCCACGGGGAGGCTGCACAAGACACGGCCCACAGCTGCCCCCACGACCCCCCGAAGTGACCTCACCTCCAGCCTGTGCTCTCCTGCCCCTCGGGGAGTTCCGCAGCGCTGCCTACGGCCAGCGCGCATCCCTGCCCGGCCACGCTCTCCCCCCGCTCCCGCCCGCCGCCGGTCCCCACCTGGGCCTCCGCTGTCAGGACGCAGCCGAGCAGCGCCAGCAGCCGCGCCGCCAGCCGTGCCCCCGCCGCCGCGCTCCGCCCGGCGCCGCCGCCGCTCATGCTGCCGCCGCCGCGGCTGCCAGAGAAGGGGGCAGCGCCCGCCCCGCCGCCGGCACAGGAAGGAGAGGGACGCGGCGCGGGCAGCAGCGTCTCCTCTTGCCGGCGCGGCCGCTCCTGCGGGCGGCGGGACCCGTCGGGCGGGGGCGCCGCGCTCAGCGCGACCCGCCCGGGCTCCTCTCGCGCAGCACCGGCACCGCCGCCCGCTCCCCCACAGCGCCCGCCGCGCCCCCGGCCGCGCCGCGCGGCATCCCGGGAGCTGTAGTTCCCATCGCGGGGCGGGGCGGGGCACGGCGCGCGGCGGCGCCACCGCCCAATCGGAGAGGACCACGCGCGCCTCCAAAACAAGCGGCGGCGGCGGCGCGCGCGGGGAGGGGGGGGGGGGTGCTTGGGCGCGTGCGCGCGGGCCGCGTGAGGGACGGTGCGAGCGGGGCGGCGGCGGCTGCGGAGGGCTGTGGGAACCGGTGTGTGCCGCTGAATGCCGGTGCATCCCACCATGTCCCAGTTCATTCTGGTCTAACCCAATATAAACGGAGTCCAGGCCAGTGTCAACCACTTTGGCCGAGTATCTTAAAATCACAAAATCCGCTGAGTTCGAAGGGACCCAGAAGGGTCATTGGAGTCCCAACTCCTGGCCCTGCACAGGAGAGTCCCAAGAGCCACACCACGTGTCTGAGAGCATTGTCCAAATGGTTCTTGAACTCTGTCAGGCTTTGGTGCTGTGACTACTTCCCTGGGGGAGCCTGTTCCAGTGCCCAACCACTCTCTGGGTGAAAAACCTTTTTTTCCTGATATCTAACCTAAACCTCCCCCAACTCAGCCTTGTTTTGAGTCCCGTCACTGGTCGTGAGAGTGAACAGATCAGTACCTGCCCCTCGTGAGGATGTTGAAGACCGTGACGAGGTCTCCCCTCAGTCTCCTCTTTCTGGGCTGAACAAACCAAGTATAACACAGTCGATCCCGCTAAGCCCAGTTAGTCACAGTCTAAATCTGGTCCAACTCCAAACAAACCAGTCCAGTCCTGTATAAACCAGTTTGGCCCAGTCCATCCCAGTCTAACCCAGCAGGCTGGGGCTGTGTTATCCCAGCGCTACAGGGGTGAGCTGAGCAAGGCCACGGTTCCCCTGCCCCACTGTTGGGTTTATGGCATCAGTGGTGCCCATGTCCAGCCTTCAGCTGGGTGTTCAGCAGAGACTCAAAGTACTTCCAGAGACTTCCCACCTCCCTGCTGCTGGGAAGTGCCCTTGAGGTGGCTGTGTTGGGCGCTCAGAGGCTTTTTTTTCTTTTACTTAAGCTGCCCATTTCCCTCTGCATGTCTATGTTAATGAGAAGCTATTTAGATGGAGATGGGCACACACATAATTTTTTATTTTTAGAAGCAAGAAGCAAGATAGGGAATAGGGCTTTGCTTTGTCTGGTTCTCTCACCTGTTCCCTTTGAGAGCGAGGCTGGAAACTAATGAAGAAGCTCCAGAGTCCCTCCACTGATTTTGTTTGTTTGTTTGGGTTTTTTTGTTTTGTTGGTGGTGGTGGTTTTGATTTTGATTTTTTGGTACCCTCTACCCACCATCCTATTTTATTTTTTTTTCCAGTGGAGGCACAGGCTCCTGTGTAGCAAATTGAAGCCTACCAGTGATGGAGGAGATGCTTTCAGACATAGTTTCAGTACAGCTAACATAATGAAATACTGAGTTGTGTGCAAAGAGGCACTCCTTTTCCCTCTCTTTCCCTATCCCATGTGTCTGAGCTAGCAGTCCTGAAGTTGCATGTTGAATCCATTCAGCTCCTTAGGAAAATGTTTGGGGTTTTTTTCCCTGCTTGGGATGATTTTCTGCCAGAGCAGCCAACTAAACTGACTCACTGTATGTCTGATTCATTCCTCAACCTGATCCAGCGGAAAACACCAGGGTACATATCCTGGTGGGAAGAAGACAAGGTAGGACCATCCCTTGCAGTGGCTACTTGCTGTTAGATCACTTTAGCTATACCTAATTTTATTTCATGAACTATCAATTTTTTACTCACCCCATAGGGAGACAGTTTGACACTTAAGAGGTTGGAAGTTCCAATATGACATCAGTTGAATTTGTCTACCTTCACCAATAGCTATTGGGTCTGATCTAAGACTTACTGTGGCTTCTTTCCAGTTCCTTTTAAAATCTTTTGTTTTAAAGCCCAAACAGCTCAGAACCAAGCTGTTGCTCCTGACAGTTCGAAGTTTATACGTAAATTATTTCCAGAATTGAAAAAAGTGATATTCCTGTGGAAAAACATGAGTGTTGCACTGAGTTAATGTGCAGGGTTGCTGGAATTACGATTTTGTTTTCAGGTCAGATGCCAACTCAGGCTCTTCTTACAGCCTTTCAGTTAGAGAATACTGCTTTACTGGAATGTGGAGATGAGCTTTAAGCTTTAAGGCTGGGGTAACTATTTCAGAGAGCTGAAAAGTTTTTAGATTGACCATTGTTATTTACTTATAAATTAATTCAGATTAGTTTTGCATTATGTTTGTCCTTAAGTGCCAGTACGTCACAGATTTTTGCATTGCTGAAAATGGCTTGAAGAAATGGTGTCTAGGAATTTTAGAGAGCATGAAATAAAGTGGGTAGTAGTTTGATAGTCTGGTTCCAGAGAGATGATGTAATTGCTCCTTTCTTTCCTCTCTGGAGTACAGGCAGTACATCTATCATGTGGAAACGACTAAATGAGAACCTATTCCTACTTTCAGCATCAGTGGACCAATACATTTGCTAGATGTTTGAGAAGAAATGGCAGAACAGCTAATGCTAATGTTTACATTGCCATAGTTTGCTCTCAATATCAGTACTCCGTACTTTATCGCAAGTGGTTTGTTCTTCTCACAAAGGAACTGTTTCTGTTCAGCAGATTAAGGTGAATTCATTGTATTACTTTGCCTTTTGTACCTGTGATACTGGAACAAAGTTTCTATGATGAGTATTTTAAAAAGCCCCCAAACCTTGGAAGAATCAAGCGCATGCACTGTCACACACTTGGGCTGCTGAAAGGACTATACAAGTTAGATGTAAAGTATCATATTTTTCAAGTCATACTGTTCACTTAGGTGTCAGTTCAGAACACTTAATGTTAGTTACAGGAGGTATTTTATTTCTTCACCTCTGAAGTGCTTGTATCAGAAGTCAGTAGTGGTTTAGTTTTTTACTGCCATATTAGAAAGATAAGAAATTTGCTGTAAAAATGTATAAGGACTTATTTTAAGAGGAAAAGAAATTGTTTCTTGTATACATAAGTATTATCTGCTATACCAGAACTGGATGTAGCTGAACACAGTTTTCTTAACTCTAGGGTATTTTCAATCTTATTTTATGTTTTGGTGTTGATTGAAATCTATGAATGCTACTTTGGTAGTGGAATAAAAATGTGTAAGAAAACACCCCAAACATAAAAATCCTAATGTAGGATTTCTTTGTGAAATTAGTTTCAGGAAATAGCTGCAGAAGAAACAGTCTTCCAATTGTAGTCAAAACCTAACAGCATATTACAAAGCTCTGAGTATCTACTTACCATCTTTCTTTTGACGAAATTTGCCATGATGCTGAGAACACACCTTTACTGGGGAGAGAGATAATCATAGTTTATAGCTTACTGGGGTCATGAAGAGTGTGGCCTATATATTTAATTTTTTAATGTTGTTGGCATAAGAACAAATATCTCCTCTGAATTCATCATATGCATTCCTGTTAAAAATGTTGACAGTTCTATTTGCAAGCTCTAACATTTTCTTTCTATGTGCAAGCAAAGAAAGGTTTGAACATGGGAACTAAAACCTTTATTCTGTATTCATAAATAAGAATTAAATAACGCACATCAGAGTCACCTCTTCCTCATCATAATGTTGTTCCCTTGAGTGGGCAAAGATCTGGGTGCACCAGAGAGTGACAGACCTTTTAGCGTATGTAGAAAATCTGTAATTACCAAACTTGCCTCTGGCCTGCAGAGAGGACACAGTGGGACTTGAAACTGATCAAGTCCTGCTATTATCAGGTCCACTGGTGCTTTTTAATCAGGTCTTATTTGCCAGAATTGAGTTTATGCACTCTGGTTGTAGATAGAAATAATAATCTGCAGTCATCACTGTGTAAAAATGGATATTAGAAATTATTATGGACTAATTTAAGTGAACATACAAGGCAAAAGAGGATGGTGTCACATTTCATGTTAGGAGAAGCGTGGTAAATCCCAGCTGCTTTGTCAAGTTCATGAACTAGATTTCAGTAATCTGAAACATGGATTTTTATTTTGAATTTTTTTGCCCTTGAAACTTTTGCCTTTATTTATTTTTCCAAATTAACATTTGAGTGAGTCCTCCCTAAACTTAGGAGAGTAAACCAGAGGAATCAATATGTCACAAACTTCTGTTTAAGTCTGGCAAACAGCAGCAGTGGGAGGGCAGTGCCTGTTGAGCAATGGAACATCTTGTGGTAGCCTAGATTTAATGATACAGCAAGGCACAGCTGTGGGTAAGAACTTTCGGTAAGCCACCTGATGTAAGTACAGAAAGCAAACAAGTAGCAGGGCACTCAAGTTCTGTGGTCTGTCAGACCTTCTAAAACTGAAGAACTTGTACAGTCTTACCCCTGTTCTGTCCCACTGTCATTCGGCCTGATAAGTTCCCTTGCAAGTCATGCTTCATTGAGTCCTGTTCCCATTTACTGATGTCTGCCTTACAACCACAACATATGTTCAAGTCTGAGGCAACTGGTACAAATAACTTTTGAGAAGTACCCATGGATGTCTAGGGTTATGGCAGGAGGGTGGCCTGTAAATGGCAAAACAATATGTCACATTCAGTACGGTGGAAAAAAAAGTAAATTTTTAATAAGAAACTGCATTGTGTAGTGTATAACAGCACCATCTGAATGAAGGGTAGAAGTAATGTATGGAGTCTAAATGTCATTCCTGTACCTATAATTTTTTTAAGAAGGAATGCTAACAAAGAAATAAGTCTACTAGCTCTGTCAAACTTCTGAATATAGTGGTAGCAGATGAACATACCTAATCTTGTTTACAAAACCGCCTAAGATTTGTGCACTTGCACTTTCTATATATGTACTTATCTGTCAACAAATCTGACCACGAGCTATAGATCTCAACTAAATTGTACACTGATGGAAACAAGCAGCCAGGCAGGGGGACTGTGCTAGTGTCCCTACAGAGAGATAAGCTGCAGCCTGAAATCGATCGTATTAGGCTCAGTTTCAAAATGTCAATCTAGAGAAAGCAAGGTTTTACTGTTTCTTTGGTGTCTGTTTGATTTGGACACAGCACAGCTCCTGGAGTGGTGGGAACATTCCCATATCATGCAGTCCTGTCAGGCAAACAAATTATCTACAGGCTTACATAAGATGGTCTAGGTGTGCGTCATTTCTTATATTTTCTTCATATAATGCTGCTTCTGTCAAATAAATGTCAAAATCGTGACGTTCCTGTAAAAGAACTGTAAGAGAACAGACCAGTATAATTATTGGCAAAGAAAGTAGCTTTAACTTTTTAACTGCTGGTTTATTATTCCTACTCCAAAACAGCCTCAAAATTTTCAAGAACTGTTCTAGCAATTCTCTGAAGGTACTGACAGCTGAAAGCTACCTACAGGACACCTGGGAGAGAAAATGCAGGGAGGTTTTTCCTAAATTTACTGAAACACATAAAGGGTGAAGAGTTTATGTTGACATAGAAGTATTTTACTCAATATGAACTTCCTTAAATGAAGATATCTGAAATGTAGAAAGCAAACAGATGAGAAAGAATAAATAAGGTTGCCATGCAGTTCTGACAGGCCCACGGTTACTGTGTCTATTGGCAACCCTTGTTGCCAGGTGGTGGGAAGGTTACTGTTCCACTGAGTTATAGCGGCATTTGCGATCTGGAACAAAAGCTCTTTATTTCCATGGCGTACAGCCACAGAGAATCTGTTGGGAAAAAAGTTTCGGGGTTTTTGGTTTGTTTGTGGTGGTTTGTGGTTGGGTTTTTTTGTTTTGTTGGATGTTTTGTTGTTTTTTTTTGTTTGTTTGTTTTGTTTTCTTTTCTTTTCTTTTTTTTGGTTGCTTTGTTTTTTGGGGGTGGGGGGGGAGATAGCAATAATATTTGCCAGAAGAGGAATATACTGTCCATGATTTTGTCTGCAGTCTTGTGCGCAGAAAGTGGGAAACCCCTTGAGACTGTGGGTTAATTGCTATTTCAAATAATAAACTATCCAGCTATATATTACCAGATAGTTTGTAGATCTTTGAGAAAAGCCTCTGTCCTTGTCAAAGATGACTAGGGTTTTTTTTGATGGGGCCAGGAAAGGAGTGAGAAGAGATCTGTGTAGACTTCATTTGTAAAAACTGTTTGAAATTATTAAACCTGTATTTGACTGAAAATTTACAAAATCCTGAACTCTTCCCACTATGATTAGCTATGCTGAGTTAAGTAGCTTACAGGGCTACAGCAAGATAAGAGATAGATTGTACTTAGGTATAGAAATTTGATGAGAAAGTTAATCCAGCATTTTAGAGAATGCTGTTACCTAAAATTATCTTATTCTGGACTCAGCTTTTATGATACAGTTGTATTTAGTTTTGCCAAAATAATTCCCAGCTTTCTGGACAGGTCAGTTAGCTAAGTAACAAACAAAGATTTCTATAACACTTATTAAAGAGTAATACAAGAACAGGCATGCAACAGCCAAAATAATCTGTACTGTTGACAGTGCTCTATTTATAAGTAACTGCAGGCTCCTCCTTCAGTACTAGGAAAAAAATGTTAAATTATGATGACTAACCTAGGTTTTGAGGCAGTAATATTATCTAGACTATTCATATCTATTATTAAATTTCATTATTTTGAAGAGTTCTTAATGAATTTGTTTCAAAATGAAAAGCCAATATCATTTATAGATACACTTTTTAAAATACATGATTTTTAGCAGCATTAACCAGTTTTGGCTGTGGCACAAGTGTTGTTCCACCAAAATTATTTTGTTACTGTTTACTGAAATAATTTTTTAATCCTAATGTAGGAAGATTTCAGGTTGTAAGTTATCAGAAGAGTAAATGCTGTGCTGGTGGTAAAACCTGACTTAGCCCCCAACACCAATGTTTTATAGCCTTCTGTAGTTCACAGATACCTATGTAAAAATAGTACACTCGGGATATTTTGAAGGAAATTAATGGATGCATTTTATATAGCTTGTACATATATGTATCCAAAGTTTTTGCAGTCACTATGTCTACTTCTGAGGTTAAGACCAGTAGTTTTTGAACAGCACACAGAGGCAATGCATACCTGTAGGTCTTCAGGGCAGATATGGCATTCATTTTATTGAGGCATAAATTTGTTAGGTTTAAAATCTAAAAAAATTTTAGCTGTACTGTGGGTTTGTCATTCCTCACGGTTATAGAAGAGACTCCAGCTGTTACTCTAGCATGTGTGCAGATCTGTGTAGGTAAGAATACACTTTTTCTGCTCTCAACCTAATTATCCATCACTGAAACCATTGTGCCTCTAAGGAAATCTAGAGAAACCCACAGTATCACCAATTTTATTTCTAATTAGACTTGATGTTACCCTTTTAAACTAAGAAAGGCCTCTATTCTTTGAGAATGAGTTTCAATATTAATATGGAAGCAATGAGAGTCAACCAATACCTTGAACAGCCAGACTCCAATGATATGCCTAAAAAAATCCTTCATTTTTTACACACCATGAATTGCAGAAATCTTAGTGATTTGTTACCTGTACACTGGAGATTAAAGTATATAAATATATATGTACTTGTTTGTGTATATAACTCAATAGTGAAGGCCCCATTTATCTCAAATGAAATAAGGGTAATGGTCTGAATCTCCTAAATGCCATGTCTGTACTTTCACTGGTAGGATGATTCAGAGGTAAGAGCTCTCCTCCAAACTACTTATTCTTTTACAAGAATTCTCAAAATCAATAACAGAACCATTGAAAAACATCTTTTAATGCTTTATGGACTTTTGGTTATGACAGTGTAAGCCAGTTGGCCGAATTGGAGCTCTCCCAGTGTAACAGAATAGAATCTGTCTGTAAAGGTACCTTGTAATAAAGGAGCCAGGTGGCTAACTCTCAGATGTGATCTTTCTAATGTATATTCAGTTATGCTAGCGTCTTTTGCTTATATGGTACAATAAATAGCAATACATAGTACATCTCATTTAGAAAGTGATTTCATGCACAGACCCCCTTTAAGAAACCTGCATTATTTTTATACTGAAACCTTAAGTGAGAGAATTTGCCGGAGATGACAGTGGAGTCCCAAAGCAATTACCTCCAAAAGTTTAACATCGTCATGGTATTAGAAGTGACTGCAGCATAAGAGGACGAATTTTAAATATCTGTGAGAAACCAGTGCAGTTTATGATTGTTGCTTTTGCCATACTCGCGTTGGTAAACTCTGTCCGTGCACGCTGAGCCATCTGCAGGTGCACCTCGAACCCTAATGGAGACCACCTTTCTCTGCCTGAAGGCAGCGATCTGAGCGCGTTATTACCCCCAAGAGCGGGAGAGAGAGCACCTGATTTTACGCTGTTGAAGTGACTTACATCAGGTCCAAACTAGCATTACTCGAGGAGTCCTGTATGCACCCCCTGGTGTGTGGTGTTAGGAAAACACGGCGTTTTCACACAGCAGAGCCCGGAGGAGTTAACTCGGCGTATCCGCCGGAGCGCGGTGTTTCCCGCTGGGAAACGCGGGCTCCCAGAGGACGCTCCGGCGGGCGTCGAGGGGTGGGACGTGCCTTCTTTTCCCTCCCTCCCCCTCCGGCTCCCCGCAGCGCCCTACCTGCGGCGGGGCGGTGCAGGAAGGGGGCGGCGCGGCGGGGCGGCGGTTCCGGGCACGTCGGCGGGCGCAGCGCGTTCCTCGCACCGGGACCCGCCGCCTCCCTCCCATGGCTGCTCCGCAGGACCCGCTGCCCCCAGGTGAGGACCCGCCGCGGGGAGCCGGGCGGGCGGGAGGTGCACCGAGGGGCCGTGGCGGCTCCCGGGGTCCCCACGGGTCCGGGACAGGCGCTGTGCGGGGCGCGGCCCGCGGCGACCACCCCCGGGCTGGGGTGGCTGTGGGACGCGGCTCATGGGAGCCGGGTGAGGAGCGTAGCCCCGGCTGGGATGAAACGGGTTTGCTGGTTGCTCCCTTCCCCCTCCGCACGCGCTAATTAAGCGTGGTAATAATTTATCATGTGCCCCGCTGATGTGATTTAGTGCAACTTGTCTTGTCAAGCCTGCTCCGGTGTTTAGCGTGTAAGTTAGTTTGCGCTGGTTTAACAGCACGTTAAAAAGACATTTTCTTAAAATCCCAGAGTTTGAGCGGCTAAGAAGTCCGCACACTTTAACTTACACAGCTGATGGTGCAAATGACTTTTGAGTACCTCATCTGAGGTGTGCCAGCATCACAGTTTTTCCCTACTTATCTGCTCAGACAGGGACAAAATTTTGAGTAGTTTGCAGTAAACAAAACTGCACAAGCACTGATGGACTCAGATTTTTCGGAGAGCTGAGCATTCTAATGCAATTTGCCGCATTTCCTCCTCTTACTAAAATCTAAAATTCAGATGCCTCTAGTCAAAGAACCATTATTGTTTTGAGTTACAGCGTTCATCTTTATTAACAACATTAGTATTAGGGTGATAATTTTCTTTAAGTTGCACTAAGTTGAACTATTAATGTGTGTGCCCAGCCTTGGTGTGAAAGGGATCTCATTATGTGCGTGGTTGAACTACCTAAATATGGTCCACCTTACACGCTTCACTCACCGCTGGTGGTGTCAAGGCTGTGTTGCAAGGCAGAAATTGTAACGGGGGAATTCCATCTGTGCTACACAGTGCTTTGTGAATCCCCTACTGCTTAAAGGTCAAAATGCCAAGGTCTATACAACTCACCTCCAGACTTCCTTCCAGTGCAAAGATGAAAAGCAGATACAGAATTGACAAACTGTTTGCGCTGGTAAGTGCACAGCGTTGCATCCCCACAGTAGTTCCAGTGTTGCACAGAGAGCAGTGATGGGCACTGGTAAAAGTTGGCTGCTCTTCGTGCCGACTGGTTATACTGGATGGGCCCAGGCAGAGCTGTAGCAGCCGCTGGGCAGTGTGCAGGTGCAGCAGTGTGCAGGCAGAAATGAACCTTGGAAGCAACCATCGAACCTGACTTATGACTGTCCGAGACAATTTGCATGTGCTGATTTACGTCCATCTGAGTCAACTCACTTGTGGTTCCCTGTAGAAGTGTGGGGAAGTAAATGTAGTCCAGTGGCTATGTGCTGTCAGTGGGGAGTATGGTGATAGTGATTTTTTTGAGGGATCCCAGGTAATGTTATGAAGCTCTCTGTGAAAGTAACTGTGAAATCAGACAGTGTGCACTGAATGTCAGATGATACCCTCATTTCCTGTTGGCCTTTCAGCATGCAAAACTGTGGATGGTTTACATTTGAGATAAACAGAGAACTTCCCTCCCCGCTGCTTTGTGCACTTGTGTCCAGCTATATGACATGAGCTGCAGAATGTTGTGGGAGATAATGTGGGAAAGAGAGAGGGGACATGGCATTTTAATTGCATTATTCACAATTAAGTATTAAGTCTGCTTTTCAGATTATCTGCCTACTATCAGTGGCCAACAAGACCACGGTGAATCATCTGCAATCCAGTATATTGAGTCTTTAATGTTAGGTACAAATATTTATAAACATACATTCCACTTATAGAAAATGTTGGGACTTGGTCGTACTCTGCAACCTAAAAACCATGGAAGTCATTGTTCATCATGAAGAACTGTAAAAAAAAGGGAAGAAATTGAGGTATAGGAAAAGAAACACAGTTTTAAAATGTTTTTCAGGATGGATACTAGGCAAGAAAGATGCAGTGTTGCCGTCCGGTCGGGGCGGGAGGACGGCACGGTGACAGGGATACCAGCCCCCTTTATTACAACAGTGCTTCTACTTATACACTTCTGGGTGTCACACATGTACA
>JAYRBT010000114.1:44965661-44992768 GCA_036023395.1 Myiotriccus ornatus
TCTGCCAGGTGTAAAGTTCCATCTTCAGTATCCTAGCTTACAGAGAGCCCAGGGCCAGCTGGGCTCCCCCACAATGCAGAGTCATAGATTCGTGTGAGTGTGTTTCTGAGTGAACATAGAAAGCAGGAGTCAAAGGTACCACACGGTACCCCATCACCTTTTGTAGAGACACCCTGGAGTTTGTTAAGCCCTTGTTTCAAATGCCCATATTCTCGGAGCTTCTCCCATTTTTTCAGTGCTTCCCTGTGGATCATAGAAAGTAAGTTACCAGTGCCATAATGTACCTTGGTCATATCTTGTAGATGTAACAGAGGATAGGGGACAAAGCCCTTACTATAGCTTCATAGCCAGCAGGGTTGATGGACATTCTGTGGGGTCTGCTTTTATCTACCTCAGGGCTCCTCTTACATTGGTTGCATGCATTGCCATTGGGTTTGAATGGAAAAACAGGGAGACTAGGGATGTCTGTGTTGGCCTTTTTCCCTAGAGCCTTTGATTTCCAATGCCTCCTTGTTTTTCAGCTTTCCTTTACAGTGTGGGCTTCTCTTTGCCCCAGCTCCCTTTCCAGTTCCTCTGCAGCTTTACATTATAGTTCCCACAAGAAACCTCCATTTTTGGCCCTACTTTTTGTGCAATGTCTTATGACAGCTTATTGTATTTTCTTATATCTCAGTGACTCTCATCCTCTCTGCATTTGAGTTGGGAAGCTTATGTGCTTCAATTTGTGCTGACTCTTACTATCATGGCAGGCTTTATCCAGATCATTCTGTTAATAACATGTTTCTGGAGCAGGGATTTCATATTTACCAAAAGGGGCATGTGTGACAAGAATATAGGGTTTTGGTAGGGTTTTTTTTTTTCTCTTCTGCATATGGTTTCCTGAACTGCAGTGTGAACAATGCTCATCTGAAAGTTCATAGTCCCCTGACTTTTCAAAGCATTCAGTGTGTCTCTGTGCAAAGACTCTGCTCAAACCTTGTCGTCTGACCCCTCTGATGACATGCCACCTGCCTGGACAATGCGAGTGGATTTCCCATGGGCTCTAGTGCTGTGAAAGGCTCTACCTGGCATCACAGAGAGGAGCTGGGCACCACACTGGACACCCAGGAACTTCTGCTGGTGAGGCTGCCTCACAGAAGCAGAAGGGAGAACAGCTCTGTCCCATTGCTCCCACCTTTTTTATTTTCAGTGTGTTGGACTATCTTGCATTGTTTTACACTTTATCTTGTTCTCTTGTGGTGAGTAGATTTGTAGGATTGGGTCCCAAAATAAACAATTAGGCTAAATTTGGGTTGGTTTGAATAATGTCTGTGTAACTTCTGTGCTATTTTGGGGCTCAGTGTTTATACTGTGCATTTTGTAGTTAATTACTTGGACTGTGTTCTAAATGCATTATTTTTTTATATTTGGGAGAAGGTAGTCACCAAATATTGATTCCAATCACCTCTTACTGGTTCCAGCTGAAAACTTTTAACGTGTACTTGTAATAAGTATGAGGACTTTGAGTAAGAGTGACAAAAATGGAATGAAGTTCTTACTACGTAATTTAAAATGCTTTTCAATTTTTGGGAACATTGATGCTTATCAACAGAAGACATTTCTTGAAAACATGGCAGGATGATGTTAAATTAGAGGAGTGGTTTTGTGAATCCTGACTTCTGTATGAGATTTGTTTTAGATTCTCTGTGCACTTGTGGTCAGTACCTCCCTATTATTCACTTTAGTCATTGATACAGAGGGGTTGACATTTCATGATTCACCTGCAGGTACTTTGAAGATTTTGTTTTGCATTCTTTTGATGTTAATATAGTTGAAATTTATTATTCTGTTGTATACAAATAATATTTTCCTCAAATATGTTTTTTAATTAGGTTACTACAATCTGCTGCTTGTAGTAGTATTAATTTTTGTTGTAGCGGGTATGTTTCCTGTTTGAATTATTTCTTTGAGGAGAAAGTGGAGAGCTGTCACTGGGAGAACAGAACTCAGCTTTTAGAAAATTTACTGGATTTTATTCTTTATTACTGAATTGTTTTGTGGTTTGTTTTTAACTAAAAATAATTTTAATGTAAGTCTATCTTTTGTTAGCTTAGAATTGGGTTTTGTTGTTGTTTGCAGTTTCTCATCTATGTGCTAGTAGCTCTGACATTTTCCAGTTTGTCATGTTTTCTTGTGGAAATGTAACATGACATAACGCGTGTAATGGCTGCATAGTTGTGCTTTATCTTGGTCAGACAAAGAAGCAAAATATGAATTGGCAGACAGAAACACTTTGATGCTTACGTAGTGATAAAGCTTTCTTATTCCAGCAGATCATGCAGCAAAAGAGCCAGTGGAGGATACAGATCCAAGCACTCTTTCCTTAACATTGGTATGTGTTTCTGGTCTAATACAGTTCAAATCATTATAGGGCTCTATGGTTATGTAATGCGGAAGTGAGGTAAAAACTTTCAAGGATGCTAACTCTAAGGATTTTGCTTATCAGTATGATTGCATAAACAAATTCTAATTTACTAACCTTGTGCAGTTAAAGTGTAAATAAAAATACCAATCAGTGCATCAGCTGAATTGGATGGTGTCAGTGGAGCTGTCCATGGGATAGCTTCCAGAGGCTATGATAGTGACATCTTTTTAATTAAAAAAACCCCAAGAACCGAGAAAAATTGGTGCTGACATTCTTCTATCTATATTGTTTGGAAGGATAAGAAAACCCAGCTAGGGCCTATAATTTCGATTGTACTAAGATGTTATTCCTTCCTCTGCCAGATGAGTTGGAGTCATAGAAAGGTAGTACCAAAGAGCAGTGCCTTTGGCAGGCACGGGTGAACCTAGGGAGGGACCAAACAGAGCCCTCTAGTGCTTACTGCCAGAGGAACATCGTTTAGGACAAGTAGGATATTGAGCATTCCAGTCTTATGCTGAGTTAGGAGTATATCTGCTGGGGTAGAAGTAATCTGAAAGTGTTTTAAAGGTGGGGGGTTATTTTGGTTTTGATTGGGGTTTTTTTTCTTTGTTTTGTTTGTTTGGTGGGTTTTTTTAGTGTTGCTATGGATTGTTTATTCTGGGGGAAAATTTACAGTGCCATGTATCCCAGGGAAGACACTTGTCAAATGTAGTTATGTAAACAGATTGAAATGCATTAATTTTATGAATGTCAAGTGAGCAAATTATTTCTTTGTCTTGGTGTTTTCTTCCCATTTTGAAGCTTTGCAACAGGGACTCTGCAGGAAATTCTGAAAATTTCGCTAGTACTTTAATGCTGAGGCTTCACTGGGATCCATTATTGCAGTATGTTTATGTACATTTGTGCTTGCAGGCTTTAATAAGAACTATAGACTTTGTGTTTGTTTTTGTGGACTGACTGAATTAGATACTGTATTTTACCAAGGGGATTTTTTTTTTTTTAAAGGTGAAGGGAAGTTGCTATGTCTGAGACATGAAGTTTCTTTAACACACACCCTCACCATTAAACTAAGATCTGTTCGCTTGGTTAAGACCTTCTTTAAAAGCCACACCTACTTTTGCATAAGGTTGAGGGTCATAGGGAAAGAGGTAGATTTCAGTTATAACATGCCCAGAAATCAGTAGCTATCTCCTTAGACTCAGTAATAATAATTTTCTGTTGCATCTTAACTGGCTATTTAAGTTTAGAAAAGAAGAGGCAAATATTTCTTTTTTTTTTTTTTTCAATGCAGTAATATTTTATCAAAAGCTGCTATCTGCCAAAAGAGCATTTTAAATCATCTCTGTTCCTCCTGGTATGCATTACCTTGCATACCTCGAGATTATTTTGCTACTTAAGTGCAAAATTTCTTTCCCAATCTCTGCTATTTCACTAGTAAGTAATAACTTTAAAAATACTGTAGCAAAGCAGCAATCTCTGTTACTTTTGCCTGTGGTAGTCAGAATTGCTAGTAGCATCTCACTTACCGAGTAAGAAGAGTGTTACTGTATCTGATGGGGAACAGATCAACTAGTAGCATCTTAAGTGATGCAGCTATAACTACACAATTTTATATACTCTTTCTCCAGCACAATTACACTCGAAATAACAGGTATCTGTGTTTCTTGCATTTTTGTGACAGACTGAAAAATATCCTGTCCAAGACACAGGAGTGCCTAAAGGTAAGTATTGTGAATTCTGTCTATTCAGGTGTCATAGGTATGTGTTGTTACATGGAATAAACCCAGTGGTGTTATCCAAAGGTGAAAATACTCATACTTTTTCCTAGATGTGTGTTTTCAATGTAATATCCTCTTCTGTATTTTTAAGGTCAGTTTGGTGTGTATATCTAGCTTTTGAAATTTCCTTCCGAAGTTTAGTTTTGATCTAAAAGTCGATCTAAAAGTCAATCTATAACTATCATCAGAAGATCTGGGCTCGCAGTCTGCAAGGAAAATACAGTGATGCCATCGAAGAACAGTGTTCAGGCAACAGATGGTAGAGGCATCATAATGTTAGAAGGTGGCTTTGAAGAGATTACTAGTGCTTTCAGGTTGGCAGAAATATAGTCAAGAAATACCGTTCAGGTCTTTTGCTTTTGATTGCGTTCTCAGCCTTATAACCAATCAATTTTTCATGCTGTCTTTTACCTTCAACAGGTGTTAATACCATCTACTTGGGACCTTACTATTAGGTCAACTCTTCACGAGTTGTTGCCTCTCCTCACTGAAAATGCAGAGAGGGAGTGCAGGTTCTGTATTGCACTGAAGTAAAATACATGGATTACGCAGTGTGAATATCACCTTTATGGTCTCCTCGATATGTGGGGTGTTTTTTAATTTTTTGTCATCCCAGGCTTCACCACTGGGCATTGTCCAGGGAATGCGTGGGCAGGGGCTCAGCTGAGAAGCCGTCTGCAGGTAGTGGGTTCTCTGTCCTGTGTTACACAGCAGGTCTGCAAAGGGACAGTCACAGACAGTGGAAACTTCTGTTGAGGAGTGTGAGGGTTTAGAGAAAAGTGGGAGGTTATTCTGGGGACTTGAGAAAGCCAGCCAGAGGAAATAATAATCTTTTCAGAAGTGCTGCTCAATAGAGAAGTATAATATAGGATGAAGACTATTTGAAATCATAAACTACTTTCTCCTTATTTGCAGGCAGGTGGTATGGTCCTTCAAAATTGTTTATTAGTACTAAAGCAATTACACTGTAGCATTCTTTTCAATGTCCTGTTTTTTATTTCACCCATGATATTAGGGTCTCCTCAAAATTAATTAGATCATTCCTAAATTTTAAATTTGTCAAAGTTGGTTCAAATATGAAATTGCATGTTTTAAATGCATTTAATTTAAAAAGGAAAGTTAAGATGGAAGCAGAAGTTTCAGCATGAAAGGAAGTGAAATCAGTTTATATTTAGTTTTAGTTTCAGCTTCTTCTTGTTAAGTGTAAGAAGATGTAAGTACTAATATAAAAATATAGCTTGACATTCACCCTTTGTAGTTGAAAGTGATACAAATACCTCTTAATATTCCATTCATTCCCATGATTTCGATATTTTTTCTGAGAATGACTTTTCAACACTATTTCTATAAAAATACAGACTTAGAAATATGAACCTGTGAGATAAAAGGTGTAACAGATGTGCAGGTCCTATTCTGTGTAACACACAGTTAATGTTTGCTTCAGATGTAATGTTTGAGTAGACTCTCACCAATAGACATTGGTGAGAGTGGCTGTCTGTTGCTTTTACAGCTCAATTAATTAATGGGCCACTTTGGGTCCATAACTTATTAAAGTTCTTGGCACCCTCTGCTGATTATGAAATAAAGGGGAGTTGTGGGAACTTTTTATCTGGCAGGGGTAGTCTTAATGCTTGATTTTATTATAATTCTACCTGCACTCAAATATTGAGCTAATTTCACACGTACTGTTTCCACAAATTTGATGTCCATACTCTTCATTTTCAGGCAGACTTTTTGTTTCATTTTGGGTTTTTTGTCTTTGTTTCTGGATCTACAGTAATAAAGAACAACAGTAATCCTTACTAAACATTGACCCTTCTAGGGGTGAAATACTATTTGGCTTTAAGTTTCAACAGTCTTATACATCCAGAAAAAGAGGAAAATAATGATTTTGGGTTTTTTCTTGCAAGCGTAAGGATGAGTTTTTTTGATTCAGATAAATTTATTGAGATAAGGAAATATGTCTTCTTTCTGTTATCTGATGATTCGTAAAGATAATAGATGTTCTTTAATGAGATCTTACCTCTAGGCAAACAGCAAATGGAAATGTACCAGCACCACAAAGGCAGTCACCACCATGGAGCATTCATTTGTGTAAAAACATGTAGAACATAAGCTTTTGTTAATGGTTGGTCAGCATCTGACGCAGGGGAATGATGGAAATGGTTTGATGAGGAGGACCTTATTAATCAAGCAGAGTGAAATTTTTCCATTTGCACAAGGTTCACAAAGGGTTTTTGTATCCCTTCTATCCCATTTTGAGGGCTGAAGTGATGCTTGAAAGGTTAATAAAGTTTGTGCTCTAATGGGGAATGCTGTGCTTTACAGTGGAGTACCAGGGCACTTGATAAACACACTTTAAAATGTACTATTTCAGTGCTTCAGAAAATTCCTGTGCAGTAGAATTAGGTACAATGAGCCCAGTTCACAAAGGGGCAGAATAAAAAGTAATTATTTATACGGTATATATTTCAACAACTATCACACACTAAGTGTGATGAGAAAGGCAAAATGAAAACTCTAGTGACTTGTAACAGACATCTTCAGCCTACTTTGATGTATTGGTTCAGTTAATATCCTGTAGTCAGCTTTCTGAAAGAAGAACATGACTCTTGCTTTACAAGTAGTGTGGTGTTTGTTTAGAAGACAACTGCTACTCTGATAGCTAATCTCTGCAAGGATTATATTTCTTTGCACAGTGGTGCTCTGCATGATCTTTAGTCTCTTCTAATTTAATATTTTTGTCTTTTAGTCTAGCACTTCCCAGTGCCTGATCATGATACGGAGTTAAATTTTGTATGTTAGACACCTATAATTTATGTTTGATATCTTACTATTTAAACTTGTATTTGAGTGGGAGACCAGTGTTTCACACTCTTTGTCTTAGATGAGGAATACCTGACAGATCAAGTTACGTTGGAAATCGCATCTGTGAACATCAAGACCCTTACATCAGATTCTGGCCTAATCCAACAGGTAAGAAAAATGATACTTGAATGTGAAATAAGTTATTGCTGTTGATTAAGTATTTTAACAAATAAATATATTTTCAGAGTATATCTGGAGAGCACAGAATTACTCAGTAAAAGAGACAAGAAATAGGTTTTATTTCCAAGAGTTCAATGAAGTGAGCTTTTGTGGACAAAAGCAAAAGAAAGGTTATTTTATCATTAACATATACTTTTTAGTTTAAATAGGTTTTGATTAGTGTGTAGGTGCTCTGAAGAAGAGACAGCAAATAGTTAAGGCTTCATCATGCATGCTGTCCCTCTTTCCTGTTGAAAATAGAGCCAGGGCAGAGAACAAGTGAAGAAGTAAGGAATCCTAGGTTTTGCCCTTAGGGAGATATTTGACTGTTTTGCTTTGATTTTGCAACTGCTCTTCCCATAGTTTAAACACTCTCCATTATCTGTGACATCTTACACTGCCACAGAATGGACAATGCTGAGTGACTCCCATACTCCGTGGTTATCATATTTCAAGTGAATGTTATTTGCTGAATTTCAAATTGATTCTCTTTGGGTTGAGCAGAAAACTTGGAGAAGAGAAATGAATGAGCATTTTCCAGTGAGACGAAGAATTAAAAGGAGTTCCTTGTGCCAGAGTCCCAGCTGAATTTCATCAGAAACAAACATGGGTTTGGTATGCATTTCACAGATGATGGAGGTAACGGTTCATTCCCATCATCAAGAAGAGAGCATTTATTGACAGCTTAGAATCACTATAAAGATAATTCATTGTATCAGGGTGTTAATGGTTCCACAGAGCTGGAAAACTTTCTGTTTACCTTCAGACTGTGCTTAGGTTTATGGCTTTGATTAGATCCGTAGCCCATCCACTGTGGGCTTAAGAATGCCTTTGTTTCATGGGCAGTAACACTGCATTGTCTTACTGCAATTACATTATAAGAAAATGATCTTGAATAAACCTGACTGCATCTGTCTTGATAAAAGTGGATAATGACTTTTCGGTAAAAATATGAATTTTGAAAACAGATGTATGGCACAGGTAAGTATCCCTGCTTTACTTTGTACCTTTTGCCATACTACCCACTCTTGTTATTTTTTTACCATAAGACGTGTATAATGACATAAAGGCATTTAGGTATCAGCTTTTACAATACAGTTTGAACTTCCATGAGTTCATCAAGTCCAGGAAATGTTACTGAAGGTCAAGATAGCAACTAAGTGAACAGCATCCGCTTTTTTTTTTTAATATATATAATTTGCTTGTTTGTGTCTTTTGGAGTAGACCTCTGGGGAGACTGAGCTGTGCTGGGAAGTTCGTCTTTCTCCCAGTGGGTTATCCTTCTGGGAGTTTGCTCCTCAGGGCTCAGTAATAATATTCTGCTTTTTTGAGGAATTTGTGGGAGTGGAGACGATGACTATAATCAGGATCTTTATATTTAGTTTTTCTTAAACGTTGAGTGCTCTTGTGTTGCTGTGAAGGCCAACTTTAAGTTTAAAAAAGCACTGTCCGGATAAAGCTGTTATGGAGCCAGTGGAAAAGTAAACTAGTAGAAGATAATGGCAACATTTATCCTGTTGCAATTGGCACGTGCAGTGTTAGATCCTTCTTGAGCAGAGAGCAGACATTTTGATGTTGCGTGTGTGATCTTGCTGTTTTCAAGGAATAAAGAAATGCTGAAAATAAGTATGCAAATTTTTCCTTTCCTAACAAAGTCTGTAAATATTTTGAAGATAGTTCACCTACTTTATAACTGGGTTGTGAACATATGCAAATTCACCAAAAGAACTGGAAGTGCCTATATTCTATTTTTAATGGATATCTTAGTAAAGAGGGTGTAGCAGGTAGGAATAGAGTATCTTATTACACTGTATTTTTACCCATATAATGACTTGTGTTTGCATGCACAATGTTAAGGAGCCTGCTGTGATAGTTTTGGAAGAATGACACAATACAAAAAAATCAGCAGTACTTTACTGCAGCTATCTAAGGGGAAAATCCCCTTCTGCTTTCATCTTTAAATGCTCAGCAGAGGAAAGCTATTTCACCTGGCTCCACACCCGCATAGTTAAAATAAGGGGAGCTGCAGTTTCCCGCAGTTCTGGGATCAAGGGCTGTCTTCCAATTTTTAGATGTTGCTAAGTAGTTGAATTTTAATGTTACAATGTGTGTTACAGTCTCATGTTGCTAAGAATTTCATTATGTTTAATTAGTAAGCGAAAAACCACTGAGGTTTACTTGGAACAGAAGGAGGGTTAGATCTGAGCCAGCAGAAATGTTCAAATCAACATGTTGTCTAAAAAAGCTTCCTAGGCATGTAAAGAAGTTTGTAAAAAAAGCTCCCCCACTTTTCCTAGATCAATGAAACAATCCCTCACTACTGCATTTAACAGGCAAAGTCCTTGGTTTTTTCTCATTACAAAACATTTAAAAATATTTAGTCAAAGCATAGAAATTGTTGAACAGCTGTTGAGGATTAAGAATAAATTATTCAAAAGATATAATACTATAGCATATCATTAATAAAGATCCAGTTGTTCAGTGAATACAACCAACAGGGTAATTCTGTGAGCCAAAGCATGGAAATGCTGTCTGAAAAGACTGCAGATTGTCGGAAATTTCTCAAAACCTTATATATTCCCTATCTGACTTTAAAAGAATCCCAAGCTACTTGTAAGTAATCTCTTGCCAGTTGCAAATTAGCCAAATAACTATTCTAGTGTTCAAGTACATTGTTTTATTTTGATTTATATTTGTTTTCTGCTTTGTAGCCAGAAGACAAAGACACGCAAAACCATACTGACGAATCACTTTCAGGTAACATGTCAGCTTTCTTGTTCTACATATTTTATTCTTAGATTTTCTTTGAAAGTATTTTATTAAAAACTGCTGTTTGTCATAACCAAGAACTGCCTGGGTAACCAGTATTTGTGGACCTCATTTCATGACCTGTGTCATTTACAGTTTCCCCTTTGTTCTGAGGTTGGTGACCAATAATGCAGACCATACAAAGTGTGTAACTTTGTGGGTTTTCCAAATGCATGTAGTACATCCACTTTTAGAAGTGATCTGTAAATAGCTGTTGGGAGAGAGCAAGAGCTGGCAGTAGGCTGTGGGGGCTTATCCCATAATTGTATGAGCTCTGCTGTGGGAGGGATGTGTCTGTATGACATGCAGTTCTCTCAGTCTGACAGTGAGAAACGAGAGTTTTCTATGAGTAAAACAAGCTTGTCCTATCATGTAGCATAAGGATCATGCAATTAGTTGGGTAGGTCAGTCATTTGCTTGTCAGTGTCTAACATGGGACATCTTAGAAAAGCAGGATTCTTTATGATGCTTTTGATAGTCTTGCAGATGGTATAGCACAAGAAGCAGGTTGGTTTAGTTTTGTTTACTTATAACTGTACCCTTTCACAGGAGTGTTTTCTTTACCTCTTCTTCCCTGCTTTTATTGGAGAATAAAACTATAAATAAAACTTATAAATAAGATGAAGTTCAGATAGGGTGCTCTCCTGCCCTTTTTGCTCGGCCAGAACTTTGATTGTATTATACTAATTTTGCCCTGTTTGTATAAGTAAATGGTGGTACGAATGAGGCAAGAGAATTGTCTCACTTCAGCAAGAGCCTAGGGTGCACAAGAAGAACAGAAGAGTTAAAATACATACTTCTCTAGAGAACAGCTGTGAGGTCTGTGGAATACCTGTGAGCAAACATGTCACGAGAACATGATTTCCCCTTAACAGGGAATCTGAGCATTTGTATGAAGTTATGTGTCTGCAGCACTGTTGTTGCTGCATGTCCTAACTTGTTAAAAACTTCAGAAGTTGTTTTTGGCCTGCTAAAAGAGCAACCTGATGAGCAGTCTTACAAAAATAACAATACCCTGTTCTTTCCTTAAAAACAAAGTACAAAGTGCATGCAGACACTACATTCAGCTCACTGTTTGGTGGTCTTTCTGGATTTTTCACGCAATCTGACAATAATTACCGAAAATAAATTAATAATAATTTTTTAAAAAAAGCCACAAACCCCACAAACAAACAACTCTAACAGATGCTGTTGTTCGTATGAGTAGGTTACACTAACTTTGCCAGAGATACAGTTCAGGCTTCTGATCCAGCACTTGTAAATTGTGTGTCACTGATTTCTGTTGTTTTTAATCAATCTTTTGATTAATATCAGCCCCTTTTTGAAAAAGTCTTATCCCGAGTAGGACTAGTTACTTCCCTGTATAAAGCTGTACAGGGAGGCTGGAGTACAGAAGCTTTAGAAAATGCTTCTAGGATGTGTCCATTATCTTTGGAGAGATCAAATTCTCCCTGCTTTCAAAAAGGAGCAAGGAGAGTTAACGTCGTATCTGCAGCCAAAATGCTGATTCCATGTCCTACATCACTGCAGTGTTAAAGGTTTTGGTATTGGTGTTTAACTAGAGGTATGACTAGAACTGGTTTCCACATGCTTTTATGGGCTATTAATATATAATATGGTCTGACAAGACCACATTGTTCACAGTGCTGCAGAGATAATGTTGTGTGTAAGAGACCTCTAAATGATGATCTTTGGTATTTGATGCAGGTATTAGAACATATCACCACTTCCTTCCAGCAACCTGATATTTTTATTTTTCTCACACATGGAAGAGTATGCACTTTATTCCTTTCCATAATGCACATTTCAAATGGGCTTCCTTGGTAGAATAGGGACAGCTTTTATTGTAAGAGCCCTTACAAAGTAAAGGAACATTTCCACTTTTTCTTTGTCATAAAGTACTAGGTATTTGGAACTGTCAGAAGAGATTCTCCTGGGGCACGTATTTCATGTTGCTATGAAGGCAGCAGATCAGAAATGCAAAACCTTTTCTTTATCCTACAACACGCGTGTGCAAGATGCACAAAATGCATACATAATCCTGTTGGTGATGTAGGTGGGGGTTATTGCAGATTTGAGGAAGGAACATAGTTCTGAAAACACAAAAGGGGAATATGCTAGCTCCCACACTGCATTGAATCCTATGTCTTTTCTATAGAAGTGTAAATATGGTACTTTCAAAATTAATGTCCTTTTGATTAAAGCCACTGAGTATAGTGAAGAGAGAAGTTTTAGAAAGTTCTTCATAGGCAAAGGCATTGCATGTCACTGTTCTGACTTCTTCAGAAGTGATTCACAGGAATGTTATACTCTTCAACTATTTATACTTTTAACTTTTAGTTCCTGGTGAAACAACAGCAATAGATCCTAACTTCTCCCCATGTAATGGTTTTCACTGCAGATCTCAAGAAAACCTGCAAGGAAAATGTCACCTGCTCCTTGTGCTTATTCCGTGCACCAACCATCAGTGACATGCTCAATGATGAGGACTTGTTGTACACAGTGAGGCTAAAGCTGGATCCCTGCCACCCAACAGTGAAAAACTGGAGAAATTTAGCAAGCAAGTGGGGGATGACTTATGATGAATTGTGTTTCCTTGAACAGAAGCCCCAAAGTCCCACCTTGGAGTTCTTGCTGCGGAATAGTGACCGGACTGTGGAGCAGCTGATTGATCTCTGTAAATTTTATAAGAGAATTGATGTTGTGAAAGTGCTGCTGAAATGGGTGGAGGAGGAATGGCCCAAGAGAGGGAACAGAACTTACCAGAATGACTTCTAGGTCAAAGGAAGTTGTTAGTCCATATGTATTAAATGCTGGGACTAGCTGCCACTAATACACTGGAAGTTTCCCTTGCAAGAGAGAGAAAGCCTGTACTGACAGTTTGTATACTGTGTCAGCCTTATCTACTGTATACACATATGTATGCTCTGTACCCTCAGGGTTGCAAAGATAATCTTCCAAAAGGGGAGAGAGTCATCCAGGTTGTGTTCTTGAGCCTACAAATTCCTTCAGCTTCTTTGCTACTGTTGGTAGGCTTCCTTAGCAGAAGAGGAATGAAAATGCCAGACTGCTGGTTTTACTGCAGCAGTTGTGAACCATGTCACCTGTGTTCTGCTGCTATTCTGTGGCTAAAGCCACAATTAGAAGGCAAGTCTCTTGGCCTTACTGGCAACCCTTCCACAGTTTTGTCTCTTCTACCTAGTAGAAGATGAGGTGTATTTTTTTTTTTCATTTTTTGTTCTTTTTTTTAAGCTTTGTGACACTGGTTTTGGCACAGGAACACCTCAGCGTTCCAAGCAGCAATTTGGATTTGCACATTACAATTAATTCAAGGTTTCGACATCACATTTGAGCAAATTAAGCTTTAAGTCTCTTTTATAAACAAGAATATATTTGCCCTATGAAGAAATCATGCAATTCAGAGAGACTTGACTACCCATAATCTCCAGGGCTCAAAAAACCCAATTAAAATGCTCTATACTTAAAATTACTTTCCAAAGTTATGAAGACAGTGTACACTCTGAGTGCACGTATCAAATGCCTCTCACTTTCCAGTGTGAGAGGCTAATGCCTCACTCACAGGGTATCGTTAATATTGACTATAACTTCCCTTTTCACAGGCTGTGGTTTCCTTTACAGTCCTGTGGGTTGACCTACTTTCTGCCCCACACCAAGGTAGTTGCACACTTGCGTGAAACTAGCACTGTGTATTGATTAGAGCCACTCTTAATGGAAAATTACCAGGTGAATTCACCTGCAGTCCTGGTGGATGGTTATTAAAGCACTTACTAGTTGTTTAGACTGATGTTTTTCAAAGGATTTTGATACTCTGAATTACACTGTTTACACTTTAAATATTTCCGAAATTGGTCTTTTTCCTGCCATTCTTCTGACATCTCAGACAATACTAGTATGTACATAGGTGTATATACCAAAGCACTGGTGAATAGTATGTCAAGACGTGGGGTAAAACTAGAATGGGTTGCTGGTTGATGCGCTGTTTACTTTTCTGTAGTAGAAATAATAAGAATAATTAGTAGCAAAGCTGAGGGAGATCTAATGCTGTATACTTACTTTCTTACTGTAGGACCTCTACAAGGACCTCTAGTAATACTTTACTATAGATACTGAGTGATATGGTTTCAGAGGAGCTAGAAGTAAAGATTAACATTTTCAGTGTCAGGCACTAGTTCTCGGGTGGCATAAATTAAGTTTATTTTAATGACTTTAAGAAGCTGAAAATCTTGTTTCAAGGTGAAAAGAGTGACCTAAATTTGAGGTTTGAATTTTTTATTTTTTTAGAAAAGACTGGAATTTTTAATAACTTTTTTCAAAAAAGCTGCTACTGTTTAAAACTCTTTAGTTTTCTATCTGTATTTTAAGGAGGAAGTTGTACTGCTGTATTTTTTTGGGGCTGCAGTTCAAATGTTTTGCATTCTTCTTCCAGGTACTGGGGTTTCCTGATAGATGTCTGTCAACTCTAACTTTTGAAAATAATCTTCTGCCCTAAGTTAATTCTCTAGATTCAGCTTTGAGGACTACTGTTGTGGCTGGGCTCTCTGCTATTTTCAGTTCCTACAGAGGTATCCACTGCCTTCATGCAAACAGCTCATAATGCAGCTTGTCCAATAAAATCCCCATACCCTGGGCCAACTGCATGCATGATTTAGGATTGTATGTCTGTGTGTCAAGTTTTTCTTCTGAGTGATGAGTGCTGGCATGTACGCCAAAGGCTCTTCCCTCCCATAACTTACCACAGCTATACGTGTGTGGTATTATAATATGCTCTGCTTTGGTAGATCCAGTCCAGCAAGGAGCTGGAATCCTCACCGAAGACTCAGAATGGGAATACAGAATGATGCAGCAGCATTCCTGAATCAATGTGTTCAACTGAAATCTACCCCTCTTCCTGTTTCCTGGCTAAAACTTGCAAAATTTTCCAGAAATGCTGATGTCTTCTGGAGATGAGTTCTGATCCCTCAAAGCTCTTGAAAACTCAATGTCAGCTGCAAGGATTCATGTCTGATGGAAATAAAGCTGCTTCTGAGAGTACATGGGTGGATTCTGTATAAATACAGCTCTGAAGACTGAAAATGTTAGCCTTAAACTTCACCACACACTGGATTATTTGTTAGTATACTTGAAATACTTTTCTTCTTCTTTGTATGTCATAAATGGAGATGTACACTCTTCCTTTTTTTCTTAGTTTTATGTCTTTTTAAAAGATACTGGGACTAAGTGTTCAGTTATTCTTATATCTTCTGTTATAATGTATACTATTTTAAAAGAAATATAGATTGTCAGTGTTTGACTTTATTGTTTTTGTTTTTATTACAGCTGGGAACACAGCTGTTTTCTTTCTCACCAGTCACCTTGGAACCTCTGAACTATCAACTAGTTGTGCTGTGTAAAAAACATATGTGAAATTCATGACTCCTTAAAGCACTTACGTTTGCAACAGATGCTGCTGTTCAAGAAAGGAAGATGCATTTTTTAATCTATTTCATATGACAAAACAGTAAATTTTGATAAGATGATAAACAAAGATGTTTATCTAGACACTTGCAGTGGAGTTACTAACTACAGAGAGGTATGAAACCTATACTCGATGAACTGTTCCTGAATTAATAACTAGTCAGGTAATGGACACTAAAAAGTCTCTAATAGGCTATCAGTTTTATTCTTTTATATCTTTCTCCTATTCCTGTATGAGACCTGCTTTCCCTTCAGGGATTTCTAGTTTTTTGGCTGCCATCTCTGTTCCTGCAGGATTATCAGTGGCCTCTCCCACCCACTTTAGCTTCTATGAAGCTGTCCAAGCCCCTGTACTCTCTCATTCCTGCAGCTTTGTCTAAGACCTGATGAGCTTAATAACTGTTCTTCCATGGCAAACTTACAGTGCTGTGCTCCAGGAGCACCGAGTTTTGCTGTGAGGTCAACTGTGGGGCATTCCCAGCAAAATGATGACAGTGTTCAGTTGCCTCACTCACTGCATGCACCTGCTTTTGATCTGTGGGGAGGAATGCAGGATGGATTTGGGACTGTCCTTTGGAAGCCTACCGTAAAGAATAGGGTATTCAGCATGGCCCCAGATGCTTGCTTCGAAATAAGTTGTACAGCAACTGTAAATCAGACTTCTTCCCAAACCACTACTGAATAATGGAGAGCTGCAGCTCTGCATGGGCAGTGCTTTGTGGAAGAGACTGCATCTTTTTCACTGTCTCAAACTGCCTCCTACAATTCCAAGTGAAGCTGTTAGCTTCACTCACAAGAGGAAAAAGAATGTAAATTCTGATATATGGTTGTTTAAGTTAGGGTAACCCTCTTGACTTGTGGCCAGACATAGTTGGAAATTATTTGTCAGACAGCAGAATTGTTTAAACAAGGTCAAAGAAAGTGCATGGCATTTACAATAACTTACAGAGCAGCCTGCTTGTGTAATTTTTGCAGCATATCATGTTCCTCCATCCATGAAGGCAAAGCCATTTGTTATTCAAAACTAATTACAATATACTTTGTAAACTTTAAGTTTTGGGTCAGTTTTAGACAGAGAGGCAGAACACCATTAAATGAGGACTTGAACTTGTTGCCTTTTTTGACAAAAAAATCCTTTGTCTAGCCCCTGAGTTCAGCTAGTCTTGATTACAGGTCTATGGGCAGTTGGCCTTAGGTAGATAGGGAAGGTATGGATCTACTGGTCAGACAGGCTGAATATAAGCAGCACTATGAAGAATTTATTTGGAAAGGTGGAGTCTGTAGTATTTGGTTGCCTATATTTTTGTCAAGGACTGGGACTGATTCCATCTTAAAAAAAGTGATCACAAAGAGAAGTTTGCAGCTTTGGGAAGGGTTTGCTGTACCTTCTGTTAGGGGCAGAGGGGTAATTAAACAGCTGGACAGACTTACTAGCTTGTTTGATCTCTGCATTTTACATTTGTAAAACGGTGATTCTTGATTTCAAAGGCAGGTCGTTTGGGTAAATGTGTATTTGTTATTGTGGTAATGAGAGTTGCATGGGATTCCTAAATGTGACAAAACAATGCAAGTCTTGTTAGGATGGAATCAGCAAGGTTGGCTTTAGCCTTTTGGAACTTCAACGTGAAATTATTGCTGTGTTGAATTTTTTTCAGGCTTTGTTTATTGGCCTTCACAGTGCTATGAAGATGAGGATTAAAACTGTAGAAGAGATGAGAAAGAAGTAGCTTCTATTATAAAATGATTGGTGAGAAATAACGTCTATGGTGTTAACTTACTCTTTCTTCTAATGTATACACAGAAATAGCATTATTATCTCTTAATTACCTCTTTCAACTTTTATTGAGGAATTCCAGAAACAAGGCCAAATGTGTTGGTAACTTGGATAATAAACATGTTTCTATGTATCTGTGTACAGCATGAGATAGATACACAATTTTATATATCCAAATTAATGTTTGTTTTTTTTTTTTTTCTTCTATTATGAGTTTGCTTCAAAATTACCCAATATTTAGTTTGGGGAATGTTTTTTTTCTTCAAAAATAACCAGAGTTTCGTGTTGCTGGTAAAAGACATATGATAAAAGACATTTACCCAGCTATAAAGTACCTTAATAGCCAGGATGAGAAAGGGGCATCCAAATCCTTACAGTAGTAATAATATCTTGAATCTAAGCTGAGAATTTATTTTCGTCTTTGCATCCAATATATGTCAGCTTCCTCTACTTTAGTTCATTCACAGTACCATAAAAAGATTTTTTTTCTGGTCCTAATTTACTTTTGCCTCTACTTTTCTCTGAAGCTGAGGAGTTCACCAAGTTAAAGGTCTATTGAAAGCCTATTCTTCTCTAACCATGAGAAAACATCTACCATCTTGTGGTGAGAAGTGATACTACAGCCCTCTCACTTTTTCTTTGAAAATGCAGGAGCGTTAAGCACAGGGGAGCTCATCTGTAACTGTAGGGGGAGATCCAAGGTCAACTGCAATGCTGGTGATGAAGGTGTGAAGGTCAAGTCCTAGGGATCTTGTGTTTGGTCACAGTTTCCCCTTCTGCACAAATGCGTGACGTTTCTTCTTTCTTATCTCCCTGGGTAGGTAGGGACTGAAGCACAACCACCTGGGGGCGGGGTGTGTAGGGCGTGGGGGTGCAGACAGGGCAAGCACAGGCACAGGTATCTATTGCACTGCAAATGAAGAATTGATCCTGACTACTTGAAGAATCCTAGAATGCTGTGTGACTGATTTAAAAAAGAAGGGTTGGATATGTTTTAAGGATTATATGGCTTACAATAGGTTTTCAAAAGGACTAGTTACTTCTCTATAACTTGTTTGTCCTTTGGCCCTCATATCTCTTTGATATCTTGTTTGCTTTTATGATTCTCTTCAACATTTTGCCTTAAAAAGCAGGCATTGTAGCAACAAATTAGATTACTTATTAGTTTCTGAAGTAGCAGTAGCATTTTAAGCTTTTGAATGTGTAAGCCCATTAAAAAACCCACAACTTTTTATTTTGTTCCCTGTGATGTAAACTTTAAACTGAAAACCAGAAGACCTGAATGAACATTGGAGCTAAGTATTAGCATATCAAGGAAGAGTTATAGAAGGCCACTGGTTAACTTATAGATAAATAAAAGCTGAGCCAGCTGGACTGTCAACTGAAATGTTAATCTTGGTGTACCAAGAAGTGGTGACTCATGTCCTCTTGGAATCTATAGCCTTTCAAAGAAGCTAGGGGAATAATTTCCATCAGAAAATGCTGTAATGTACAAACAGCTCCACTAAAACTATGAAAGACACAACAGTGTCAGTCTTTTGAGATCATATTAAGTCCTTACACATGAAGTTTCTGCTGAACAGTACATTGTGCTAGATGCTTTACCCTGTGGCCGGTAGTACTAGGGGAAGAAATTACAATTATTCTGGTACCACACAACAATATAAATAAGATTAGCTGAGAGTAACTTTCGGTGGGCAGGTTTCTTAATGGAGACTAGTAGCCTACTTCGGTTGCCCTGCTGCAAAGCTAGATAATGTGTGTATCCGTCAGCTTTTGGCCAAGGATAAACAAACTTGTCATAATGCATACTTTAGATCTGTTACTAGCCTGTTAAGAACTCCTGATGGGACCTTCAGAGAGCCATTGAGGTTATTAGTATTGAATGGTCATAGTGGTGTATTACCATGTAAGTGATATTTATACAGTTCTGGTTCAGGACAGTATTTATCTTGCAGACTATTCAGACAGCGAGAAATTAAAGCATATATGCTGCTGTGGATAGTGTTGTGGAGGCCCAGAAGTAGCGTCCTTGACCTAAAAATGAATTGGGCAAATTCATGGTCTGCTTATTCAGTAAGATGGTGCAACTGTAACCTCCGGATCAGAAAGTCCTAAAGGGCTGATGGTCAGAAGCTGAATGTGTGCTGTGTGCTTCCTTTGGTTCTCTCTCTGCTCCTCCAGGCAGCTTGTGATAGCCACTCTCTGTAATGGTCTGGATTCATGACCCTGTGACCTGATGCGGTACAGCTGCTTTCATCTCTACTGACCACGGGTGTCTTGTACGAACCTCAACTGCTGAACCTAGGAAGCTGTAATGGTACTGCATGCATCTTGTGCCAAGTCTAGTGAATTCCATTACTGGTGGAAATTTTATAATTGGAACTGTGCATAAAATATTGGACCAAGTAAGTGTGACTGCATATGTTGTTACCCTGACTTTGGACAATGGCTTGCTGCCCTGAGAGGTACAGGCTTGCCAGCAAGGACAGCAGGTCGGCTTGAGAAGTGTCCTTTGAGGAAGTAGGATAGGATGTAATCATGTACCTTATGACGCTGTGCTGAAAAGTGAGAGGGACTGGAGAGCAGGAGCAGGTAGCTGATTGGCAGCAAATAGCTAAGGCAGCTAGCAGAGCCAAGAGCACTGCTGGGGTGAGTGACTCACGAAGGATAGGGCAGCTTGTAATGCTGCTGAGTCTGGTGCAGGTTGGATGCAGCCCTGCTGCCCAGCAGGGAAGGCACCAGCCTCTGCTTTGGAGAAGTGCAGATGTAAGATGAGGTGTTTATGGCAGGAAGAAAGGAGCAAATGTAGCAGCTCCTTCACCAAGAAATTACAGGAGGGCTCAAAATAGTCTGTGGTTGTACTCTTCTTTCTTCTATCCAACAAAGTGGTATTTGTTAAGCCACCTGACTATGTGAAAAGTAGTTAAAAAAAGAGCCTGGGCATCAGTTTAGTTTAATTTTCCCAGATTTCTGAGTGAGCATGTTATTAGCATGGCCTATGTTGCTGTTAGAAGCTTACACTGAAGCATGGTACAATTATACAGGTGATTATAACAAACTGTATCAAATCCAGTTTGCTGACAACAGACTCAGCAAGCACTACGTATATCTAAACTAAATTAATTGTCACTATTAGACTCAGTAACTCAGATCCAGCAGCTCTTTGTAGGATTGTGCTAGACACCTTCAGTCTGTCCTAATTAGTGGATTGTGGACTGATACTGCTGCTCAAATCATAAGTCTATCTTTTCTCCAAAGTAGAAAGGGAAAACAGAATGGAAAGCTGAATCTGTAAAAGATCACATTCAGTTTTCAATGAGATGAATCAAAACAATTCTTGGCATCCAAGAGGGAACATGTAAGATTTGGAGGTCACTTATTATCACTGAAAATTAGCAGGAAGTTCATAAAGGCTGTGTGTATGGCAGCAGCTGATGTGCTCCTGCATTGCGACTGTTTTGTGATTATATTCCTCTGCCAGTTCTTATATTTGGGGCAGGAAAGGAAGGTAAAATTTCTTGAGGATAACAGGGTCCTCCCTCAAATGCTTCCTTTTGGCCAAGAATAAATTTGCTTCAGCTGAAATTGTCTGCATCTGTCTTGATAGAGCATTTCTATTTCTCTAGGAAGCAAAATTCTGCTGGAACATGTGAAGTCAGACTATATTGACAGGATTATACACAGTCCCGGCAATAATTGTGTGCACATCAAATTGTAGCTTTAAAAGCAAAAGCCCAAATTTGGACTTGGGCACTGGAAATAAGGGAAGACTTTGTTATTCGTTGCAAGAAATCAGCAGGAAAATGGCAGTCTACGAACAAAGCAACAGCAGTGTAGCACAAGGCTGCTGAAGCTGTAATCCAACTGACTCATTGCCAATGGTGCATCAGGTTTGGGAGCTGAAATAGGGATTTTCCTGCAAATTTCATAAGCTGCCTATGACTCAGCCTAAAATCAGCATGTTAGTCAAACAACTGTTCTGCTTCAGTAAAGAACTGGTGCATAGTTTAAATCACTGTATTTCCTTTGGATTGTTTCTTCCCAAATGTAGAAGAGCCCTGAGCAAGAAGTAATAAAGTAGTAAAACTTTATTTTCTGTGGTTCTAGAAACACTTCCACATATTGCTCCTCCTCTCATTATTGTATTTTTTCATTCCAGCCTTTCAGCATCTTTTCTGTCCCTGTTGTTTGACCTGAACTTTCAAACCTGCTTTGAGGTTGCTTTCTAATATTGAGAATTGAATGTATTTCAGGTACTTCTGTCAGTCTGGTTTTATCAAAGCTTTCTACTCTTTAAACTAAAATAGCTGGAAAAAAATAGCTTCAAAGAAAAATTAAGTGATAGTTCAGGCTCTAGGACCTTTTATTTATTCTCTTTTTAAATAGTGCCCTGCAATTATGTAGAACAGTTGAACAGTGAGCTTTTGGTTAGCACCTGACTGGTTCTCAGTCCTCTCTTAAAGCCATGCATGGTTCTAAGGTGTCTTTCTCCAAGCAATCTGCTTTGCTACTTTTTAATCTGAATAGCTCCTTTCTGCAGTTCTTCTCAAAAGAAGTGTTATCACACCTTTCTGTGAATGAACACTTCAAATCTGATATAACTAAGCTGATATACCCTTTAAAGCAGCAATCCTACAACTATCAGCAGAATTCTAGCAAGTTTGGGATGGAGGGATTTTGTGCTGGTTAATTGTAGAATAGAAGACTAGATATTATCTAGCTAAGATATGGTAATGGTCTTTGAGACAACAATGGCTGAATACCATTCTAACTTTGCTATAGCCACATTTTTACATGGCAAAGAAATACTGAATGCCTGTAATTGAATAGGATAAGATGATTTAATTTTGTGGATCTTTTGTATTGCAACCTGTATTTTTGTGCTCATCTTTCTTCCATCCAGCATATGAAGAAAGGGAGTTGTGCTTTTCTGAGCCACACATCATGTAAAACTACAAGGGACTTCACTGACCTTTCTGCTTACTAGACCAAAACTGCCAAAACCACTCATAGTGAGGCCTGTGAGGGAAGGGGAGGATAGAAGCACAGCTTTGAGGCGGTGGGTATAAGATTGGGTGTGGGTATAAGATTTCCAAGTTTCAGAAACACAAAAGTCCTGAGGCAAAAAATGACACACTCTGAGCTTTGAAACTGTATTTGGATCTGGTCACAGATGACGACCACGGTCATCATGGGTCACTGGAGAGGCTGGAGAGTTGAGCGGAGAGAAATCTAATGAGGTTCTAGAAGAGCAAGTGTAGGGTCCTGCACTTAGGGAGGAAAAACCCCAATACCGGTTCAGGTTGGGGGCTGACCTACTAGAGCATCTCTGCTGAGAAGGACCTGTAGCAGTGGAGGGCAAGATGACCATGAACTGGCGGTGTGCCCTCATGGCCAGGAGGGCCAAAGGCAGTCTGGGGTGCATTGAGAATAGTGTGGTCAGTAGGTTGAGGGAGGTGATTCTTCCCTTCTACTTGGCTGTAGTGAGGGCCCATCCAGAGTATTGTGTCCAGTTGTAGGCTCCTCATGCTGGAGGGGGTCCAGCTGCTGGAGAGGGTCCAACAGAGGGCCACAGAGATGATTAGGGGGCTGGAGCATCTCTCTCATGAGGAGAGACTGTGGGAGCTGGGCCTGTTTAGTCTACAGAAGAGAAGACTGAGAGGAGATCTCTTCAACGCATATAAATATCTCAATGCTGGGTGCCAAGAGGGTGGTGCCAGGCTTGTATTAGTGGTGCCCAGCGACAGGATGAGAAGCAATGGCCATAAAATAAAACACGAGAAGTTCCACCTGAATATGAGGAAGAACTTTACACCGAGAGTGGCAGAGCACTGGAACAGGCTGCTCAGGGAGGTCGTGGAGTGTTTCCTCTCTGGACACATTCAAAGCCCACCTGGACATGTTCCTGTGTAACCAGCTCTTGGTGATCCTGGCTCGGCAGGGGGATTGGACTGGGTGATCTCCAGAGGCCCCTTCCAACCCTAACAATTCTGTGATTCTGTGCGAGATGCCTCTTGCCAGGGAAACGCAACACACAGAGGAAGCCAAGGGCTTGCAGGGGAAGGAGCTGAATTAACTTCACAAGGTGTAAGCCCAGCCCCACGGAGCACGTGGCTCTCGGGCCCTCCCGGGTCACTTCCAGCCCCACTCGGTGCCAGGCGGGCGCCCGCACTGCCGGGGGCGCTCCCGGGCCGGGCCGGGCCGGGCAGTGCCGGCGGGGCGGCCCTGCGGCCGCGCTGGGCGCCGGAAGCCGCGGCGCGGGGGCGGAGCGGGCGGGCGGCCATGGCGGCGCGGGAAGGTGTCGGCCCGCGGCGGTGCCGGCGCTGGTAGCCACGGAGGGTCGTCGTGCCGGTAAGAGAGGGACCGGAGAGAGCAGTAACACCCTCCCCACCCGTCCTGCGTGTGTGTGTGTGGGTCGGGGTGAGGGGCCGCCTCGGGTCGCCTCGGGGCTGAGGTGGCCGAGGTCGCCTGGTGAAACTGGTCCCGTGTCCTTCCAGTGCGCTGGAGTGTTGGGTGTGTAGCTGGGGGCGGGGACGCCGCCGCTGTTCTGTACTTTGATTGCCTGCGGATATCCATTAAGGTTCTCGGTTATTCTCTTTGCAGAAGCCTTGTTGGCACTGGTGTAAAATCCAGCTTTGATGATAAGGTCTGACCGGAGTTACCCTCACGGAGGACGTTTTCTGCGTGTCACAGGGGGACAGCATAATAGCTGGTAATTGGCCTCTGTGGTTTCCTGTTTTTCTCTTGAAGAGATTTTCATCTCTTTGCAGTGTGTGAGAGAAGGAAAGCGTATGTATCTCTTCCAGTTCTGGAAGTCCATTCAGGGAGCCTCGACTTGCAGTGTTGCAGACATGGTATCCCGTGTACTGACAGCGGTTCCTCTGACAGGAGGTACAGGAGAGCATTGCAGTTGCATGCCCGTCTCCTGGCTTTGACAAACAGAGCCTTAATGGCAGCTTTCCCTGATTGCTGTGACCTTGTCAGTAAAATAGTAATAGACAAACAAAAAGCCCCTCATCCCTTTGGCATGGTGCTGCCAGGTCTGTCACGACTGATAAGCTTGTTGCGTGCCAGGGTCCTCTCCCAGCAGGATCTAGATTGCTGTTGCACACCCAGGGAAGTTCAGGTAATAGCGTGTTGGGTTGTAGGTTTCATTTTTGTGGGGTCTGCTATTGAACTTTACAGTGGTAAAGGCAAAATTATTGTTTGCTTTGGTCTTGATTTTCTCCTTTTAAAAATTAAAACAGTGAAATTTGCCTGCATAGGCAAAAGTGAATTAATTGGTGGTAGTATCCCATGGGAAGATTAAAAGGCAGAATGTTATGCAGTGTTGGCACCTTATGTTCTCTGAATTGTATTCTGTACTCTGGTCTTAAGTAGGTGAATTGATTCCCTTCTGGCCCAAATCTCCAACAAGGTAAATCAGATACTGCAAAATGGAGACACTCTATTGTTTAATCATTGCAGAAGATTGACCCCTGTGTCCTGTGGAACAGGTCACAGACCTTGGGGTTTTTTGTTTGGTGGTGTCTTTTTTAATTTTTCTTTCTAATATTACTTTTCAAAGAGTAATGATTCTAGAGCCCTCACCTTTGACTTTTTCCCTGTCTGCCTGTCATCAGCACGCAGTTTGCATGCTACTTTAAGTTGTTTCTCCAGAATATGCAAGAAGTAATTACTTAAGACTTTCAGCTGGGCCCTGAATTTTGGTCACTTTGTTGGAAGATTTGCTAAACAAGTTGCAGTGTAGCTGGATATACTCGCAAGCTGTTGTTTTGTTTCTTATTAATGTTGTGCATTTAATTCAAGTTTTACAAAGTCCTTTAATTAGTTTTGGAGTTCGGGGATTGTATGTGTCAGAGGAAGAAATATAAAACACCCTTTGTTTCCCTGCTGTGTCTTTTCCTAGAATCTCTTAACTTTATGTAAGATAAAGGTGGAAAAGACAAGGTCAACCCCTAAGACTTGTCTGCTGTGGGAAATTTGGGGTTAGTATAGAAAGTGTAAAGGAAACATATATGTTTGTTTGTCTTGGAGAAACTACTTTTGTCCTGTGTATCTTTTCCCTGTCTGCAGGCAGGGGTTAGCTGCAAATGGAAAGCTATTGGAGCCCCGTTGAGGAGCACCGAATTGTCAGTGTTCCCCTGGATAAGGATGATTTGTACATGGGATTCTGTCTCCATATATCTAATCTTAGGAAGCTGCTGATGACAGTGTGTACTGGTGTGCACTGTCCCTCATTAGAGTGGCACCTTATTTCTTTAAGCAAGCTTCTTATTTTCGTATTTCAAAACTCCAGCAAATTTTCTGGAAAGACGTTTGCATCATTTCTTGTGCTATTTAAAGTTATACCTTGGAGGATTTCACTTCATGTTTTGTCACTTTGTTTCTTTCTAATTAAAAGTCTTGAGTTTCTTCTAAGGGATCTCTCCTTTGGTAATGCCTGACCAGTGAGTCCTTTAAATATGTTCCAGCAGTGGTCACACAGAACAGACAAACTTAAACTGGAGGAGGGAAGATGACTTCCTTGGATGTAGCACAGAAGACAATGAGAAACCTGACCTTGGATACACCAGAGAAGACAATCAGTAACCCGGTAACTCCTCTGTCATGTCAACAGTGTCTCCCTTGGGAAATGGGACTTTGCTGTTTTATGTTGTGCTGTTTTGCATAGTGAGGAGTGTTGCTGAGAACTTTGCTCCGCTCAGGTGTTTTAAGGAGAATGTCACAGGTGACACTAGCTGGTGATGTTTACAAGCTGTGCTGTAAACAAATGGTCACTTAATGCACAGGACTTCCAAAACAGGACAGATGTTCTGTCAGCCTTGGAGGCTAGTCCTTTTTTATACACAGCTTATGTAGGTGTCTGGCAGTTTTTGCAGAATGTGCTGGAGAGTGAAAATATGATAAGCAATGTTTTCACTCCTCATTCTCTGTAAACATAGGTGGTGCCTGGCAGCTGTCGTAAAATGTTTATTTTGTGGTGCCTGTAACTTCAACGTGAACAATTAAACTTGGAATCTTTTTTCATAGTTAACATCTTAATTTACAAAATTCCTATTTTGATGGGAAGACTTGAGCTAACACGATTCAGCAATTGCAGATAGTAGATTTGACTGAATGTTGTGTGCCTAACTCAGAGTCTCGAGACTCTCTCTGAAAAGCTCTAGCATTCTCATGATCTGTGACAGCAGCCTGACGCTGGCTCTGACACTGGAAATTGTGGGTTTTGTTGTGTCTTAAAAAAGGCAGTTTCTTTGAATCCGCAGGAAATAGTATTTTTAACATTCTGTGCTAGAACAGTTTAGAAATATTAAAGTCTGTAGAGTATCTGTGTGGAGTGTACAGTAACACAGATCTGCACAGGACTTCCTTATCTACTACAGCTTTGCACTGTCACACTCTTGTGCTCTCAGAGATTGTTCATTCCCTCTATGTACTCACTGTATTTGCAAAGTGGATAGAGTTAGGGATGATGGGGGAATATCAACCTCTCTCACAAGAACCCAGCTGTAAGAGAAATGAAAGCTGTAGGATTAACTAGAAGGTGGAAGGACTGAACTGCAAAAGAAATGGGAGGATGAAAGTTGGTAGGTAGAGATTTTGGTGGGAGGGGAGGTGTGAAGAGGAGGATTAGGAGGTGTTTAGGACAAATGAGCAGTGTATAAGAGTAAGAGTTCAGATAATTCAGTGACTGCAAGGGAACTGATGAGTATGATGGGTGAAAAGACTTAGCCGGAGAATCAAAGGTGTAAACTAGAGCTTATGGGTAAAGACCCTGAGGTGAGAAAAGAATGAGTGTTTGGCATTGAAATACGGGGGCAGAGTTGGAAAAGGT
>JAYRBT010000114.1:45004848-45051687 GCA_036023395.1 Myiotriccus ornatus
CCACTTAAGGAATTAGTGATCCACAGGCCAGTTAACCTGAGCAAGCGTAGCTGTGCTGGTGTGGCCCTCAGGACAGTGGTGTGCTGTATGTCCCCCTGGGCTGCAGGGTAAACTTAGCTGGCTGATTTTAGCAGAGGAGCTGGTAGGCAGCTCCTATTGGCAGTAACACACCTTGCCTTCCTATAAGAGTTCAGCGGGAAGTTCTCGTGTGATGGTCCTTTTTGTTTGACAGCAGACACAATTAATAGTTGTTTTATGAAAATCCTGTAAGAGCTTGAATGAGGCAACCTTTCTGTGTATGGGAGCTGCACCCTGGACAGAGTCCTGTCCCCAGCACCCAATGGGATCTAAGATCATCTCTTTATAGAGTAAGTTCAGTCCCATTTTCATCCATACTTTACAGAGTCCGAGTGCCTTTCTTACTACCAGTGTAATGAAACAGTACCTCCTGGTGCAAAATAGGTGGTGAGTTTTTTGGTAAGTTCATTATCATAGCAAGCAATTTATTCTTGAACTTTAAGCAGTAGCAGTCTTCAAAGACTGAAAAACAGATTTAGTTCCTGTATGAATCAGTTTCTTGGAAACTTCCTTTTCAGTATCTTCAGTGGGGTTAGTTTTTACTTCCCTATAAATGACAGAAAGAGCAGATTTTCAGGATTATAGTGCATGGGTCCAGTGAGTACCATGCTTGGAGCCTGACAGCCCCTCCACTGGGACAGTAACTGTATGCCCCCAGCACAGTGGAGTTCAGCGAGTCTCACGTTTTCACTCTGTGCCTAACTATCAGAATTTGCTTAGAGCCTGCTCCAGTTTCCCACTTGTAAGAAAAGAGCAGGTGAGGAAAAGTCCTAAGTCCCCAGTCCACCCAGAAATGACAAAAACATATTCTTAAAATATTTTATTAAAAAGTTAAAATCTTGGCTCTGATAAAAATTGTTATGACAGTTTGCCTGTAACACTTCAATGTGTGATGCTAACACAATTCAGACAAAATTTGAAAACAAAGGGCATAAACTTAGAAGTAGCTTTGGAGTGGTTCTCCCAAAATTACTTCCAGTTGTTGAATTGTCTTCTGACACTGCTGCTCAACTTCTTCACATTCATCTAGAAAAAACAAAAGGCAAGATTTAAGTAGAACAACGCTTACAAAGCTACCTTAGGAAGGCTTCATCACTCATCAAAACTAGAACCATCCTCAAACATCAGGTATGAAACAATTTTTCAGAAATATTTTGTCATTGAATTAAGGAAATTATTTCTACTGTAACACTGATCTAAAACATACAGCTGGGGAGATGTGCACAGGCGACAGCACTGAAGAAATGGCTGTAATTTAACTGAACTTTATGAGTGTATTGGATATAATCCATTTAAGTTTGCATCTTGCAGAGTTTAAGCCACCCTATACCAATTAGAAAGATTTATAGCAGTTATAGCAATTAGCCTGTCTGAACCTTTGAAATAGGTCACCCTTCACTAATGCCATTTAGAACATTACCTTCCATAAGCTCAGCTAAGAATGGAATAGATTCTGGTAGCAGGACGAGGTAGTTCTCCTTCAGTTTTTGTGCAACTTCTATCAAAGCAAGCAGGGAAGCAAATCGGACCTAAACCAAAACAATAATCTATGTAAGGAAACAAACATTACAGTACAGTTCCCTGTTTCCCCCCACACACACCTTATTTCCATTATAAGGTTGTAATCTGGCTTTTGTTACCAAAGGAAACTAGATTTAAGCTAATTTAAATATTAACATCTTGGTTAAGATAATGCCAAATGAAAAATAGGTTGCAAGAAGCAGATATATTGCTGAAAGTTATTTGATGTAATGGTCTTTAACCTTATGATACAGTGCCACTTCACTGGCATGACGGCTTAGCTCAGCACTAAGAAAAACCAAGTAATTTTACCTGAATATGTATAACCTGTCAAATAGGAGACAAAACTCTATTATATAATAAACAGGTCTTCTAAAAGCTGATTAATAACTGTCTTCCAGTTCCCCCTCTAAAGTGCCCCTGTCTTTACACACAAAGAGATTAGCTCTTGTTCCAACAGCTACCAAATCTTTAAAAAACCTCAAACCACGCAGTATGAAAGATGTGGAATACTGACTGCTTACAGTAAGAGCAGAAGAGCATGCTGTACTGGGGAGTTCCATAGTACAGCACCAGTACCTGCATTTAGGCTGCTATTTTAGTAATGACTTAATTCACTTTTGGTTTTGGGAGCCCTGTTCCCATTTTCTGACACAACAAGGAAAAACAGTTCAAATTCAGATAGGTCCCAACCTTAGGAGAATTGTGCCTCGTTTTCAGCAGGATTTGGTAGTTCAGTGGTTTCCAAAGAGAATCATCTGCCATTGCCACTGAAAACTGAGCTATGCAGGGTATCAGGTGTTCTGTCACTCTTTCCTGGAACTTCTCATCTCCTCCAAGCACATTTTCTAGCTGTGGAAGTAAAACAGATCCAGGCTCAGATAAACCCAACCAAGAGCACTTCTAGCTTTGGCTTTCAGGTACTGAAGAGTTAAGTGAAAGAGCATCAGTGTGAGCGCACTGGTCTGCAAGAGCTCAACAGCATTCATAAATCTTACAGAATGAAGACATTTAGAAAGAGGGTAAAAAAGTAATCAGTAATTTAGACCCTCAGGCAAAGCAGTTAATACTGCCTGCAGCCCAAAGACAATGAACTAATTCTCCCCTTTTTTGTTAACTGGACACCTGATATTTTTTAACCATCAGATGGAGGAAAAAACCAAACAGCTATGAATTGTTTTAAGAGTTTGTCAATACCTGATCAACCAGAGGCTGCATCAAGGTTTCTGTTCTTTCCTTACTCAGGAACTTCTGGGTGTCAAACAGGAAGAGCTTGTGCAGACAGTCCAAGGTGAACTGCAACAGTAGACAGCTCTTTTCTATGTTATTGTCAGAGTCAAAGAAAGCTTCATCTACACACCAATCAAGGAGAAGAAAAGAAAACCATCAACAAAATAAAACCACAAAACTTCCTCACAATATAGAAACACTGCTAGTTTGTGAATGTAGCTAAAGGATGTACTACACAGTAATTGTGTACTCATCACTCAGAACAATAAAGTGGATACGATCTGTTATCTTTTAGCTACTGTCCCAGCAGGTCTGCCACTGCCCTTCACAGACTGATGGGGATAAAAGAGGAATAACCACAGGCTACAGAAAGAGTGCTTGGCCATACCTGTGCATATGAAGAATTTCTTCAGATCACTAAAACTGGGATGGGCAAATAGTTTCCCATACAAAATAGTAAGAATTATTTTTGCCCAGAAAGCAGAGCCATCTGAATACACTAGGTAGCATATAAGAGAAGTCAATGAATGAAAAATTAAAAACCGAAATAGAAACAAATCTCCCTCTTTCCACACAATTTCATACTTAGGGAACTCACTGGGACTGACACTGAAAATTTTCACGTGGTCTCAACTTTGTAATGGCAGCCCAGAACCTGAGGCTGAAAAATGTCCTTTGGTTCCACCAGAGAAAGACAGAAGAGAGAAATGAGAGGTGTGTGCTGTGAAGTAAATCCTGTAAGACTAAACTTTTTGCAATTATAATTAATTTCTCAGCAATTAAGACTGAGCCTGTCCATGTCTCTCTGTAGCCAGTAACAACTTACCAGTTTTAGAAATGTTGACCTGGTTCAGTGTCTCAGCAAATGGCTTCACTAAGTGACCAGCAAACAGGGTGAAGAGACCCTTGAGCTTGTCTGCAATGCAGTCGGCTATTCGGTGGAATGTCAGCAGCCTGTCTTTTAGGGTAGACTCTGTTCTGGACCAATCAAAGAGCTGCAAGTGAAAGGCAGATTAGCTCTTTCCTGTGTCTGTGCACTGGAAAATACAAATATGCTAATGCAGGTGAATTACATTTAGACTTCTTACCTTGAAAAAGAGGGGCCTGAAAGAAGCCTCGGAAAGTTTCATAACCATACTTATTAGACAATCAATAATGTAAGCCTCTGTCTTACCAACTTCCTCCAAATCATCCTAGAAAAATCAGAAAACAATTCTAAGTTTGAAATGTAAGAATTTCAGCTTTCAAAGCGTGTTTTAATTTTGTCTGTTTCAGACTAAATACCTAACTATCATGTTTTCTACTGCAAGAACTATTCTGGAACAGAATATTTGATACCTAGAATTTAAGAGCACATTTGCAATGGAATCCACTAATATTTTTTTTTTCAACAGATAGAATTAGCACGTAGAGGCGTAGCTGCTGCTGCTGCTGCTCATCCCCAAAACCAAGCTACCTGGGCATGGTCTGTTCGGAAGTCCAGGACTTTCATGAAAAACGCTGTAAGTTCAGGCTGATGGGAGATCAGGTGCTCCTTCTCCATACCAACAATGTGCTCCCTCAAAATGTTCATAAGGGGACCCAGGCAGCTCTGCCAAAACAAAAGCAAAGCAATGCAAAGGCAACTGTGATATTGACAGTAACTGAGAACCGTAACTAGGGAACTGGATTTTTGCAGTTAGCGCATTTACTCATTAAAATGCTGTCAATAAAAGAGATAAATCTTTTCCTGTATTTTGGGGGGCTTAAGTTAGTAGGATTCCTGAAAGGAGTTTGATCTCCCCTCTCCAATAATGGAAACAATTCTGAATCAACTCATGTTCCCAGAATATAAATAAAGGCCTTTATGAGCGGGATGATCTCATCTAACATGCTAAGGACATTAAACTGATGGAATTCTCCCAGGTCTACCTTTCCCAAATCAGCATTGCAGTACAAAACAAAAGAGAGACAATATAAAGACTGTGCTAGTCTGGGCTAGCTAGGATGGAGTTAATTTTCTCCATATCAGCTGTGCTATGAAGAATGGTGCTGTGTTTTAGATCTGTGACCAAAACAACGCCGATTACACAGTGGTGTTTTAGCTATTGCTGAACAGTACTTGCACAGTGTTAAGACTTGTTTCTCACTCTGCTGTCCCAGTGAGCAGGCTGATGGTGGGCAAGACGTTGGGAGGGGACACAGCCAAGACAGCTGAACCAAATTTTTGCACTGCTTGTTTCCTTTCTTTTTTTTTTTTTTAATTTCTTCTTTATCAGAGTGCAAAAGGATGAAAAAAAAATGCTTACCTTGCGGGTATGTGCCACTTCACTGTAACACTTGGTAACTGCAGGCAAAAATATTCGGGGAGCAAGCCTTGTAGCTAGGATAGTTTTCAGTGATGCTACACGTAAGCTTATCTGGGAAGAAGGACCAAACTCGGCCACAATCTTTTCCAAGCGGACAACCTATCAGGAATTTCAACAAAAGTTAGGCCTGCTTAAAGCATCTCAAGAACTTATTTTACAGTGGTTGTCTGTTGCAAATGTCAGACGGGAATTTTGCTGTTTGCACCACTTGGAACACTTTACATTAAGTTGTCTGTGTATACAGAGCTTTGCTGTCTTCAGAAGACGAACACTGAAAAAAACGTGCATGTCAACGTCAGAGGGTCAGAATTACTCTAACAAGAGCTGTTAGATACACATTTGAGAAGATTGTGGATATTACAGAAGGATTTTTTAGGATTCATCTCCTTTTTCAAAGAGGCAAACTACAACCCATCAGAGCGAAGAGTAGGAGATGCTCTTATATTCTGTATCTGAGTTATCTGCATAAGGAAATGAGTAGAAGACTAGTATGTTATGACCTTTCACATAATTAAAACACACTCCTACTACAATTTCAGAGATAAAAAGTGATCTCTATAGCTTCTCCTGGGATCTGGGCAGATCTGGTCGCCCCTTTACATATCTGTGGGAGTCACATAGCTCACCTGCAACAAGCAATCCAGAAGGTAAGGACTAAGGAAGTGTGGTAGTGTTTCTGCAACCTTAAGCAGAGCAGTGACAGCACTCAGCAAGTAAATCTCATTGGAGACAAGCTCCTTCTTACTTTTTAAAGTCTTCAACAGTGCCGGCATCAGCCTGCGAATATCCAAGCATAAACAGAGAAAGATGAAATAACTGACCATTTGGAAGTACGTTTCCAGTCACATAAATCCATCCATTAGGCCTGCAGGAACAATTCTCACATAATTTTTGCATGCGTATTTGAGAAAACTCAGTATATTCTGGGCTTTTCTGCCTTTGTTTGTTTTTTTTTTTTGAAGCTAACGAAGGATATTAGGTTCAGAAACACAGAATCATAGAATGATTTGGGTCAGAAGGGTCTTTAAGGATCACCTGGTCCAACCTCCCTGCCATAGACAAGAACACCTTTCACAGGATCAGGCTGCTCAAAGTCCTGGCTTTGAAGATTTAATGACAATAATAAACATATATTTGTAAAGAGATAAAATAGTCTTACAAGTACAAGTTAGATGCTTGAATTCTTCTTGAATAGGGAGAATAAAATAATGTAGTGTGCAGGGTTTTCAACTGCACTCATTTTCATGTTTTTAAAAGCAATCTGTTCTACAGTAAAAATACAGAATATGGTCTGACTTTTCTAAAGCCATAAAAATTACCTCTCTGGTCACAGTAGCAGACTCCATAAGAAACTCAACTATAGATTATTAAAGTCTTGCAATTTGCCCACTAGCTGCTCAGTTCTATGACCAGGAAGCACCTTGAAGCACTACAAATACTTTTATTCTTATCTACACAAAACACACATGGGCAGACTGCCACCTGGCCTTCGTCAGCATTCCTTCAGTAATGCATTTTAGTGTAACTAACTCCTGCTGCAGTTGGTTCTGTTAAAAAGAACCCAAAAGTACCTCGGAAGATGAGGAATTGCTTGGGCTTTCAGTGTACAGGTGACCTCAGCTATACAGAGCAAAGCGCTTCCCATCACATTTTTCTCCTCCTTCTCTGAAGAAATAAGATCAACGGCAGTTTTCAGAACAGGTACAAACGGTGCTGGATTTTCTGTGCCAAAACCTTTGCAGAGTAGTTTGAGACTGAACAAAGCAGTCTGCCTGTTGATGGCTTGCTCCTCCTCCTCCTCCTTCCTTTTACACTTCACAATAGCAATGAGCTCAGGAACTAGCTCTAAGAGCTGCAGGATCTGAGAGGACAAGAGCACACATGCATTAGACATACAATTAGAAACTCAAGACCTGCAGGGTAACTGTTGGCAGGTATCCTACTTCTCACTACTCAAGGGCTGCCTACCAGGCTTGGCACTGGTACTTGACAGCTTTACACAGAGCCAAGCATTTCTTAATCAGTCTCTGGGTACTTTTGCTAAAGGGACTGCATTTAATCACTTTGCCTCACCTGGCTCTTCTGCCACTTTGTCCGCTGCTGGACCTTATTGTTCAGAAGGTCCATGGCCTTGCGCCTCACAGATGGCAGCTGATTCGTCATCAGTCCCCCAATCACGGGGATGAAGGTTTCTGTTGGCAATAAGGCGTTGACCTACGAGAAAACACAAACAAAACAACATAATAAAAGCTCTTCCATGCACTGAGACATGGTAGCCTCCAAATACAACAGGAAAACTCGCTTCAACTTCCTTCATGTGTTTCAGCATCAAAGAAGAGAGGACGGGCTGTATCTGAGGCAAGCAAAGCAACAAAGCAGGTTCCAGTCAGTCTGTGCTTATTGGCTGCTAACCAGTTACGATATGCTACCTCTGAGATTTCCTCAGCAATTGCTTTTGTCTACACTGCTGAGCTATCCCTCCTTAACCCTACAACAGTTCTGCCAGTGCCCTCTGCATGCACGTCATGAAGACTGGAATACGCTTCATAGGCAAAAAAAAATTCAAGCTGTAAAAACACTCCAAAAAATGCTCCAAAGAATGCAATGAGATTTCCAGTCCAACTCTACAAATACACTTCTAATCAGAAAAATACTAGAAAGAAAAGCATAGGGATGTGTATTTCTTCATGGAATTTAAAACAGTTCCATTAGCATTATTAATTTTATGAGTTAACAGTGAGAAATGCTGCCAAAAGCCATTCTTCTCCACCAGACAGATAGTGAAATCACTCCTTACAGCCAGTAGAATACTAAAGACAGGAAATAAGCATTCCTGATTTTTTTTTCCCCTGTTTTTTCTAAGAAGCTGTTAGCTGTAGTTATTTAAGTTGTTAGGTGAGTTTAAACTCATGATGCACCAGGTTGCGGAATCCAACATGAAATCCTACAGCTTATAATTATACTAATAAACAAAACCAGAAATGTGCCACTGCTGACATGAGGGCTAATGAGACATACTTTATCCAGCATATCATAGCACTTGCTAAGCAGAACCCTCCAAAATTTGGCTGTTGGCTTGTCCACGTTTCCTTCCACTGAAGATGCCACAGTGTTTATATAGTGAAGAACTTCTTCTAATAGCCTAGATAGAAAGGAAGTGTATTTTAATAAGTAACAAGGAGACTCAAGAAGACCACTGTTATTACCAGAAAGCATAAAATTTCACAAGACAACAAAAATAAAAGGAAATGAAACAGCTAATGGAGAGACTAGCAGATCATGTCTGCTATGTCCTTAAAGTCGTCTACCTGGTACCCCCAACTACACACAACAGTAGTTCTGCTTAAAAACTCAGCTTTAAAACAAAAACAGTCTGGGAAGATACAGCTATTTAAAGACAAGCATTCTAGAAACACAGCATTTAAAATAAATCCTACACCCTTTTTCTCCTAGAACAAATATAAAAGTTAGGCCTCTGCAAAAGAAACCCTCAGTTTTGTATCATTGGCTTTTACATCACAATGGCTACAAGTGTGATCTGTGATCACTAGTATTTTTCTTACACCAGTATAGGGGAAAAGATTTTTTTTACCCTACTAATGAAGCAACACATTTTGCTAAATATCTGGAATTCTTCTAGCGACTCAATCATAAACAGCATGGTAGTTATCGCCAAGTATGTAAATAAGCACTATCAAAAATACAGAAAGATACTGGGTACAGTAATCTTTCAGAAATAAAGCACCCCACGTTTTATTGAGAGGAAAACACAAACCAAAACAAAACCCAAGTAAATTGCACATAATAAATACTGCTTTTTGCAGAGGACATTGAAGAAAGTAGCCTTGGGGAAAAAGATATTCTAATGGGACTACACTTCTAAAATGTTCCCAGGTTGCAGTAAAAGCTAGAAATATGAGGAGTGGAGCAGATTTAAACATACCTCTGTTCCAATTCCTGCAGCTCTTCTCTTTCTTCACATTCAACTATCTAGTTTAAAAAGCAGGAATGAAAATGTTAAATGTGAAACTTACTTCCCCTCATTAAGCTAATATTCCAGAATACATAAATCTGTTTGTTTTGAATTAAATGTCCTCTATCATGGTAATTATGAGTCCCCACATTTGTACTTGAGCCATCATTCTAGAAGAAAATCTGAGAACCTTGGGCCGTCACAGTAACAAATACATTTCATGCCGGTGGATGATGTGGAGCCAAAAAACTGGGATTATAGCCAGCTAGAGTCAGAGCCTAAAATTTGTAACATTTTGTCTTTTCAGGTAGTAGCATGAATCATGAATCCTACAGCAAACTTGGAATTATACAAATAGAGTTTATCTAGAAAAGCCTTATTAAAAAATAATTAACATTACTGAGAAGTTTAAAAGTTGTATCAATAACGGTGTCGGCAAGATACACTGGACAGTGTATTCTTTCACCACTTTGAATATAAAGTCATACTAAAATGTAAATTAACCTCCTCTTTTACATTTATAAACTAAAAAACCCTCATATATTACAGTATGAAACAATTATTTAATGTGGTCAGTTTAAAAGCAATCTGCTATTTTTACCTTTTTTACAAAGCTCTGAGAGGACAGGAGTTGTGACATGAAGGAGACTGACAAGAATTTGAAATGCCGAAGTTGTTTGTCGGAGTGAGACTCCACATTAAAGAGCTGTCCATCCTGATTTTTTGGTTTTGTCTTGCATGTTCTTGACTTTTTTGGCCCAGGATCATCTGTTGAAAACATTCACGAAATAAATTTGCATCCAAGAGAAAAAGATGCTTAATTTCTGATCACAGGAACAAAGTAAAATTACAGTTGCTCAAAGCACCATCCAGTCTAGCCTTGAACATTTCCAGGGATGGGGCAACCACCACTCTCTCTGGGCAACCTGTTCCAGTGTTTCTCCCCTCTCAAAGTAAATTTCTTCCTTATATCTAGTCTGAATAAACCCGCTTTTAGTTCAAAACCATTACTTCTTGTCCCTTGTAATGGAAAAGTTTACATGCATTTGTTGGCTTTGTTTTGTGGTTACCTTCTTTGTTCTCTGGCAGTTCTGTCAAGTACTGGATTATTTTCATCATGCTCTGGAACTGTGAACGTACATTAAATTCGCAACAGATGAAAATCCAAAATTCAGTGTCTGCTTCCAGAACAGCATCCTGTTAATGGTTTAGAAAAAAAAAAGAAACATTTGAAGAATTAAAAAAAATTAATAATGATAAAAAAGACTCAAAAACTCCTTAGTGAGTTTGTGAAAATGCCATGCTGAGCTGGACACTGCCAGGATTAACACCAAGGGTAATAGCAGCAAGCTCTTGGAGAGATCATAGTCTCAGAGGGTTTAGAGAGAGATTAAATGGCTGCAGCAGAGAGTGTATCTTCTCAGATACACGTTCCTGTAACAGTTCTTTTAGTTTTGCCCATAAACTACCCTTCCATCTAATCTGAGGGCCTGCCTACACAAGAACATAACAGAGCTTTTTACTTGGTCTGTACAGGAAGACCGGTATCATGTTTCAAAAACAATTAAAGGAAAAAACCCCAACTTCAATAAAATTGAAGCACTTCATAATTACCCAATCAGCTCTTCAGGCCAAGGATTGCTGTATAACGTGATCTGATTTATTGTTCAGGCTCCAGGACAAAACAGTACTGTTTGTGCACTACAAGTCATAGCCAACACCACCATCAGGTTCTGATATAGCACAAGCTCAGAGCTCACTGCCTTTTTCAGCATAACCCAGGGGCTTATCGTGAACCTTCTTAAAGGCAAAAACACAAACAGAAAGGGGGAGATCAGTCTCCCAAGGGAAAAGTTGACTCCATCAGTCTGCTAACCTTGTCTGTGCTGGACGTCGCTGTCACAGTTTTGGTCACATACTGCTCGAACAGCAGCACCAGGAGAACCCAGAGGAACTTGTCTCCCCCCACCGTGGTGATCAGCTGGGACAGGATGGGCAGGCGCCGATGCTCCGGCACATGGGGCAGGGCATCCACAAATACACGGATGATCTTTATCACCACCTCTTCCACACTGCCCGAGGACTCTGACAAATCACTGTCTTCAGCCTGTGTACAAACAGGTACAGCAGCTCAAACAGGTTTACTGCAGATGGGTGTAAGTTCTTCCTCGTAATTTCACAAAACGGGAGAAAGCACCACGTGCCAGATAAACAGCACTGCTAAGTGCGGAACCCCAAGGGAAATGTTAAGTGCTCCACAGTTAAGTTTTCAATCACACAGTTCCTTTTCAGTGTTAAAGGAAGATGCTTCAAATGAAAGGGGAGAAAAAAGAAAAAGAGAGAAAAAAAGGGAAGAAAAAGACAACAAGGGAAAGAAGGAATAAAAAGGAAAAAAGAAAATAAGGAAGAAAAAGAATAAAAAGAAAAAAAGGAATAAAAAGGAAAAAGGAAGAAAAGGAAAAAAAAGAAAAAAAAGGAAAAAATAGAAAAAAAAAAGAATAAAAAGGAAAAAGCAAAAAACAAGAAAAAAAGGAATAAAAAAGAAAACCTGCTACTTGGCATGAGCTGAAACAAACAAGAATTTTCAAGAGAAAGTGATGCCACATCCTCCTGAAAACTTTGCCTGTAATTCTGGTATTCAGGGTCTTGGATTCAAGGGCCTAGTAAAAATCATATACATAGTCTATGTGTTCAAGTAGCAAGTAACATTAGGATCTTGCCACATGTAATAATTGTGTGTGCCATGAATAATTTGTGACAGAAACTTGTGTTTGCTATGAAAGTTTTTGGATAAAAAAATACTGTCGTGGGTTTACAACCCACAACAAATACATAAAAAGAGAGATGGCAACTTGATTTCTTCAACAGAGAACTGCATGAGGATGAAAAACATGTATACATATGAAAAATACTCCGGGAAATCCCCAGCCCATTTTTAGAAGACAACATTTTTTCCCCCAATTCATTTTTACATAAGAAATTATACAGCACTTTTTACGTTTGATGTATTAACCCTCTAGAATTAAGATTTATTAGGTGCAAGTGAAATCTAAATGAAAAAAAAGCCTTTGAAAACAATGATATATTTTTGTTTCAGTTTATAGCCATTTATGTAAGCTTTCCAGACAAAACCAAGAGAAGCCCCCAAAACACCAGCTGGAAGGAAAAAAACATTTGTCAAATACTATACCTTTCCACTTCTTTCAGACCATGTCTACTGTTGATGTGACTATGACATATTATTATAGGACTAATGACCAGTTTTTACTTCCAATGGTTCCTCTACTGAACTTGCCTGTTATTTTTATGATGAAAAACTTGAATTTAAAGTATGTTTCAAGTCCTCTTCATGTACAGTTCTGATAATTCTGGCTAAACCCTTTATAAAGTGCAGGAACCCAAAAGCCTGAAAAGAAGCACTAATCTGATGAACTCAGTTGGTAAGACACAAAGAAGGCTGTTAATATAGTTACTACCTATAATCTAATATCTATTTAAAAATAATCCTAGAACAGGTGAACACTCATTCTATCACTGATATTCTAAATCATTTACTCTACCTAATTAATAATCTTTCCATTAAGTAGACAAATTTACCTGAATAAGAGCAGGAATAACCATCTGCACTGTCTTGTTAATTACTTGGAAAGTGTAAGTATCATCCAGACGCAAGACATTTGCTCCCATGAATGTAAAAATGGGCATAATGTTATGAAGAACTTTATCCTGGAAAAGAACAGATGAAATTAGTTTATCCTGCTATGTATATTATACCTTAAGGCATTTCTCATTCCCACAAATGCCTCTTGATTCCTATAATAAAAAAAAAGGAGAATCATGAGTATGTTCCAAAATCTCCCTAAACTAATTTTAAATGTATATTGTCCCTTAATACTACTTACTATGTGACTGACATAGTTCTAAGTATTATTTAGAAACCAAGACACTTCTAAGCAAGTAATTAAAGAGTGGAAATTGAGAGTTTGGTCTGATGAAAAACCATGTATCCTTCCACTCAGAGACATGGTAATATAACAAGCAAAACCAGCTATGAGGAGATTTGCAGAAGCACAAATGTGATTGTGGAACTGATTCCAGTAATTTTCAGACCTTTCCCACTCACCCTTTTTATATCTGTAAAACATCTACAATTATACAATGTAAACCAACCGTGCTTATTTAAATTTTTGGCTTTTCGGGGCCCTAAATTGTAATCACAGTAATTAATTTTAAGAAAGCAGGATTAGAGGTGTCACCTAGCTCAAAGTTAGTTTCCTAGATTTTGCCAGAAATTATGAAACTTAGAGCAAGAAATTATGGGGACATTTTTCATTCAGTGAATGGAAGAAGTGTTTTATATATTGAGAGAGATGAGACTGACACAAAATGTTTCCTTGTATTCTGACCTTGAAAATCTTGTAAACAAACGCTTGGTTCTATAGCGGGTTATGGTAGTAAGATGAAGACAAAATAAAAAACAAACAATAAAACCACAAAATCCTCCAAAAATTTGTCAAAAACATTAGTTTTGCCTTTTGGGAAAAATGCTCTTTCAAAGTGTGTGAAATACTGAGGTAAATACAAAGATGAAAACTGAGTTTGATATACCTGGATACATTTTGCTGCTTTTATAGTTTCAAAGCAAAAAAATCTTACTTAGAAGAGTGTACAGTCAAATTTCAATCCATAGAAGAAAAGGCCTGTTTCTCATTCAATTAAAATCAGACAAACCTGGTTTTCTCATCAACTACAACTACATTTTTCAGTATTGTACAAGACAGAAACTGTAAGAATGCATGTGCCATCAGGCCAGGTGTTTTCTCTCTTTATATACAAAAGCAGAAGAAAGAAGAAACAAGGCATGGGAATGGTGACCACAGTGAGAAGATGAGGAAGGGCTGTTGACAGAAAGTTTCTTCCATTTCTAATGTGCTCCACTGTAAAGCCACAAACGGTAACCAAAGCATCTTTTCAAGTAAAATGGAATGAAAAGCCATAAGAGGAGGCAACTTGTACGTTTTGCCTGAAAGTTTCTCCCCATAGAACAGCTCTGTATGTTCATCACTCTACCCGACACTTGGAACCCAAAGAGAAGAGCTGACACATAAATTTCAGGTGCTACTTACAGGAAACATTCCAGCAACAGCACCAAGGAGCAGCAGTGCGTGGTGGTGTGTCTGGGGCATTTTAGATATCCTGATGCACTGAACTATCAGTTCCACGTTGAATTTTTCTTTGTCAAGGATATCTGCAAGTAAAAAACATTCACTGCTTAACACTTTAAAGGTCAACCACATAGGAATGAACAGTACACAGCACCGGTTTCAATTTGCAAACCGTAACTAACGGCTCTACAAAAAATGATTAGGAAGGCAAACTTGTATACTCTCATGGAGGAATCCCTCCTCAACAATACAGTGTGGACTAAAAAAAAAAATGTTAGAGACCATTGTTTTAATGCAGTACTTAGAAGTACTAAGAACTGATTCTGATGATTTTTACCTGCTGGGACCTTGCTACCATTGGACGACAATTTCTGACAGATGCTTAGCAGGCAGCTGAGGATAAGCTGCTTCGTATATTCCATATTTTCTTCTTCTGATGCCATAGGTTCCAGACACCTATACATTGAGGAAAAAACATGGAGATTAAAAAAAGGAGACAAAAAAATAAGTGACCAAACTGCATATTAAGACACAAATAAAATACTGTAATCTAAATTCTACATAAGTTCTAAATCAAAGCTTCTAAAAAGCCTTTGCCAAAAAGCACCTCTTCTTTTTTTTTGTTTTCAAGTGCATCAACTGGTCTTATAAAAGACATCTATCAAAGCACTGTCAAAAGTATAAGTATAACCTGAACTGTGATCACCAGTCTATGTAAAGGCAAGTCATAAGGAAAAAAAGACAAATACCCAATCTGTATGTCAACTTTCCTAAGTGCCTGGAGATATGGCTGGCAGGAAAAGCAATAGTTTTCTTAGGTTGCACTGGACAAAGACTGTTCCACCATGTGTTGGGAGGAATTTTAAAGCTTAGCTCAGTCGAAGACACGATTCTTGTCAATTATGCCAGTTTTAATCCTTCTTGGCAATCCCAACCCCTCTGCCAGACAGACAAAATTTTCAAATAAAAGCTATGCATCAGGTAAAAATCTTAAAAAAGCCCATCACATTGTTTAAAGGGAAAAAAAATCTTCCCATTCCCCTCCTCTGATTTACCTAAAAAAAAAAGTTCAAGCAAAAAGGCAAGCTAAATTACAAGACATGGCAACAAAGCAGAGACAGAACAAAGTAGCCCATATTTTAATGCTTTGGAGTGCCTGCTGCAGAAGAGAGGGCTCAAGAACTCCTGGGTAATGGAAGCACCATTACCTGCTCAGCAGGTTAAAAAGAGCAGGTACCAGTGCCTGCGGACGTCGAAGCTTCTTCTTATGCTGCAATAATTCCAGAATAAGCATAACCCTCTGCCAGCTGAAGTGGCTCGTTTCTGGTGCCAATTCTCCATCTTGAGGCTTTCTAAAAACATAAGACAAACAACGGGGAAATACATTTGCAAAAGAAATAGTACAGTGTTTCAGAGAACACACACAGAAGTAATTAAAAAAAGACAAACTTTCTTTCACATAGTAATGTCTTAAAACTGCTGCTCCTGGGAGTGGTGGCAATGTGTGGGCTTTGGATTGAAGCAGCAACACATTTTAAGCAATCAACAAAAAATTCAAACCAAACTTGAAAAAACAAACAAGTACAGCATGGCTTCTGTGTATACAAAGACTGTACACACTGAAGACTTCTGTGGGAAAAAAACCCCAAAACCTATTACCAAATAAATATCCAATAGATGATCTGCTTGCCATCCAGGAAACTTGCATCCTTGGAACTACTAGTGGTTAACACACTGACTAAGCAGGCAATTGGGGTGTGTGCGAGCTTGTGTGTTTATAAACTCTGACAGATACAATTTACAGATGGATCAACCTAACAGGTGATGAATGTTGAAAAAGGTCAAGGGAAGGAAAATAAGAACAGCTTTTCTAAGTCAAACCAACTATTCTAGGTCAAACTAGGTCAATATCCTGTCTCAACAAAGGCTGAAAGACAATGTTTAAAGAAGAGATTAAGTACAGTGGACAAAGCAGCTCTTTCCTTATGAGACTGGAGAGAAGAAACAAGACAAAGATCCAAAAATTACTGATTATACTACTGTTTTAACAGAAACAAAATACTGTTTTTCAGTCAACTAACAGGAGCATTTTGATGAGCGTCTGTAGGTTTCAGCCATGTGTGTGTAATCCGTCCATGCATCTATATTACAAACCAACTTTAATATCAACAAAAATTAATCTTGTTCAACTGTGTCAAGTCAGATTCTATAAAAGCAAATGTCAAGATTAAAAATGCTGTTTTTTTTTTAATTTTAACTGTTCTTCCATCTGTTCTCAAACAGCAACATGAATTGGTTTTCCCCTGCCAAAAGTAGCTCAGAGTTATTTTACTGTGCAGGGGAAAAGAAGAAATAGATGTTTATGCTTTCAATACAAACCATGCAATGTATTAAGACAAGTGTTGTTTTCAAACTGTATAGATAATATTTGTGGGTTTCTAGTTATTTTACCTCTGTTGCTGCATTTTCTGCCTTCTAGTTTGTTGAACAGTGGCCAGACTTTTTGTTTTCTCAGGAGGCTCCAGTTCTTTGACAATCTGCTCAGCACACACTGTAATCTGAAAACAATAATGCAAGCACCAATGAACTATGTGTCACATCATATATCTGTGTTCCCTCCTTTTTCTAAAAACACATCCCTTTCATGCACATACAGATATATAATGCACACATTCAAGTCATATCCCAGAAAACGAAAATCAGTGCAGCAGAAAGAAGTGAATTCTACAGAATTCTTCCATTTAGTGTAGTAAATGACTGATACATGACTTTTAAAGAAATAACTTCTAAAAGCGGTCATTTAAGAAACTTTCCATGCCATTAACACTACTTTATTATTTGACAAATAGTTTCTAATTCCTTTCATGCTATAAATGATATAAACAACAAGTGTTACTGACCGTAGCAGCACAAAATCGCACTGCAACAGGTTTTGAACATATTTCTGTGATCTGGAGTTTGCCACTTACCCCTTTAAACACACTGCTAATTGTCTGGGCACAAAGCGGGTTCTTACAGTTCAAGAGTAAGTCAAACAATACTTTTAGTAGCTTCTGTTGCACCATCCCATCTGACACAGCTGCAAAGAATGGTTTAGTGATCTACAAAAGGGAAAAAAGAAAGGATGCAGAGAGGTTTACCATAAGAGGATAACAAAATCACAAGGTACAGAATTAGATACTTCAGATTATGTATGACACGCACAATCACACAGGTTAGTATAGCAATAATTTGCATATTAACTATGCATTTGTACATATCCAGGAACCCTTAGATACAAATCATATACCTGTGAAATACCCAACCGACATATACTGATTCCTGAAATTTTTCAGACAGCTTGCCTAGTGGGGGGAACAAACTTGCTTTTGCCAGCCTTTGGGAAGTACAGGCCAACACCTGGCTAGCAGAAGGCCTGAATTTGTAGCCTCCTTCAAGTGAGACTATTTATCACCCACTATATTTTGTTGATTATTTTTCCTCAGAAGAAAAAATTAAGTAAAGCTCTTGCCTGACTGATAAAAAACCTAGGAACTGTGGAATAGTAGTATCTGTAATGATACAGGTATTCATCTGCATGCAAATACAGTATTTTTATTTTGTGCTTGTCACAATGCAAAAAGTAGAGCAAGCAGAAATTTTTCTGGTAATTTTAAGGGAGAAAGTTTTGCAGCTTTTTAGATGTTTCAAAGATACTACAGAGACCTCAAAAACTTGTACTAAAAGAAAGACAGGTCAAAAGTTATGGACTCCTTTGCACAGAAGGAACACTGCTAGTTTCTTTATGTATAAAAATAAATTTACGATCTTTCATAAATCCATACCTGCCCAAGTGCTGTGATCTGAAATGGTGGAATTTCTTCATATATTTTCTTGGCAGCATGCAGACTTTTGATAAATAAATCCAGACTCTGCTGATTCTTGCACAAGAGGGGTGCTGAATATTCATTAAACTTTCCAAGGATTAAATGCAGGAGAATAACTTCATCTTTCAAAACTGCCTCAGGTTTCTTGAAGACCTTCTCTAACAACTGGTCTAGTGCAGGCAAGAGATGAGAGAGAATCATCTGCAAAAAGGGGAAATTTGTAAGTTTTTATCTATCCTCAATTCACTTCTAGTAGCAGAGCTTCATTTTACTGCAACATCCCTATCTTCTCCTTAGTAACACATTGCATACAGTATTTTAGTCAACAGCTGCTCAAAAGGACTTAATGGGAGATTACCAGGAGTATATACTCAACTGTTACTTTGCTATTCTGCTTTGCAGAGTATTATTTCATATTTTTAAAGTACAGAATTAAGGCAATATTTTCATGGATTTACAACTGCTGTCTTCAACAAAACCCAAATGTGAGGCAAGAACACTCACCCTCTAGGCAGATTGCAATCCTTTCAAGACACATACAACTGAACAGAGCACAAAAACTCTGATTTAATTAACTTTTTGAACTTTGAACTCATGTTCAAAGAGAATTCTGAATGCTAGATAAGAGTAGATTAATATATATAAATAAAATTGGTAGTACTACTTAATACCTTGCAATTCTGTACAGAACACTCTACACTCACTGATATCTAATCAAGGTAATAAATTTCTTCTGGAAGAATCTCCTTCTGAAACAGTCTTCTTTAGTAATATCTAAGGGAGTTTCCTTAAAAATTCCAGTGCAAAATGCTGCAGCCATTGCATTCCTGGATGGAGCATGCAAATGTTCTATGTTTCACTAAATCATACTTTGCAGTAAAACTACATATTATTAGAGGTGTCAACTGAATGCCTAATTATCTAACACATTATGAAGTTATTTAACAGCATTATTACTAAATGAAATTTGATTTCAGCTTTTCAATCAAGTGCAGAACCCATAAAACAACTCAAAAGGTGGCACTTACCTCACCATGGACTTCGTGAAGAATTTTCATTAAGTTTCTTGCAATATATGATGGGAAAATAGGGCTCTGTACACAATCAAGTATGTTTTCCAAAGCTTCCAACAATTTTTTCTTCTGGGATTTCTGTTTTGTTTGTGTCTCAAGTTCCTCAAATAGAGTTCCCATAGTCTAATTCATTAACAAAGTGAAAATTAAGTTCTTTCCCTGCAATAAAAATGCCTTAAAAAAAATTTATTCGATGTTTTCACAATAATGCAATCTAGATATACACAGAGTTCTTAATTTGTAACTAAATCACAGTTAATGCCTCTTAGATTCTCAGCTCTGTATGTAATAATCACTTGAATGTTTTTATAGAACTTAAAAAAGTATATAAATCAGTCTGCTATTAACTTTCCCTTTTCTAAAAGATGGGAGCTCACAGCAGCAGACAAAACTTGTATTAATGTACACCTTAACAAGAAAAATACCTGTGTTATATATGTAGGGTCAGATACAATCTCTTCTGTCTTTTGCTCCAGATGCTGAAGAATAGGATGAAATAGAGACTCCTTTATCCCTCGCAAAGAATGAAGGCAGTTCAGAGCAGCCCTTCGAACTTCGCTCACAGGACTACCCAAGTTAATTAACAAAGATATCACCACTGCCAAAAGAATGAGGGTAGGAAGGAGGCAAAGAAGAGAATAAGGTGAGTGGTCAGAATTTTACTGTAGCTGTCCCTGAAGAGGCATTGACATCACTTTGGAATTAAAAAATCCTGTCTTTTCACTGTAAACCTCTAGAGTGCACAAAACCAACCTGAATCTTACAAGATCCATGTTTCTGAACTTCATCACAGTCCTTATATTCATGGTTAAGCTCAGAGTTCATATATTGCTACTGACTGTCACATCCCCATACTGCACAGAAAGTAAAGTGCTGTAACTGACTTCTTCAGGACAACTCTCTATTCCTTTAACACTTCAAAAGCTCAAAAAAAAAGTGGCTTTCACTTACTTCCAAGCTTGGACTAGTAACTGCAGCAGTGAATCAGCAAAAAAGAACTGTCTCAGCCTAGTGCAGCTAAACATAACTACAGACATCCTTCACAGTATAAAATACAGTAAAACTGGAAAAAAATTAAAAAATACCATGATTAAGTCTTAACTTGAGAGATGGATACTGTTTTACTTTACCTGGAGAGGATGGCAATAGCAGCTGGGTTTTTTTCTGGTTTGTTTGTGATTCAAGCAGCGCAGAGCCGATATACAGAGCCTGAGTCTGTAGCATTGCACTGACCTCATAGTTCAGGTGATTTGAAAGGTTGTAACTGTAGGTCCATAAAATGGAAAGGAACTTGAAGAGAACCTCTGAATCTTTTAGGTGTACCTTAAATTTAACAAAATTTACAAAAAAAAAACCAAACTTGTTTTATTTATTTGGTAAACTACCACTCAAAACATCTGATAAACCACCCATATCAAAGGAGTACACCAAAAGGGAACTAAAGAGTTAGAAACAGTGTCTTAGGGAAGAAAAATTTATTGAGTAGATGCTTGAATGTATATACAAGTCCAGATGTTTTTAACAGCTGGTGTATTTAAGAGATAACTTGTAGTCTATAGGTATTAGAAGGGATTTTTAAAATCCTAACAATCTGAAAACACATCCATATGAACATTTGTATAGTATGTCAACTGTCCAAGAATATTGTTATGTGCAAAATAAAGATCTTCTATTTCCTGACACAGATCAGAGTCCCTTCTCCACCTACCAACAATAAGAGCTGCTCCAAGAACAGCCAATTCAGTTTGCCACACATTTACATCCAATTACCTTAACTTTGCTTTAGAACCTCTCTGTCAAAATTTGATGAGTTTAACTGAAGCAGTTACATCGTTGCCTAATAGTATCCCAAATCAATTTAAAGTTCTTGCTTAGTACATGCTCTGGCAACAGCTATCATGCTTTCTGTCCTTAAGTTGCTCTCTGGAACCCCAACAGCTCTTCATTCATCAAGCAGAGTGCTCACTCAACATCCCACAGACAGAACACAGATTGAAAGAACAATTGATACAGCTCCTGACATACTCTTGCCTATTCTCTTTTCCACAAGTCCACTGAGATCAAAGTTAGTTACATTAACTGTTCTAGAGCTGGCAAAAATAATTGTCTTGTCCCTTTCAAATTAAAAACCCTCAAAACTGGAGACCAACAGTACTGCACAAGTGAAAGAAGCAAATTATTATTGCAGCTGTTGCATTCACAAGATCTAAGGACATTATTAACCCCATTCCACAAACTTTCTGTTGTCTTTCCTCCAAATTTCTTCTTCTGTGCAGTATGACCCAGTTTGCTCAGTCAAAACCTCCCACCAAAATAACCTCCTTCCTTTCCTGCTGACAGCCTTTAACTAGCCAGGCACTGAATCAAATCTCTTCATCAGCTCAATGTCAGTATAATTTCACTAGATCTTGGAGTGACTGAAAATGAGACAAAGTTATACACATGAATTAACATCAGAAGCAAGTTTTGTTATGAAACCATTGCTATTCTTTCCTTCTTCTGTTTGTGTTTGTCATGTGTTGTTCTTGCTGAAACAGCATCAAATTCCAGTAACAGCAGCTTAGTGTCAATTACTTGATTTCATTTTCCTCAGAATGAACAGTTATTACTCCCTGCCATCTAAAATCAAGACTGCCAAAATTCCTTATTCTCTTCACAAAAATGCTCGATGCATGTGAAAAACCATGAGACGATACAATAAGAAAACATACAATTTCTTCTAAAAGTTTTCTTTTCAATTTCCGTATTTAAACACTAACAGATTTTATAGAGCAACTCCTCCTTTTGTTACGAGACAGGGTCGAAACTTTTAGCTCAAACTTCAAGCTCTTGACCTTGTCCTGGAAATCAGCATTATGTTTTCACCTTTGCTTCAACTGGTCCATTTGTGGTTTGTTTGAGGTTTTTTAACTTTTGTTTTCCATAACCAGCTGAAGCTTAGGCTTTCATCTTCTCACACTGCTCGTATGCCACCAGCAGTGTTGCATGATCCATTTACCAGTTTTCTTAAATTCATCCATTTCTCAGTTTTCTTAAAATTAATGTAATTGCATAACAGCTGGTGACTAATAATTTAAAGCAACAAATACAAAAATAATACCTTAAGTAAGAGATTCATCAATGCTCTGTACTGAACAGCATTGCTTCCTTCACTAGCTCCACTGACAAGCAGGTCAAACAGCCCCAAAAGGAGGTGCAGGAAGTCTTGGCTATCTTGATTCAGAGATTCGGGATTCCACCAAGTTTCCTCTAAAAAATACAGGTTATAAATAAGACACAGTGGATGCATAAAAACACCTTCAGGAACCAAGAGAAAAGAGACATCTCTAGTTAAAAGGAGACAATACTTTTGGTTGATTTCATGTTTACAAGTAATCTTTTCAGATCTCAATCATAACAAAGGGAGAAGGTCAGGGAAGCAAGGTTCCCTTGTTTCCAACAACTTCCAAAGAAAAAAATATAAATTAACTTGCCTTCTTCATTGACGTAAGCGACAATCAAAATCTTAACACTTACCTATTGGAAAGGACAGAGGAGGTTTTAGGCCATTAATGAAGTTTTTCAATACGAACAGGAACATAGCTGACTCTTCTGCATGAGCAGTCTCCTCACTGTTGAGCTTCTCTATATACGCACTTAACAAGTCCTTAGGCACCACAGTTTCCTCTGCTGTTTCAACAGACCAATTTAGGGGAGCTTCCTGTGAATGAAAATTGATTTTAATGTATTCTGTCACAATTCCACGCAACAGAAAACAGAAATTTAGGACTAAAATTCAGCAACATTTAATTTCCAACCTCCAAAGAAAGAGGTACCCTTACAAAGTGAATTACGTTTCTGATTTTACATTGAAACTTGCATCTGTAGTTTTGAAACCTACACCAGCTTTCTCTACCATAGTTAAAAGTGTAGGTGAGGTAACAGAAGAGTAAAATATCAATCTCTCTAGAATGTCTCTTTGAAGAGAAATAGGAGTTACAGCATTTTGTGGACATTCAGCTTAATACTTTCATTTAGCTGTTCCAGCGACATAATCCGTATCTTTCAAATACTTGCATATACAAAACTCACTAATGGAACAATCTGAGGTCAGATTAACTAATTACCATTTACCACTATGTGTGAGGGGGGAATGCACACACAGAAACACAGCTCTGCTCACATGGGTTTCTTACACACAAAAGTAAACCCCAAAACCATTTCACAACACAATAAATCAAGAAAACCCCGAGAGGAAAAATGAATAAAAATTAAGTAAAAAAGGATGTCAGCAATGTGCAGAAATACTCTTTCTGAACATTGTTCCTACAGATTTCTCCAATACAAAGAAAATGCCCTCTCCACACTGTTTGCATCTTACCTCTGCAGAATCACAGGCTCTCAGATTTTTAATTTTTTTATCCAAGAAGCAGAAGACTCTGATAGCCACTGAAAAATAATTTTCTTTCATCTGTGTATTGCAGCAGCACTGAACAAGCAATGAACCAATTATGTGAGCAGTTACTTTCTGTCTCACACTGTCAGATTCTGTTTCAGCAACGAGTATCAGGTCATCAACCTTAGAAAAGGAGTGGAGGAAAAACAACAACAGAAAGTCTGTAAGACAGTGGGACTTCAGTATGACTTTACACCATTTTTATTTTGCATGTTCAACGAAATCCTTTTTACCTTCTATCAGAGCTAACAAGTTACTATCTGCTGTCATGGTACTCTTTGGAACCTGGGAATGCACAAACATCTGTTTCTATGGTATTCTTGTTTATTCTAATTTTATTTCAGGAAACTAAAAATTCCTTGAATTTAGTTACATTAGTCATTTGTCCAAATAGGTAATAGATTCACTGCTTCTTTTTTTTTGTGTTAAGGAAGAAATCTGTTTTATCTGGATCATATTGTGGTTTGTTAATATATGTATTTATATTTGTTTAGCAGCTTGATGATAGCACACTAGTGCTAAGAAGAGCACACAAAGTTCTTCTATATCACATTTGTTCTACTGCAGTGGCCACCTGAAAAGTAATATTTCTTAAGGTCAGGGTAACATGGTACACATACCATTTGCAATAGTAAGGAAGGGTCCCCTGAGGTCAAGTTTTCAGAAAGCAGCAGAATCATTTTCTCATTGGCCACTCCCATCAACTCTGCAGACTTGGAAGATTTAATTGCCTCTTCAAGAGCTATTCCAGGGGAAAAAACCAAAATTAGATAGCTTAGGTATAGAAATCACATATTAACACACTGGTGGCTCAATAATATTTAGAATCAGTCAGAAACACGCCAGACAATTTCTGTATCTTTTCAAAGAGTTTTTTTAAGAAGTCCATTCACAGTCACAATATGATAGCCTGCTAATGACAGCCAGTCTACTTCAATACACGTTTAGGTTCATTAAGGATGTTGTCCTAACTTGTCACATTTTTTCTCTTACAAAATTAGTTACAATTAATGCTTTACCTTCTGGCCAGCCTTTCAGTAAAGGGTGTAAGGAACAGAGATCAGACTCTGACAGACAGACAGCCATTTTCCAATCTGGAGATTTTGTATTGGCATTAGTGATTACCATAAAAGGTAACAACTGCATTACTGCTTCATCCAGTAGTTCCTTCTTCTCTTTCAAAATCTCCTCTTTGACTAAAATTTTTATTGCTCGCTCCAAAACCTTGTACCTAAAAGAGAACAAAATCATGTTGCAAATACATTGCTCAATCATACCAGCAACACTTCTTTGTTTTGTTCTCTATTTTCCATGGTGATCTTCTGAATCCAAACAGCATGGAGAACAAATAAGGAATTAATGGGAAATGGTATGCAAACAATTAAACATCTCTCCCGCAATTCAGCATAGAGATAGCATAAGAAAAAGCATATGCAGAGAAAAACATTTTAAAAGTATTTTTTAGAGTTATGTTTAAAATAATGATTTACACAGACAGAATGTAGTCTGAAAAAAGGCACAAACATACCACTTTCCATCCTTTGAAAGATCAGCTCTCTGGAAGATGTTCAAAAGACTTGATACTATGACTTCTGGATTGACTTGTTTCCTGAAAATCTGAAAAGTGATCAAGAAAAATGAATGAAAGTATAATAATATAAAAAATAATTTACCATATCATAATGGAAAATGCATCTGCTATATCAAGTGGAAACAGAGATCAAAAATCACTAACCATATTCCTACAGATGTTCATGTAATGAAAATATTATCAGGGTAAGCAGGAGTTCTAAGCCTGACCAGTATGCCCTGCAGATATGCTAAAGCATGGAGACTTTATTAAATGTGAAAATGTTTGGCAAAATTGATAATAAACAATATGCAAACCACTTAATTAAATAAGAATTGCTTTTACTTTACGTTGCATCTGGATGACAAAAATATAAGGCACATTAACAAAGGATACTAAAGTTTAAAGGAGCACTCATGTGCTTGTACTCCTGTTTTTTAGTGATTGAGAATGAATGAACACACAAGACCAATTACACTACTGCTAATATTGTCCACTACTACTAGCAGAAGCAATAAAGACAGACTGTTACTCTAGCTGGAAACAATCAGTACAATGCATACCAGAGTCCTATCCAGTAAACCTGAGCTGGAGTTCAGGACTTTGGCACTATCAACTGACCAAATGACTTCCATATGGAAAAACTCAACTGAGCACTTCTCACTCACGTAATGACTTGTGACTGCACCATTCGCCATCCAAAAGGCAAACCGCGGGCCTTGCATTTTTATGGAAAAATGTGTGGAATAAGCAGGTAAACAGCCACAAGCCTCCTAAACTTATGCTGCTCCATCCTGTTAAAGGATAGAAGTCACACGCTAAGGACACAAGTACAAGATGGGCAACTATGAAGAATACATCCCAGACACACATATTCAAGACCAGCTAAAATGTTGCATATCGAAAGATACTCACTCACCTCCAAAGAACTGAGAGCACACATTACAACATCTCTGTTGTCATCCTTGAGCCGACCAAAAATTGCTTCTTCTATGAAAGCCTGATCAAAGCCTTCCTGAAAAAAATAAAGAAAAACAGAGTCAAAGGAAAAAAAAAAAAAAAAGCATTTGTCGTTAGCAAAAGTTACAGGCTTTTAATGAAATAACTGAATTCTAGTGTAAGAGAAGTGGCAATATCATCTAAATTAAACCTCACAGGCAGCCTAACTTTCAACAACAAAAGAAAGAAAACTATAAATATTCATTAACTTAGATTTTATCTTAGAATGCAAGCAGCTTAATAAACAAGAAGTACATCCAGACTCCAGAATATGGGAAAATGTTGACAGAAACCTACTGAAAACACCATGAAAAAAATGTACGGATGACATATGCATAGTTTAACACACTACTCATCTTCAACTGGCAAACAGCTTTTTGAAGACATTCTATGTTAAGTTAGTTCTGTAAGTAAGTGAGAGATTCAGGACACAAACCTTTGATGTTTCAATAACATCTTTCAAATGCTGAAGAGCGAGGACTCGCACAGCAGGCTGAGGATGATTCAAACTAAGCAGAATGGAGGTATCAGAGTATTCCAGAAACTGAAATACAGATTTCACAGTGACTCACTGCATGTTAAAAATACTTTACTTATACATAAGGATAATGGGAGATATTCTTAAAGCAATTTTTTGTGCCAGAAGAAAACCTGTATAATCAAGACCTAAGTAGGTAAATTACAGTACAGTGACGTTGTATAACTATTTCAAATTTGATCTTCTTCACTTTTGCAGACAGTTTTTGGAAGATACTTGAGAAGTACAGTAAGCCACAGACACTGTTATGTCCTAGAAAAGCATTACGCTTATCTAAGGATTCTGAGAAAGCTCTAGTGACAATGTCAGTGTGACAGAGCACAGACAGAAACTGTTAAAAAGGCATCCCTGCCAGTCCAATTGCATGCACTTATCTCAGGAACCTTAAAAGCTGGAAGAGAGTCATATGCCTATGTTCTGCATGCCTTGTTTTTCCGTTAATCCACTTGTTATTCAGCCACAGAATCTGTGCCTTTGTTAAATCAGTATAAAAATACATGAAGCATTTCTTTAGGTAGTTTCTCATATTTTCCTAAGTGCCTTCAGTCCTTCAGTCACTGCAAACAACAGCCATAATACTAACCATGTCTTAATAAATTTCTTTGACAGATCTGTTGCAGTCATGGTTATTCTGTGTTAGGCTGAGTTTCAATTGCTCTTCAGAAATGGAAGAACTATGTAGTCACTGTATTCTTCCATGTTACTGACTGTAAACATTCATAAAATCAGTGCAAGGAAAAGACCAAGCCACCTTCTCTCAACTGTGATCAAGCTGTCAGCTTTCCCAAAACAGACACCTTTAACACTGACAACACCTTTAAGATGAGGCCTCGCTGGGCACTACTGTGTTGTCACTATTGGCCATTACAATAGATGCAGTGGCCATGTTCCTAAGGAAAAAAAATTATTGATAGCAATTGGAGCAGGTGGAAATGTATAAATTTTAACCATTGAAAAAAGCTCATGATAAACATAAACTTAGAAGATCTGATAGCTTTTGGTTTTACCACAGCTTTGACCAATTCCCCACCCCCAAAATCACCTTTAAGCGAGTTGATTGTTTTTGTTTTGGGTTTTGGTTTTTTGGGGTTGCTTTGGGTTTTTTTCATTCTTTTTTCTTAGGGGAGTGGTAGAGGTTTTGCTTATAAAGAAGAATAGAGAGCAGAACTTTGCCAAAAATCAGCCTTCTGACAGTGTAACCAGATAAGAGCTAGGATCTGAGCTTCTACCTACCTTATATTTGCCACAGCTTAATGAAAGAGAAATAAATTGGTGAAAAAGATTTTGTTCAGCCTCATCTGTGCAATCTTCCAGGTGCTTCTCCAACACAGAGTCTAATGCTTTAGGATACCTGCCAACAGACAAAACCACCAACATTTTCCATGGAGGATTACAGAAGAACATGTACATACAGCGGAAATGCAGGGGAATACAAGGAAACAATGCACAGACACTCATCTAAACCAGATACTTTAAGTAGCTTTGCAAAGAAAATCAACCATTATCTTGTAACACAGATGAACTGCAAACCACTAGGACAAATAATGAGCAGAACAGGTCATGCTGTACAGCAAACAGCTTTACAAAGCCAGTAGGTCTGTGTTCATGTATTACAGTGATAACAAAATATGTGGGACAGATAAGTAAAATAAAATTTGGACAAAGATTAGGAGTCATTTATTAATTCTATATCTATTTCACCAAGAATACCGGACTTATGACCCCCAGTAAGCTGACATAACCACTCTACAGATTGTGGGTCTGTAATAGACAAATGGAACTCACTTTCTCTCAAGAAGTCTGATAAGAGGAAGAATCTTTTGATTGAGTGCAGCCATTTTGGCGGAATTAGATTCAACCTCTGTACCACAGGAGATAAACTCTTCAAGAAACTTCCTAAAATTACAAACAAAAGGAAAAGTCACCACATTTTGCGTAGTACAGTTTTCATTACTGTTATAAAGCACAGTGCTAAACAGGTTAGGATTAATATGCAATACTTATTACAAGTACAGATTTGCTCCTGGCCTGAAGTTTCACTCTGTCCCACAAGTACTCCCACAAGTGCTAAAAGCATAGTTCTTCTGGGTTACCGAATGTTTAAGTTGCAAAGTTCAGGTTTGGAGCTAACTTATGAACTCAGAAAAACATGCCATTGTTAGGAAGTAGTTGTTACTAAACCAGAAATGACTGCAGCACTGCATAAAAAAATAACTGACGTTAACTCACGAAGCTAGCAGGCAATCTAAATCCTTTTCCAGTGGTACACTCTCAAGAATAGCTTGGAGGTGCCTGATGTAAATATCATTTTCTGTCTCTTCAGATTCTTCTTGCTCCTCTAAGGACAAAGCACAATCATAAAAGATGAACAACAGTTTGAGAATAACCCCTTTGTACTGATTAAAGCTAGCAGCTTGTATAGGCATCACATCTGGTGAACCACGCACACAACCTGAAGACCACAAAGATCATTGATTACTAGCAATAACTCTCCATGAGCCACTAGAAATGCTTTATATTAATGCCATTAAAATGCCAAAGGCTGGATTGCTACCAATAAATTCAAGTATGCTTTGGAAGATTCCAGACCTCCTACTACAACCTGTGCCAGCAACTCTCTACAACATTCTCTTGTGTGAATCTGGATCTTTTTAACAAAAGAGCTTTCCCAATTGATTCAGCAGTTACAAGGCCACAGTGCAAACAGTGCAGACTCACTAATGCAGACGCAGGCTACCACTGCATGCCAGTCAGCCTTGCTGTCCCAGGCTGTTCCCAGGCACATTGAAGACAGATCTCGACTAATTAAAGTACATACGGAGTACATGTAATCTACCTAAGAAAGATTTGGCAGTACTACAATACATCTCTCTAAGAGTCAGAAACTTGATACAACAAAATTAAGTTACTGCTGAAATACTGCAAATCAACATTTAAGTCAAAGCAATAAAGGCATAACAGTGCCTAGAATAGTCTCCTCTTTAGTGCCTAGATAAACAAAAAGCAACACACAAAAGCTCCATCAGGTCTTCACATGTATTGGCACAGTTTTAATGGAAGAAGCAACTAAAATTACACAGCTGTGACATTTACCACAGAAAGTTTCAAAAAGATTGTGTGCTAACTTACCTGTATCACTTTTCATGACAGTGCGAACAAGGTGAGGCAACAGGTAACGCAGAAGAGGAGAGATATCATATCCTGCTGACAGGTCTTGCAAAAGCACTACCAGTTCTGGGATCTTGCACAGATAATTAAATGGCCTGCACAATGGACCAAAGCGGGACAAAAATAGTATGTATGCTCATCTGGGTTACCAACACTTTCAAAACCATGCAGACTTCCCAAGGATTCGATTTGCAGCACCAGGTTACAGCCTCATCATAAATAAATGCTGAAAAGATTCTAAAGGTTCCACTTACTGCCAGAGGTTTATTGGCATTTTTAATATCCAAGAAGAAAACAGGGTACTGCCAGTCATGTTGAGCAAAGCTGCTGCAACAGCACAGTGAATATACCTATGGTTTTTGGGAAGTTGTTAGCATGAGAAAAAAATACTTCTATGGACTGCAGGAAGAGATACCCTCACACTGCAAGGAGCATATCTATCACCCAGCAGCAGCAAACGGAAGGGATGAGAAGTAATAGCTCAATGACAGATCCTCAGAGTAGGAGCAATTTCCCTTCCTACTAACACTAAGTTTCACCTTGTCTCCTTTTGCACCCAGCTGACTGGATGCTGCATAATCTATCTAACATGCCTCTCCTTAGTTCCCCACACCTTAGCTTTTAACCTGTTTTCCTCTATTATGACAGCGTTTAAGTATCTGGAAGGTAATCACTTCACATATCCCTAGTAAGATTTTCTCTATTGGAGCATCCACGCTGACCTCTCTGCTCAAGCGAGCGAACTCCCTGTGGCAGGTAGGAGTTCCATGACTGTTCAACTGCATGTTAACAGCACTAGCCAGCTGTATCAGGGCAGTGCAGACAGATGGGAATGTATCTACTACATGCACCTTCAGGAGGACACCTGACCTGTGAGACTAAAGAAGTGGTGGTGTAGAAGCACTTATGCTTCAAGGTGTCCAACTACATGAACTAGAAGCCCTTCCATTGAAGGGACAGAACCTTTTTCCAAGCTATTCAGATAAGCTCCAATTTGCACTACCATTATTATGCTGGCTTCTCTTCCAGGATCCTCACTTTCCAGAAAACCTCTTACTTGAGAGGGATTAGTTTTGCATGTTGACAGCAAAACTTTACTAGGGAAAGTGGCAGCACAAGGACCAAAAGATGAGACTCACACCACTGAGACTCCTTAGCTGTAGAGAGCATACAAATTTTCAAAGTAAGTCAAAGGAACTTCTGAGCCCTTTGAAATGTAAACTACCAAAATTTCTCACAGGGAAGTATCCCTTTAATGATGAGGATATATAAAATTCAAATTATCAAAGTGCAGTCTGGGATTTTAAAAAGTGGGAAAAGTAGACTTACTTTTTCCCAAGTTTATCTCCTTTCTGAGTTTGTAGAAGTAGGTTCAAGCAAGCCAGCCCATCTCTCACTAATGAGGGCACTTTAGATAATGTCTTGCTTATCTGTAACATCAGGGAATGCACCAATGAAGTCTCCACTGTCACTTTTACTGTCATTTGGCAGATTATCATGTATGTTGCAGCTCTGTAATCCTGTATGGAGGATTTCAATCCCTATACAAAGAGATAAAGGTGAATTTTTAACACAGAATAACACAAAAGAGTACATTAACATAAAAATAATTTTTATTCTGACATGCATGGAATCACACTGTCTTAGTCTCCATGCACTAACATTTAAGGGATTTATAAACTCAACTTTCAAGAAGAAAAAGTTATCGTGCAGCGTGCACAGATAAAAAATACACACTTGTTAACTGCTGCTCTGTTCATTAACAAAGTTCCTGAAGGAAAGAGAATATTAAAGCAGGCTGTCCACCCTTACTCCATTTCCTCATGGTTTAGCATTATAAATCTCAAAGAAAAAGCCGTTCATTCAAACTGTGTATCCACTTCCCACAGTTCCATTCCTCGTGCAGATCGGGAAACAGGGTTCTTAAAGTGCTCATTTGAGGTGTGAAAAAACATTATTTCTCATAGACCCTCACCTGCCTGATGTTTCAAAGCAGTCTAAGAGTAGTACAATGTGTACCACACAGAATGTCCCTCTTTAATGTCATCTGCAGATGCATGCCTGCAGAACACAGTACACTCCATCACACAGGAGGGAAAACAAAGCTTCACATACCTTCTGGACGTAAGGGAGCAGCATGGAGACTATAGTATCTGTTATCTTCTCTGCAGCTCCAAGAGCTGATACAATGGTGGAAGCATAAAACACAAGAAGAACTCTCAGTTGAGCTGAGTTGGCAGGACACTCTGAAAACACCTGGATCACAGAAAAAGATCAGGTGTTCAGATATCACGGAAAGTGGAAATGCACATATATGGCCTCCCTACAAACCACCCAAACCTCAGAATTCCAGCCTGTAAGCTCTACCAGCTCACACTGGCACAACTTAGGTCATCACCTCCTGTCAGCAGCAGCCCTCACCCTCACCAGAGGTTACTGCTCCTCCTCACAGACAAGGCAGAGATAAATGGGTGCAGTTCCTAATGCACTTAACCAGAAAAAGTAACCTAAATCACTTGCGATTTTGGTGTAACACTCAAGGCTCAGAACTGGACAGCCAAGGAGCTAAACTGTACATGTTTAACACCTCCTACTATATCTGTGAACAAACCCTGTTACAGTGTGTGCTTTGCTTAGTTTGCTGGCACACACATTCCAGCTCTCTAAATAATTGGAACTAGTGTACATCTTACCCTTCTGAAACTATAGAACTAGTCCTCTATTTGACATTTAATGAAAAAAACAAATAAATTTGCTCACCTTCTAACATTCTCAATTTTAAGTTCTCATTAAATATTTGAAGACATATGTTTAAAACACCCATGACAACCTCCAAAAGAGACACGGAAATTTAAAGCACAGTTATAAGCTGATAGCAGGAATGACTTTATAAAAGACATTAAGACAATGAAGTACTCTGAGGCAACACAGTATCTTTAAGTATTGCCAAATTGTTCTGCCGTGGCTCTTTGGTTCTCAGCCGCTTCCTTACAAGAACTTTTGATAGACTGTCATCTACAAAAATAATAAGAAATCTTCATATTGTTTACTAATAACTGATTCCTATAGTCAAAATATTAATAAACAACATATTACTATAAAAATATGGGAAAAAACAAGTGACAACAAACAAACAATATTCTAGAATAAATGAACAACCTTCACAGATTTTGCCACCAGTTTGCAGATGAAATCCATGAAATTCAGGTCTTTGTAGCAGTGTGTAATGACAGTACCCCTTGCCAGTGGGACTCCAGGTTTCTTTACATGCCAAAAAAAGTAAAATTAGAACACTCAAGAGCAAAGTGAAACATAAAGTAAAGCATACAAAGTAAAAATTACTATTACATTAATCCTACTGATCAGTTAACACCATTTAAATTGAAATAAGTAATGGAAATCCACACATTGCTCTGGAATTCTTTGTATCTACATTAAGATAGACAAAGAAGAGCATTACATATAACTTATATCCACATAAACATCAATTTTAGTAACTGACATATCTTCCTAACAATAGCAAATACTTGCACCTTAAAAGCATACTTTAATTTAGCCAAAACAAAGAGTAACTACAATTAAAGCTTTTTAATTTGAACTTTAGCTTTAAAGAAAGATAGCAGAAAAAACATGTGGGCATCCAGGTTCCATCCCTATAATTAAATCTTTTAGTACAGTTCAACAACTAACCACATAAACAGGTGGACCATATTCACAAGCCTAGTAAAAGAATCAAGATATTATTAACAAAGTCCCTCAGGCTTCTCCCAACTTGCATCTGTTAAATACTTTACCCTTATTGGATCCATCCAATGCCACTTATGAGTTGGGCTTTTTATATTTAGAAGTTGAATAACTCTCACAAATAGATTAGTCTCATGATATGGCAGAACACAACCAATCAAACTGTCTTCATTGTAGAGATGAATATGAAATCTAAGGAAAAAAACATACATATACAGTCAAACAGTATCTGGAAGTAAAAAAAAAAATTCATCCACATTCTTCTTAGAATACCTTTTTTTCCCCTCACTCTCAACAATTTTAGGTCCTTATAGGACTTAAGATTACCCTAGTTTCTTCTGCATAGATTTCGCTATTAAACCAGATGTTACAATAATCAAGTATGAATTTCAGTATAATACACGTACAAAAAAACTGTGATCTAAAGGCTGTATCAACAAAATCACCCACTCTTTCATGACAAGAAGTATTATACTTTCTGCATCTGGATAGGTTAATTTGTACAACATCACATTACAAAATACTTAGTTTGTTTCTTCTTCACACCTTCCTACATAACCTTGAAATGAGAACAGGGTTCATGGTTCACAGTTAATATTGACATGTAGTATATTCAGTGGATTACCTGTGAATCAGCCATTCAAGGCACTTCTGGGCTGGCTTAAGCATAAAGTAAGGGGATAGGTGAATCAGGAACAATGAAATATTCTTATTCAGCTGCTGATTTACTGCTTTAGTCTGAACACTGCGTTCAAGGCCTTTGGATGTGGAACTAAACAAACTTGACTGGAACTCTTCAAAAGAAGGATCAATCCCCATCAGCTCTTCTAAGCCAGTGCATCCTGTAGAAAAAAAAAAGAAGGAATGCTTTAAAGGCAACGGTTTTATTCACCAGTCCTACCCACCTATCTCCTCACTGGCATATCCAGCTTTTTTGCCATATTGGTACATGTCATCCTCACCAAGCGAACCAAAACAGTAAACAAGCCTAAGACCAAAACTTTTTACATACTTAAAAGTATTCCTTAGCTGACAAAGAAAAAAAAAGCATTAACAACTATCACTGGAGCGCTCTTGCATCAGCAAAGGCCAGAAGCATCCTGTGCTGTGCTGGACAGAGCACAGCCAGCAGGCTGAAGGTGGGGGGAACTGTCCCTTCCATTTGTGAGATTGTATCTGGACCACTGTGTTCAATTTTGAGCTTATCAGTAGAAGAAAAAAATTCCCATATGGATGCGAATTCAGCAGAGGAACACTGAGATCGTCAAGGGACTGGAAAACAAGGAAAAAGAGGAACTGGGTTTTTTCAACCTGGAGAAAAGAATCCAAAGGAAAACTTCCTGCTCTCTGCAACTACCTAAAGGGATAGAGTACAGGTTATCAAGAAGATGGAGACAGACTTTTCAGAGATGCACAATGGAAGGATGGGAGGCAGCAGCTGCAAGCTGGAACATAGGAAGTTCAAAGCCAATGTGGAGATTTTTTTTTTTTTTACACACTGGAGTGATCAAACACTGGATTGGAGGTCCAACATTGGATTAGAGACCATAAAACCACCATCCTCCAAGTCACCCAAGCACAGAGTTGAGCAAACTGTGCTAACTAGCCCTGTGCTCAGTTAGGCTACCGAGTGACCTTCAGAGGTCCTTTCCAGACAAGATTATTCTATGATTTTATATGGATCAAGGAAGCAAAGCCACCTCTGTGAATAAAGTAAAATAAAATATTCCATGTACACCACTGAAGAACCATTGGAATTATTTCTCTATTTTACACAAGCTTGTAAATGTTAATGCCTAATCACAAAGCAGGCAACTTGAGCTGAAATTAAAAAAACACAGGCAGCTGGCTGAAACGTGGGAGAAATAAAAAATTATAAGCAATAGTTTTACAGTTTCTTAAGAAACTACAAAACTCACTCTCTGTTGCATCAAAGACATATATCTCTTTCTCTACACCGTGTTACTTAAAAGTGATGCATGGTATCCATCTGCCAGGTTTCAGAAAACAGCTTTCTTATATAAGAAGCATCACATTCTTGGGCAAAATCTTATACAAAAATGTAAAGAAACAAGCACAAAGGATTTGAGGTGTGCCAATACAGCAATGGCTTTTGCCACTTTACGTTATCTGCGGTCATGGTGTTACCCAAGAACAGGGCATCAGCATGTTTTCATGAAATCACAAAATGTGGGTTGGAAGGGACCTTGGGAAGATCCCTAGACCAAGGCAGTGCTCAGAACAGGGGTAGCCTTGAAAGCAGACCAGGTTCCTCAGGGCATTATCCAGTTAGAGTTTTCAAAAGGATGGAGAGCACAGTCTCCCTGGACAATCTGGTAAACTGCTTGACCGTCCTAACAGTGGAAATCCTTTTCCTTCTATCCAGTTTGAATTTCTGTTCTTTCATCTTATGCCCATTGTGTCTCCTGTCCGCCAGCCATACATTCCTCCGGACAGTCTGGCCTATCTTCTTGGAACCTCCTCATAGGTTTCGTAAGGCTGCTGTGAGACCCCCCAAAGCCTTCTCTTTTCCAGACTGAATGAGATCAGAGGCACTGCTCCCGGCAACCTTCCCTCATCGGGTAAATTCTCCAGCCTCTAAGCACCTTGGGGGTCCCTGACTCTTCCCCATCACCTCACCCCCTTCACATGCCTAGAAATGAGCTCCGGGATTCTCCCATGGACTGGAGTGACGACGGCTAGGCTGCAGTTTCTTGAATTATCCTTTCGGGCCCTTTTGAATACGGGTCTGCCTCTCCTATTTATGTTTCTCCAGCTGTTTTTTAGGACAGATTATTTTGAAAACCATTGGCATCTAAGCAGGGAAGCTCACCGATCGCAAAAAACGTGTCCCTGTCAATGGTAGCGGCCTCCTTGCCGGTGAAGAGCAGCGATGCCACCTCGCTGCGGTCCAGGAGGCTGGGGTCGGTCTGGGGAAGCGCCAGCCGCTTCAGCTGCTCCGCCAGGGACGTCATGGCTTCGCGCTTCGGGGACAGGAACCTCCACAGAAAGCTGGGGAAAGGGAAGCAGAGCAGGCCGGCCGATGAGGCGGCCGCACGCAGACACGCCGCCTCCGCCGCCCATTCCCGCTGCCGGCGCAGGCCCCGCCGCCCCTCGGGGCGCGCACACGCGGGGACGGGCCGGGCGCGGCCAGGCCGGGGCTTGGCTGCCCACAGGGCCCCGTCCCGTGGGGACGCGCATCCCGGTCCCGGTGCCGGCCCCGCCACTCACCCGGCCCCGCGCCGCTCCCGGCCCCGCCGCACGTGCGCCCCGCGCGCCGCTCACCCGGAAGCGGCTCCTCCCGGGAACCGGGAAGTTCCCGCCCCGCCGGCGGGGAGCGGGGCCCGCCTCCCCTCCCGGCCGCGCAGCGCCCCGGGAGCGGCGGGACGGGCAGCTGGACGCGATCCAGCAGTGTGCCCGGGGAGCGGGGGCAGAAGGCCAGTGGCATCCTGGCCTTAGCAGGAATAGTGTGTGGCCAGCAGGACCAGGGAAGGGATTCTTCCCCTGTACTCTGCACCGGTGTGAGTACGCACCTGCAGTCCTGTGCCCGGTTCTGGTCCCCTCAGTTCAAGAAAGACACTGAGGTGCTGAAGCGTGTCCAGAGAAGGACAGTGGATCTGGGGAAGGGTCTGGAGCACAAGTGTTAAAGGGGAGCAGCTGAGGGGGCTGGTGGCGTTTAGCCTGGAGAAAAGGAGGCTCGGGGGAGACCGTACCTGGGAGGAGGTTGTACTGAGGTGGGTGTCGGCCTCTTCTCCCGTGCAACAGCCGACAGGGTGAGAGGTGATGGCCTCAAGTTATGCCAGGAGTGGTTTAGGTTGGATATTAGGAAAAATTGTTTCACTGGAAGGGTGGTCAGGCATTGGAACGGTCCTCCCAGGGAAGTGATGGAGGCACCATCCCTGGAGGTATTTAAAAGACATACAGTTGTGGCACTTACGGACACTGTTTAATGGTGGACTTGGCAGTGCAAGTGGTTGGACACGATGATCTTAGAGGTCTTTTCCGACCCAAAAGATTCCACAGTTCCACTGAGCACGTGCCACCTCCGTGTACGGCCATGCCAGCATGTGGCTGGTCTCCATGAGGGAAGTGGCTCTTGTGGCAACTGCAGATGGTTTCACGCATCCGGGCAGATGCCTCGGAGTGCAGCATCCCTGCGGAAGCATCATGCAGGTGTGGGGCAGGGGCCAGACTGCCTGTGCTGAGGAAGCAACCAATCCAGGCACCAGTCAAGGTGTGAGGCCACGCAGCAACTACGGATAGATGGAGACACCTCAGTGACGAGTCTGTTGCCAGGCTTGTAGCTGACTTTGTGCTGAGCCCAGCAAGGCCACAGCCCAGACTGTGGGTGGGGGGCCACTAGACAGGATCAGCATCTCTTCATAGAGAAGAGATGCAACAACTAGAACAACTAGAGTTCTGGAATTTTTCCATGTCTGGAGTGAGCGATGCTAGGGGAAGTGCAGGACTCCTATGAACAAAAGGTCTTGAAGGCTGCAGTGGTGTGTATGGGCTAGATCCCAACTGCAGAACCACAGAATGGTGTAGGTTGGAAGAATCCTCTAAAAGTCATCTGACCTAGCCCCAGAGCAGGGCCAGCTTACAGCAGGTTGCTTAGATCTAAGTCACATTGTGTTTGGAGTATCTCCAAGGATGGAAGTTTTACAGCTTCACTGCACCTCTCATCCAAGGTTTGATTACCCTCAGATTAAAAAGAAATTTCTAATATTGAAAACCTCGATGTCTCTCAGCAGTTTGCATTCAAGGCTGCAGGGTTCTGCACCTGAAAGTTGGTGAACAAAGCCAGAAAGGGAACATGGCTTGTGACAAACCAGGAGAAACCTGGAACAAAAAGCAGAAATAGAACATATTCCAGTTGATGCCAGTAGATGGACAAAATTATGCCAAATGTAGCAATTCCAGCACCAGACCTGTAAAATTATTTCCATACATTGTTGAGAAGCTGTATAGCTGTGGCAGAAATACCAGATTTGTTTGCATAGTAAGGCTGCTTTATTTGGCAATCAGTTAACATACAGTAAAAATACGAAAAGTGATAAAAGTTTGGGGTTGCAGAGAACTGTTTAAATGCTTAATTTTATCCATTAGGAGTGTCTGCTAGTTTCAGGTGGACTCTTTACTTGTATTGAGTTCAACCTTTGTAGGAGTGAGAGCAGAGAGAGGAAATGCTGCTGAATGTCTGACTTTGTGCCTGATTATATTTCGTGGTGCCTTGTCAGAAAGTGTGTTTTAACTCTATATCGTATTCCTTCTGACATGATATGATCTAGATGTAATGACAGCAATTTCTGAGCTGGTAGGGTTGCTATCAGTGCAGTTATAACAGCGTTAAGGTGTTTGGAGGATATTACTGATTTAACACAAATTGCTATTATTTTTCTGATTGGTCTAATACTTGAGATACTGACCATTTAGCAAATGAGATGGTTAGGGATGGTAAAAACCAAAAGGCCAGTAAGTTAGTGAAAAATAGTAACCCCCCCGAAAACAACAACACCACCAAAAAGAAAAAAGGTAGTGAAAACCCTCAGCTCTTTTCCACATTCACCATGGTTTCTGTACATCCTTTTCCTTCATGAAGCCTTCATGTGACCTTACTTTTAGCATAGTTCAAACCTTCATAAATATGCAAGTTTCCATGCCTAAAAATACCAAACATTAAAATATGTAGAAAATATGCAAAGTGCAGAAAGCTGTTTCTAAAAAAAGAAAATTAGCAACTTCTTTTTAGCAGTGGGATTCATTATTTAACTACTCTAGCCAGAATGATAAACTCGAAGTTGTAAATGCTGAAATGTGTTCAGGTTTTCAGGTACTCCTGTCCCATTTTATTCTCTCCTGTGGAGAGCTGCAAAAAAGAGGTTTTATACCTTTATGCTTTCTGTTTCATGCTTGTTTGGTTTCAGAACAAAGCCAGGATTCCCTTTGGAGGTTAACTGGAGGAACAGAGATACCTTCTACAGACAGAAAAATATTTGTTCTGGATTTAATTATAAAAAAGTGTTTCCTGGAGAAATATAAACCTAGAGATTCTATTAGGAACTATGCTTATTTGGTATTGTATTATCCAGTGTTGAAGCTGAATATCAGGGAGATTTGCTGCGTGCTGGACTACGGAGAGATGCTTCTCTGAACCGAAATTCAAGCCTATTTCGACCAGTTCCTTTAGCTTGTCATAACATAGATGATCTGTATGGGTGGAATTCTTGTAGCCACACTCCAGCTGAGATCAACTCTGCTGATGGCTGCTACTAAACTGTGTTTGACATACACTGGCTATTCAAAAATCTTACAGTCTTAGAATATAAATTGTCATATGCTAATTTTTATTTGGGAAAAAGTGATCAGTTTCAAGCATTTTCTGTAAGTCTATTCACTTGTAAGCATTGGTGTGCTTGAAAAGTTTTAATTGAGAAAGGCAAACACTGTTAAACTTTTAATCTTCTTTACATCTGAGTAAATTTATGGACTGCTGGTACAAATATAATTGATGTCTTTAAATAGTTAAAGGTCTAGTCTTTATATTCCTTTCCTTCCAAGTCAACTCACCAGCTGTGCATATATAGAGCTAAATCTACCTTGATAAGAAATGCAACCCAGTAGGAGGAGATTTGTAGAATGAAGTGGTGCTGAGGAACCCCCATCACACTGAGCATTTCAGAGGTTTTATGCAGACCAGATCTTGTTCTGCCATGTAGGCCAAGTTCCCATTAGCTGTACTCTCAGAATGAATCTTTCTGCTTGGGTTTCATTTGTAGGCAACAGATGGGCAGGAATTTTACTTGAAGAGGAAAAGGAAATCACTTCTGATAACAAAAAAAAGAGTGTTCGGTAGCATTCAATTGTAGTATATCAGAATGAAGATAAGGGGTTGAGTACTACCTGTGCAATTTACTGTTTACACAGGAAGTTAGAGAGTGCTTTATTAAGTACTCTTAAATGATTATTAATTAATTTACTAATACAATGCTTCTCTTTCCTTCTTGCACCACCTTCTGTAATCTAGTTATCGTTAACAGTTCTGAAGGAGACAGAAGAGAGCCGCCTTCCCTGCGCTTCACCACCACTCGCTAATAACCTTGGTAAGTACGTTGACGTTTCCTCGTGCCATTTCTAACTGGAAATGTGACAGTGCCTGGCATCTAAAGTATGATCTGATTGCAGCATATTGAAGTAATATTAAAACCTTTCTAGGGTATGCAAAGAAGAATATAATTTCCTTAGAGTGTATCAAGTTCTCTAACTTTTTAAGCAGAAGGTGTTTTTAATGTGGGTATATGTGTGTGAGCTGAACTGTAAACCAATCTGTGTTCCAGAGAAGTGGCTTGAACATTTTATTCACCCAAGGTAATCTTATTGTCAAGGAATATATTGTGTTTTGCTGTTGATTGTAGGAGACATTCCAAAATTTTGTGGTTGTGGGGGCTGTGCAGTTAAACCTGCTACTCTGAGCTAATCCATGTCCTTTGTTCTTAATTCAGAACACATCTGTGGTCTCTGAATTTATAGGGTTACTGTAATAATAATGAAGAACAGTGCTTTATTGTGTGCCTTAAGGCTGCATTAATGTATTTTTCCTGTTTTTAGTTTTTTCTGCGTTCTGTGACAATGCAGCAGTCACCCTTCACCTGTGGGCATTGTGAAATGATGAGGCAGTTCCCTTCTGTGGGGTGCATGTTGATAAGGCCTTGAGACCATTATTCCCTTGGCTGAGCTTATGTTAGAAGCAAAGAGATAGGAGCCATTTTGTCATATAGCAGTGCCAATACGTAAAATTAGAGAGTTAAGGTTTTTCCCCTGTATACCCCTTCTCCTGTAAGGGCTTGATCTTTTTACATGTGCATCACTGAAACTCAGGAGTAATTCTGATGAGGTCAGTGAAGCTGTAAGAGTGCACTGCTGATGTAACTGGAGGCAGACACAATCAAGCATAATCCATAGAATCACAGAAGTGTTTGGGTTGGAAGGGACCTTAAATGTCATCTGGTTCCAATCCCCTCTTCCAATATCCCCCCGGGCTGGGACACCTCCCGCTAGACCAGACTGCTCAGAGCCCCATCCAACCTGGCCTTGAATACTGCAAAGGTTGGGACATCCACCACTTCTCTGGGGAACCTGTTCCAGTGCCTCACCACCCTCACAGTAGAGAATTTATTGAGAATTTCTTCCTCAAATCTCATCTAAACCTAACCTTTTTTTCAGTTTGAAGCCACTCCCCCTCGTCCTATCATTACAGTTCCTGATGAAGAGTCCCTCTCTAACTTTCTTGTGGGCCCCCATCAGATACTGGAAGGTTGCTATGAGGTCTTGCGATGAAGGTTGCTATGCAACCTTCTCCTCTCCAGGCTGAACAGCCCCGACTTTCTCAGCCTGTCTTCATAGGGATAGTGCTCCAGTCCCCTTATCAACATTGTGGCCTCCTCTGGACTTGCTGCAACAGTTCCATGTCCGTCTTATGTTGGGGACACCAGAACTGTCCACAGTACTCCAGGTGGTGTCACATGAGAGCAGTGTAGAGAGGGAGAATCACCTCCCTCGATCTGCTGGGCACACTCCTTCTGATGCAGCCCAGGGTATATTTGGCTTTCTGAGCTGCCAGTGCACATTGCCAACTCCTGTTGAATTTTTTGTCAACAATCACCATTCAGTGGTGGTTGAGGTTACAGAGAATTGCAGTTCTCGCTGCTGGAACAGGACCAAAGGGAAAATAACTCTTCAGCTGAACTGAAGGGCTGGAAGAACTTTCCTTGCTAGGCAGTATATCCAGCACATCGTTGACTTACTGACCACTGTGGCAGGCAGTATCATGTTTTCCTGGCTTTTCTTGGAAAATATTTTGCAGTTTCCCCCAGACATAAATTCTGGTGTGTAGCTGCATTCCAGATCTAATAATAAATAGAAACCCTCTGGATGGGCTGGTGGAAAGCTGTTTTGGGAAATTTGCTATAGTAAAGGCTTTCTGATATGGTAGCGTAGACTAAGGGCTTTTGAATCAAAATTGTTGAAAAGGAAGTTTTGAAATACATATTCTAGATAAGGAGAAGTAAACCCCAAGTAAACAAACTAGCTTCAGCTACACACATGCAAAGAAAGCATCGTCTTGAAAAGGGTATGCAATAGTCATCCTTGTAAATCCATTTGTATCCACTTGAGGCAGGTCTAGTTTATCCCAGAAGCATCAGAGAGAGGAAGGAAGACAAATGGAGATGGCGAAAAACAGAAGGAAAGAAGCAATCCTTTCAGTGCTGAGCTACTTGATGAACTGTGATTCTTTTGTTTACTGTGTGAAAACTCAGCTAGGAAGTTGGATTTTAACAACTGCACAATAGTTGCAATGAAAAATTGGAAAATTCCTCTCATGTGAGTGTGATGTGAGTGTGACAGTTCTTTGTCATGCTTTGGTATTTCTTTGGCTGGGGAATACGATACTGTGTGTATAAGTTAGCTGTTTATTATTTTGAAAAGGTACCTGTGCCAGGCAATCTAGTGAGAGAGTAAGTGTCATAAAACTCCTGTGTGGTAGGTGTGAGTCACATTGTTTAATGCATTGGGAGAACTTGGTAATCAGAGTGTAGCAACGGGGCCACTGGGAGCTTGGATGTAATGTGCAATGAGGAGAGTGTTGTATACCAAACACATCTCATCGTTTGTAACACGGCTGTAAACAATAAAAGAGACAGTAAACTGAAGGCTGGGAAGAAGGAAGAAGGGATCAGTTGAGAACATGCTTAACACAGCATACTTTTCTTACTGCAGCATACTCTGTCTTGCTATCACCTCCCTCAGTTGCCTGTTACTCAAACTACTGACAGGCGTTGGAGCAGCAGCAGATCTCACATGGTGCAGCTACCCATTCCTGACCTGCAGCTGTTCAAGCCTCTATTTACTTGTCAGCCAGCCATTTTCTGGGTCTTTTTTGAAATGCTAAGATGAATCACAGCTGTTTCCCTGAGGAAGAAATAGTGTCACTCCTATCCAGATGCACTGAATACAAATTTCAGTCTTTCCCCAGGCTGGCCATTGAAGCCTGTGCTGCTGTCATTTTTTCATTTGCCCCAGTCACTGCCAGTCCATGGGCCTTTTCTGCAGCTGGTGAATATGTGGTTTGAACTGGAATAAGCTCACAATTTTATATGATAATGCCTGAAAACAGTATGATCACGTACCGTAGCAGAGAGGAGGATATTTATCTCCCAGTTTATTTATCTCCCCTGTTCAGTTATATTCAGTTACGTATTTTTATTTATTCACTTTATAAAGTTTATTTTCCATATTTTTTTTGTGTAGGAACGAGTTAAGCATTCATGTAATGCCTAGCACGGTGCCACTGTGATTACTGTGAACAACAGAACATTTTTTTAATGCATGTGTATATATACATATGCATATATATGTGAGGGATATTAGTATTATAGTATTTTAAAAGTATTAAAGAGTCAGAGAGTACACTTGTGTGATACTGAATTGTACAGAGTATCTGCAGTCACAAAAATCCCCTAATCTTTTCCCTGCACTTCAGTGCCATTTTAAAAAGTGTTTCGCTTTTGTATTTGCTTTCATTGTGGATTGGAAACTCTTTTTGATGTTATGTATTGTGGGAATTCTTGGGGAGAGAACCCCTGGTATTAGAAGAAATAGTGTGTTTGATTTAGATGGTGAGGGCATGCCTCTAAGTTTTACTAGTAAGCCTAGATCTCCAGATTTTCTAGAGGTGTCATGTTTTTAGACTTAAAATAGTGGCCCTGCTGTCTCTCTGCCTTGCAGCCTTGCATGAAATAGTCTTGACAACTGGCAGTGTTCTCGATAACAGCTAATAACTCTTACATTGTGGATGCTAGTGACTTAAGGGAGTTCTCTGTAGGGAAAAAACTTGAGCGAGACTTAGAGGTCCAGTGACACCAGAGGCAATTCCTTGGACACACAGAAAGGAGGGTACTATTTCTATATTTCTACAGAGGGCTTGACAGGCACTTAGTATAGTGGGTAGGAAGGCAGCCTGGACTTGAGCATGTAGAAGAGGGGAGTGTGCAGCACTAAGAATCGTGTCCTTCTGCCACTGATGCTGATACACTTCAATAATCCTGGCAGCCAGAGACAAAACACTTGCTCCTGCAGTGCTCTCAAGTGATACACAGCAGAGGTTGCACTCACTTTACTTATGGTAGAATCCCTTGGTTTTGTATTACCTGCTGGTTCTCACCAGTATGGTGATATATGTGCCTGGTTTTAGTCTGCAGAGGGGCAGCAAAATATTTTAAACAATTTATGACTAATTTAAAAAAAAAATTTAGATCTAAAAAATGTGTCTGGTCTGTCTGTGTCACTGTAGCACGTTTAAAGAATCCTGTGTGTGAACTGCAGCAGGCAGATCATCTGAGATGCAAAACATGATGTTCTTTCTTGAGTAGAAGCTGTAGTGGTTTTGGAACTGCTAGGCTGCACTAGAAACCTTTAGTGATTTTCTTAACATTGTGTATGAACTGTCTTCCAATTCAGACCCCATTTATAATTACTTAATTTATACTTTATTTATGATTAGTTGTAGTGCAGTTATCTTAAAAGAACATCACAATCACAAGTTAATTAATGGTGGACTATGGTAGAGTTAAGTTTTCCCAGCTGTTTGGCATGTATCACAATGCAGAATTTAATTGCATAGTCACAAACTACTTTTTTTTCCAGAAATTGTGCTTTGTTCAGTGTACTGCACAAGCAGTGCTCAACAGCATTATGCTTTCTCTTCTTTATCCAATGAAGGTCTGCTGCACTCAATTTAAGCATGTTCCCAGCTACATAATTTAAGATTTTCAGCTCTAATCATCAGAGTGTTTGTACTTGTCTTCAAGTATTCCAAATCTATCTGATATTTGATTTTCACACACTTCCTTATTCTTCACGGTATTAGTATTATTTCTGGTCTATAGAAAGAAAACTGAGGTACATTCTTCAAACTGTTCCATTTTCCCATCCAGTGGATAGTTTTAGGATAATAAATGCTGGTACTAAGGAAGTATCTTTTCCCTTAAGTGCTTTACAGAGTACAATTACATACTGCATTTTTCCCCACTGAGTAAAGCTGATGATTTGAACCTTTAGACCCAGCAGAATTCTATTTTTGTCTGGTATTTCCATCATGCATTGTTTTAAACACTCTCTCCTGCAATTGAAAGTGCAGTCTATGACCCTCCTGACTCCCACCACTGATACTTTAACAGTAAAAAATCAAGCCCTACAAATTTAGGGCCTGATCTTCCATATATCATCTGTGTGCCAGGTTTACCTATGGAAGTGGTATAAGGGGGATTGCTGAGCTACAGGGAACAAATGAAAAAGTGTCATGGATATTCTAGAAGCACACTCATAACAACTTGGTCTGCCATAGAAAAGTCTTAAGGTATATTTGAGTCCATCTATGTGAACTGCAAAATAAGCTTTCTGTTGAATGCTTTTATCAGGGGAAGATGTGTTCAGATTGTATCTACTGAACAATGAATTTAGGAGTTTATATAAATACATGTGGAGCCTTACAGCCTTAGAGGTAGGTTCACCTTTGTTGCTGTCTCTACCTCCCGCAACCGTTGTCCATATGAACTAGAAAATTACCTAGATTGGCTTAAAAAAACCCCATCACCTCTTGAATTTTGTTCAGTTATTGAAATTCTGAAAGATTACCACTATTCCAGATTTAACTATGGGACACAACAGGGGTCTGGACAGCCCAGTAGCATAGATCTACTGCATTTATCCTATAAACTAAGTAGTTTCAAAGTGAAGAAACATTTAAATGCCCTTCTGTCCTACTTTGCTTGTGCTGAACTGAACTAGTCAGGGAGAGAGGTGATCCAGCTAAGAAACAAAGGACTTGTCCACATTCAGAGGGATTGAAAATTATCAGGAGCCGTCACCATGAGGAGGCTATTGATGGTAGACCTCAAGAGCAACTAGTCTCATCCTGGAAAGGGTGTTGTGTAAAATGGATACTCATTTCTCCTGACATAAGAATATGTCTGATGTTAGTGAGAAGGATCATAGTTGAATGTCGGAGGTGGGCCAGCAGAAGCCTACAGAGAATGGAGAAAGATGCAACAGAGCTGCAAGGAAGTCTCAGAG
>JAYRBT010000114.1:45058728-45083815 GCA_036023395.1 Myiotriccus ornatus
ATGGCTTTTCGAAGCGTTTTCTTTACCTAAGTAAGGATGGAATTGTATCCTGTGTGGACACTGCTAGCGAGGATGACCTTGGCTGATGATAGGTGCATTAATGGCAAGCTACAAGAAGAACATAGTAAACTTGCCAATTCCCAGAAGAAACATTGTTACTGGGACAACTGAAATGATAGGGCATGGGAGATACAGAAAAGGCTTGCCAGGATGCTTGATCTCAGTGCTATCCTTTTGAATTTTGCTCTATGGAAAGCACGAGTAAATGGTTCCTGTCACAAATATGTGAAGTTACTGGTTCTACGGGTCTTTGTATGTGCTTCTTGATGCCTGCTTTTGGTTTTACTGAGAGAGTTTCCTGGACAAAAATATATACATTGCTTTTTAAAGTTGTGCTTCTGTGCTTCCTGGTTAACTCCAGACCCAATCTCCAATGGAAATTGTTTGATCTCTTGAGTGTCCTTGTCTGTGCTGGCTCATGTGATCCTTAATTTGAAAGTGTGAAGTGGCTTAAGGACTGATACGGACCTCAAACGAATGATAAACTGCGCCAAACTACATTAGCAAATCATAAACGGGTCTTGAGAAGTAGAAATACATGTCAGTAGGAGGGAAAAAAAGAGTCAAGTCTGTGTCAAATCGGAAGACACGACAGACAGGCAGGCAGACGAGCTCCCGGGGAGACGACCCATCCTTGCTCTCCCGCAGCCCACCCATCGCAGGGTGCCCCGCGCGGGATGAGCGCCCGCCGCCTCCCGCCGCCCGGAGCGGGGCCGGGAGCGGGGCCGGGAGCGGGGCCGGGAGCGGGGCCGGGAGCGGGGCCGCCGCCCGGAGCGCCACGTGACAGCCCGGCGGGGATAATAAGCCGCAGCAATGAGCAGCCCTGGGCTTCTCCCAGGGGTCAGCCGCAGGGACCGACAGCAGCAGCAGCAGCCACAGAGGGAGAGAGAGAGAGAGAGGGACAGAGAGGGAAGGAGGGCAGGGGAGAGAGGGAAGCAAGTCACCACACGTCAGCACCTACCTGACAGTTTCAGCCTCTGCTCCCAGCAAGATTCGTCGATATTCACTCCCTGTCACCTTGGAAAAAGGAAAAAAAAAAAAAAAAAAAGGAAAGAAAACAGACACTGCTACCTACGACCCATCAGCAAGTAAACTAAACTTAAATTGTAGTAGAAGCCTCAGCAGCTGAAGCTGATCCCCCGGTAGCATGAACAGCATGAACCAGATAGAAACAAACATGCAGTACACCTATAACTATGAAGAAGATGAGTACATGACCCAAGAAGAAGAATGGGACAGGGACCTGCTCCTGGACCCAGCATGGGAGAAACAGCAAAGGAAGGTCTGAAAATAATGTGTGTTTGTCTGTGGGATTCTGTATGGAATGATGTCCTCTCTTATTTCCATGCTGTATCTGGAATTGTCAGGGCCGTACAGCAAGGGGTTCTAATAAAACATATTTTACACTGTATAAAGTGTGTATATAATGTATAGTAGCTATGCCATATTTTGAGGAAAAAGCATTTATTTTTTTGATTCTTAGGTGAAACCTGTGTCAGATGAAAAAAAATGTATGAGAGTCAGGAGTTTATTTTTATATTGCACTGAAAATATCCTGTCAATACCTCAAGATTTATGTATTAGTATTTCAGTAATTTTCAACTTCACTTCCTGGGTCCTCCTTTCAGAAAGCAGACTCTGAATTGATGTGTGTACCTGGTTGACTTTCAGAAAGAGTAAATTGCAATTATAAGCAGGGAGATGAATGAGATAGTTCAAAATTGGTGTGCAACAGAACTTTGTAATATTTCTGAGAGCAGACTGAGAAATCACTTCTGAAGTTGCGATCTTGCAAGTCAGCTCTTAGTAGAATATTCTTTTCATTCCAACTGAATGATCTGACAAGGAAAATATTGCCTAGAAATATATCCAAGCTATATTTGGAAAACTGTATTTCATGATTAGGTTCCCATATGCCAGCTCACTGTCTGGGAAAAAAACAGGTCTGTAAATATATTGGAATATACTGTTGTGGAGGAAATGCTTCTTGCCTTTTAGGTGTAAGAAAAAGATTGTGCCACCAAGTACTGCCCATGCTCTTTTTCTGAACATAGGCAGCAATTATGATCCCACATCAGTCTTGTCAATGGTTTGATACTTTAGTAATATTTGGACTTCTAATTTCAGAAAACTGAGTTTTAAACAGCACATGGAAAAGAGAGGTGAAATATTGTAGAGGATTTGTTACTTTCTAATTTGAAAGGTGATGCTGAAGTCACAGCTGACAGATCTAGGATTAAAAGGTTATCTGCTGGTTACAAGAATGGAAAAAAAAAGGAGGGAGAGAAAGACAGTGCTCTGGACAATAAGGTTGCATATGCATTCTGCATAGCTGAGCAGCTCACTTCAAAACCTAAGTAGAAGGTGCCAGTTTAGATCTTATGAGAGAGCCTGGCCCACTGTTGCAGTCACAGCTTCTATAAAAGCTATACTATAAATGTATAGCTGTAAAAGTAAGAGCTGTTAGAATTGTTGGGGCCAGGGGGTTTGCTTTTCCATTAAAGTTTGTAGAGCCAATATTTTCCACTCAAATTCAGTTTGGAGTCTCCCTCCTTCTGTGAGTTTTAGCTGGTTTTATTAATTTTCCTACATTCACACTTGTTCGGATCCTGCTGTGTGAGTATAGTGGGAGAAGTTCTCTAAGTTGAAGTTCACTTTTCTTGATCTACCAGCTGCTGCAACTCCTAACCAATAATTAAGTTGTACTCATCAACACTGACATTAGTTTTAATTTGACACTCTTCAGACGGTCAACTATGTTTTTGGGTTTTAGAATGAGAATGGAAATTCTCAATTATTTTAGTGCTTAAGTGCTTTAGTGATTTGAAACTGTGCAGCTGTAAGAGGTTGTGGCTACCTCTGATTAGGATTCAGTTGTCCAGTATTTCAGAGAATGCTGTTTTCAAAAAGAATTGGACAGATTACTAGATAGTCAGCACTCTAATGCAGTTTTCCTTTAATGCAGATAAATGATCAGAAGTAAAGAGAACTTGGATTAGGTAGACTTTTTAATGTTCGCAGTAAGTTACTTGACTTTTACAAAAAAGCAGAGAGGAGCTATACTACTTTGAAAATGTTATGTTTCCATTTTCTGAACAGACAGCACTTCAGCTGAAAGTCAGATTTTAACAATGATAAATTAAAGCAGACTGTGCTTTACTTCCGTAGAGAAGAGAGAGTATAGCTTTGCTACTTTATGTTGCCAGCTCGCAGGGTTTAGTTTTAATGTTAACTGATACTATATTTAAAAAAAAATTAGGAGTGGGGATCCTTATTCCTTATCTTGGAAAGGAGTCTGAATTATTATTACATGAAAAGTACTCACATGATAAAGGTTTAGATAAACCTTGTAAAATTTCAAGGCTTCTACCTTTCCTAATTCACACTAAGACAGTTGCAGAAAATGCTTTCTTGATTTCTGTATTTATTCGGAGAAGATTGCAGGTACGTGGGCACAGATCTTTGTTCTAACTGGTAATATAATATTGAAAAATGATCTCAGTGGAGCCCTGGCAGTTGGCAGCATATATTTTCTATTAGACAGTCTTGGAACAAACCAAAAATAAATGCCATTGTTTCTATTGTGGACTGCCCTCTCCAGACTTGCCATTTCAGTGATATGCCTGGTATGAAATCTGTCAACAGATGCTGGTAACACATGATGACGTCCATAGGATTACAATGGATGTGACGCCTAATTATAACCATGGTTCGTGGAGTATTATGGTCTGCTGTAATCCAGGCTCCTTGGTGCTCACAGATGTCCAAAAAATATCCAAAGTACACTACAAGAAAGAAAGATGAGTTGTAGTTGTACTTTAGCTCTGTCTGTCTGAATGTGAGCAACAGTTCAAATGCTTTAGTTGAGGTAACATTTAGCCTGTGTCAACTCAGGAAATTAAGAAAATACAACAAATTCAACCATTTGCTGCATTAGACACTAATGGCAAAAACTTAAACAGGATCAAGTGATTGGGCATTTCCAGCAACAACTTTAAAGAAAGACTAAATAACAAAAAAAAAATATTAAAATTGCATTTTGAATGGACATCCTGTCTATAGTAGAAACTAATTAGAGAACTATGGCCTTGGAACCTGTAGATGGGTACCACTGTAAACTTTTGAAGTCTGCTCCTTGACCCAGTACACTTCCACTGCCCATAAGCGTCTAAACAGGAGCTGAAAGATCTATGAGACTGGCCCCTTGTTTCTGCAGTACTACACAGAAATTAAAAAAAATATTGGAAGTACTTTGGGAAAAGTCTGTCCAGAGAGGGTGGGATTCTCTTCTTCATTCTGCCCCGTAACCCTAGACAAGGTCAGCTCACCTCAGACCTTGTTTTTCCCACTGGTAGAAAGAGGCCAGCAGTGATAATTGTAAGAACTGATAGAAGTGGTTTGTTCTATGGTCTGTCAGACTAGAGATCAGTTATCTTTCACTCCCTACCCTGCTGGACTGGGGTGTAAACAGAAATCATACTAGCTTATAGTGGAAGACTTAAAACATGATTTCTCTTTTCTCGATAATAAATGTATTTCTCCATAATAAATGTATTTCTTATATTTCTTAAGCTTCCAAAAAAAAAGTTCAAGAAATTCCACAAACCTTTTGGTTTTCACTGCCTAAATCTCAGTATAACTAAAAGGGACATAGGGAAATGGACAGGAAAACCAAGCTTAGGAAACAAAGCTCAGCAATGCTACTCAAAATGTGCACATACTGTATTTTTGCAATCTTTGATCTGCCAACACTGCTTAGTCAGCCAGGTGTTCAACAGCGCTTTCTTGCTTGTAACTTTTGCTATAAATAATTATAGGAGTGAGTGTGCTTTTTTAAACTTTGACATGAAATGTGTTTTGTTGGATTTCGAAGGAAGACTGTGAAACAAATGTGATCTCTTCTTCAGGATAGTTGTATTGTAAGACACTAAATTGGCTTCACATATTTAATATGTGCCTTCTGCAGTCATTCAAATGTGTTCTGACACTATTGCATTAACACATGTAAAGAAAGAACTGGGAACATGTTCCTTGCCCTACTGATGTTATTATATGTGGATGATCTTATTCTAGCTTGCTGTATGACCCTGGTACTGCCATTTTATTTATGCAGAAGGGTTTTAATGTAGGTGTCAATGTAATTTCTGACAATTCTGATTTTTTTTTTTTTACACGGATATAGAATAAAGAAGAAGATTTAGAGTATTTATTTACCATGATATTGCCCTCTTTGTGAATGCAAATCTTGATAACACTGAACATTGTGCATGAGTGAGGACTTCAGAAAAGATTCTCAAGGAAAGAAGCTGTATCTTTCCAGTCTTCAGAAGTACATATCAGATTACATTTTCAGTGTGACCTGTAAGGATTTATCTGCATTGCCTCCTTTGGCTGGTAATACAACTCCTGTTGTCCTTGCAAGTTAAAAAAATGGATTTGGAAGACACATGTATGGCAAATTATTTGGAAGAAGCTATCAGGACTATGAATGATGGGCACCATCCTTATTTTTCTGGTGTTACTGTAACTTCATTAAGTCCAGCAGATTTGAGAGGTTCGTTGCAGCCTGAAAGAGAAATTGACCTTGTGTTCAGTCTGACTTCAGTGTCTATAAATAGAGTTAGACTCAGTGTCCCGGATTTACTCTGAAGTTTGCCTGGTCTTCTGTTAATGGAATCTAAATTGATTTCTTATCAGAAACCTCTTTCTGTAAGAGTTCTACTGGTGTGTGAGAAGGCAGATGTAGTGGAAGGAAACAGCTTCGTTCTTCAGTGGAGGAGAGAAATAACCAAGCCTCAATGAATGAAAAAGAAATGTAAGGCAGGAAAAGATTGTCAGGAGAGGCTGAATGCCACCAGCAAAATTCAGTCCTGTAGAACCACTTCTCATGGATTTACAGACTCCAGACTGAAATAAGTGTTGTAGAGACTAAAACACTATCTGCAATGTGTAGAGGGCATTCCAGCTTAGGTCTTCCTCTTTTACTGAGGTTGTCTGGAAATAAAATTGGCTTGGGTTTGTTGGGTTTTTTTAAACATGCAAAATTCTATCCTTTAATAATGAACCTTGACATTAGGCTCCATTGCACACACAAAAACCATCCGCTGCTAGAGGGTTTTTAATGAGGTGACACTTTTTACCCACTTGGAATACCAGTGGGATTGTTGAGAAGGCACACAAATTCCCCTGTGCAAGTGAGCAGCATGAACAGGGTGTGGATGTGAATGTAGGAGGTGTGGGGGAAGGAAAAGTTACACTCCTTTCTAAGAGAGTATGAACCTTCAGATTACTTATTCCTAGTACTTACCTGTTAACTACTGGGTATTTCTTATAAAGATGAGGGTACTGAGTTGAGTAGCTTTAGGACTAGTTTCAGGAGGGGATTTATTATGCCAGGAGGAAAATCATCCAGAGTCAAAAATGGAATGATAATGGGAAAACCATGTGCTATGATAACGTATGCTATATCATATGATGAGTCCTACACTTCAGTTCTCTCCCTCCCTTACCTTTTATGCAGATAATCAGGATGATGTAGATATCTTGGAAATTCTGTTAGTTGAAATGAAGGATTTTATATTAGTACTAATAATTAAAAGAGCAAAAAATTTCACCTTTTTTAGACTTCTTTTTTTCTGATATTCAGCAAGTACTTTGCTGCCTTCTATAGAATAGCAATGTCTTGCCAAATGATACAGGCCACTATAGATGCAGAGTGCACCTTAATAAAATATGAAGTTTCAGCACTCCAAGGCCAAATGCTCCTCCAGATGCATCAAGAATTTTCTTTTCAAACAGTGGGTACCAAAAACTCAAGTATTAAGAACACACATAGAGCATTTCTTGTTTTCTTTTAAATCCTGGGTGCTCTTCAAGTGACGATCTCAGTGGTAAATGGCACTGTATGAGGTCCAACTCAGAACTTGGTACTCAATGGATGAACTTAATTTTTTTTTCTGCAACAGCATGTCTTGATTTTTCTGGATGTACTGTAACTGTCCCAAGTATTAGACACTGATGCAACAGAAGGCCATAGAGTTGCAGTTTCTCTTACCCTATGAAGAGTTGCCATGAGGGCAGAAGGAGTCTCTGTAGAAATATGGGATGTGTTTATGGCTTGTTCTGTACAATTGGCCTCTTGGAGATTAGTGCTTGTTAAAATAGCAACATGTTAAATTCCTCTTGCTGATGTTACTTGCATGGAATGGTGCTTGAGAGGAGCATGCTGAAAGGATAGTGAAACGATCATATTTTGTCAGTGTGCTTCATATTTTGTCCTGAAAGCTGTCAATTTTGTGTGCAGCACTGTGGTGCTGGTGTATGAAGGAAAATTCAAAGAGAAGTGTTATGAAATTCACTTTACTAGAAATTATTAGGTACGTAGTTTGTTTGAATGGGAAGGTTTGCTTTACCAATACTAAGTGCGAGAAATCAATATGTTACTCAATATTATGTTTTCTCTTTAAACTCAAATGGACCTCTCAATGTTGACCTATTCCAGGCTCTATATGCTTTTATTAAGTATTGTCAAATTAATAACTCCTACAGTCTCAATTCACCTGTTAATTAACCCCCTCATATCTGCCAGGAACAGAACCGTGTGATTACAGAAATAAACTATAAGAACCATTTTGTAATGGGAAGCAAAGCCTACCTCCTACCTTCATGCATAGGTACACACCACAGCCTCCCCATAAATTTGTATAGTAAAATGTTTGCCTGCAGGTATGCTGATCCAATTAGTAAGACAATAAGGATTGGAAGAAAGTATGGATCTAAGTGGGTTTCCATAAGCTGCAACCAAGGTGATTAAGAGCTAAAGAAAAGCTGTGTGTTAAGCAGTGGACTTTGCTATAATCTCTGTGGGTGGTATGTCTGCATCTTGCTTGAATCTCTATTTGGGTCACTGGAGTGCTGAAGAGAGAGGCATGGAAGGTGTGTGCTTGGAAGACCTCTGAGGGTTTTCAGCGCTGAGACTGCGGTAAATGGGGAATCCACGCTTATACAATTGCTAGTCCTGTGCAAGCAAAAGGAGGACTGAGGTATATTCCATAAACTAATGAATCTCAGTAAGAAAATATCATGATTACGCCATCAATATCCAAATCAAACTAAAACAGCTCTGCAAGATGAGTTTTGACTGCTGTTTGCCAATGGGGTAACACAATTCAAAATGTTTCATCAAAGCTCTTCTGTTCTTTTACAAGTAAGACAAAAAGAGTTTCATCATTACGATGGAAGAATCAGATATCAAAAGCCTAACATAAATTTATCACTGTTGCATAACTTATTATCTATTTAATGATTTTTAGTTTAGGTAGTAACTTCTGTATTGCACTATACAGTTCTACTGAATTAACTTCAGTGAGACTGAACATCAGGATTTTCTTTAGTTGCGAATATCTATCTATATAGATTTTGGTAGTATTTTAGAAGTTGTACTGCAGGCCCTGCTTACAGAAAAAATGCATTGGATTTGTAGCTGGAATGCAGGTGGACATGATGCAGGAAGAAACATATCAGTGAAATAGAATTAGATGGGAATTTGTGCTGCTTAGCTTTGTCCCAAGTTAAAAAAAAACATTCCTCCTGTGTGTTATTTTATATCCTTTGCAAGCAAACAAATATAAAAATGCTTACACAGTTGGCAAAGTTGAGTTGCTTTAGATGGCTTTACTGCCAAGCATAATTTCTTCTGAGCTGTAATTGTTGGGATAAACAATTTGTAACTGATGTGGTCTTCCTTTACTGTGAGCAGGGAAAAGTTGCTGACTCTTGAGTCAATTTGACTTTTATGGCTGTGCGTTCTTTACTGTCAGCTGATACCACAAGGAGAATGTATTCACATCAAGCACTCCATTTTTTCCTAAATTAAATTTCATTCCTAGTAGTTTGGGATGATTTTCATATCTTCAGTGTTTGAAGAACATAATTTCATGAAATACTGCAATAAGGATTTGTGGCATTTGTTCTTATATCATTGGATTTTTTAGTTTTAAATATGCCTCAGGTTGAGAGACTTGATGCATAAATGTTGTTATAACTAAACAGGTCCTATATGATGCCGTATTTCTGCATAAAATTGGACATGTATTTAAAGACAGAAGTTACCTCTTTCCACATCATTTAACCAGCAAACACAATGTTATGATCACCCTCTGTGTCTGTTTCTGTACAAAGTCTGTAGTAGCTCTTCCTGCTGGCAGCACAAAGAACACTTCAGTACAGATCCAGACAGCATGGTCCTAGTAATCCTCCAACTACTGGTGTGAAAGGATTACAGGGCGGGTGTTGCTGCTTTGCAGGAGCAGAACATCTTCAGAGACAGAGGCAGAAGACTTCGAAATGCAATGATCTCCATTTATGAAAGTGTCCTACTTGAAATGGTAGCTTGCAGAAATATACTTCATGCTTTTGAAGGCTTGTCCAGAGGGAAGCAGGTGACAGTTGTCTGGCTGATTTTTAGTTAGTTTATATATTTGGACCTAAAATTTCTCTGTGTGTGCACAGGTGAGAAAATCAATCCTAAATCAGTCCTAAATGAAAGAATGGGCACTATTGCTCCTATGACTGGTCCCAGTTTTCCGTGCTTTGAGTTATAAGGGCACATTGCTTTGTTCATGTCTATCTCCAAAACAGTGATTGTAATACCTATGTTGCTGGCTTTACAGATGGAAGTGCAAAGTGTTCACTGCCCTTGATATGAATAAGATGTTCCATTTATTTCAAATGCTTCCTTCCAACTGTTCTTAACTGCCAGAATTCCTTCAACTTGAAATCTGATGTTTGTTCTTATTTCTCTTCAAAAACCTGCAAGTTGAAGTCCAGCCAAACATTGCTTTGATAACTTGCAGAACCTAATTTAGAGCAGACAGCTTCTAATCTTAACTGCCCCCCAGAAGAGCCTTGCTCACCCCCACTACCATACCAGGAGTCCGTGGAAAGTGACTACCTTCGTCTAAAATTAGTATCTGTGATTATTCCTTAAGCATCTAAGGAAACACTCATATTTTTTATAGGTGTTGAACACCCAGGCATTTCCACTGACGTCAGGAGGAACTTCTGTCTATTTTGCACCTTTGAAAATCAGCCTGCTCTTTTGGCACTCACAGAAAGGCTTAACCATCTAGCATTAAATGTTTTTTTATTTAACCTCCGCTTCATATTTAATTTTGGCACCGGTGTAGCTTTTCACTGCTGCAAGACTTAAGATGTTGCACTTTTGAATGTGAAGAGAACTGGTATCCAGCTACATTAAATACAGATTAAAAAAAAGAAAAAAAAAGGCAAAAAAACCCCAAACACCCAACCATAAATGACTGTGTAGCTCTGGGATATTATTTCACCTGGAGGAGTTTCTTTGGGCTATAAAAACCCTCTCTAGTCCAAGCTCATCTCCAGCTGTACTCTGGAGAGTAGTTCCACCACACGTTGTCTTTGTCAGAGTAGCTGACCACTTTTGATTCTACTACTATCCACAAACTTCCAACCCCCTTCATTTGCTGGTACAATGATCTTCTGCTATGTACCAGATCACAGAAGAAACTTGAAGCAACTCTCCCTCTTTGTACTGCTTCTAAATCCAAAGTAATTTCAGCAATGTAGTTTGCAGTGCAGCCCCACAAGCAGCTATATCTGCACATGCACATGTTATGTATAATGCACTTATCATCCGCCTGGCGTTAATATTTAAAGACAAGCAAAACACCATACATGAGGCTGAAGTTGGCTTACTTTCCATGACCGAGCACACGTCCCAGCATGGCTCCTGTTGAGAAATACGCTATAAATAGAGAACGGTGTGTTTAATTGATGAAGCAGCTTATTTATCACAAACATTGTGCTGTCTAAAACACTGATGTTTATGGCTTTAGCGGTTCCAGTCATCATTGTTTGTTTACCCATCTTCTCTTAATTAGGTGCTTTAGAACAGGCTACTTAGTTAAATTTCTAATTCATATATAATCAAGCCATTTAAAGATCCTGAGTAGTGCTTTGCTCTTTATTCTGTTTTTATGAAAAGGTCAGTAATTTAGGAACCTAAGCCTCACTAAAAATTATTTAGAAACACTGACATTTTTCTGAATTTTCTGAAAGTCTGCTGGCTTACAGGATATTTTATAGCTAATGCCTCATAAAAAAAATCAACCCAATATGTTGCAGTGGTATCTTTTACTGCAGAAATTAGCAAATTCTTAAAAAAACCCAGATTCTTAAAACAAGCGTGAAATAAAAATTGAATTTTTTTTAGGTCATCAGTTACAATCGTAAAGAAATTCACATGGGCAGATTATATGCTTTGTGCATTGAGAAATATTGCATTGAGTAAGCTGGCATATATGCCACAGAGGAGCTTTTGTAGCATAATAGGGAATTAATGTATGAGGTTTTCCTTTCTCTATAAGAGTCTCATCTGAAACTGCAGTTTAGCTAACAAGTGAAACCAGACTTGGTTATCTTCAAATGCACTAATGAGAGACTGCAAAGACAACATTGACTGTGTAAATATCTTGGAGTCTGACTATTGACGTATTTTTCCCATCATTTATTGATGTCAGACGCTTAAAGATGTGTGTGTTGGTGAGTGTAGAATTGAAAAAAAAACTTTCAATATCTGTCAGAAGACCTTCTTTTCTGATTATAGAAGTGCTTTAAAGAATGTTGCTAAATTGGATAGGAAGATAGTTTTATCCCACTGTGATTGACTATATTGACCAATTTATAATGGATTTACTTACTCACCTGGCAATGTAGTGTATCATTATTGGATAAAGATAGCATGGTGAAGAAAATCAACAGAGAAAGCAAGGCAAAGACATTTGGAAATCCAGTCAACTAAATCCTGGATTAGCCTACTTTAATTAATCCTTCTATTTCCAGAGGGCATACCTTTAGTTCCTTCCATATTCAATACATGGAATGTGTGAATGTTTCTTTCATCTCACCCTAAATAGTATTTAGTATTCGGTTGTTAAAATTTGTATCTCTGAAACAAAACTGTTAGCCAACACTATCTGTGATAGTTCATGAGCTTTTGGGAAACCAGGAGGAGCACTGTAGGGTACAGCTGGTGGAAGAAGGACCTGAGACTGGAAACAATAGAAGACCTCCCAATTATCACTTTGCTCAAAAGTGATCCAGAAAGCACCAGAATGCAAATAGGTCTCAGTTCCATTAACTGAGTATGCCTTCAAAAGTATTGGGAGGTGTCTAATTTTGTCCACCCAAGATCTGTATCTAAAAATCTTGTAGAGAGCAAGACAGAAGGTGCATGGAAAAGAGATATTTGGGAGCATGCTTCAGTACACTGGACTTTGTAGCAGAACCTACACACTTCATGCTCTGCAAGCTCTATGCTTAGGTTCCTAGTGTCGTACTTGATTGGCTGAGGAGAGGTATTTGGACAGCACTTTAAGATGTGAATATATACCTCTGTATAAATGCAAAGATGCAGTCTTTATTACATGGGTGACAGAGTCCATTAAAACTTTTATAAGAATGTGTACAACGTTTCTTTGATGCACTCAACTTTTTGGAAATCTATTTTAGTGCATATCTATTTAGTGGCAAATCTATTTTAATGCCCTGACAACTGGGTGTGAACTAATTTATTTGCAGATATGCACTGTAAGGTTCTGTGGTGTAAAGTGACCGGGAATGCTGTGTAAGATATTAGTTGCTGTAGCCATGCTACCTCAGGTTGTAATGTCAAGCTTACTTGTTTTTATGGTGTACTTGCAAGCTCTGCAAAGTGCAGTGTATTGGAGCAGAGAATATTTGGTTAGTATGCTCTAAAGTTAGCTTACCCTATTAGAGAAAATAGTGTTGTGCCATGCAAATAGCTGGCAGTCCTCAGAAGTCCAGGCTGGATGCTGTAACATTCCCAGTCATGCCGTGTAGGAGTACTGTGGTTCTGTCAGAAAGGCACTGGTCCTTGTGGGTGATGCTTCTCTATTTCTGCAGATTTCAGTAGGAGGCATTTTGAAAAGCAAAATTGGCAGTGTTGCATGTATAAAAAAATAATAAATCCATGATCTGTTAACTGTTGAATTATTAAATGCTAGAAACAAGGTGGCCTATTGAAAGAGATCAACATGTACATAAACTTTTCCTTTGAGGGAAGTACAAAATGAACATCTTAGAAGGAAAGAAAGCAAAAGCCATTGACCAAAACCAGATTATTCAAAACTTTACATTTGTGTTGCTCCTTTAATTCCTTTTTTGTTTATATTTTGGGGTTTTTTTAAAGCTTTACTCCCATTTAAGAATTGTGTTCTGAATAGGCTTGATTCATAGATAATTTTTTCACCAGTATTTGTTTTTTGAGGATTGTGAAATGAAAAATACACTCAGTTGTAAAGATTAACAGAGCCCTTCTAATACTGCATTTAGAGCTCTCAGTCCATGGGACATATTTATATTTCATGTCTACTGTGGGATAATGATTTGGAACATACAAAGAGGTTTTATATCTTGAAAGAAGCTGTACAAAAGGCTGTGGAAGAGCAAAAACTCAAATATTGAGCCATTACTCACTGTCTGTCTTTTCATTCTCATTAGACAATGCAATTTAATATGGGGGCTATTGTAACTCGGAAATTTGTTAGTAATTTGAGAACTTTGTTTACTTCACAGATTATACCATTATTTACCATTCTCTAGTGCTAATCTTGTGCATTGAGAATGTGCACTGAGCAATGGTATGTAGGGCAAAAAATCCAGAGGTATTAATTCTGTTATGACAAGGTATTATTAACATACATGTTGTTTTACATAAAAGGCAAAGAGAGTAGAGTCATCAAAAGGTAGAGTATAACTGTAAATGGTGTCATGCATACTGTTACTGAAGTAGGAGGGAAAACAAAGAGGTAAGATCATTGCAAACAGCAAGACCTTGCTCCCCATTACTCCATCTAGCTAGAATGAATTATCCAGGGCTGCTGTAATACAGCTGGACATGCACATTTAGACAAAGGATTCTCATAGTGTATTACCTGAATGCTGTTTGTGACCACCTTTTCTCAAGGATTCATGCACATGGTGTGAATGAACAAACTGCAAAAATAGTCATTCACACCCAAGAGAAAGCTGACTTTCAAACCCCTGACCTTTGTCACTGCTTAGCAAGGTGGTGACATTATCAATTAAAAGTCTTAGTGTTGCAAAGCCTTCTGAGTGGAATATTCTAATAGTTCCTATACCCCAGCTCATGATGAAAGATAACCTTGTACTGAAGATGGACTTTTAATTTATTGGTTGGGAATGTGTGGCTGATGGGAACCTTTCACTTTTAGGTCACTGTTTTGAACCCAGGCCAGGTGAATAAGTGACAAGGTTGCTAACACACGCAGACTGTTTGGTAATATCTATGAGGTGAGTTGTACACTCAGTTTAGCTCTCGGGAGGACAGGTGTCCCCATCACTTAAACCACCAGAAATGGAAGCTTCATTGGCGGTGCCCAAAACTGACCTTATTAGTGAGAGGTAGGGACAGTGACTTTTCATCCTAGGGGTGAAAGCTAAAAAAATTCCTGTAGGTGAAAATGCTTTCTCAGATTGCATCTGTGGGGTTACTCACAGTCATTGCTATTCTTAACAGATCCCTGAGCCACTTCTTTCTCCACACTAGAGAGGATGGCACATTTCAAAATTCACTAAGCATTTAAGGAGGGAAGGATAACTAGCATGTAACTGTATTTACAGGAGTAGGTAACTGGTTTATACTAAAATGCTAGATTTGGTTTTCAAAACTTTAGGTAACAGAGAACAGATGCTGAAGATGTTGGTAGTTTTGTATTGTTTTCCATCTGTTCTCAGTAGGTTCAGGTTTTGATCCATTTTTTACAGGTTTTTTTTTTTTACAAAGTATTTATAGTTTTGTTAACTTTCTAATCTCTCTTGCTACTATTTCTTTATTGGAATTTTTTTCAGGGTAACGTTTGAGCATTTCAAAAGCAACAGTTAATTTTCTACTGCAATAGTGTGGTGGAATATGGAGGCTTTATTATTCTCATTATCCTTGAATACAGAAGTGGGACACTTAAAAGTACTCAGCCATGGCTAACATCTGCTCCCATTGTTGTTAAAAGGATTATAGTCCCATATGAGGAATCATGGGTCATAATTCGCTCAGCATTTAGGACAGTAAAAACATTTTTAAAATTCTGTCTAAAGTGCCTAAAAGGCTGTTGCTAAGCTGGGGAGAAAATACATGTGTCAGGGTCTCTTCTCAAGGATCATAATACAAACATCAAGAAATGTACATACCATTAGAACAGATCCTGGAATCCACTTTCATTTTAATTTGGTTTATGTTTAATTTTCTGTGAACACTCTTCTGCCTATTGACTTTGAAACTCCTCTCCCTCTATCCTGTTACATTTCTTCAGCTTTGCTTCATTATTATTCTCTGTCATCACCTTCTACTTTCTTTTTCTCCAATATCCCTGACAAATCTCCAGTATTAGATTTCTTTTTACTAAGGGAAATTAAAGGGTCATATGAAAGTAGAAGAGGGAAATGGGAATCACCACAGAAAGAACATCCTGACAGAAACAAAATTTACAGCTATCTGTTGCATGCCAAGCATTTAAATTCCTACAAAGAAGTTGTTTTCTGCTGAGTGACTTCTTATTTTGTAGTCTTTGGATAACTTCTGTATCTAAGTTTTAGGGCTTCTCAGACACCGAATCTGGAAGGAAAAACGGTCTTCTTGCTATTCTCCCTTTTCAAGGCTGCAGTGTAGATGTCAGTTAGGATGGGAATCTTCCATGAACATCCTGGAAAGTATGACTGGGAGAACCAAGGAAAGCATTTAGTCCATTCCCATACTTTTAGGCAGAAGCAAATATGCTCATGCTCTTTTTGACATTATTCATCCAACTTCTTCTTAATCATGTCCAAGAAGAGGGGTTCTGCATTTACCCAGCTAATCTCTTCCAGTGCTTCACTGCTTCTAGAATTAAAGATTAATCTAAAGCTTCCTCATGACCATCTGTCTAAAATTCTGTGTTCAGTGAACACAGAGAACTGATTTATTATCTTCTCTCTTGTGACTTCTTTGATGTTTGAGATAAGTATTACTGTCTTTTCAAACTTCTCATATGGTTTTGTGTTTAATTTTCCTCTTCGATAAAGAGATATTGCAATAGGTAGATAACATAAGAAATCTGCTTCTGTAGAGTCCCAGTGTGGGGACCTTTAAAATACTCTACCTTAACCAGTGGAACTAGGGCAAATGGCTAGAGTTTACATAGACAAAATCATGAGCAGAGGACATGCGTGTGCCTAACTGCAGGCTTAGAAATGTAGTACAACGTAAGTTTTTGCTTGCTTGTCCTTGGAAGTTTAATTTTGAAATATAAGATGGGATTTAGCAAAAATTGATGCTCACTTGCCTAGCAAAGTTTCCTACTGTTGTGTAAACAAAATATGCCAGACCTTTTATCTCCTGTAAGACTGTGTTTCTCCCTTTTTTATTAAAATTGACATGTGCAAATTTGCCATGGACCACTCTGGTCTGCTTGGTGATAAGAATGTGTAAAAAAATACTCAGAATTCAGAGAACACATCAGAAGTGGAAGCAGTGGGGTTTTTTCTCCTGACAGCTCCTTTGTCTTTCTAATTCCTTACTGCAAATTTGGTACGTTGCAGTTATGTTGTAAAGATAAGAATGGGTAAAGGTATCCTACAGTTTTTATAATGCAAGGAAAATTACACCCGTGCTTTTGCTGAAGATTTTCATTGGATCTCTGCCTCTTTTATTTCTGTGTTATTTTTCCAAGCAAGGTTCTCTTATTTGCATGATTCCTGAAATTCCAAAAATGAAGAGTAGACCTAGACCAGAACTGTCCTACAGATCCTGAATACCTCTTAGATTCAAATGGTGTTTTAAACATTGCATGTTCTCCTACTTCTAAAATATCATGTTTTTGTTCAAAAATATATTTAAGTAGGCAGAATTATTTTAAACTAAAAAAAATACTCAAGCAGACTACCCTATAGTACTGCATGTCTTCTGAGAAGTCACATATTTAGATCTTACAGATGCTTGCAGCTGTAAAGCTTTCATAAATGGGTGTCATCAATAGCACTGAAAAAGGAAGGAGCTTCCGACAGGGAATAGAGCTGTTGGAGCATTATATTGATGATTCATCAGAGCCCTGCATTATCTGAAGTCTTACCTAAATTTTCCTGCTCAAGACTGATGCTTCTCTCTCACTTGTAAGGATGAGCTTATGTGCCTGAAAACTTCTCTCTCTTTTGCAGCTTTCTCAGGTGATCCAATAAAGATATCCACCAGCTCCTAATCAACCTAGCAATATTTTAACTGGTTTAGTCCCTTCAAAGACTTTGCAAAGCCTCTTAGCTTCCTTTCTTTCCTTCCTGTTCTTCTCTTAAGAAAAAAAGGCTGAAGTGAGGATAGTGCAGGCAGTGACCCATACTGAACTTCCCATGCATCTTGCTCGTTCCTGAGTTTTCTTCCAGTTTAGATCAGTGGGACAACATAAACTTTCTCTGTCCTCTCCTCGAAAAGAAAGAGCTAATGTCACTCACTTTGTAACAAAAGGTCAATAATCTTTTTGACATTTCTTGGGTTTCATTCTTGCCAAACAATTCTTGAAGGGATATTTACATGGTCTGTTTTTTTTTTTGTAATAGTGAGCACTGTAAAACAGACGTGCAGTCGTTCAGTACTGGACAGAGTTGCATGTTTTACAAGAAACCCTAGACTCACACAGGATTAGGCCACCTGCTTTTCAAGGACTGAGGTTTCCCCAGGCTCTTCCATGCAAGCAAAATGCAGAGTGCCAGTAAGACATGTGTGATGAATGCATCCCTTTGGTGACTTCTGTGAATGATAAAACTAAGGGACAGAGGGGAAGTTCCCTTAGTTAGTAGAGCAGATCTGCTGACAGTGCAGAGTATGCTGGCATATCATCTGACACCATCTGTTCAGCTGTATGGACGGATGTGCTGGAGCAGGAAGGGCTTTCCCCAACTTTGGATTTGGGGCCCTTGTGATGGAGCTTCCACTAACTTCCATTGTGAGATGGTTCTGTGCTTATCATTTCTGTTGTTCCCAGGAATTTGGTTTTGACATAGTGCCTATGATTTGAGGGTTTCCTTTTAGTGACCTTTTGCAACATGCTAAACATTTTCCCTCCCTTAGCCTTCATGGCATCCCTCACGGTGCTGTCACTCAGCTTCACTTGTGTCATTGCTGTGCTCGGGTGTTTTTGGTGTTAAAATCCCACTTTGCCTACTGGTGTTTTGACGTGATTGAGTTGTACTGGTGAACCACCTCCCCTGTTGGAGTTATTCTAGTTATTTTAGTAGTATGTGCCAATGCAATTAGGGTTCCACTGCAAGGACGAAGAATAGCAAGGGGACAGTTAATAATAATTCAAACCGACAACTAAGATGTAAGATTTTTTTTTTTTCAATTCATAGAAATATACTCATGCACCTAATTATACTGCAAGGATAGCTGATATAGATGTTCTAGGAACAGCTGAAAGGTGCCATGTGTAGTCGTTGGTTCACATCAAGCTAGTTTATAAAGGCCATGCAATTTTCTACTGTGTTTCACCTTCATGCATCTTGTTTTGGGAGCAGAATTAAACAGTTAAGAGAATGAGGGCCAACACAGACTGTATCCTAAGCCCAGAGAAACCCCCTGATTCTGCAGTCATCAGAACACTGTGTGGACACAGGAGCTAGGAGATCATGTTGCAGGTTCACAACTTATATTTTAAAACATGGATAACAGACAGATGGGAAATTCTTCAAGGGGAAACCTCAGTCTGGCCTAATGGGAATGTTCTGGCAGAGCTCCTTCTGTAACACCCTTGCCATGCACTCAGAGCCCAGTAATGTTCTATATAATTACAGAGTGAATCACTGCATCCCATTTAGCCTAGAGGTAATGAAGACCCTCAGCTAACAAAAAGAGAGGGGAAAAACTCTTTAGAAGAAAGGCTGTAAAGCAGTTCTAGGAAACAACTTTATCAGACTGAGATAATTCAGGATAATAACATATGTATATAAACAAATGTGTTTTTTTTTAATATTTGTATTTGAAGTTAATTTTAGTCAGGTGTGTTCTCCTGCTCTGGTTATTAGAATTTAAGGTCCACTTAAATACAGTTGTGCTTCTGTTTTGCTTAACAGGCACATTTTTCATAACCCATAGGTTAAAATTGGATTTTTTTCTGTATTTTCTTATCTAAATGTTACAGAAAGGCTAGAAATTCAAAACCCAAATGACTCCTGTGAGCAAGTAGTCTTTCTTGGGCTACCGATAGGAGTACACTCAAGCAGACACCTGCTTTTTAAAATCAATATTAGTTTAAAACACTTATAAAAACTATAGCAGACAGGAATTGATTTGAGATGGAGAGAGTGAAGGTAGAGTGAACCCTTGTTATGAGATATATGCACTAAATAGGATATGGGTCCCAAGTCCATCATTTGGCTGAATACACTTCTCAATTTCAATTCTGAGTGTAAGCAAATAAATCTTTCTGAACTTGTGGAGTGTATCCCCTGTGCATCCAAGTTATGCTGCTGTTTTAGTGATGTTCGTTATGGACTCACTGTCAGTGCCAAACTAGAAATTTACTCTGCATCTTCAGGAGTTGGAACAAGTGTCTTGTGAGTCACAGTGGGTAACAGTATGAGTGTGGTAGCTGGTACTTTCTCACTTCTCTTTATTTGTATTATCACATGCACGTGTAAAACTTGTTATTAGAGCATCTTGTTTTCTGGCTTTGAACCACTATCGAAAGTAAGTTATCCTTAAACTCACACAAAAAGGATGTGGGCTTTCTCAGAAGTGTAGGACTATTCAGATCTCAGAGGTGCCACTTTTTCCAGCAAAGCACATCCTTCACTTTGCATGTGTAAAAATCTTTGCACGAAGTGGGCACACCCTATTCCTTTTTGGCATTAGTTGCAGTTCACTGATAATGAGTTAGGGATGTTTCCCTTTTCTGTTGCTTGATTGCAATTCTGCTTGTCAGGGCCTTGTAAAATTAAGTGTCCCGAGTAAATTACCAGGTAAGAGTTTTTTTTTCCCTTAGGTATACACTTTGCCATCACAGATTATCAATCTGAATCATGGAGAATATGCTATTGGCAGTCTTCACAAGGAGGCTAAGTGGGCATGGAACATAAACCGCATTCCCTTTTCTGGATTTAGTGTTTCCAAAATAGACCTGTGACAGCAGTAGACAATTAATAGTGCATTAAGAGAACATTTACCTGTGGGACTGCAAATTGTTTGGCTTCCTGTTCTGTATCGCCTCTTCTGGGGTCTCTCATTTAAGAATGTCAGCAAAACTTCTTTTGTAGTAACTTTGAAAAGGAGGAATTTTTATTTATTTATCTTTTAACTTCATAGAGCCATGTATGGTAAATAAATTCTAAAAAGAAATGTCTAGCTTTTTAGACACTTATTTGTATCCTTCCTGGTATTCAGCTCAGTGCCTTTAGCTCTGCCTTCTTTCTCTGGGCAATCTGATACTCTGAAATGTTCTGTACAGCTCAGTAGAAAAAGGAATTTGCTTTGTCTAAGTCATTTAATAGCTTTTAAATCCCAGTGGATTACAAATTTGCAGGGTACTATATGCTGGCTGTATCTTGATCTCCAGGACTTAAACGTGCTTTGAATTGTTCCTCGATAACTATGAATAGAATTGTTAGTTAAAGCCAAAGCCATGAGAACAAGTGGTATCACAATAAGAATAGAGGGATGAGGGTTAAATAAAATGTGGATTGTGGAATCTGTTAAAATTTGCAAGTTAAGTTTTGCAGTAGCCTTGATGAAGTCGCTAATGGATTGCATCACTGAAACACAGTAAACGCGTCCCTAAATATAATTCCTATAACCATGTTTAGTCCTAGGAAAAATAAGCTAGTTTGGAAGGCACCACCCACTGAAGGAACACGCTGAGAGTCTGCTGTAATGTACTGCAGCGGCACTTCCATGAGGCACAGGACAATTCTCACAAGGGGATAGATGGTACCATTTCATGAGCTGCTGCACTGATAAAACAGAAAGTTCTGAGAAACTGTAGTTTAAATAAAAGATCTAACTCTCTTATTTTAGATATAGAAGATAATCTTAACTATGTATATACAGATAGTCCAAATAAAGGATCTATGCACATTAGAGCACTTCAGTAGAACTTGTTATTCCATGAATGGAGGCCTTGTAGGTAATTCCAAGTTTATCCTTCAGAATGCTACAAATGCCATTACTACTGGAAAGAATCTTAAATAACCTACAGATATAAAAAAGCAGATCATAAAACCAGTCTCTGTCATCAAACTATTTATTGAAAACAGTCAGCAATAGCAGCATCTTTCCCTTGTTTATTTCATAGTGAAATTGGCTGCTTAGTGTTTCCATAAAATGAACAATATTGAGTAAACCATTTGTTTCTCAGTAAATTCAGTGCCATAAAAATGTCCATTTTCAAGAGAAACTATTTAAATTCCTTGAAAACATCATGATCCTTGTATAAGACTTATGTTTTGTGTCTATCAGTGCAGCATTCAGTAAGTTGAATCAGCTGTTGTAGAGGCAAAGTAGAGAACTAGAATGAGATTAGAGGTGGAAAAAAATCCAATTTTCTTTATATATGTATAGAAACATAGAATCATAGAATCAACTGGGTTGGAAAAGACCTCTGAGATCATCAAGCCCAACCCTTGATCCACCACTACCATGGTTACTAGACCATGGCACTAAGTGCTACATCCTGTCTCATCTTAAAGACCTCCAGGGACCTCTGCAGTGAGCCAGGACTGTTGGTAAATGATGGAGAGTGCCTTGGTGAGCTCTTGCGCCAGCTCCCTCATCATCCTTGGGTGGATCCCATCTGGTCCCATAGATTTGTAAGGATCGAAGTGGCTCAGCAGGTTGCTAACTTTTTCCTCCTGGATTACAGGAGGGCTATTCAGTTTTCTGTCTCTGTCTACCAGCTCTGGAGACCAGTTGTCCTGAGGACAACCTGTCTTACTGTTGAAAACTGAGGCAAAGAAGGTGTTAAATATCTCAGCCTTTTCCTCATAGTTGATGACTCTGTTCCCTCCCATGTCCAACAAAGAATGGAGGTTTTCCTTGCCCCTCCTTTTGCTACTGATGTATTTGTAGAAGCACTTCTTGTTATCCCTAACAGAAGTGGCTAGACTGAGTTCAAATTGTGCCTTTGTCTCTCTGATTTTCTTTCTGCATGGTAAGCTCTCTTTTTTCCCCTAACTTCCTTCAAAACGTCCCTGTTCAGCCAGGCTGGCCGTTGTCCCTGCCGGCTCGCCTTTTGGCACACTGGGACAGCCTGCTCCTGTGTGTTCAAGACTTACTTCTTGAAGCATGTGCATCCCTGCTGGACCCCTTTGTTTTCAAGGGCTGTTTCCCAAGATACCCATATATAAATATATATATGAGTACTAAGAAGTACCAGGTTCTATTTCTTCTTAACAAACTCAGAAGTAGCTTCCTTTACGGGAGGAATCAGATTTGTATTTTAAGGCTGCTCAACCGGTGGTGTTGTTGCCATTAAACCCTTAATTGAATGAAAAACGAGGAAAACTCATTTACTTGAGTGGTATGAGGTCAGAACACTTACCATAAATGTCTGAAAGAAGAGGTGGAGTTGGCTGAGGTTATTCTCCAAGTTCCCCTTTGAGTTTAGTGTGTGTGCTTGGAGCATTTCTACAAACTGCAATAGCATCTGCAGATAAGCAATGTTCATCACTTAATTCATGAAAGGCTCATTTATTTACTGGTTCAGCTTTCTAATATTTATTGCCAAATTGCCATGCAAGGTTCATGTGCATTTACCCTTTAGTGCTTTCAGCTGTTTTTTTTCTGTATTACCATAATATTATTCCTTCCAAAATGCTTGTAATAATTTTTAGTGTTTGCAAATGACTTAATGTGGTGCTAAGCCTTTTTAGATACATATCACTGGAGTAAGATACTGCTTGAGGCAGACAAATTAGTCTTATAAACTAGATCCCAACCCTATAATGATCCAAACCAAATGCCATCCTAACATTCCGTCATGTCATACCCTGAGGGTAAGGGTGCCTAGTATCTCTGTTGTGGTGATGGGGACGCTCTGGTTTCAGGTCTCTCATGAACTCCGTAAAGCTAGTTACCTTAACATGAGGAACGTTTTACCTTCCTGAATGACTGCTTTTCAAGCTAACATCCCTTTATTAAAATAGATGCATTTGCAGAGATGCTTCAGCAGTACCCGTACTTATCCCCATCTGCACATGGAACAACTTATGCCTTTACCTTCAATCCATCCTCTGCAGGTCAACAGGACCCCTGCCCAGAACCACTTCCAATACTTTTGTCTCTCTTCTCCTTTTCCTGGTGCCTAGAATTAAGGATTTCGCTGCACAGCTCTGCCATATCCATAGCACTTCTTGCTTCCTTTTAATTCAATAGGAGAATTTGATAAAACCAAAGTTTAGCAACCTGCTCCTTGTCACTGTACAAGCACTGAGAAAAAAACCCAGCAATCTGCAGATCAATTGTTCACATAAATTGAGTCAAACCTAACAACAGTAAAAATGTTATTCTTTAATAAAATGTTGCATTTTTAAGAAAAAAACATTTGGGAAAATTCAGTCCATGTCTTCTTAAGGTGTGTTTAGAATTTACAAAATTCAGTTCCAGAGAAATTTTTTTTCTTAGTCTACTGTCCTTCCTTATTCTGTTTCTGAGACATCAGAAATTAAATAGTCTAAAAAACAATGTAAGAACAAAGAAGGCCAAAGGAATTTCTTACCAACAATTGGGATATATTTTATAGTTTTAAACTATTTGAATTAAATATTTTTAAAACTATGGCAATTTGAAATAGCAAAAGGAGTTCCAAATATCTGACAATTTCAATTAACTGAAGTCTAACTTGCTAAAATGTGTGGTCCTGTCATATACCTAAATACCTAGGTAAAACACCTAGTAAATACAAACTTGCTTTATATATCTAAACAGACACTGAAAAACAGAGAGAATTTGTCAGAAGGCTGATTGTGATTGCTTTTGTGATAGTTTTTTTCCCGGCAAACCTAAATATCTGCATTTGTGTGCAAATTTTGTCTTTAGGTGTAGATCTTTTGTCAGGAGATGCATTGACAACCAGAATCTAGCACAAAATTGCTTCTATTCAAGAAATCCTTTGGATCTTCATCAACATCTGGGATGAGAACTTTGAACTCGGCAACATGTATAGAATGAATGGGAGCTGGACATCCAAATCTCAGACGCAGAGTTGACTCAGATGGCTTAGCAGTTGTTTTGGAAAATGCCATGTTGAGTAGGGTTTTTTTTAATTACTCTTTTTTAAATTACTATTACAGACATTTACAGCCTGGTGCAATTCCCATCTCAGGAAAGCAGGCACACAGATTGAGAACATTGAAGAGGACTTCAGGAACGGCCTCAAACTGATGCTCCTCTTGGAAGTTATCTCAGGTTAGCTAAAATAAAGTTTTCTATGCATTTACAGCACACAATCTGAAACACTCTTAAAAGAACTGAAATTGTTAACCATGTAAAACAGTAAACACAAACTCTAAGTGCGTAAAAATATAAACAATATAGAACAGTAAACACAAACTGAAAAGTGAGAGATGAAACACACTGTAAAGCAAAAGGGAGGAAGAAAAAGCTCTGCTTTCTCCTTGTCTCCAAAATTTTCTGTTTTGTGTTTCTGTATCAAGGTGTCATTGATGCTGTTGGATAAAACAAAGCATCGAGGAGCTTGCCTTAGCCCCTAACAATTAAAAAGCCATTACAGTTAGGTTGCAAATTCATTTTATTCTGCTTTTATTATAAAAGTTTTGCTTTGCTTTTAATGACTTCATTGGATGGACTAATGTTTTCAAAAGTGAGTGTCTACAGCAAAATTAGATCGATATTTATAATATAATAATGGCCAGACTTCACGAACGAAGAACCGGGGAAGGTCTTTACACCTTCCAGCCTGCGCATTGGATTTTT
>JAYRBT010000114.1:45083915-45094601 GCA_036023395.1 Myiotriccus ornatus
GGCCCTGACCAGGAATCGAACCCGGGTCTCGGCGGTGACAGCGCCGTGTCTTTACCACTAGACCACCAGGGGCTCCCTGGATCAATATTTAGTCATAAGTAAAAGGTCTCATTTTTCAAAAGAGTGGAATATCCAAGAACTTCTTTTGACTAACTGATGTAAACTCACTATGTCACCTTTTTTATGTGTTATTCAGAGGGGCAGTCCCCAACATGCACTCAAAAAGCCCCTGAATGGGAAGGGAATAGCTCAAGTTACAGACACACAATAAAGGTGAAATGGGGCAAAAAGATTTTTAACACATCTTTATGCAAAATACAGCTTACATTTTTGCTGGAAATTTCAGTGGGGAAAGAAGATCTTCAAAGGATCATTCGTCTGTTAAGAAATTATTATGGTTTGGGATCATTTGAAAAGATAAGTTTGTTCAGACACATCAGCCTATGCTCTGAAATGAGCTGCTCTGCTGTGCTGGATGAAGTTGTTAATGGCCTTTGTTTTTGGTCAGATGTGGAAGGAGGCTATGGCTGATCTGCTGGATAGAATCCAGCCTCTCTTTACAGTTGGGCAGGTACAGATGATGAGCTCTGAGAATATCCTGCCTTCTCAATATTCAGCTACTCTAACAGACAGTAGCAGTGAACCATATGTTGAGTAGCAGGAAGCATGCATATATCTTCCAGATGTTTAGGGCAAACAAAAATTTCACTCTTGTTTTAATGCTGTATCACAAAGATCCAAGTCAGATGCTTCAACATTTGAATTTTCTTTTCAGGGTTTTGTTCAACCCCCTTTGGCATTCTTTCAGAAAAATACCTGTTAGAATAACTGCTATCTTATAGGCAGCGTTCAGGGCACATCCACTCCTAGTTTCTAATCACTTGTGTGTCTGTAGCAAGATGTATGTAACAACAAACACATTAAATTCGTTCTTCTGCAGGGGAAAGACTACCGAAACCAGACAGAGGGAAGATGCGCTTTCATAAAATTGCTAATGTCAACAAAGCTCTGGATTACATCGCCAGTAAAGGAGTGAAACTTGTGTCAATTGGTGCAGAAGGTATGTGACAGAGCTTGACAATGCACTTTACTGACGTCCTGGGCATTCCCATGGCAAAGAAGTCCGATGAGACCTTTGCCCACATTACATGGACTGTTTTCTATATATGGGTGACTCAAAAATCCCTCAGTACTGATTGCTGAGCTATAACTGAAAGGACAAGAGGTGGAAATTTATGGACATCTGTAGAGGGATAGGGGTATAAATGACCTCTAAGATTACTTAATCTCCAAGATTAAGTTGAATTGTCTGTGTTTCAGTGGGTATTGAGATAACGACTTTTTTCTTTCAGAACACTGTTTCTCCTGCATTATTGAAAACAAGGAACTCCTTTAGAAACCAGGTTGGATTTTAGGGTGTGCTTTATCCAGTATGAGACCTTTTTTACCTTTAGGAGATACTATTAGGACAAGACAAAGGCTGGCATCACTACCAAGTGGCTGGGACCTGCTCCCATTTTTTTATGAGACTGACTGCATCTGTGTTTCTAAAATTCAGATGAAGGGTTAAGGGAGTGATCAAAAGAAACTATCCTATCTAAGGAGATACTGAACTTATGAAGAAAGTGGAGTGGGATGCTATTTACTAAAGTAAATACTTTTTTATTGTTCTCCTGTAGCTAAATACAGTCGTGGTTGGCTAGCTAGATGCTGATAGATATAAACTGAGCTAAAGAAGGCAGGCTATCACTGCATGTGAACCTATGCCTCCCTAGAAGATTCAATTAATTGTTTGAAAAGGACGAAGGTCTGTCTAGAACTAGTTGCTCCATGAAGATATTTGCATAATGCTTTGCATAGCCATCACCATGCAAAGAATGATGTACCTAGCATGATATCCAACTTATTTTTGATTCCATAGCCTCAATGATGTGCTTCCTATGCCTTTTCTTTTTCAGACTCTAATATGTTCTTAGAGCAAACTTTTGGCACTAACCTCAGTATCATGATGAGAAGCAGACCTATATTCACATTGTTAGGCCTTTTTATGAGCCTCTTCTTCCTGTTTCCTGATTCCTCCAGGCTTATATATATATATATATATATCTCATTATATGGGATTCCAAACCTTGATCTCAGGTTGCTTACTGGAACTATGTCTGGATCGGGAGATTAATTCTGTGGGATAAGGGCATCTGTAGAAGTAATAGACAGATCTGTGACCATTTATTGATTCCACAGTGGTTTGACCTATCCCACTTTCTTCCGCAAGTTTTGGTCACTGGATGTGTTCACCTTCTAGATCTAGAACTCAAAATCTCAAGAATTGGATTTTCTGGGCAAAGTGTTTGTTTGAACTCGCTCCTTATTTATTTGAGAGTGAACTGGGTGGGCCATCTGAGTCTGCATCCATGCCATAGGTACATAACAGAGACCTTTTTTGGGGAATATGTCAGCAGTGGGGAGAAATGGGCAATTCCCAAAGGCACTTCAGATGTGAAAAGAGCTCTACTCCATTTCAGAGGAGCCTGGCTCCCTCCATCAGTTGTATTGGCAGTCAGGGGCATGTGGGCCCTTTGCTTAATTAAAGTGGGATGGAAAAATATGCTGCTACCTTAAATCTCTGCCGTTAAGGTTCTTCTGAGAGTGACAAGGCATTGAATGGACAGCAGAGGGTACTGAAGAGACAATTCGTGGGTGGAAATGAAAATTAAGTATACAGAAGCCTGTTTGATAGCTGGTGAAGAAATGCTGAGAGTACAGAGCATTGAGCAAATGAATGGTAGTTTCTGTCTTGTCATGCAGGGACTCTGAGGTTTCCTGACCGAAAACAAAGAGTGTAGCAAAGGGAGTATCTCGTGGGACAGAGTGGTCATTTTCTCTGATCACAGTTTGCACAAGGCTGGAATATTTAAACCAAAATACATCAGCTGGTATCTGCTCCTGAAAGGAGCAATCCAGCCCTCTGCACTCCCATGTCCCTTATTTTGCTCTGCTTATTGCTGCTCCTTGGTGCGAGGGTGCTCAGGTTAGGGAACAGCACTTGAGCACTTCCTGTATCCCCTGAAGGCACAGCACCTGGGATAGCTCACATCAGACACTGAAAACATTAAAAATAACCCTGCTGTTCTCCTTGGCAGCAGCTGGCGTGAATTCAGATGCTCTGTGATTTAGGTGTTCTGTGATGATTCCCTTTGGAAAGGTGGAAGGAACAAGGGGCAGTAACCTCTGCAGCTCCTCAGCCAGTTGCTGCAAGGTTACCATCCACACGCTCAGTATTTATTCCTACGTGTAACAGCAGGCTATAGCTAGTCACCCAAGGGATTAAGGTGATGTTTTTAGGTTTTATTCTATGTTTCTGGAATTCTCAATCCATAAAATGGAGGGATTAGACGCAAAAATTAATTCATTATCATTAAAAAAAATTAAAATAGTTAAGTTCTGGGATGGAAGCACGGGAGGAAAATTCACTGCTACTTTCATAACTTAGATGAAGAGGGAAACCTGTCATTGTAAGACATTACACTATGTCAAGTATGGCTTGATGCCCACATTAGATTACATCCATGTGGGCAGGAGCAGATAGATTCGTGTGCCTTCTACTCCCACTCTAAAGAGGCTGAATACAAAGCAAGCTCTGGCACAGAGGTGCTTAGTGTCCTGTTAAGTTTACTACATCCCCTCTACTAAATTTGTTATCTAAGGCACAGTGTGGTGCTGATGCAGCAATACAGTGTCATGTCTGACTGGGTATGGTTTCATAGTGTGGGACCTCTGGCACCACTATGTGTTTAAAGAGTCCCTGTGCTCCCTGGTCCTGCATACTTGCTCCCACACTTCTCAGCCCTACCCTATCACTTGGGCTGACAACTGTTGCTATAACTCTGCTGGAGACTGGATCAGCAATCCGATCAGGTTTTAAAACACACTTTTAAAACATCCTTTTCTTCATGTGTTGCATTTTTCAGCATTGTTGACTGGGTTGTCATTGTAGTAGGTTAGAGCGAATGCCAGCAAGGAGGCAGAACACGGTGTCCTTAAGGTTGTATTTTTATCAAAGTCTATAACCACTTAGCTCACTGCCTCTGTGTGTGAGCACAGGGCATGTGGGCTGGCCCACACCCATCTGTTTTGGCATTCTCCGCGTTACATGGACGCTTGGAATACTTTTTAATTTCCAAAGCATAAAAGTTTTGTATCTAAATCTGCTGAGGATCATTTTCTATTATCTGCTATGCTGAATAGTGAGGAGCTTGTAGGCCCAACAGGAACGCCTGGCGTTTAAAACGTGGCCTCAAAACAATGATTAAACTGTGATTCCTGTGGGACATCAATACAAAGACCAATTTAGTATTTTTAAGGGGCCAGGGACATTCTTTGAAGTCATCATTATTGTTCTGAGCCTGACTTATTTGGGCTGTCTGTGGAGTGGAGAGAACTGATCACCTTTAAATATGATGCTGAGATGAAGCCAAATTTAGCTACTCTAAACTGTCTTGTGTATGGGTCTTTCTCTCCACTGGGCATGAAATGAGACTAGAGAGTCAAGAAGCTAAAGAAGAACTGTAGAAAGTAGTCCATATGAGCCATTCACAGTCTGGGAATTAGAACTTTTCCCTTAAGTTCTAATAAAAGTGCAGAAACTCTATTTGTAAGGTCATTGCATCCTGAATGAAATCAAGTAAATATGGAGAACCACAGAAGATCTTTATCCTGTTAATTGGAAACATTCCTGTATTGTTTTTCTGGGGAGCAGGAAAAATGTTAAAGACTAAATGAATATGCTGCAAGAAGGTTGGAATAAAAAAAAACCAAAAAGACAAAGTAGAATAAAAAAACAGAACTAAAACCTTTGAGAACTTACCACTCTGTTTTGCTTAGCTTTTTCCCTCGACAGTTTTTATTGTTTTCCCTTCACTTTCCCTTCTCTCCTTTCCTGCCCTCAACCCCAGAAAGCTGTAGTTTTGCATATGTGAGGTGTAGGAACTATATTGCTCCCAGAGCAAACAGGCAGTGTTAAGAAATTAATGAAGTCTTCTACTGACCTGTAGAGGAAAATGATAGGAATGAATCAGTATTTTTTCATCATTGATACTTTTCAACATTTTAGCAATTTGTTTTTCTTCATTGTCTTTTACATGAATCTTTTTTGTGTTTTATGCCTGCAGTAGATAATGAGAAGCCAAAGCTGACAAATCACTTGAAAATTCTCCTGAGGCACAACATGGAAAATTCCCTCTCTTGCTCTTTCCTTCAGTCTGTGTGTACATATGGATATGTAAATCAAAAAAACGATGTAGTGATTATGTAAATCCATGAGTTGATTGCCTGACAATCAGCAATGCCTCCTGAGTATTTGAATTAATTTATTTTAAAGTTGAAGAAATTTGTCTTTTCTGTAAATACATATCAGACATTAAAATAGAATGAAGTACTTGACTGAGGAGTAGGGAAGAAAGAACTACATGCTCTAATTGCCATTTGGTCTTTTTTCGTCTGAAAGGGTTTAGTTTTGAGATGTGAAATGACTTGAGGTCTTTCAGGGCCAGTGAGATAGGATCCATGGAAGGCAGGCAGAGTGAGGTGAGAATTTTGGAAAATTAGTGCACAAGCCAAAGAGAAAAGCAGAAAAATAGCCATTCATATATAAACTTGAATTATCACACTTACTAAGTATAGACCAGTGATGGGTGACATTTCCTACCACATTTGTTAATTCCATAGGTTCAAATGACAGATTGTGTCACGTCCTACTGCAGTTCAGCATGTATCTCAAGTCTCGTAGACAGCAGCTGCTTTGTTCTGTAAAAGTTGCCCCTGGATTCAGGCAACTTTTGACTAGCAGAGTGACTGCATTTTCTGCTGGCACCTCTATTGGCATTTGATGTTAAATTGAGGAAATTCCTCCTGATGCAAGCTCCTCCTGCTCCTTCCCCAGAACACCAGTGGGCCCCCAGGCAGCCACAGCTGCTCCACTTTTTGGAAAAGGCTGGAGGTGACTTTCAAGTAGGGGAGCAGCTGGTGCCTTCCCCACTCCACTGCTCCTTTGGTATGAGGTGACTGGAAAGTCAGTCTGCATTTCCCATCTCTCATTGCCCCACCTCCTCCCTTTGCAGTGGTGGACCTTCATTATAGTCTCACTATGTTTTTCTGAGTCTCTTTACTTGCTTTTCAGATTGATTTAACATAACCAACACATTTAAGTGGTCTGGCGGTACATTTTTTGGTGTTGAGAAATTTAAGTGGTATCGCTTAATTACAGTGTAGGAGCGCTGGATTCTGACCTGGGTTTACAGGTAGTCTCAAGCAGTCTTGAAATAAATTGAAACCTCAGAGGTAAAAAAATCTCATTTATATTAAAGACACGTAAATGTGCATATGCATCAGAGCTGTAAGGATCATGGCCATGTTAATGAGCAGCTCGGCAGCAAGCTGTATAGCTTAGTCTCAGGAGGTGCAGTGTCTCTAGAGATGTTCTTCATATCTAGTCTGTGCTGGCACTATAGGTAAATTCTCAAACATATCTAAATAGTATAGGGGAATTTCTGAGTACTGTTAGTGTCCTGTAGTTTCTTAAAATTTGAGGTAAGACTATATTTTTCAGTTCCTTTGTATTTGGAAACAGTAAGGGTGATATTGTTCAAACTTTCAGTATTTCCCCTCATGCTCTCTCCAAAAAGTCACCCTAAAAGGTAAAGATTTGAAACAGTTACAACTACCTGGGGAGAAGGCTTTTAGCATGGAAGGGCTGAAGTGATCTTAACCTCAGTAGTCTTCAGTCCTACTGCCAGAGTAGCACAACAAGGAGTTTGTTGAAAAGTGAACCCAGGTGGACTCTGTGTGAATAAAAAATTATGGTAGAAATATAAATAATTTATTAGATGCAATGTATTATTTGTAGAAATCTACAATTAAAATAAGATTAAATTGGAAAAAAACATTCTAAATGCTGCTACTATATCTTTTTTTCACCTTAGAAATCGTGGACGGCAATGTGAAAATGACACTGGGTATGATCTGGACTATCATCCTTCGCTTTGCTATTCAAGATATTTCAGTGGAAGGTAATAGTAATGCAATTGTGTTAAATAATTAAGAAATTTCTTTTAAAACATTTTTATGTGAATTGTGCATAAGTGAGAGGAGTGTTTTAAACATAAATTTTTTCACGGAAGATGATACCGCAAGTTTTCAACTTGGTGACAAAATTGATTTCTGGAGGGAAAAAGTAATTACTCTCCTTATCCTGACAGAGACTTTGAGCCAGCTTTCTAAATGCAGAAGTTCTGGTCATGTCTCTCAGTTGGAGAGACAGAAACATGACTACGTTTCTGAGCTTCAGTGTCCTGAAACTAATTGCTGCACCCTTTGTGTTGAGTCCTATTTCCAACATACTTTTTTAGTCCTAAACTGAGACTACAAGCAAATTTAATGTAGGCACCAACAGTCTTTTATGTCTAGTTGTATTATATTTGTCTTGGATATTTTTCTCCAAATATACAGTCTGCTGTCCAACCAATATAATTCCTTAAACTTCTATCATCCCAGAACTTTTGTGCAGGCTGAGACTCTAGTCTTGACTGACCTCTGTGTTCTAATGGAGCTCCGGTTGTCCATTTATATCAGTATCTTTAAGATTAAATGTTGGTTTATGCCAGTTTATGGTGGCTGACTATTAGAAATTAATTACTTGGGCACTTTTCACATCTTTCCTCTTTTTTACTCCCTTGTGTCTATTTTACAGAGACCTCTGCCAAAGAAGGGCTGCTGCTGTGGTGTCAAAGGAAAACTGCTCCTTACAGAAATGTGAACATTCAAAACTTCCATCTTAGGTAAACGTTCATTATTTCAAGGCATTGACGCGATTCAAAAAAAATTACATCAAATTTTTCCCACAGTTGTGTAGGTATATATTTGATAGGATAATTTTGCTCTTCACTCTCAGCTAGACTTTTTTTCAAATTATGGTGCTCTATCTTCAGAGACTTAATTTGGTTAGCCTTTGACATTATCTGCTATGACTTCCATAGTTACTATCTAAAAGAAAAAAATCCTACTACATGCCGAATGACCATACTACATTATTAGAAGTCCTTGGTCTATGGGAATTCTTGAGTACTGCAGCATAGTGGCAAATGAGAGCCACTGCAGAGAGCCAAAGAGAGTGTTCTGGCAAAAATACTGGTGCGTTGAGCATGCAAATATCTCATGGTGAATCAGTCTTTATAATTTTGTAGTGTAACTATAAGCAAAGACCATAAAATGCACTTAGGTCATACACAACAGCAGCAATACTTTAAACATATTTGTTTTCAGAATCAGGACCATTACCTAAGCTGGAAAACAGTAAAACTCCAGCCTTGTGGTTCTGTGTTTTCATTAAGAGTTAGAATGGGAGTTCCAGGCCATATACAGGCTGCCTGGCTTAGGGATTTCCTTGGGCTAGTTCCTGAAGCTCTGCCAGTGACCTACTTCATTAAACTACATGGCTCACTGTTTAAGCATGTGATCTTCCCTTCCCTGAAACCCTTCGAGTACTTAAAACAGCTCTGTAATTGGGTTTTGGTGTTTTTAATGATTTCTTAATGTGCAGTACCTAAAACACAGGTAGTGACAGAGAAGATACAGTTCATATATGCATTCCAAGATAAAAAATACTTGATTTACAGTTCCTGTATGGCCTTTCAGAGATCTGAAATTTTTTTATGTGTTACTTTCCCAGAATATACAAAGATATATTTCATAGAGCTTTATATGGATCCAGGGTATACTGTAAGTTACAGTATCAAAATCTTGTTCTGTATATGTACCTATTTTGGTCTAATACATGATATGGGGAAAACACATTGAATGGAAGTACCTTGATTAATGTTTGGGTGGATCAGCTCTTACAGGACTACCTTACAGAAGGCTGTCCAGATCATTTTAGTTTCTACCTTTTGGAAAAAGAAAAATTTGTTAGTTTGGTGCTCAGTTTGATTAAGTTTTACCTTCTAGATGATGTCATATTATACAATATAGCTTTATTCTGCCTATTGTATTACATTTTTATTGGAGATGGTTCTGTTATTTGAAGGACCTACCCAGACATCTCAGTGACAGGGATTTTAACAGCCTAAACAGCTTAGGCTCACACAAGGACAAGACCTCAAATTACAGAATCTGTGATTGCTTAAAGTGTTTACATAAAGTATCTTACAGAATAATTGCTTATGGCTGAAAGAAACCTCTCATAATCTTTCCAAATAAATATTATTTGTATCTCCATTCATTGTCTGTTCTTGCCTCAAAAGGCAGGGAGTCTGAAGCAATGATGAAGTGTGAGAACTCAGATCAAAACTGTGATAAATGGGAAGTGTTTTAAATAAACTGAGCTGATTTATGATTTCTTACTTCTTGAAGCACAACATGGTTGTGCCCCTAAAATTCTCTGAAATAACTGACACAGAATAAGCGAATTGTTTCAGCAAATTCAAGTAATTGCAGGTTTGCTCTTCTTTTTACTTTTCTCACAAATATGCTCTAAATGTAATGGAAGACTATGTTCTTTCACTGCTGAACATGTACTTGAGCTATCCTAGAACGCTGCATGAATTAAGCAATTGAAATCAGGTACAGTTGCACAACATGTACACTTCCTTAGAAAGTATATGGAGTTCTTAAGTGTGTATGGACTGTAGAGTAAGACATGTATTACAACAAAAGGAGCACAATAACATAACAGCTCAGAGGGATTAGACTTGACAGAACATAAGTGTCAGGATTAGACAGGAGAATTCCCGCTTGATTTTAAGCCTTGAGCAAGGATCAAACTGTAAAATGCCATGACTTTATTAACTAATTTTTTATTTTTTTCCATTTTATTTTTTTGTTGTAAAGCTGGAAAGATGGCCTTGGATTATGTGCACTTATCCACAGACACCGACCTGATCTTATTGACTACTCCAAGCTAAATAAGGTCATCAGTCTGGGTGGTACAGCATGCTGTCCTGCAGTGATTTGGCTTGCTTCTGGTTTGCTTAGCATGTTTTCTAGAAGACAGGCTCAGGAATGCATACTAATTCTGACTGACTTTCTAAGGTCCTTCCAAAAAAACCGCACTGACATGGAGGAGAGGACCTTGTCCTTCTTTCCTTCCCATTACAATGACTTCAGCATTTAATTGCAAATAATCTGGTCCTCAGCTATTGGGCAGTTGCTGAAGTCCTCTACACTGCTCAATATGGATGTTAAATAAAATACATGGAATTATCCATTTACCAATGATAGTACTGTACAGTCCATCCTGTTTTGTATCTAGTATACATCACTGTAGATTGCAGAGCAGTAAACAGTGACATGATGATTAAGATTCCTTAGAACAAACACTACCCTCGGTAATTAGGAGTACACACTGAGTTATTAGTCTTACATAGAAAATATTCACTGATTCTCAGATTGTACTTCTACCTGTAGTCCCAGGCAAGTGGAAACAAAACTGATATCCTAACTCTCTTAGGTAGTACCTCATGGGGATTGCAAAACTATTTTATTACAGTGTGCTACTTGTGGCAAAGTGCACCAGCCACTTTCATTTGAGAGGGAGGAATGATGAACAAACAATAATCTCGAGAGGGAGGAATGATGATCAAACAATAATGTCAGAATTTCTTCGTCTTTAGAATCATCATTATTGAATAAAACATA
>JAYRBT010000114.1:45111309-45150500 GCA_036023395.1 Myiotriccus ornatus
CCCACATGGTTCAGTGCTGGGCCCAGAGTTGTTTACCTTGTTCATCAGTGACTTGGATGGAGGGGATGATGCCTCCTCGGCAAGTTTGCTGATGGCACAAAGTTGGGAGGAGTGGGTGAACATCCCACAGGGCTGTGCAGGCTTTCAGCAGGACCTTGACAGATTGGAGAATTAGGCAGAGAAAAACTGTCTGAAGTTCAACAATGGCAAATGCAGGGTCCTGAAGCTGGGAAGAAATAACCCCCTACACCACCACAGTCTGGGGGCTGACCTGCTGGGAACCAGCTCTGTGGAGAAGGTTCTGGAGGTCTTGGTGGACAACAAGCTATCCATGAACCAGCGGTGTGCCCTAGTGGCCAAGAAGGCCAATGGTATCGTGGGGTGCATTAGAAAGAGCATTCCCAGCAGGTCAAGAGAGGTGATCCTGTCCTTCTAGTCAGCCCTGGTGAGGCCACATCTGGAGTGCTGTGTCCAGTTCTGGGCTCCTTAGTACAAGGGAGATGTGGCGCTCCTGGAGCAGGTCCAGCAGACAGCTAAAATGATGATTAGGGAACTGGAGCATCTCTCTTATGAGGAAAGGCTGAGGGAGCTGGGCCAGTTCAGCCTTGAGAAGGAACAACTGAGATGGGACCTCATCAATGTCTCTAAGTATCTCAAGGGAGGGTGTCACAAGGATGGAGCCAGGCTCTCGTCAGTGGTGCCAAGCAACAGGACAAGAGGCAAAGGACAGAAAATGAGGCACAGGAAGTTCCATCTGAGTATGAGAAAGAATTTCTTTACTGTGAGGGTGACTGAGCACTGGAATATATTGTCCAGAGGGGTTGAGTCTCCTTCACTGAAGATATAAGAGAATCAGGAATTCTGTGCAATGTGCTCTCGGATTACCCTGCTTGAGCAGGGAGGTTGGACAAGATGACCCACTGTGGTCCCTTCCAATCTGATCCCTTCTGTGTTTCTGAGATTCTATTATGTTATTTTATTTTTACCTGTTTCACCATTCTTCACTTTCAACAGTCAATTGATTGCAGCACATCTGAAGCCTCTTTTAACAGAATGTTTCACATACTTCTCAGCTTCATCCCAAATCAGTTTGCTGTGTGGAGGAAGCATGAGCACTGCCTCTGGCCTACAGAATTTCTGGCTTCTGGCCTCTGGCTTCACAGAGGAAAACTGCCTCTGTTCTCATTTTGTCCTCTGTGATTCTCTATGTTACTGGCAGTGTGACCTGTACAGTCTTCTTGCAAATTGCCTAGGGAAGAATACTCAATAAAAGGGAAAAAATTCTATCTGCATTTATTGTCTTATTCGAACCTCATATTGCCATGTGTCATATAATCACAATCTCTGCAATGCATAGTACTGTGCAAAGTGTCCTCAAGGAGCAGAAGAGCTAAATTCAGTGAATGGTGATATACTAATAAAAGTGAATTTCCAAAGTGTCAAACACATGTATTGTATTATGGATAGGTATTATCTGCCACTGAAATCAAAAATTCAGTTTGAGGCAGACTCAGCACAGAATCTCAGTACAGAGCCTTAAAAATTTATTCCAGTCTCAGGCACAATAGTAAGTTCTTTCTATCAGGATAATATAAGCCTATTAAGTAGGTGAAAAAGCAGTGGTAACTGCCACATCCTTTGTGGGTGCACTGATTTATGCTGGTGGCATATGTGGGTCTGAAGATCCCTGTTCTCTGAACTAGCCGGTTCTATGGTGTAGCTCTGTGAGGAGTTCCTGAAAAGGAAGATGAAAATTGCTCTTTGTGTCACAGATCTGGGCAGTCCCTATTAGTATTGCCAGGCCTGTGAGATAGATTATGCTTTGAATGCAACCTGAGGTTTATTTCTCAGTTAAATATTTGCAGAGCATATAAGGATTGAAAGGATCATTGGATTATTTAGAACAAAATATATATTTCAGGCCAATTGATTTAAAACTGTACCAATCTTCAGAAACTTGATAAACACCCAGACTGGAGCATGATGGTCTTCAGGAGATCAAATTACTTGTGCCACAGGAATAGCTAAGACAAAGATGCTTAGACACCTTAATTGTTTTTTAAGACCTGGATGTCACAGATGGATACTTGATTTTTCTCACAACGGAGATTGATCCTGTTCCTATGCTGTGCCTCTTAAATGCTGAATGTCTAGATCACACATTCCTATACTGCAACACTTGCTTGCCTTGAGGAGAAACATTGCAAAAAAAAGAGGGGAAGAATTACTGAGAGCCTGTGGAAATGTGGACAGTGCAACTGCTCCTGTCTTTCAGAAAGTCACACAGATTTTTGTCTTCACTCTTTCTTAGTGAACTAGACTACCACGATGCTGCAAGTGTCAATGATAGATGCCAAAAGATATGCGACCAATGGGACAGCCTGGGAACACTCACTCAGAAAAGGAGAGAGGCACTGGAGGTAAATCGTGTAACAACGATCAGCAGCTCAGCTGAGACAGGGAGGGGGAAATGAACCATTTATTTCAGATCTGGAAATGGTGCCACTGAGCATCCACTTTGGAATCCAAACCCTTTCCTCAGATCTCCATTTCATCTTTGTGTGATTTCATTTGCAAACAGATTGCATTGCTCAGAACAGACTTGACAGTACTCAGCTGCCAGGGATAGTTCTAAAGCAGCAACAAGTGGCCTGTGGTTTGTAACACCACTCTGTGGGAATATGATGTCCAGCAAGGCTAACAAAAGCCCTTGGTTACATACTTTTTCATCCTTGTCTGAATTTGCAGTCTTGCATACTTATCTGGCCATCAGTGGGTTAATTTTTTGGTAGTAAGTATTCCAAAGCACTGAGTTACTTTCCAAAACCTTGTTTCTTAGGAAAAGAGGAAGTCACATATACGTATGCCAAGGTGGAAAACATATGTCTAACTTTTCCTTTTTGTACTTACAAGAAATTACTAAGTTTACTGAATCAAGATTAGCAGATTTTAATTCATTTGCAGATAGATCCCAACAAAAATACTTAAAATATCAGTAGTTATACTTCAAAGGCATACATTCACCCCTTTTAGTGTGTTAGATATGAAAGTATCTTTAACTGTAATTAGTCCTATTGTCTGAAGTGGGAATCTTCAAAGCAGGTGGTGAAATCAGTCAGTGCAAGCGAATGCTTTTGAAAAGACGAGGCATGACTTTGTGCATGGGTGGGTATGTGTGCTGTGTGGAGCTAGACCTTGCCCTAGTAACAAAGGAATGTACTTTTCCCAACCTGTACAGAGGACGGAGAAATTGCTTGAAACAATTGATCAGCTTCACCTGGAGTTTGCCAAAAGAGCTGCTCCTTTCAACAACTGGATGGAAGGTGCTATGGAAGACCTACAGGACATGTTTATTGTTCATAGTATAGAGGAAATTCAGGTAAATGTTTTTTTTTGCTTAAAGTCCTAGGGAAAACAAGAAGGGAAGACTTTCCTTCTGGGAGAGTAGAACACTTGTAAGAAAAATACCCATATCCATCTTGACATTTTCTTTGTGATGGGCCATGTCTACTCTATTATAAATAGAGGTCTTTATTGGTATGAAAACATATTCCAGAGGTCATGGAAGAAGCAATTGTCCTGATAAAGTCCATGAGGGCTGTTGCATATATGTATCTAAATGTATTATTTCCTGTATCTACAGATACATGCAGACAGGATGTTTGAGAGGCTGAGAGGAGCTGTGTTTATTTACAGCACATGTTCCAGATGTTGGAAGAAATGTTAAAATTTTCATGCTTTCCTTCTCTGTTTCTGATTTTAGAGTTTGATCTCTGCACACGATCAATTTAAAGCAACTTTGCCAGAGGCAGATGGTGAAAGACAGGCCATACTGTCGATCCAGAATGAAGTTGAAAAAGTTATCCAGAGTTACAGCATGAGAATAAGTGCAACCAACCCTTACAGCACTGTTACTGTCGATGAGATTCGCAGCAAGTGGGAAAAGGTAAAGTATGCTAAATACATAAAGGACATTGTAACACAGTGTTCTAGTTTAGGAATACTGAGAATATTCAGAGAACTTTAAAATAAATCTCTAAATTATTCTAGATCATCAAATGCCAGAATGAACTTTCTACAGTACCTTATGCTACCCCTTCTGTTTGCCAGGCTTGCTTCACAATATCCCTTGCTCCCGTCACTCAGTATTACCTATGTCCTCCTTGGTTTTTGGCAGGGCAAGAGAAGCATGTGTTGAGGCTAATGCAGAGCTGGCCAGGGGGTGCTCTTAAAAGAACAGAAAATTATGTATTCTTTCTCTTAGTATAAACAGTAGCTTGTGGGTATTTTCTACCCAGGTGCTGTTTTTCATAAATGTTATATAAAATTAGCATTTTTGGGACCCTTAATGTTCTGTCCAATTAGATTGAAATTGGTATTGGCAATTGAAAATTACTGGAGAAGGATTAAAGAGAGGCTCCTAGAGCAATCCCACAAACTTTATTTAATTAGGAACCAAGACAGATAATATGCTGAAGGTAGATTATTGTGTAGAGTGTAGAATTACATAAACTTGCATGGACAAGAACACACCCTCAGTGGATTATAAAAACCAAGCAGTAAGGACTAAGGTCAGAATCTCCCTGGGCAATTCAGAAGGGTAAGCCAAATAAAAGCATTTGCAATGAATTAGAGACCTTCAGATACACATGATGGAACAGAACATGTCTCATGTTATCCTATCATAATGGCTGTGTTCAAATAAAATGTTTTGCACCGGCTGTTCTTAGAACAATTACTTAGAGATTGTAAAATCACACATATTTCAAAAGAAAAACAAAGTAACTGCTCTAACAGCAGTTCAAGTGAAATAATTGTCTTGAACTTGAATCCAGCCAGAGGTGAGAATTTCTTCTCTCTTCATTTCAGTCTCTTTGGTCAGGCTGCCCAAAACCATGTTATCGATTTCTTATGTTAGCAAAGAATTTGTAAATAAAATAGTGATCATGATTCTGGCTTCTTGTTCTGATATCGACCTTTAGACCAATAACAAAAATTAGTCACTGCAGATTTATTTGTTCCATTTATTTTTAAACTGTTCGATTGTGCCTACTCACATTGAGTACTTTCCCACTGTAACAGGTGAAGCAGCTGGTGCCTCAGAGGGATCAATCCTTGCAGGAGGAATTAGCTCGCCAACACGCCAACGAGCGCCTGCGCCGCCAGTTTGCTGCTCAGGCCAATGTCATCGGGCCATGGATTCAGACCAAGATGGAGGTGCGTGTCAGACTCTCATGCAGAAGCCGATGAACAAAGTGGTTTATAATTTTTTATCTCTACTTTATACACAGGGCAACAGCAAAGTCCATGATAGTTTACCAGGTGTTGGATCCTGAACTCTTTAGGACCTGTTAAGATGATTTTTAAAACTGAGGAAGCTTGTACAAGTGGTACCTTGATGGTGAGCAGGAGGTTCAGCTTTGAAAAATCAATCACTAAACAATCACTGTTTAGCTTCTGCTTTTTGTAGAAAAGATACTAAGATCACTGGGGTCTCAATACTGATTCCAGATACAAATGTGCCACATTTCTTTTGAAATGTGTTTTCTGCAGTAAAATTTCATATCTCCACTGTATGAATGTTTTATTATTATTGCTTCTTAGTATGAAAATACAATGTATTTATGTTAAAGTTAGTCAAATTGGCAAATCTGAAGCTTAAATTTTGCGGGATGGGGGGGTGTCTTTGTTTCTTCTGACAGGAAATCGCCCGCAGTTCTATTGAAATGACAGGGCCTTTGGAGGACCAGATGAATCAGCTTAAGCAATATGAGCACAATATCATTAATTATAAACACAACATTGACAAACTGGAAGGAGATCATCAGCTTATACAAGAAGCCCTGGTGTTTGACAACAAGCACACCAACTATACTATGGAGGTAGTAATTTACTCCCTTTTGTACTTGTTAGTTTATTCTGCCCTCTTCTGCTGTGTAACTACCTTCCCTGATATGAAGATACTGCCACAAAGGATGAAATTTGGCAGGTTTTATGATAATCTCATACGACTTGTTTTATTTTCATTTATTTTCACTTTTAGTGAAGAAGCACGCATTTTACAAACTAGTTCTGTATTTTTCTGAAGGCCGTTTTTATTTTTAATGATCCATGGTCAATATACAGAGCTGGTGGTATGGAAAATGTATCACATAAATACTTAGAGCTGACTCTTTTTTTATGGTACTTTTTATACTCTCAGAAGAATATATTTGATTCTCTAATAAATCAGTATTTTCCCTCTCATAGCACATCCGCGTTGGATGGGAGCTCCTGCTTACCACCATTGCTCGAACTATCAACGAGGTTGAGACTCAGATCCTCACAAGAGATGCCAAGGGTATCACCCAGGAACAAATGAATGACTTCAGAGCATCATTCAATCATTTTGACAGGGTACAGTACTCCTGCTTTTTCTCAACTAGCAATCTTTATTCTTCCTGAAAGTGAGTTACTTCTCATTCCAAATGTAAGCCTTTTTTAAAAACTGCAAATGCAGTAGCAATGGGCTCTTTTTAAAGGTTAAAAAAATGTTCAGTTAAGAAAGAATTTATAGCCTTATAAATTCATAGAATGGCTTGGGATGAAAGGGAACTTAAGGATCATCTATTTCCACCCCCCCACCATGGGCAGGGATGACATTCACTAGATCAGGTTGCTCAGGGACCCACACAACCTAATAGCATTGTACAGATAAATTAAAGATTAATTTTTACTCTTTAAATGTAATGCAGAATTATAGTTCTGCTAATATGGTTTAGTATTTGTTCTAATAACAACTAAAACTGAATAAATTTGTGTGTTTTGGCAAATAACATGCCCTTTATTTTAAGATAGTACAGCATGTTCTATGTACTTGCTGTTTGGTTACATCTCAGTAAATTCAGATGTAATTTGGATTACAGTTTTTTTTTTATTTTGAATCACAATTTACCACCCTAGAAATATATTTGTAGGAAATGTAGTTGGGGCACTGATAGCTGTCCAGGAATATCCTTTATTTTTCTGGCTGCATGTGGGAAATAAGAGGCTGTTTTCTTTTTCAGTTACCTAAATATTGATGAATAAAAAAAGTAGGAAGGAAAACACTACTGTGAAGAAACTTACCTCTATAAGTTATGCAGTATTCATGGTCAGAGGGTTAAAAAGATAACTACTAATACAGACAATAGCAAAATACATGCAGATAGGGATCTGACTTTCCCAGTCATTGGAGAACAATCTGTACATGAGCTAGCTTTGATGGCTCTGTGCTCACATGAAACCACCTTCAAAACCAAGTTCACAGTTCAAGGACTGAAAAAAGGTTACCATAACACAGCACCGAGCTGTTGTCTTTTTACCAGTACAGATTGCTGTACTTAGCAGTCTGTGCATAACTCTTGACTTATAATTTTTTATCATGTGAGTCAGCTTATTCAAATCATTTCAGGCTTTAGCAAAATGCCACTTTCTTTTCACTGACATCCCATTTGTCCAGCTCTACTCAAATTGGTTACCCATACCAGCACTTGCATTTGATATCCATTGGGTACTGACAGTCTTAGTTTGCTAAATATTCTTTAGAATACCCTTAACTGTTTTGAAAGAAGAACAGAATTGCCAAACCTCTGCTTTCTGAAGAAACACGCAAGCATGAGCAAGTTAGCTACATGGGAACCAGGAATGGATTTTATGGAAAAATCTTAATGTGATCCTAGTGCAGCATAATTCTTTTTTTTTGTTTTGTATTTTCTAAGGAAGCAGAAACAGAGATAAATTTCCTGGGGTGGAAGGATGTAGCATACTAAATGGCTTTCCCAATGCACTGGAGCAGATAACTGAGCAATTAGAGCTATTAAAAGCAGACAGAGTACCAGGCCTGGATAAATTACATGCCAGTATTTGAGAGACCCCATTAAAGGAAACCAAGAACTTTGCACAGAGACTTGACAGCTTCCTAAAAATAAGGAAGCAAGGTGACTGAATCCTGGTGTATCTTACACTGGATGGCTATTTGTAGGATCCCTCTACCTTTGTAGTTCACAGATGAGTTCTCTGGCACACTTGCAGCAAGGCTGGTTTAGTGGCTGAGGAGATACTGTGGCCATCTCTTGGTGCCTCACAATGTCTTGAAGGGAAAAGCTAAATCCTACACCAACCAGCCCTATTGTTATGGATTTTTAGGCTTTGCAAGGCAATAAGACTCTGAGATGCCAAAGGATACAATAAATCAAGGCCTTAGGAAAGTCTGCATGACCTGGAAGAGGGTGATCTTGTCACACAGCTGGCAGCACACTGGAGATGGGCTACGACAATAATGTGTAACACAAAAATTGCTTCCCAGCTCCCAGATTCTTACCTATCTCTGACTCTCTCCTTTCCTCAGGCTATAATGACTCATGGCTTCAGGCTGTGCTCCTTCTGCCCTGGCTTCTGTTGCAGGAAGCCTGAGTGGCTGGGTCAGAGGCATAAGGAGACAGATAATTCATCTATCATTCATGATTCATGCTCATTTGTTTCTGTGGCCTTAATAACCTGGGCCTGGACTGCAAGTTTAGCTGTAGACCTTGCCTTCCCCCATTTCAGATGGGGGAAATGGCCTTAAAAGAGAGGTCTGGAACGATTATGTAAGGGAAAAACCCTTTTGCAAATGCCCTCTTTAAGAGACCCCTTCCATCAGCATCAGACATGGGAAACTAGTCTAGGAGGACTTCTGACAGTGCAACAGTTATGTTCTCTGTAGCATAATGCACGTTAAAGAAAGGAAGAAGGTAAGCTCTAAAACCCCTCAGCCATCAAGCCAGGCTTTCTGCAGGGGACAGATAGTAGAAACACTGATAAAAGAGAAGCTTATATGGGTTAAATTGCACTGTTACTTAATGGACAGATGCAACTCAATCTACACAGGCTAGAAGGAGATATTGAACAAACGTGTCTGAAAAAGGCAGGCTCGATTTTCATTTTTCTGTCTTTCCTATGTCCTTGCACACATGAATATTTAGTGTTGGTGAATAAAGGAAACTCAGGGTGCTTCAGAGTCACATCAGCTTACACAAAATAATGAAGACTTTAAACTTGGAAGTTAGACAGAGAAGGCAGTAATGGATTCTTTTATGGTTTTGACTTCCTTAAATAGAAATGAAGATTAAACTGGATTATCTATACACAAGCGCTAATATGAAAAATACTGCCTTTTCCATGCCAGATGGAATTAACCGTATATGTAAAAATTTGGTTGCACTTAGCAGCATATCTGAATGCCTGATGCAGTTTAAAAAATACACTGAAAGAACTGGACTGCTGTTCACAAGGATGAATAGCCAGAGAGGATCCAAAAAATTAATACAATCTCTGACAAGGAGGCTTTAAATATCTAAGCACAACAGAATCATTTATGCATGCTGTAGCTCTGACTTCTGTGGCATTTCTCCAATTTAAGACATTTCTTAATGTTTGACTCTCAGTCTGTGTTGAGAATGTCAGCAAAGTACTAATGTGCAGAGTACTCCCCCATTTTAAAGGATGTTTTTTGGGTATACATAAATCTAACATTTTATAGAGTGCTTCTAGAAACAACTTTCTTTGCTTATAAATCTGTGGAAGGAACCTCTATCTTCCTCCCCAGGAAGAATGTATTAAAAAAAATTAAAAAAATTCTTACAGTTCATAATCCATTACGTGGCTTAATACTGCACGTATTAATAAATATATTAATAATTGGGGGAATAGTTTTAATAAATAATTGGGGGAATAGTTTTAAATGTCTTCTACACCTCAAATATTTGAAAGAAAGCTCTTCAGCATTTTACAGCTTTCCTGGGGGAGGGCTACATGTCCCTGATTCTCAAAATGGCATTAGTGAGTGGGCACCATGCATGTAAGAATTACAAGGGCAGGAAGAGTTCTGTTTCTTTCAGTGCATTCTCCATCAGAGATGTGCTGGAACAGAAAGCTTTACCAGTCACCTTTGTGAGGGTAAATATGCTCTCTCCCTTGGGTCAAGGGGGCAGCCCTCTTGTGTTACCAACAGGCAGGTACGCACGCTGGTACCCCAGAGGTTATTCCTGAGGATGCCGCTGCTTTCCCATTACTCCTTGCTGGAGGCTGTGCCTGAGGGCACGGTCTAGTTGTAGGTATAAATAAAAATCTTTAGCAGTGCTGCTATTTCCTTCCTTAATGTGACTGCACAGACTAAAAAAGAGAAAGTGGGACACAATGTCTGAATCACAGAAGCAGCTTAGAAGTGTTCAAAATGGTGCATAGCTGAATAATGGTATGCAGCCAAACTGGGACACCACACAGACACATTTTCAGTCACTGGTTTTAAAGTCTTTTTATGCAGGGATTCCTTTTTCATATTAAGTATATTTAGTAAATTTTAAATAAGATTGTGAAGTATTTGAGAAAATATCTGCAGCTGCTCTGCCTGCAATATCCTAATGGCTGCTAACATATTCTACTATTGATTTTTGTGCAAACTGCAGATTTCAAGTAGGAGGTCTGCAGGATGAACAATTGCATCATACCACCCTATATTTTACCAACAGAAAAACAACAGCTCCCTATTAAAGGAGCCACATATTCAGGCTTATGCAAGTCAATTAGCATTCAGGAAAACGAAGGACATATTTAGGAATGGATTAGTTTGACTCAGAAGCTCACTTGTTTTATAAGGCCAAATATAAATCACAAGGAGGAGGGAAAAGATTTCTGGGGACTAATAATAAAACATGAAGTGAGATTACAGTGTTTTACTTTGTATTGGCAGGAAAAGATGAACAAGGCAAAGTTATTTATATGCTTTAAAAAATGAATTTCAGTGCCTAATGTTGGTCTACAAACAATAAAAATAAATAGCATGAGCTATTTTCGAATGAGAAAGCCTTTGCATGGGCTTGATCTATGCCTTAATTACAAAATACCATTGAATCTCTTGAAACTCTGACATACTGCTAAGGCAAAGATGCCTTCTTAGGCCACATACGATGGAGCTTAGAAAAGAAAATTTCACTTCTAGGATGTGAGAACCTGCTATAGCATTTGGCACAACTACTTGGACACTCACTAGGGAGTCCCGCTTAACCAGATGACAGTTCTGAGCTCCAGCACAACCACTGCACTTCTCTCTCCCAAAGAAAAAGGTTTCTTGGTAGATGTGCTGTCCTCTCACTCCCATCTGCCCTTCGCTGCTTCTTGCATGACTCCCACTGCCCTGTGTGCCAGGATAGTGAGCTCATGCACACACTGACCACCAACTCTCCCAGAGGAGTCAGGTAGCTCATAGTCCTCAACCAACAGCTGCTAGAGATGGATGACAGGGTTTGGCTCTTAGCCCCCATTTTTATATCATTTTATTTGCAGTCACACAATAATATCTTTGGCTTTAGAAATAAGGTAAACCCCTGGTGTGACCTGCCATAGCCTGTCTCCAGGATAGTTTTTGAAAGTTTTAAAGCAATCTAGATTAACATTTTCAGAGTGATAAAATAAGCCATTTTGAATGCTTTGTAGCAGGAATTATCCTATAAAATGGAAATATTAAAGGATAAAAAGTTTACTGTGATTATGGCTTTTAACTAAATGCTGCTCCGGATTTGTAACTTTGCTTTTTTTCTCTTCATTGACTTCCCGCTGTTATTTTTCATCTTCCCTTTATGGATCTGGTGGATGTTGACACAGAGGGAGTCAATAACAGCATGATATTTCAAAAATGCATGGTGTTATTAACTTAATAAAGCACCACTTCATCCTATTAGTATATTAAATAAGCCCAGTGCATTTGTTAAAACTCCTATAATTTTACTTATGCATAGCTATATAGAAATTTTAAAAAATAAATTATTCATCTAGCAGGCAAATATGCAGCAGATAGAAAAACTTGGATCTTTTCCAAAATGACTGTAAAATCAATAGGGATAATAATTTTTCATCTTAAAACATCTTTTTAATTGTATTTATGCTAACTCAGTCTAAAGTACCCCTCTGATAGTACACATTGTGTATGAAGAGGAAGAAAAAGACAAGCCAGTCTGTTTTTAAGAATTTAGTGTGAATTTTTTAACCTGCAAAATAGAAAAAAATATTGGTTAAAAAAAAAAAAAAAATTAGTTCAGTTTGATGTGGTGTTACTGGAAGCCACTCAACCTGGAATTCAGGGTGGCTTTTTAAAAGTCAGTTTTCAAAGCAAAACCTGAATGTATAGATTATTAAAGGAGACAGATAACTGAAAATAAGTTGCCAATTAAAAATTTATTTTGTACTTCTCTCTTTTGAGATGTGTATATTATGTTAAGTAATATTATCAGATCAAGAGTGAAGTAATAGTAATTGAGTGGGGAAAATATGTTTTGCCCAGATTCAGTGATATTTTTATTGCATCTCACATACAAAGCATGACAATAGAAAATGAAGGAAGCAAATGGCAGTTCAACAGAATTAAAACTGCCTTGTCAGCAAAAACGTTTATAAAACCCAAAGCAAACCCTGTGGAGGAAGCAGAGTTTTAACTCTTTAGTTGAACTGAGGACCCTCTTTCACTAAGAAAGACACTAAAGCATGCAACTGCAAAAACTGTGCACTTTTCAGGTAATTCATTGCAATATGCTGACATACATTTCCATGAAATTCTGTAAAAATGTGATTATTAATACAAGAGTAGAATGTTCTTTACTAACCAACTAACCTGATCTGTGACTTTTCTTTCTTTCCTTCCACCTTCCCAAATGCATGACCTGTGATGGGATGCTAGGACGAGTCTCACAATCTACAGTCTGATGAATTTAAAGCCTGCCTCATCAGTCTAGGACAGGTTGGAAATGACCTCCAGGTAGAGGAAACTGAAATAATTCTGTTTTCAAACAGGCCAATATAACATCCAAAGAGACTGTGTGTTTAAACTCCAGTCTACTGGTCATGATGCTTTGAAAAGATCTGGCATCTGGGGAAACAACTGGATTAGATGGACTGTCAGCATCACTTGAAGCTGTATTTTTCTGTGTGGTTTATATGAACTTTGTTTCTTTTACTTGGCTTGAGATGTTATATTTGGACCCTACTAGACACCCAGGAGAGCTCCTATGCTTCTTGCACTCAGACTTTTCCCAATTTTTCTTTCCTCAGACTCAATACAAATTCTCTTATGCTTCATCCAGATTGTGGATGACACAATTCTCTCTAAACCACTGCATTATGTCACAGCACAGAGGAAACAGTTACCTTCTTACCATCATGCCATTTAATGTTTGCTCAGCTTTCACTCCAGAATGTCCTTTTATACAAGGTCTTCAACTGACCTCCTTCTAAGTCTTGTAAATCCCATCCTTTAAGCCAGTATGCATATCTCTGCTGTAGTCCAGGTCTTGACAGTCAGCAATCAGAAAGAAAATCCCTGTACTTATTTCCCATATGTCAGCAAACAGCTCTCATAATGTACCTACCCTGGCCTTGGAGTGAAGTACATGACTGTTTTTTTACTATACTTACAGCCACTACAGATTCCATGCAGAACCTTTCAAAGACATTTCATATCAGGGAGGCAGCTTGAGCATCTCCTGAGTTTGACTAGTTTAGTAACAAACTTTTCTCCTTGCCCTTCTCTTTGTCTTCCATGGTTGTGTTCTCTGTATTCTTGTCCCATTCATCTCCTCCCTTGTCTCTACCCTGATATTACTTTTTGTGGTGAAAATGTCTGTTTCCTGTGTGTAATATGTTAGTTACTTCTTCCTCCTTTAAAACTGATGATGATTCTGGTGACCTGATCGGGCAACATCAATGAATACTGTTCATGCACTGGATCCAATATGCCAATGATCTAAACTCGTCATCTCTCTGGAAATTGCCTTGGATTCTTCAAACCTTCCCTTCTATATTCCTTACATTGTTTTGGTCAATAGAGGAAGAATGGATTGATGGACCATGATGATTTCAGAGCTTGCTTAATTTCAATGGGTTATGATTTGGTATGAGTTTTAAGAAACAATATCAACTGATTCTGCTTATAGCTATAATGTTAACCACAGCAACACTAAAGCTTGTTTAAATAGACAGAATACTAATATAATTACACAAGAGTTGCTATTTTCTTGTTTCTTTGTTTTTTCTCTAACTTCAAATGGTTAAAGGGAAGTTAACAGTAAAAGTAGACACTTCAAAACCGTATTCCGTGGTCCAATGCATTGCTCTTTAAATTAAGGAAACTTTAAAAGTTGAAATTAGCAGTTACTAAATTCTTTTTTTTTAATTTATCCTTTTCTATCTGCATGTTGAAGAATGAGTTTGATACTGTTTAGTTCTCATAAACTTGCTATGGGAGTTGCATTTTCTTTGCTTCAATTATTTATTCTAAAAATTTCCTCCCAAATTCACCCAAACAAAAGGATTTATCCTTAGTTAAATTGTCATGTATTTGTATTTTCAGAATTGTTCCCTCTCTTAGTTCAGTGGGTCTGAAAGTACACTGCTTCTTGGGATATTGTTTCACTTTCCTGTGTGGTACCTAAATTTACAGTGGTTTTAGGATGAGGTGGAAAATGAAGTGTTAAGTTAAAACAAATTAAACAGGCACTGAGGGAGGGTGGGAGGGAGAGAAGCTGGAGACAGTTAATTGAAAGGTACATACCCGGTAGTTAGGACAAAGGATACAGTTTTCAAAAGCACAGTCCTTTTTACAAAAGAAGGGTGGGCATTTAAGATCCCGGATTTCATCGACTTAGACGTTGATGTTCCTAAGTCAGGAAAATGCTTTAAAGGGTCAGTAACCATTGGTTCCGACTGGTTCATGGGAAGTTTGGGCTGTTGGAGATTGATATTACAGTGACCAGTTTTTGTTTTGGATTCTGTGAAAGGGTGAAGCTGAGTTTGCCCGAATCATGTCTCTGGTTGACCCCAATGGGCAAGGAACCGTCACTTTCCAGTCCTTCATTGACTTCATGACCAGAGAAACGGCAGACACAGACACGGCTGAGCAAGTGATAGCTTCCTTCAGAATCCTGGCTTCAGATAAGGTCAGTCACCATGCTGCTGGCTGTAGGGATTCAACAGCTTTCCTTTTTAGCCCTTCTTATACAAGCCTTTCAGTAATAGTGAAGCTTTGTTTGCAGTTGGTAAGACCTCAAAGAAAGCACTTGCCTTTTTGTTTTGCTGGGAACCAAGCCTCTCAGCTGAAATGGGTGCAGAATACAAGGCTTGGTACGTGTATCCTCATATCCCAGAGAGCCAACACAAAATCAGACATCTTAGACAAGACTTGGACAATAGGTCTGTGTAATGGATATACTATACATCAGGTTATTTCCACACAACATCCTTGATTAGAGGGGAACTCATTCTGCCTTTCATGCTCTTGTCTGGATGTTTCAATGTGGAGTTTGGGCCTCTGGAACATAGCCTGGGGCAGTTGCACAAGACTTTACCTAGTTTATGCTACCATATTGTGACCAGACAGCTCATTCAACAGGGCGATATAATGTGGTGTACCCCTATCCCAGAAGGAGCCAGAAAGAGGAGGCCCTAGTTGCAGGGTTTGTGGAGGAAGCTCCTGAATTTGGCATACTTTCCTCCCCACTGCCAGATCCACTGGTGAGTGGTGTATGAAGATGAGAGGGTGTATAATGGCAACACAAGAGCTTCTGGAGGAGTCAGGGCCATAAGCAGTGCTACCAGGAAACCAATCCTGTGCTGTGCAGAAAGGAGAGATCACAGCAGTACAGGTCTATTTGCCCAAGCTCGCTCTATTGATTTTCTCATTCTGCCTGTTTGTATTGATTTTGTGATCTCAGTTAATATGGACCACATTTTAAATTCCAGACATGTACTCACTAGCAATTCATGTGGAAGATAGTCTCAGAAAAGGTCTCAGGGAAAAATGGTTTTCATTACATTGCTATTTTAAGGAATGTCAAGTCTGTTAACAGAAGGTATCCCTCATGTCATAAGTGCAAACCATTAAGAACAATAATGCATCTTTCACTACACATATATTAGAACCTTGAAACTAACAGGAACCACCTGTGTCTGTCCTGTCACTGCAGAAGGGGCAGTAGTGCACTGCTGAGATACTGACTCTGCAGGGATGAGCTGTATTAATAGCAGCCTACCCGTGGCTGCACAGTGCTTAGTAGGTAATCCGCAGTCACACACCCCAAGACTGCATTTTGATCTAATCAGTTTGTTGGTAGACTTGTCCCGTTCAACTCATAATTAGGGATGGAATTTACCAGGGAAAATATCTGGTCTCAGAAAAATAGGTAGGATGTCTAAATTTATTAGTCGCAGCTACAGAAAAAAAATATTATGTCTTTGAAGAGTACATACTCAAGTTGTCAATGCTTCTCCCCCTCCCAGCCTTATATCCTGGCAGATGAGCTGCGCCGAGAGCTGCCTCCTGAGCAGGCTCAGTACTGCATCAAGAGAATGCCTCCATACACCGGCCCAGGCTCTGTTCCCGGGGCTCTGGATTACACCTCCTTTTCATCAGCACTGTACGGAGAGAGCGACCTCTGATTCTGTAATTGGCCTCATTCGTGGTAGACAATAAAAATACCCACCTGATTGCCCAGATTGCTTCTCAAAAGCTTTGACAAGCTGATTTAAAAACAAGTTTTACAAACACAGTAGGTACCGTCAGTGTAAAGTGCTAGTAACTAACTGGTGTATACTGAAGTGTGCAGCACGCTAGATATCTGCCTTGTTGGTTTTAGGTTATCTGTCCTATACAATGCTAGAAAATATATTAAAATATATTTAAAAAAATCTCAAGATAATAACTTTGAAAAAATCCATTAAAAAAATAGAACATAAAACCTAAGAACATTGAAACTCACAAAATATTTATCCATTTTCAAAATGTTTCAATGCCATATGCGCTTCTTTTACAATGTTCATACAAGTATGTTAGAAGTCATGCTTTTTTCTTTTGTAGAGCAATATTATTTTCCTCTCATGATTTATGATTTTGTATGCTTCTACTGGTGGAATTTAATAAAATATTAAAATGCAGTTTTTCAGGGAAGAAATATAACAACCAAGTAAACTACTTAATTACAAAAATAATCCAGAATGCTATGCTTTTGTCACAATGGATTGTAATATAGGGGGGGAAAGCTGATTAAATTGCAGGTTTAGAGTTCTGTAAGCAGTACTTTTCTTTTAGGCCTTTAACTTTTACAGCGGAGGGAGTACAACTTTTATAATCAGAAATAAGAAGGAAGCTAATTTCATGTGAGCTGTTTTGTTTTGAAACCCTCATTCTTGTCTGTGTTGGACAGTATTTGTTTCTCAGTATAAGAATTCATTATTATATGTGTTTGTGGGCAACATTCATCTCTATCCTGCATATTGCAAACTCCCATCTGAGCAAATGTGTGGTTGTCTTGCAGCTTTAACTGTTCAGTACAAAAAATTCAGTTTGTCTTCTACTGCGTCACAGGCAGTTCTGTCTGCATTCTGCTCCTGTGTGCTAGTTGTTTACTGTTCTTTTTCCATCTTGAGAAATGATAGAGAAGTAAAAGCAGCAATTTTTCTACTTGAATCCTACCGACACTGAGGAAATGCAATGTAATCGAAAAAAACCATTTACAAATGGTGAAGCAAGCTGTGCAGCCCAGTGCTATTAAAGCAATGATGTGCCTATTAAATAAAGTCTGCTTTTCAAAACCTTATGAGACTCTGTCATTGTCAATTATCTAGTGGTTCCCTCTTAAGAACTGGAAACATTTCTGAACATCAAAGGAGTTTTCAGACGCTAAGAGTTCAAAAAAGTATGTCGCGCATTTCAATACATTGTGTTTGCGTGAACAACAATCACTATGTGCTGCAGGGACAGGTATGGGTTCGTGAAGAAAGATGGATATCAGAATGAGTTTAGGTCACCTGAGCACAAATGTCCATAGCTTGTTAGACTCCAAGCTTAGACTGATTTCCAGGAGACTTAGGAACCAATGCTTTTGAAGATGCTGACCTTAACTTTCCTGTATCTCTCTTTTTCCTCATGTGCAAAAAAGCAGATGTTGAGTATTCAATGGTGCTTTCACTGGCCTTTGTTTGGAAACCTAAGGATGGCAAGCATTAAAAATTTGTGTGTCATTTCAGTGCTAAAGTAGGCACCTGCAGGTAAGGTGCATGGAGTGGGAGCAATTTCAAAACAATCCTGGAGGAGACAGGCAATGATCAAATACCTCTTCCTCCTCCACCTTGTGTTCAAAGGCCAGCAGGGGACTTACTAGGGCTAGGATCACATCTCCTACAGTGCACGTGCAGCCTTGCACACAGCCGTAAGTTGCTACTGCCACTGCTGATACTGACATGATGCAGGGCCGTCTCTTTCTGATGACAGTGCCTGCACAAACTACGTTAGGAAGCTCTGCCTTAAAGCAATGCCATTTCCAGCTAAATGACTGCTGAATAGACTGAATCCTAGTAAAAAATAACTCTGTATATCTCTCATTGTCACAGTAGAATAAATCACTGAGCTTCCAGTGGCACAAAAGCAAAATCTCAGTCCTGCAGGCAGGATTATGCTACAAATTGGCAGAGAGAGAGTTTATATCTGAAACTTCCAACATGTGGTGATCATGTTCTCTACCTGCTATTTTTTATATTGTGATATTATTCCTATTTTTTAAAGTTTGGAAGGGACTTCTAAACTCCTCCTTTAGCTAAATGTTCTGTTGATGAAAGCACATGAGAGATAATGTTATCAGCAGCAAAAGAAAAAGACTTTTGCAAAGCAATTTTTTCAATCCTATATCAAGTTTCTAGTTTCTAAAGTAGACTAAAAAGTAACAGTATGAGAGAGCTCCAGGGATTAATTATTCATCCATACTTGTCTAAAAATGTTATACCATATTAACATGTCTTTCACGTAAAATGAAAAAGTGTCATAAAGTGATTTCTTCCCTCAATGTAAGTACACTGTGTTATTTTACCCTAAAGAGGGTAAACCTCAAGGTTCTTTAAAAGATTCTGTGGTCACTTTCTGGGGCTATGGGTTTTACAGAGAGATTTCCTTTTCCTCTAAGGCTCCATTTTTAGGAGATGGCATTTATATATATTTCTTTAGGATCACTCTTCACACTAGGAATCAATGCAATGGTGTTTCCTATTTACACAATTCTGGCAGCAAACTAGTTTTATTACAAAAAAGTCCAGTAACTGAGTTCAGGGGAGTGGATGTGCCAATCACAGGGGCCAAATCAAGGCTCAGAAGGTGAAGGTACAGCATTATTTTGATGATCATGTGAATGAAGGTTATAGAATAAATTACAATTCAAAAAGTCAGTAAGACTTTAAGTTGCCTTAATGACTGTAATACAATGTCTTCTGTGACTTTACATGGATACAACAGTTCTTTGACAAAATTCCTGCCAAGATAATCTTGATTTTAGAGTAATAATTTTCAGATAGTGATTTTAGAAAGGTGCTGATGCAGGTAGAAATCTGCTGTCAGCTCTATGTTACCTTCATACTTCCTTTCTTTGTACATAATTTCCAGTGCTGCTTTTCTTACTCACTGATCACAAAAGGTTTGGAGCAGAACCGCTCCCAGCAGCTTGCGTTTTCATTAGAGCATCCTGTTGTTCAGTTTCCTGTATCTTGGAGGAGACCATGATCCTGTATTCAGGTTATTCATGGATTTGGATGGTAAGCAGTTTCCTTTCTCAACTTAAATAGCTTGTGGTTGAGAGTAATTCTGGAAGGAAGTAATTGTTTGATTATCGCTAGTATATGAACAGGCCATTAGGAGCACGTTTCCAGCATTGTAATGGCATCAGTATTTTTTGGTGGGCTTCTACAAACAGTTCCAGTAATATTTAAATGAGGAAATAGTACCTGTTCATTACCTCTGTCCCTCCTCCCAAAGTTTTATGGTTAACAACCTGTGCACTTATTTGCTTGTGAATCGGTCTATCTTCTGCTTGTGTTCAGAGGGCATTTTATTTGAGGAGCCACTTCAGCAGTCTGCATTATAGATAGTTGTTTGTTAAGTATGTTCTGGTGAGGTTTCTACTTATTTCAGAGCAAATATTTTTATCTAGGAAAACTGACTGTTCTAAGCTGGATTTTATTTCATATTAGTCTCTTTTTAAAATATGTAATTCCTTTCTAATTTTAAGCCAAGGTGTGGGCTGCCACCACAAAGGACAAGTCTATCTCCACTTTTTCCATGATCCTATTTATTTATAAATAGAACAGTTCCCATGTCTGGTTACCATGCTGGCTGGGAATACATATCTAGGGTGCTTAGAATGGTAGATTATCCCCTCGAGCGGCAGCCTATATTTACATTACCTTAAAGTGGTTGTGTAACTGTGGAATTAGGGGCCCAGCTACCCACTTTCACTGAAATGCCTTTATTATTCACAACAAAAGAATATTTATGTGCAGACAACAAAGCTTGAGCCAGTATGTGGAGTGCCACTAATTTCCCTCATTAATCAAGAGAGTTAGATTAAACAATAAGCCCAGTCTTTTCCATATAGGAGCTTGACTAGGATTTCATATACTAATCTTAAAAAGAAATTCCTGTGCCAATTTGCTAGGTTTTGGGAAATGTCATTAGCATTTGTAATACTGCTTTGCACAAATTTGATTATCAGCATATTGCTTTAATTACTTGGAAATCAAATATATTGGATGAATGTCTTAAGAGGATAAAAGTCCTGAGGCTGTTTTAACACCCCTCTATCCCTCAATTACTTGCACCTGGCTGTTCTGTTTCAAAACCTGGCTGCTTTATTTGGCCTCAACTCATGGAAACTTTCTTCCTTTCAGGACACCTGTTAATACTTCAAGTGAAAAATGCCTTTGAGCGCTGTCCTTGGAAGGAGTGGTTATTTTATGTGCTGTGCTGAGCTGGAGCCTTCCAGCTGCATGAGGGCTACTTGTGTCAGAAGCCCAGGTGTTTGCAAAGAACAGCTCTCAAGGCTCAAACATTGAAGGTCCAGTTTCAGATTTTAGCTGGTCCACTGATAAGACTAAAAGAAATGTTTACATAAGTTGCCAGCAAGTTTGGCCTTGATTTGAACGGAACTGTCAAGACAGGCCCACCAAAATATAAATATAATATTATAAATGATATAAAAATAAAATTATTTAATTATTAATATAAAATATAATAATATAAAATTGTTAAAAAGAAAAAAAGGCACAGAAAAGCATAGTATCAGTATACTAGCAATATCATATAGATAGGCTGTATCAAACATCTTGTTCAGACTTGTATCCTGGCCCTGACCATTACCAACAGGAGGAGTAATGGAAAAATGTAAAAGCAAGACAGCGTGTGGCTATGTGTGCCCAAAAAGTCTCTGAGTTTCCAGTAATTTGTGGATCATGAACTTGTGGAACACTGCACACTGATGCCAAAATGTATTCTGTTTTTCTGGTAAAGTAATATCTCCTCTGAGAGCTCTTTTTGTATTCCTCTCAGTGGGACCTACTGCATCTGTAAATTCTCCAGAAGGCTATTGGATATGCTTGAAAAAAAGATTTACTGGTCTTTCTTTTATCTTTTGCGAACTGTTCCTCAAAATCTTATTTGTTTCCCTGATTATGTGTTTACACTTAACCTGCCAGAATGAATAATCTTATTTTCTTCATATGGACACAGTGCCAGCTTTCTGAAGGGTGTCTGCAAAATGCAGGCAATCCAAGAGAGAAGAAATCCTATGTCCCGTGAAATAAACCCCAGTCCCAGTTTTAACAAACTCTTTAGCAAAGCTATTTAAATGAAAATCAGACACCCAGTCATGTTTGTTGGGTGCCCAGGTGAGCGTGATGAACATGTAGGGCAGACACAATGCTGTCAGACACTACATCCCTGAGGTCCTATCTACTGCCACTGTCATTAAACCAAAGACACAGAATTTAATATTGTGTGGCGTGCTGGATAAAGGTCTTGCTGTTATTTGTACATCACCTAGGGACAACACTCCATGGCAGCTCTAACTTTCAGTGTTGTTATGTGCTAATGGAAGGTGACAAGGCTTGATTTGCCACAGCAAGCTGGCAAGCACCCATACTGTCCAGCAAACACTTTTGCCACTTGGAAATAATAACTGTCTCATTATCTGAAGTGACTTGTGGAAGAAGGGGCTGAAATGTCAGTATTTTGATCTGTAAACAAAAACGTACAAGTATCATTACATTCTCTAGCCACTGTATTATATTTAATTTTTCCCCCATTTTTCATTTGAATACAATTGCATATGCACTTGTAAGAAGCTGAAATTATGCTTGTGGCAAATAGACAAATGTAATCTTCATATATAAAAAAAGACAACACATTTTTTAACACTTTTCATTCTTTTTCCTAACAATATTTCTATCAAATAAAAAATTTCTATCAACCATCTAAACTTAAGAAGACTGCCCCAACAGCACTCCAAATTATATATTTTGAAGTGCAAAACCCTTCCTTCCATAAAAAATTAATAACTGGCTTCTTCATATTATTTGAGCACGAAAAACTGAAAATGTTCATTTATGATTGATCCCACCTGACTGCCCCAACACTCTGCCTCTTCTGAGCACTTGGGAAGATTTTCTGTAAGACTCTGTTTCTTCAAGCCAGACCATGAACCCAGGTGGCCCAAGTGGCTTTATTTGCAAATAACAACTGAAATAGCTATAGCGAAATAAATATTCTACTGAAGTCCTTTTGGAATAGCTCCTTATGGCAATACCCTGTACAAGGTCCCTACCCCCTTTTATGGTGGTGGCCTTTGACCAAAGTGTTGCTCTGCAGACACTGCCTTTAGCAGTGGCCATTCCTTTGGCTTTTCTGAGGAGGCACCTCCCTTCCTGCCGGCTTTACTGTCTCTTCACAGATTCCTTTGCCTTCTAACTCAGTCTCCAGCCCCTGTCTGCCACTGCCCTTTTCCTGCTTTTAACAACAGTCCTTTCAAGCTTAAATGTTTCTGACTGCAGATGTTAACTTAAATCTAGTTTAATGATCTCAAGGCTCTCTTGAATCGGATTTTAACAGGAGACACTTTATTCGTGCTTGATCAGAATGCAGTTGATTTGTACTAAGGCAATAAATGAAGTATTCTTCCCTTTGTTTTTATTCAGTATCTTTCAGCTTTACCTGCTACTCCAGGAATGCTTATTAGACAGCAGTGATAGTATGCCTCTCCAGCCACCAGCTACACATGGAAAGACATTTGTATACCACATGAAAATTTCAGATATAAACCACAGATTATTCCACCAGCACCTTCTGGCATCAAAATCCAGGACCCTGCAGTGAGTTTAGCTCTACACAGTAAAGAGGGGACAGGAGACTTTAGACTGATTAACCTATTCCCCAGCTTGTACCCTCTTCATACCCTTCTGGTGGCTTTGCCAGCTTCCAATGTCCCTGCCCTGCCTGCGTATAGAAGTGCAAATAGGAGAGGAGGATAATACACAGTATTTTCATGTAATAGAATATACAAGGAGACTCAGATCTACTGCCTCTTGCAACCTTTTAATGATACCTACAAGCTCAAGTCACTGATATGAGGGGTTGTACAGCATATAAAGACTGCTCCTCATCCAAGAAACCAGTTGGGAAATGTACATGGAAAACGCTAACGGGATGTAGCAGTGCTAATAGATACTTCTGAGGACTTGTCAGCAGAACTTAAATTGCTTAATGTATTTTAGGCTTTACAAGTGTAAAGGCTCAAAAGTAAGTCTTTGTCTCTCAACTAGACAAAAAAAAGAGATGTCAAAAAACCCCAAAGGGAGTAATTGTAGACCATAGGCTACAAAAGAAACTTTTCACTTCCAAGTTGAAAACTTGACCAATAATAAGACCTCACTGGTATAAGTAATGAACAGGGTGGAAATATTAGGCCTTTAGAATGACAAAGTACACTCTGGGCATGTTTTTTTTAATGTAAGTATGTGTTACTGATAACTAAAGAAGGACTCTGCCCTAAAGCAGTGTTCTCTGTCAGTGCCTCTTGCTCATGCTGTTGCTAATGCTTGCAGATGTTCGAGGCTGCTTCTTCCTCACAATTTAATTTTGGAAGCTCGGGCAAGATTTAAAACCAACATCACCTCTGAGTATTTCTTCATGTTTCCTCATTCACATTTACACGCAAGACTTTCAGCATTAAGGCTTTTTTCTGTCTGATAGGTTTATGTCGTTATGCCACTTGCATATTTCTTTCATTTAATATGATGATTTGAATATTCATCGTTTATATCTCCAGCAAAAGCAATTCTCCTGAAGGATTCATATTTCTGGAAGTGGATGCTTAAACTTGTTTCCTAGCTCATGTCTGGGACTTAAATCCTTGCTGCTGTTTCCCTGCTCCTGGCCTCACCAGCTTCCTTCTCCCCTCTATTTCTGGTCTTCTGCCTAGAATGAATTGTTTGCTTGGGTGGAGATAGCATTGCTCAAACCCCTCTGAAGAACACGGAGATGGTGATTGCCTGTAGAAAAGGTAGGGAAAATGCCACTGCTATGTCTCTGGTCATACACGGTTTCCACAAAGTGTTGAAAACTAGAAGGGTAGACTTCAAAACAAACTGAATGAATGGTGCTGTTTCAAAGTCCTTTGAATGAAAGAGAATTGCCTATAAAACATGCTTTTTTAGCAGACTGTTGATAACATACAGGATTGTTTGTATGTGTAAATTAGAGAAAGCTAAGAGGATCTTTCAAGGTATTTTACACAGAAGGATTCTTTGCTCTTGCAAAAGAGTCTTAAAAAGTTTGCTGTTCAATGAAAGAAAGTGATATAACAGAGGCTGCTCACTGCCTGGGATGGAGTCATGCCTGACAGCCGGAGGCACTGCTGGAAGCTCTCCAGGGTCACTCACACATCATATGACCTGCACATGTCCCTCTTCTCTGCCCTGTTGTGCTGTGTCTGCGCTACCAGGATGCAGATGGCTGCACTACTTGGCTATGTCTGTACTTTTCATTGTCCACCTTTCCAAGTTGGCTAAACCTTCTACAATCCTCCTTATTAGACACATTTTCATGGATCTCAAGCTGTGCTGAACACAAACTGATGTCCTTGCCAGGAGGAGTGTAATCCCATTTATAGTTCACAGGCAGCGAGAGTATGCCTAGGGCTTGTGCTCTGACAGTCCCCCTCAACTGCTTGTGTCTGTATCTCCGAGCTCGTCTGTCTACTGGTACAGCCCCAAGAACACCATCAGGCTCCAACTGCCCTCAGCAGCTATACATCAGACCTCCACTCCTGCACTTCCCACCCATGAGCATTTAGCTCAGGCCCTTATCCTCACTCCTTACTTGAGCTATGTTGTATGAACATATTGCCTAATCTACGGTATCCTACTTATGGATTGTTTAGTGATCACTGCACTGTGGGCTGAACCTGGTAGCATGGGTGGACCTGCTCTTTTGTTTTGGCTAAGGCAGGATTGCCTCATTGCCTGTGAGGTTACTGCTCCTGCCTGCCTTGCCATGACCCTCAAACCTACTCTGTCACCAAGGCTTTTCAGCTCTCCTTCACTGAGACCTGCAGCCTTGACTGTTTTTTTGAGGCACTGTCTGTTGGATGCAGAACATCATGCATGCATGAAATGGCCTGCTCTAGGCCCTCGGCTTGGCAACATAGGCAAGAAGCTCTGCCAGCAAGAAATAGAACAGGAGGTACCTTTAGAAACCTGATTCCGTAACCACTCCGGACTCATCCAGGGCAGACGTTGTCCTGCCCTGGGCAGGGGCAGTGCAGCTCAGACTTCATTCAGCTGCTCTAATGGGGAGAAGGAAACCAAGAATCTTATGCACACCCACGACAAAACATTTTCTTATTCTCTGAGTTCAATGTTGAGCAGGTTTTCTGGGGTGCACACATTTAGCTACATGTGATCTGGCCTTTTTTTCCCCAGTTCCCATGCTGCCCTGGGGCAGTTGGCAAGACCGCAGAAGTTCTTACCCTCTCTTCTGAGAATTTGATGTGGATGCCTGAAAGGTGCATACTGAAGTTTTTAAAAATGCTGCAAAATTTCATAATCATATGAAATAAATATAAAATATTTACAGGCATAAACTTGTAACTAACTGAAAGCAGTTGACATAGTTTGCAGCATTACAGATAAGCTGTAAGACTATACTCCCTACTGAGTTCCCAGTCCCCTTATGCCTGTGTTTCAGCCCATCTGGGCATTTATACACTTTTTCATCAACACAGATACTCTAAAGTGAGGCAAAAGGTTATGTTCAGTTCACTCTAATGTGTTTGTTTTCACCCTGATGAAGACTTTCGTCTTTTATTTAAAGTAGTAACGTCCAAAATCTATGCTAAATAAGGAGATTAAATTTGTTGGTATTCCTTTGAGCTGTGCATCTTAAACAGGCTACTTTGGCATTTGAAGGCTTAGAATTGATCTTGAAACACTTAGCTTTCTTTTGGTTTCTGGTAACATTTTGATTCTGGAAGAAAAATGTTAAGATCATGATTTGACTTAAATGGAACAGATAATTTGTATTTGCATCATAAAAAAATCACCCTCTACAAAATTATTAAAAGAAATAGTAATTCTTAAGTTTAGAGGAAATTATGAAAATAAAATAAAATACACGTAGTATAACTTAGTCAGACAAAATAGGGCAAGAAGCCATCTGCAGCAAAACAGCACAAGTGGTAAGTGACCTTACAGAACAGAGTGTCCGAGAGCTGTGCTCTGAAATCAGATTAATCTGTTTTCTCCTTCGGACTTCAGCATGGAGTTGTGAATGCTTTGCTTGGATATAATCCTCTGAAATACAACTGTTCTTTAGTAACATGAATAATCCCACTGTTCTTGTTAAAATAAGGATTACTTATGTGAATAATCCATGGGAACTGCATCCTCAGGAATAAAGGCAGATAATATGGGAATGAAAGGCATATTTTTGTAATTAATATTAGGGAGGTATTTAAAACACAACCCCAAAAGCTGAATGAGTGGGCTAAACCCCTGTGTTTGATCTCACATATGCATAAGGTGAGTATGCTATTTAACTACACGGGTGTGCAAGTAGAGTAACAAACTGGTGAAACAGATCCTTGGCACCAAAAAAAATCAAAATATGAACATGGCTTTGTTTGCTTGAAACGCTACCTGGTTTTAAAAGATCTTTGAGTTTAGCTGTGTGTGTGTGAGGAGTTGGGGAAAGAGGTGTGTTGAAAATACCTTCAAATATCCTTGAAATACCAGGACTTGATCTCACTTAAAGATTTTTAATTTCTTTTGCTAAGGATATTAATTTGGATTTAATCTTGTTGCTATTAGGAAGATGTTAGCTTTACTGAACCATCACTTATAACCACCTTCAGCAATCCAGACTCTCACCATGATGATAGATGTTTGTATGAGTGAAACCATGTCTGCACCTGACGTTTAAATAGGACTAATTCCCAACAATGTTAAGGTCAGGTTTCTCACACCTGGGAACGCTGGCATCTTTGTGTTCTCCCTTGCTTTACTCCACTGCTCTGCGACTCTAAGCTGCTCCTAGTATTGCTCTAAACGTATTAAAGGGCATAGTGTTTTGACAGCCTAATTTAGCAAAGTAAGAACAATGCTCTCTACAACGAAGAAAAGGCACTTTTCAAGCTTAAGGGTATGCTCACTGCAAACCATTAAACGTTTCCTGCAAATGCACCATGTATTAGAGCTTCTCAAAAAAAAAGCTCAAAAATTTTGGTAACTACATGTGTGTGTCAGCCTCTGGGTAGGGATATGCTCCAGGACCCCCAGCACTGTGCAATATTGTCAGCATTGAAACTAAACGAAGAAAAGGGACCTGAGATTCTCTAACATTGCAAAACAGATTAAAGCTGAAGTTCTGTGTTGATACTTCTTTGTTGGACTGTCTGGTTTGACGAACGCTACCTTTAACCACTCATTCCTCTTCCCTTCAGCCTCTGGAGTGTATCTTGCCTTGGTTGTGCTCAATCGTTTGTACAACTCCAGTTTCTCAATCAGATTAAACACAGGCTGGGTAGTTGCTGCCCTCTCTTCCTGTTGCTGCTTCTGTGTCAGTTCTGCAGATCATTCTGCTGCAGATGAACTGGATCAGAGACCTGTTTCCACTGAAAACTGACCTTTACAGAAGAATTGTGGTCAAGGTCTAGCACCCACACAAGGAAAAGGATGGAAATAGGAGGATGGCACAGGGTGGAATTTGGGACTGACTCTTCATAGCTCTGCACAGTCAAACTGGCTCAATCTGGTTGTGAAACTGCAAAGGAATCATGTGAAATGATCCTTTTCAAAAGCACCTTCAAATTTTCAGCTTTTTTTTTTTTTTTCCCCACTGACCTACTTTGCAGCAGTTACACAAACAACTGCATCAGCACACGCAAGGATGTGCTGAGCTGTGGTACAAAGATCTGTCGCCACAAAGCAACTGTGGAGACAGTGAGCTTTTTAACCTGAATTGCTGCCAGAGGAAATTTTCATAGTGTTATGTGGCATGACAAAGAGGTTGGAAGTTGTCTAAAAGTCAAGCAAGGAAATACACACCCTGAAATCTCATAATGAATGTTTCTCAAATCATTGCCCATCTCTGTAATATATGCAAATCACGTTTAAAAGAGATAAAATCAAAAGCTCTCTAGGAGTACCTAACTTTTGCTTCTGTTTAGTGTACTCTGACTTCTAAAGACTGCACTTCCAGACTACCACGTCTTACACTGGAATTTTGGGACACATTTTTGCAGTGGGAGCTCAGGTTGACCACTGCAATGGTTTGCTGAGAGGCAAGGTCTGCTCTCCAACAATGTCTCCTGGCATTCAAAACCAGAGCATGGCCTCTACAACTAAAGTTGGACTACTGTCTAATTAATTTGTGGGCTGCCTGTATTTTTTGTTTTGAAGATGAATTAGACATATATATTATTTAAACAAATTTTCAATACATTCGTACACTTAAATCACCATTGACCAAAGTGACATTTGATTATAAAAGTTCCTAGATCACACTGTACTCAAAGATTTTGTAACCACTGTTTCTGTGTCTCAAAAGAAAATGTAAGGTAACTATTTAGCCTCCAGGAATCATCCGCACTAACAGCTTTTAATTCATTCTGAGTCCCCTAAAGACTTTCTGGGGAAAATGCAGAAGCCATTATTAAGTAGTAATCCGTACTCTGAGCTGATAGAAGGCTTTACTGTTGCCCCACAGAGCAGGGTCCCAGGTGCCTGCAGGAGGGAAGCGACCTCAGTTTGTTCCTGTTAACACAGAACCAGCGGTCCCTGCATCTTCACCTGCATCGTTTGCTTTGCTTGTTTAAGTTCTTGCAACGCAATAATATTGCAAGCAAAACAGGAAAGGCTGGTCAATAACCCATTTTACAGACTCCCTTCTTTTCCCATTTTGATCACAGAACTCGTTTAAATGACAATGTTCTTCAAGTTTATTACTGCATTATTAAACCTACATGAAATGAGAGCAATGGTTATCCCCTTGAGCTATTCCGACTCTTTGCAAGCACACATTTTCACTACACAGTGTCGTGATTGCGAGGCTGCCCTGCAACTCCGGCAGGCAGGTATTTCTTTTAAAAGTCCTCATATAAGAAGCTGAAAGGATGCATCACCAGAAGTGAAACTCCTGTGTCAAAAACAAGGCACATTTTATTTGTTTTGTTCGACTGTCAAGCAAACTGTGTTTTAATTCGCTTAATTCCATTAGTATAAACTTGCTTCCAGGTTTACACGCCAGTAACACGCATCCATACACCACTTCCACTTTATGTAAGGCGTATCTACGCGCTCCCTCTCAACAACACATTCGCCTCTAATTGCTGCACGTTTGTCGTTTGCGTTTGGAAGAATTATTCCCCTACAACGCATCCGCGCCCTTCTTCTCCCCACGACGAGGAACAACTCATTTTGCTGACCCCTGCCTGGCTCCAAAATCACCCCCCCGCCCCGGGGGCATGTAAAGCTGTGTCGGCGCGTACCGCGAGGTGAGTTAGTTCGCAGACCAGGCTCTGTCTGTGTGTCCGTGTGTCTGTCCGTGTGTCTGGGACAGGCGCGTCCCGCGCCCCTCACGCCAAGGCCGGCGCGCGCTTCCCGCCCGCGCTCGGGGCGGAGCTCGCGCGTCACGGGCTGCGCGCGGGCCCCGCGCGCGGTGACGTCTCGGCAGCGATGGCGCCCACGGGGCCGCCCGGTAACGGCCGCGAGCGCCGCGCGCGTGGCGCGGGGGGATGTGTCGGGGGCGCCGGGCGGTGCCGCGTGTGAGGGGGCGGCTTCTGGGGGTGCCCGCGGCTCGGTGCGGGCGGGGGCGGCACTTCGTGCACCGCTCGTAACCTTTGCAGAAGCCGCTTGTGGCGTGTGGGTGTTGGCAGTGAGTGAGTGGTCTTGTTGGCGGGGCAGCTGCGCCCTGCCTGGAACGGGTCGGGAGGTGCCGCCGGGACACCCGCACCGCCCCGACCGCCGACACAGTTGATGTCGGGAAAATAAAAACCGGAGCTCGGTAGTAGGGACTGGGTGTGCACCAGCTGCTCCGGGGCTCTAAGCCAAAGGCGTCGTTTCGCGGGTTGAACAGAAGCCCTGTGAGGATAAAGTGAAGTTGTATGTGCTGGTTGGCGTTGTTGGCACTTTGAAATGGACAGCTCCGTCAGTGGCAGCTTTCAGTGGTGCTGCTGCCTGCAGAGATCCCAAGCACTTTCCTTTTTACTATTTCGGAGGGAGTGTCTGCTGCCGAGCCTGCACTTCACTCGGGATTGCGTCCCTCGTCCTGTCGAGCAGGCCTGCACCGGCACCGACTCCATACTCAGCTTTTGTGATCGGAGGCTTTTCCAGGTTCCTCGGGCAAAGATGGTGTTACCTGCCCTGCCGTTCCTCCCGTGTCATTTGGGGTCAAGCCGTGACTGTCCCGCTGCAGAACAGAATGGGTTTGGCTGAAGTGGGAAATACGGGAAGGTATTTCAGCAGCAGCTCGAGAACTGGTGGCAGCTGGAGAGGATTCCGTGTAGATGGAAGCAAAATTTGTGTGCTGCGGATATTTGTGGAGCCCCTCTGAGCAGGCATAAGGCAATAGGTGATGGTGTGTCCATATGGCAGTGATGCAAAGGACGTGCATTCAGGAGTGGGCCATCGGGAAGCTGAGCACAGTGCTTCTCCCTAGCCTTCCAGGGGCAGGGCATGCCACAAAGCATGGCATGTGTTGGTCTGGAAGAGGGTTTATTTCTAGGTGATTCTGCCTGTAATGAATATCTGTTGTGAGCAGTTTAGTGCCAGAAGATAGACAGCTATGCTTATAACACAGGGAGCTTTGTAAGCATGAGTTTTGCGTGTTTGGCTAGAGATAGTGGACACAACAGAACTGTTATTTTAAGAATTCAGTGACTTCAGTGTTAGTTGTTTACCTTTCAAACTAACTTCATAAATACATTGGCTATAGAGCTGTCTTGTCTGTCTGTTATTTTAAGACCTGAATGGTTCTGAAGACAAGTGCCAGCATAGAAGATGTTAGCAAGGTGGAGACAGGTGCCCAAGGTGAAGCAGTAAAATCCAATGCTTCTCTCTTGGGATAGGCTGGTAACAAATAACTTAGCAATAGGGTGCTCCTGCCCACTGTTGCAGAGGACCTGTGTCTCATCTGTTGCTACAGTTCATGAAATTCTTACTGTTGCCAGAGGGCATTCAGTGGAAGAATATTTAATTAATTAAACAGGAAATAATGCTGAGGTTATCATGAGCTGCCTGTGGCAGACTGATAGCAAGAGCATCCTTTCTAGCCACTAACATCATAATTTCTGTGTGCTGCACAGTGATTTTTTTTGAATGATGGGCAAACTTGTGCTTGGAGCTGGTGTGGGGCAGTGCTGGTTTGTTGAATTAGTACGTGCAAATGTGGAGTGGCCCATTAACACAGGAGCTGGTCAGCCTAGGAAATAAATCACAACACCTCCATAAAAGTTTTGGAAGCAACTTGTAGTCCTGTATTCCCTTCCAAGTACTTGTATATCAGCCTGGTTTATACTAAAAATAAATTTGTAATGGAAGTGCATAAATAATAAAAAAACAACACCTTTGAGGATCAACACCTTTTGAGAATCATTTCAGGCATCAGAAGAATGTATTTTTGAGCAATTTGCAACCTTTGAAGTCCCGTTTCTTGTGGAGAACATGCTTTTATTCCTTTAATTTTTCACATATGGCCTGTATGCCATTGAGTTGGGATAAGGAGATGAAAGAACATCATCTCATCTTGCCGTGCTCCTTGACTGTTTAGTTGCTACATTTTGAAAAATTGAAGGTTACATACAGTTGTGCAGAGTTTATAATTGTTGGTGAGTGACTGTAGGGGTGAGAAACTTTACCAAAGAGACACCTTGTGTGCTATGCAAATTTACTTGGAAAAATCTTCAAGGAATACAACTTCTTGTAGCTCAGATAATATTTCCTTTGCAGATGAGTAATTCTGTTGTTCATGTGATCTCAAGCCAGACTGATTACCTTGGGAAAGTGAAGCAGGGTTCTGTATCCCACTGACTTGCAGGTCAGTGCTGTTGGGACATTTTTGTTCATTTGGTATGGTGTGCTGTTTGATATGGTTTCAGCCCTAGAACACTGTGTTTTATTTTAAGTTTCAGAAGAGCATAAAATCAAGTTAGTTGGTCCTGGGTCCTGTTACTTTTAATAATTTTTTTTGCTTGAGCAGAGGTAGAGTTAGGGTTTGTAAACAAAAACAACAACAAAAAAGGCTGACCTGATTTTTCCCAGTTTAGGAATTTCTCCAGAGCTTTTTTTCATTTATTGTGTAACAAACTCATGCACCTTGTTTACTGGAGAGGGGAATTAAGTGAGTTGAATGCTGAATTAAGATGATGGTGTGCTTTTTTGCAGACCTGACTCCCAGCCTCCTCCCTCCCTCCTCCCTGCTTTTTTTCCAAGGGCAGAGTTCAGCACGGCTTTATGCATCAGTGTTCTTTGATTTCTGGGGTGTTTTTGGACCTGTCTGCAGACTTAGTTTCCAACTTCAAAATTGTATCATCAGTGTGCCAGAGCACGACATCAAGTAGTGCAGGCTGCTGCTGGAAGAAGAGTCAGGTGTTATCTATAGGAGAGGTAAATTGGGTTTTGGTGGGCTTGGAGCTGTGCCATTCATTTGTAAAACATAGACTGTGCATATCTGTGGCACTGATGGCCACCTTCATGGTTTCTACCCTGTTTCCTGCAGCTTTTTGAGATACTGATGAAGAAGCACGGGGTTGGGAAATTCAGAATAATGTTCTTGCAGGGATGAGGCAGAGATCTGTGCTCCTGTGAGCAGAAAACCAGGCACCAAAGCAGGATTTGTTTAGCAAGGCGAGCTGTAGAGAAAGCAAAATGGACTAGATGAGGTGCAGGATTACAACCAAAGGGTAAATCTTTGCTTCCCTGTGTGTATGAGAAGATAGTTAGGAAGTATGTCGGTAAAAGGAATAGAAGCCTCTAGAAAGCAGGACTCGTTCTGGGAGGGCTCTCATAGCCCATCTCAGCTGTCTGAGCTGCAGCTCTCAGGGCCACGGAGTTGACTTAGAAGGCTCATTAAAGCAACAGCAAAGCTATGCTGTGGGTGTGTCTCATCGGGCTGTAGCTCTTGCAAAGCACACGAGTTATGCGCCTCGGGAGTCTGCATTGCAGACCTACTTTCAGATACAATTTTTTGTGTCTTGCTTCTAAAAGCCTTTACCTCAGGGACCAGTTTTACTTTCATGAATAATTTGGTGGTTTAACGTGAGCAGGTTTAAGCTCTTACGTAGGAACCTGCTGAGCCTGCCTGTGTGGTGTAAAAACTTTTAACTTGAAATGAGAGTGGCTTGCTTTTTGGTATTTTAATCTCCCTTTAAATGCTTCATACTTGTTAGAGAGCAAATTTTGTTTGGTTTCTCTTCGTGCTGAGACTCTATTTGATTTAGAGCTGTTTTCCAGTATTGGTATAAATGTAACCTTGTAATGTTTTCCTTTTAGCCTCAGCTTCTCTCCATCACATTGTTTTTTAACCATACTGATGCCAAAACAGAAGTTACATTGCAAGAATACAAAAGGAAAAAAGTCAAATCAGTAAGCAGTTGCCAGTGATTTTTAAGTACTGCTGTGTGTAGTAGTAAGCTGTGCTTAAGTTGTAATGAGACATGGGGATATTTTTGTGCCTCAGAAATCGTTCATTTTTTACAAGGGTTTTGATGATAGTTTGTAACCAGAAGGCAATACAGGTCTTTACTTAGAGTAAGCCCAACCTGAATGAAGGAGACAGATAAAGAATAGCTCATTATTCATCTACATGTTTGTGAAAGGTAAGTGGGGTCCTACTTTTGTAGTTTGGGTTTTTGATAAAGAGGCTTTTTGATTATTTTGTGATATGTACGGCCTTATCAATGCCTGTAAGTTTCTGAAGGGAGAGTGCCGAGAGGGTGCAGTCAGCCTCTTCTTGATGGTGCTGAGCAGTAAGACAAAGGGCAGTGAGCAGAAACTGATGTGTGGGAAGTTCCATCTGAATGAGGAAGAACTTCCATACTGAGTTAGTAAGTGCACACTGGCACAGGTTGCCTAGAGAGGTTGTGGAGTCTCCATCACTGGTGATAGTCAAGAACTGTCTGGATGCAATCCTGTGTCGTGTGCTCTAGGATTACCTTGTTTGAGCATGGAGGTTGGACCAGATGACCTGCTGTGGTCCCTTCCAACCTGACCCATTCAGTGATTCTGTATGTGTATCTTCATTCTGAAATGATTCTATATATGTTCTAAAGAGGAAAAGTAGAATTACTTTTTTTGTGGTCTTGGGTTTTTTTGTTGTTTGTTTGTTGTTTGCTTTTGGTTGGTTGCTTGCTTAGGGTTTTTTTATGCCTCTGATTATAGTCCTGGCTTTTTCCTTAATATTTGGAATGGGCTTTGTTTGGGATCTTGAAGCATTATAGTACTGTATCTTCATTCCTAACGATAGCGCTGAAATTTCTACAGTTTTCTGTTTCAGTCATGGTTAGATTTACCCTGTCAAGTGTCTTGTAATTAGCATGTGATCTGCCTGTTTTGTTTTATTCTGACATTATTGTAGAGCACAAAAATGTCTTGCTGTGTTTGTACAAAAGGAAGTAAAGCTTGGCTGTTATCTGTTGGTGTATTGTGGCGTTTGCCAAGTTCTTATTTGGGACTCAAGTGAATTTGAGACTCAGTTGAAGAATTGGTTTTGCTAGTTCGGTTTATTACTCCTTTTCTATCATTATGATGTAGACCATTAAAGTAGGTGTGGTTCTTTTTTAATGGAGTTTAGTAATTTCTAATTTGCACCTGCATACCACTTACAGTCTGGTGCCTCTACCAAAGGGCAGCTCTGCACTGCTGCTCAAATGTTGCTCTGGTGGAAGTTTATATAGAGAGTTTGATGTATGCCCTTGTGAACTTTTGATAATTTTATCTGTGGTTGATTGTGTGCAGGTGACAGTACTTAGGTAAAGGACCAAGTGAGTTTAATTCTATTTAGATAGATGCAGCTGTTACCTGACATCAGGTTGTTGGAACTGTAGGTGAAGTAAACCAGTTACTGATTTCAGTAGAGGAGTAGTTATTCCATTTCTTGAATGGGAAGAGCTCAGGTTGCACAAATGTATAGACAGAGCATTTCAGAACTACTTAAATATTTGGTTTATTTTCTTACAGCAGATCCCCAGAAAAGTGTGAAAGATGAAATTGAATCCATTCTGCAGGAGCGAATAATGGTTTTGGATGGAGGCATGGGGACCATGATTCAGCAACATGCCCTGACAGAAGAAGATTTCCGAGGGCATGAATTTAAAGATCATTCCAGGCCTTTAAAAGGCAATAATGACCTTCTTAGTATAACTCAACCTGATATAATCTGTGACATACACAAGGTAGGTGGTTCTGATTTCTGTCTCTTGACAAGAGAAGGAGGGAGAGTTTGGCCTCTGCATTCCCCTTTTCCATGCCACAGGCTACTGGCTCTCCTGTGTCTTTTGGGGATAGGGAAGAGAGTGCTAGGTAACCATGCGAAAAAGAATGAGCAGATTTGACTGTTCTGGTTGTGTGAGCACAGCATTCGTGTCTTGGTTCCTAATGTCACCCAGGCAGTGCTGTTTTTAAATCCCTTTTTGACTTACGTCCCTTATCTAATTCTATTAATTGTAGATTCTGTTTTATTTCATTTTTATTTCCTTCTCCTCAGCCAGCACTTGAAATGCATCTAAGTAGGACATATCTGACTTCTAGATGCATTTCTATAATTGTGTATTAAAGAGCTGTTAAATGTGGCAGCCTGAAGCAGGCCTCTCCATAGTTAATGAGTGTATGGTCTTCCTAATGAGTATATGTGCTTCCATATTCTTGGTTTTTCCCTAGAATACTAATGTGTGGCTCAGAGGATAAAACAGTCTAAACTGCTGATGATTAGGAATTTGCAAACAGATTTCATTATTTTCCTGTCTTCAATTAGACTTTAAAAAACAACTTCCTGAGTCTTGTGTTTATTGAGCTCAAGGTATTTGTAGGTCTTACTGTAATAATTGGAATGCTTGAATAGCATTGCTTCAGCTATACGTTGAGGCTTCACATCTATTCTGGGTTTTTCCAATAACTTATTAACAAGATCTGTATTTCATTGATGAGAGTTGTATTTGGCTTATGTTTGTTAAACTTAGTAGGTAATCTGTATATTTTTATTTACATTCTGTCATTCTTTGGATTTTAGGCATGATTAGCTGGAAAGAATCAGCCTTTGACCTATAAAAATTTCAGGAGGAAGTATTTGTAGGTTGAGTTCAGTCCCTACACTATCAATTAAGCTGTACTGGTCAGGAACCTTGGACTTTATGTTAGTTTGTGGTTTTAATAGAATAAACTGCTTTAACAGGTGAATTTTTCAGGTTTAGTGGAGCAGTACTGATGTGACTTGAGAATGCATGTATTCAGTCAAACCAGGTAGCCTGTTGTTATCTCTCCCGATGGCCAGTTGCGGGAGCTTTAGGAAGAGTGTTAAAAAATTAAGTGTCTTTTGTTGTCCCCATGCCAGCAGCAGCTATGGAGTCAGGTGCTTTCTGAGCAATGGGTGTTGACTTCATATTTTACAGCTGCCAGTGGTTATTTTTTCTGAGAACTGGACAGAAGGAAGTTGAAATAATAGTTGAAAATATTTCTACAGAGTAGCTGTGATCCCGCTATATGTATGGGGGATGGATTTTTTTTTATTAATGACTCAGTGTTTTTTGTTGGTTTTGTTTTTTTTTAAATTAATGACTCAGTGAGTCAAATCTCACAGATATCAGTAACTTGAAAGGTAAGTGTTAGCTGTACCTTGTCTGGCAAAGACAGATTCAGATGTAAGAGATGTGATATATTTTCAAAGGCAAAAATTATCTTCCTGCTTTGAGCGTATTTTCTTCTATGGTGGTAGACAGGAAAGTTGAAGAGCTTTTGCTAAAATGACAGATCTGAACTAAACAAAATCTGGTAAAAAGATGGACACGTTTAACATGTTTAGATGTTTTTCAGAAACTTGATTACTTGGTTATTGGTGGACATGTAAGAACTTGTATAATTTCATATAGTTATTTGTAGGTACTTTCATATGTTTTCAGGAGGAGCTGTGAGAAAGCATATTTGTTTGCAGAAAAATATGTTTTAAACCAAGTTTAATTATTTTCTGCTGTCAGTTGGATGAACTGTGTTGAACTCTCGTCTTCCTCTTACAGGAAAATCTGATTGGTTTATGTTGAATGGCTGCATCAGTATTTTTGACTTATTAGCACTTCAAATATTTTAATTTCCTTGAATATGCAGGGATCATATAAGCATTCAAAAGGATCAGAAAGAGAAGTTGGGGAGGAAGGAGGGCAACTGATAGAGGTTATAAAAATGCAGGAAAGAATCTGAAAAAATATTTCAGTTTGCATTGATTTCAGTTTATTTTGGTGGGAATTAGACAACCAAGGTGGAGCAGAAGGCTTACATGTTTTGTGAATCTCGGCCATTAGTTAAACTTCAAATAAGATCTTCACAAAACCTAATTCTTCCAAGCTTGTCCCAGTATGCTCTTGTGCTGTACAGCTCCCTTCAGAACATTTAAATTTTCTAATCTTTTCTGTTGTTGTTTAACTGGAATTCTGAGACTGCCCACAGCAGCCCTTGTTTGCTGGTGGGAATTGAACTGTGTCCAACCATGTTCCTGAGCAAAAATCTAAAATGTGCTCCAGGTGCTGGAGTTAGTGGCAGAGGTGACTCTATAAATGTCGCTTGTTAATGTGTGGCTGCCATTGAAATTCTGAAAAGGGGTTCCGTGGAACATTTCCATAACTTTGGCCCTGTACTTTTGATTAAGGCCTTTAGAGTTTGATCTGCCTTGAATTAGGAGATGATTTGTGACTTTTTATCAGCTGAATGAGACAAAGTAATCGGGTTCCTTTCATTCTGTGTCTCATGTCTGGAGATCTTGGAATTGTTTTTCTTTCATGTCTTGCAGGAGTACTTGCTGTCAGGCGCTGACATCATTGAAACTAACACTTTCAGCAGCACCCGAGTTGCACAGGCTGACTATGGCCTTGAGCATTTGGTAAGAATGCTGAGTTATTTACACATTAAGATATTAAAAAAGGTTTTTTTCTTATCAGCAGCCAAGATTAGCATAGCCCCCGAGTTCATTGGTTTTGTGTTTATTGGCTGCATGCTGCCTCTTGAGCCATGTGATGGGGTCATAGCTCATTTCCACTACTGTGGACAATTGCACTTGTTGTGTTTCACAGACAGAGCGTGATTCTTGGTGACAAAAGAACAAGCAATAGTAAATAGTCCTAGATTTTGTTAGAGCATTCACAGACTCTCTCAGTTCTTTGAACAGGGATGTTTTGCTTCAGTCCTCCCAACATAGCACAATGGAACTTCTTTTTTCCTGGAAGCACAACTTGTATGTTGTTTGTGTTAGTGTGTGTAGAAGTCCTTTCTAGCTTACATTTGTCATACCTATTCTTTGTTGTTTTGAGAACTTGAAGAAATATGTGAAAGAAAATACTTGGAAATACACTGCTTGAATAAAAAGTAAATTTAAAAGTAGGGTAATTTTGTCATCAAAGTCCTGTTTTTCAGCTTCTGTTGACTTAAGCAAGATTTAATCAGTACCTTACAGACTGAAATTTTATGATTAGCTGTTGTTGGCTGGGGCATGTGTGGGATCAGACTTGCCATGTAACTCTGTTGCTGAGATGTATAGAGCTGTTCCTTTTGAAACACTGTAATAATGCTTATATATATTTGTG